>JAPDVR010000003.1:29544819-30144819 GCA_026230005.1 Gila orcuttii
GTACAGCGGTTCTAACTCGCTGCTTAACTTTCATTGTATGATGCATCATTGGTGAAATTTATAGATTCCCAAAACTGTAGGAACTTTGTTGTCTGAACCATGTTGGTTCAACAATATAGAACTGTCATTATTGACATCACACAGGTGGTGGAGTAATAATATTTATTAATTAATACCTCTTGACCTCTTCGAGGTCAAATTAATATCAGATTATTGCTTTATTATCAGATGTTTGATTTATTCGCAGCTTCCCTCTTAATGTACGTCATAGTGATCTGTATATTCGCACATGCACACTCTTCCAAAACGGCACTTTCTGTTTAAGTCCACATGTGATATTAACAAGAAATTATGCTTCTAACCACAGGTCGAGAGCTGTTCCAACCTCACAACTTTGCGATGCTGAATATTTGTTAGAACTATGGTTTCCGAAAATGCAGAATCGTTGAACTATGTTGGTAACGACGGAACTTGCACTCATAGTTTTCTAACGATGGTTTGGGAAACACACCCTTGATTATTGAACGAATCATTCTGACTAGCTGTGTAAAGGCCAATTCACACTGCTCCGACAGACGGCAACAGACACTTTGTCCAGTTTGGTCGGATCAGTGTATTAGAGTCTGTTGGCATCTGTCGGAGTTTGTTCTCGCTGATTAAACATGCTGAATCGTAGTTAGAATGTCTGAGAAGTGACGTGCTGTAATCTGGTGACTGTCGGCGTTGGTCTGCGTCTGTCGTTGCAGTGTGAATTGGCCACAATTCCATAAAGGATCAATCGATTCATTTTTCAAAATCCCTTTGTGTTCCACAGAAGGGGAAGTCATATGGGCTTGGAATGCTGTAACAAATTACAATCAATGAACTAAACATTCCTTGACAATAGCAGTGGCCCATATGCATGCAGGATGGCAGATTTTCTATCCATTGACCCACTTTTGGTGAGTGTGGTTTCATCCAGTTAATTATGTTTTTTTGCATTTATTAAGAGTACATCTCTAGCTTTGACTACACATATTGTGGGGTATTCCTTGAAGCAGAAAATAGAGGGGAGTAAAGGTCAAATCACATGTAGAATTGTCATAATCTCATTCTTAACCCCTCGCCAAAAAGTATTGTCCTATTAAATATATCTGTTGAAATCTGAAATTATTGAATCTCATTCCTCAAATAATTGTTAAAGAACTAGAAATGTAATTGGAAGCAGAATAGAATTCTGTACTAGTCCCATCCCTACTGCCGCATCTCCTACTTCCCCATTCCCACATCTAGTTGAATAACCTGAGGAGGGAGAAGTTGTGTGCAGCTTGCTGCAGTGCAGTTACTGCCCACCCCATTTCTCTCTCTCTCTCTCTCTCTCTCTCTCTCTCTCTCTCTCTCTCTCTCTCTCTCTCTCTCTCTCTCTCTCTCTCTCTCTCAGCTGCGCTTTTTTGACTGACTTTCCACATATGGTTTTCTCACCACTGCTCTCTCTCTCTATTCATTCTGTGTTCCTTACTCTAACTGTTGTTTTTGTTAGGAAACAAAGCCGTGTAAGAATTTGCTTCTTTCTGCACCCCTCTCTCTCTTTCTCTTTTGCTTTTCTCATGTTCTGCGCTGCCCTGATGGTTTTTGAGCAGTTATTGGTTGCTTCCACTGCCTGCTAATGTGAGAGAATAACCTTGATAATGTGTTTGTCAGGGGCTGATGCATGTGTGCATGTGTGCGCGTGAGTGATGGATCTCATCTGGGACTCTGTGCGGGGTGATAACCGCTTCCAGCTGCTACTTTTCATCCATTATCAACACAGCTGGATCAACCCCCATCCTCTCTGTCTCCATCTCTGCCTGTCTATCCTCTTTTTTCCAGCATATTTTGCTCTACCATGTGCTCACATCATTCACACGGTGATCACATTCCTCCTCAGACACCACCTGTATCGAAAGCTGGAGAGTCTTTTTGCTGACTTGCTTTATATTGCAACTCTTGCCTGCTAAATAATTCACCTCATACATGTGTGGCTGTGCTCCCATTCAGAACAGTTCCCTCCCTACCTACATGCACTGCACAAAAGAGTCGGGGGATTGTATTACATCTGTGTAAACACGTGCGAGGGCTTTGATACTTCTGCACTTTTCAACTCGTAGCCATTTTTAGCATGTTTGCTGCATTGACGTTCGATTGCAAAGGGAGAACGTGCTATAAAAAGACATGTTTGAATGTCTTCAGACTGCTTGCTGAGCCTTTGGCGTCAGAACACTTTAATAACTGTCTCAATTAGTCATTGTTTCTCATTGCTTGGGCTCTTTTAAAATGACACTCTTCATTTTAGTTTTCTGTGGCGTTTCTGAACTCTTTCCAAATGAAATTGCTGAAAGTGCAAGAGATATCTATTAGGACTTCCTACCATCAGGGGAACAAAAGTCCATCTCATTAAATCATGTTAAGTCTATTGATTTTTCTTTTCTTTTCTTTTTATTTATCTGCTGTTGCTTTTGTCTTTCCGACAACATGAGCCAATCTCATCCCGGCCTCAGGGAGTATTGGGACAATTCCAAGACTGAATACCACGATCATTCAAGGATTTTTTTTTTTTTGTGATGGAATCCAAAACCTCTGCTCGTACAGTTGTAGATCTAACCAAAAGCTCACAAGCCCTAAACATTTTAAGAACACTAAAAACATGCTAGAGATGCATGATATTTTGGTGCCATAACTGTTATAAAGTCTATATACAATATATACATTACTGTTCAAAAGTTTGTGGTTGTTAAGATTTAAAAAAAAATCTCTTCTGCTCACCAAGGCTGCATTTATTGATCAAAAATACAGTAAAACAGTATGAAATACAGTAAAATAATATTACAATTTAAAGTGTCTGTCTTCAATTTTAAATTTTTTTTAATGTAATTTATTCCTGTGATGCAAAAGCTGAATTTTCAGCATCCAGTCTTCAGAAATAATTTTAATGTGCTTAAGAAACATATATTATTATTAAGAATGTTAAAAACAGTTAATTTTCTTAAAATCCCCCTGTAGTCAATAATTTTAACCCTTAAAACTCATCTTTGATGACCAAAATGACATATTTAACATCGTAGTAAACATCATATACATACAGTAATTCACCCTCTATATTGCTAAATATACCTGATTTTTCATATCAACAGAAACATATACCAGGATAAACTGGCTTCTCTTGAGACTCCCCTGCTTCTCAAGTTCGCAGCATAGTTATTATGATATATGCTAAAGCCCGCCCCCCTTATGACAGGATTTGTTACAACATGTTACGGCCCAGTATAGTGACGGGGACACTATACTGTCAAAGTACACCATCCTTCGGATGAGACGTTAAACCGAGGTCCTGACTCTCTGTGGTCATTAAAAATCACAGGATGTCCTTCGGAAAAAAGAGTAGGGGTGTAACCCCGGCATCCTGGCCAAATTTGCCCCTTGGCCTCTGTCCATCATGGCCTCCTAATCATCCCCATATATATATATATATATATATATATATATACTGATTGGCTTCATCACTGTCTCCTCTCGAACAATAAACTGGTGTGTGGTGGGCGTTCTGGCGCAATATGGCTTCCGTCGCATCATCTGCATTGGATGCTGCACATTGGTGGTGGTTGAGGAGATTCCCCCTTCCATGTAAAGCACTTTGAGTACCCAGAAAAGCACTATATAAATGTAACAAATTATTATTATTATTATTATTATTATTATTATTATTATTATTATGTTTGTGATGAACAGAACATGGGTGATTTCAAACTGCGTTTTTGAGACTGTCTTTGGTTCACTGCAGTTTTAAGGAGAAAATACTCAGCAATGGTGTTGACTTATGACATTGCACATGGTTTGTCTTAAAGCATATTAAAAACACCTCATAGATATGTAAACAACATTAAACGCTTGATTTTCTCCACAGGGGGACTTTAAGTATCCTTTAATGAATATAACAAAATATTTTGAAACATAAATGTCTTTATTGTCACTTTTGAACAGCAAGCTGATATTGTGAATTTGTACATACTCATTTCCCCTATTTTTAAAATATATATATATTTTACATGCTTGTGTCTAACGCTCACTTAAAGTTACTCTTTGATAACACAATCTTTAAAGTCCCCCTGTAGTCAATAATAGTATCCCTTAAAACTCATCTTTGATCACCAAAATTACATTGTAATTACATTACAAAATTCCTTGAAAAAAAATGTATTCATGCCTTAAAATAGCTTGAATGTAACTCTACACCCTTGCATCATTTAGTATGCGGTTCTATGAATATGAAAGTTAGCCCTGCCTCCACTCACTCACACCAGCTCAGAGATCCACTCGACTCGTTGATGATCACATGTTGACGTGATTGGTTAAACGGTAGTTTGTGACGTCAGAAACACCAGTGATTTCAAACAGCAGTTTTGAGACTGTATTTGGTTCACTGCAGTTTTAAAGAGAAAATACTCCGTAATGGTGTTGAATTTGCACATGGTTAGTCTTAAAGCATATTAAAAACACCATATAGACACAACAATAACATTACAAACTGATTTTCTCCACAGGGGGACTTTAATCACTTTTAAATGTATTCTTTTCTAAATCTCAAAATTAATTTTCATCTTTTATACTGTACATTATAATGTTGTGAATGTGATGCCTAAACAGATTGATTTCAGTCTGAATATATTAATTTTATTTAGATACAATTGTATAGAATTTAATGAGTTATCGCCATAACTTAAAAATAAATATTGATCAATATAATTTTAAAAATGGTGTATCGTTAATTGATGCACAGGACAGGTGCTTTAATCCATAGCAAATTAAAGTCCATTCAAGCTACTGTACACCTTCGATCAGAATTTGTGTTCCATTAGAATCAAACACACAGCCTTGCCATTGCTAGCACCATACAGTTGGCTCGTGGTACTAGCGATGCAGGTGTTGGTTACCGCCTGTGTGCTGCTTTAAGCCACAGCTCAGTGACATGCGGAGAGCTCAGGGTTTTATGTTGTACTAATGATGTCTCTATAGGTCATGGAAAACGTCCTACAGTTCTGCTGAAACACCTGCTAGAAAGAAATGTGCTTACTTGAAGGATGGGGGCTTCTCTCCTTCCTGTCCAAGTGGCTTTATTAATTGCCCGGTTTGAATTTAAAATAACTGTCTTAATTAAACAGTCTAGAGTTGTTCCAACAGGGTCGCCACAGAAACAGTCACAGTCTCTTTTAGCTACCAATCCCTGCATGCCTGCATGTGTGATTGCGTATACCCTGAAAACCTGAGCAGTGCAAGTTTAATTGACAGAGAGAAGAAACTTTAAGTGAAGAGCTCTTAAGTTTCTCATAGGTATTTTGGAGTGTTTAAGAGCTGTGGCCTAGTGGTTAGGTGACATTGAGCTGTGATGGTCATGTGGATGATTGAAGTTGAAGTCTGTCATTTTTTGTCATTTCTCTTCTGTCAGTGTTAAAAAAAAATGGCACAAGACCCCAAAAAGGATGACAAACACAAGCTCCCAGCGTTCCCTTCTAAACCCAGTGGGAGAGGTGGTGGGTCTGCACCATCACTCAGCTCACAGGCTGCTCCTGAGGAGAATGTTTCAATTACAAAGCTCTGATTGATGTTCTCTCTGGTCATCTGGCATGCAGTGAGACACAATAATCAGAGGATTCCTGCTACAGTGAGGCTGACATAAATGAGCAACAAATCCAATCAAATCCAATATGAGCTGAGCACTATCAGTCCTCTAACGCTGGGAGGGAGATCTATAGTCTTCCATGCCAGACCTCATGTTGGGATTGATGCATTGACTTCAAGTCAATAAGTCTGAATGCTCTCTGAAGAAAATTACACTCGTTTTTACACTTGAAAACTAATCAGGTTTCAAAAGGAACAAAGAGTATTTGATTGAGACCATTTAAGTGCATCTAATGGGAGCAGCTTTGCTATATAAGTGAAAAAAAGAATTGAAAGTATGTGTGTAGTTAGTGTCACAGTGTCTGGTTGTGTTTCCCTGGGGTTCACTAGAGGTCCTCGTTTTCACGGTGTCATTCACAATAGACTACATTTCCCAGCATTCTGTTCTGCCACTCATCTGTTCATTGCACACAGCTGTTTCCCATCACCTTGTTAGTTCAGTGTGTGTATATATACCCTGTCTGTTTTAGTGTTTGTCACGGAGTCGTTGTTTAATGTCCGCACACTTCTATGCCCTGCCTTTGCCTGTGTCTTGTTGGTGTTTTATGTTTTGGACTGCCTTTTGGATTTTGAACCTTGCTTGGACTGGATTGTGAGTACGGATTACCCTATTAAAATTACTGCGATTGGAACTTACCTGTTTGTGTGTGTGTGTACCGTGACAGAACGACTCCGTCAATGAATAGTTCCAGCAGTATGGGATTCCGGGCCTCTTCCCCAGCCACCGAGGGGGGGAGGTCGCAAACTGGAAAGGTGCCACCTCGTATGAACATTTTCGAGTGTTTTGCACTGTGGGCTCGCATCACGGAGGAGACCGTGGTGGGAAAGTCCCCCGAGGCCCCTTCCTTCGAGAGGAGGATCGTTTGAGGGGACTCGTCTGGCCAAGTTCTCCGGAACTAAGGGAGGTTGCAGGGGAGGAGGTGGTCGACAAGTTCCACGACACCGTCCTCCGCCCTGCCATGTTCCTGATCCGGAGCCGCTGCTCTGGTCCAGCACAAGACCCTCGTCGCGGGTTCCGCCCAGCACGAGGCTATCACCGCGGGTTTCGGCCAGCCCAGAGCTCTCACCGCTGGCGCCGTCCAACCCAGCACCCTCTCGCTCTCATGGACGGAGGAGGGGGAAGAGACACGTTCCCTCTGCCCAGTCAGAGACTGTTCATGTTCCGTCTGCCCAGCGAGAGACTGTTCACGTCACGTCTGCCCAGCGAGAGACTGTTCACGTCACGTCTGCCCAGCGAGAGACTGTTCACGTCACGTCTGCCCAGCGAGAGACTGTTCATGTCCCGTCTGCCCAGCGAGAGACTGTTCACGTCCCGTCTGCCCAGCGAGAGACTGTTCACGTTCCGTCTGCCCAGCGAGAGACTGTTCACGTCACGTCTGCCCAGCGAGAGACTGTTCACGTCACGTCTGCCCAGCGAGAGACTGTTCACGTCACGTCTGCCCAGCGAGAGACTGTTCACGTCCCGTCTGCCCAGTCAGAGACTGTTCACGTCCCGTCTGCCCAGCGAGAGACTGTTCACGTCCCGTCTGCCCAGCGAGAGACTGTTCACGTCCCGTCTGCCCAGCGAGAGACTGTTCACGTCACGTCTGCCCAGCGAGAGACTGTTCACGTCACGTCTGCCCAGCGAGAGACTGTTCACGTCACGTCTGCCCAGCGAGAGACTGTTCACGTCACGTCTGCCCAGCGAGAGACTGTTCACGTTCCGTCTGCCTTCATAAGCCTAGACTATCTGGAGCGTCTGGCTCGGATTCTGGACATGCCAGTGTCTCCTGTCCCAGAGCCGGAGCCAGTGTCTCCTGTCCCAGAGTCGGAGCCAGGGTCTGCTGTTCCAGAGCCGGAGGCAGAGCCAGTGCCCATTCCAGAGCCGGAGGCAGAGCCAATGCCCGTTCCAGAGCCGGAGGCAGAGCCAGTGCCCGTTCCTGAGCCGGAGGCAGAGCCAGTGCCCGTTCCTGAGCCAGAGGCAGAGCCAGTGCCCGTTCCTGAGCCGGAGGCAGAGCCAATGCCCGTTCCAGAGCCGGAGGCAGAGCCAAGGCCTGTTCCAGAGCCGGAGGCAGAGCCAATGCCTGTTCCAGAGCCAGTGCCTGTTCCAGCACCAGAGCCAGTGTTTGTTTCTGTGTTTGTATCTGTTCTTGTGACTGTTACAGTTTTGGTGTCTGTTCCTGAGCCGGTGTCTGTTCCTGAGCCGGGGCCATTGTCTGTTCCTGAGCCGGAGCCAGTGTCTGTTGCTGAGCCGGAGCCAGTGTCTGTTGCCGAGCCGGAGCCAGTGTCTGTTCCTGAGCCGGGGCCAGTGTCTGTTCCAGAGCCGGGGCCATTGTCTGTTCCAGAGCCGGGGCCATTGTCTGTTCCTGAGCCGGGGCCATTGTCTGTTCCTGAGCCGGGGCCATTGTCTGTTCCTGAGCCGGGGCCATTGTCTGTTCCTGAGCCGGGGCCATTGTCTGTTCCTATGCCGTGGTCGCCCGAGTGGTCGTCTTCGCCCTGGTCGTCACCGCCATGGCCACCCGAGGGGTCTTCACCGCCCTGGCCGCCCGAGGGGTCTTCACCGCCCTGGCCGCCCGAGGGGTCTTCACCGCCCTGGCCGCCCGAGGGGTCTTCACCGCCCTGGCCGCCCGAGGGGTCTTCACCGCCCTGGCCGCCCGAGGGGTCTTCACCGCCATGGCCGCCCGATGGGTCGTCTGCTTCGCCCTGGCCGCCCGATGGGTCGTCTGCTTCGCCCTGGCCGCCCGATGGGTCGTCTGCTTCGCCCTGGCCGCCCGATGGGTCGTCTGCTTCGCCCTGGCCGCCCGATGGACTGTCTGCTTCGCCCTGGCCGCCCGATGGACTGTCTGCTTCGCCCTGGCCGCCCGATGGACTGTCTACTTCGCCCTGGCCGCCGGCTAAACCATCACCCCCTGTTTCTGTTCCCTTCCATGGACCTGGCCCCCCATCCCTCCCCCTGATCCTCCACCGTTCCACCTCCCTCCTGGACTCTTGTTTTGTCTTGTTTTCTGTCATGGAGCGTCTGGTAGCCGCTCCGTAGAGGGGAGGTTCTGTCACAGTGTCTGGTTGTGTTTCCCTGGGGTTCACTAGAGGTCCTCGTTTTCACGGTGTCATTCACAATAGACTACATTTCCCAGCATTCTGTTCTGCCACTCATCTGTTCATTGCACACAGCTGTTTCCCATCACCTTGTTAGTTCAGTGTGTGTATATATACCCTGTCTGTTTTAGTGTTTGTCACGGAGTCGTTGTTTAATGTCCGCACACTTCTATGCCCTGCCTTTGCCTGTGTCTTGTTGGTGTTTTATGTTTTGGACTGCCTTTTGGATTTTGAACCTTGCTTGGACTGGATTGTGAGTACGGATTACCCTATTAAAATTACTGCGATTGGAACTTACCTGTTTGTGTGTGTGTGTACCGTGACAGTTAGTTTAGGAATGCATGATAGGAATGCATATAAATTATGTATTATAAATACCAAAAAGACGATAATTAATTTCATGTTATGTCCAATAACTGATAAATGGCCAATACTATATTGTCTAAAAAAGAGTAAAAAATAAAAATGAAAAAGATTTTTATAATGTACAAAAAGATAGATTATATTTAAATTATTAGTTTATTGTTAAATATGTTGTTTGAATTTTATATTGATATTACATTTTAATACTAATAATACATATTTTATATTAAATATCAATTTTACTATTTGATTTCAATATTAAATATGTAAAACATTTTTTTATATTTTTTTATATCAGCCAATATGGTAAAGATATATTGCGCATCCTTGTACAGAAAGATATATTACATTGAAATGATTCGTTTATTGTTAAATAGATAGTTATTTTAATATTACATTTTAGTATTCATATTAAATATAAAGTGTAATATGAAATTAAACATTAAATATTGATATTAAATATGAAATAAATGTTTACTATTTTAGTAAACGTGTAGTACACAATATATAAACTAGAATTTGTGAGGCATGCTGGGTAATCGTTTTTGTGTATTTAGAACAGAATCAGGTTTTATGCATGGTTTTACTGTTTAACAGAGAACTTTTCTTTATTGTTAATTTTAGGCAATATTATTTTTTTGCTATAGTAGTAAAATATCAGCAGTGCTTATATTTGACCACCAGAGGGCCTTGCTTTCTTTCTCTCTCTCACTCAAGAAACACAATCAGCAGCCATAAGCTAGCAAGTCTGCCTCTGTTCAACGCAACTGTGCTATGCAATGTGTATGTGTGAGAGAGTCAATCCTCGCTCCGCTATGCCGTCTGAATGCTAATGTCTTACGCTGCAGCAGTGGCCCACTTATCCAAGTAACCTCGCACAAGTCTGTCTCTTCCTCCTCTTTCATCACTCACTTTCCCTCTTGTCCTCCTCCTCCTCCTCTCTCTTTCTTTCTCTGACTGGATGGATGAGGAGGGGTGAATCAGCCCACAGGACTGAAATGAGGACGCCTTACTGCTGATGCACACACTTCTGCTCAAACAGCCCACAGTTCTGTGTTCTAAGGTGTGTGTGTATGCATAATTATTTGTGTTTGTGTTTTGCGTGCATTCCTCTGCACACATGCTCAAGGTAACGTCGCCGGATATTTGGAGCAGGTTGATCCCTGGCAGCCCGCACCAGGCGGCATCGTGTGTATGTGTGTGTGTTTGTGTTTTTGCTAATGGTGACTGGCCTTGGCACATTAGCTCAGGGAAGCGCTGGAGCTTGTGACAGCCGAGCCAACGGCAGCCCGCATATGTCCACCCCGGCATGGGGAGTGTGTCTGCGGCATCTGGGGTCCTTTCACAGGCACACATCTGCTAAAACATCAAATACGGGCATTAAAACAAAGTTTCCCTGCGCTCTCGAAAAAAAAAGAAGAAGGTTTTTTTCTTGTAGTAATGCCATAGAAGAACCATTTTTGGGCCAAGAGTGTAGATGCCAATAAAGAATCTTTATTTTTAAGCCTGTGGTTCTATGGTTGTACTAATCATGGTGATAATACATTGTCGGGTTGTGTGAGGTTCCCACGGTTATACGGTAGCCAAACACTATACGTCACATGTATTTCACACTTTACGACATGAAAATCGATTTGTAATAGAACAAGAGAAGCCCCTCAAGCCTGTGAGATGGTATCTGAGAACAAAGGGAAGCTGTGATGGTGTGAAGAGCTCATGATGCAGTAGATCTGCTCTGGTATTGAAGTAGCTCTGAAGAGCGGATCCACGCCGCAAGCGCTGGTTTTATTATCAGGTCACATTAGTTTCAGATAACGGTGGTTTGTCTGAACATATGTTGGATATGTAGGAACAAAAGCGTCTGAGCAGAACACTTTTAGTACATGTTTTAGTATGTTGTTGTTTTTTGTGTTCTCAATGCAATTTATATTGGCTTTGTATCCGCTCTGTCCGGAGTTGGACTGATATAAAAATATTTTTAGTCTTTTCTTTCCTTTATGGCCATTTAACTGGGGAAAATAGAAAAAAGATAACGTTTATCTGATGAGACATCATTGTAGTCATAAAAAACAGTACAAATGGTTTTAAAAAGACAATACGTTCTTGAAAAAGAATTAAAGCCATATTAAAGCCTTTATGAAGTACTTTAAATGGATAAGATGCCCTGATTTATTTTTATAGTGACTGTACGGGAGTCTGTGCTGCTATACTTTGCAATTGCAAGGTGGCCTGCACTACCTGGTGAAAACATACTAATTAAATCTTAATTGCAGCTTCTTTTTTGAAAAAAAAAAAAAATAGTATATAGTATAGTATATAGTAATAGTATTTACTAATACATTTTTTCAGGATTTTTTCATTGAAATAGACATATTTTGTAACATAAAAGTCTTCTTGACTGTATAAAATTAGGCATATATTCATTTTCAACAGTAGTGCATATACAGTCGAAAAACATGGTTCATTTTGAATGGCTGTCAATGGATAAAGATAACTGACTTGGAAACTATTTACCACACCATGACGATGTCTTACTTTTTTGTTTGCCCTCTTTCAATCTTAAAATCTTAAAATATGATAAACAAGTCAGAATACAACACGTTTCAGTGAAGAGCATGCTTAAGATGAAATTTGAGACGCATGGAGAAATTAAGAAAATGAAGAAAACAGAAAATATCACTTGTGAACAGAATTTTTTGTCATTTCCGGTTAAACTAAAAATGTTACTAAAAGTGTAGAAATATTACTGTCTAAATGACAGTTTAAATTTTATAATGTAATTTTCACCAAGTCATTTCCACCAATATTTCAATATTTCAATATTTTTTATAATAAACTCAAAAATCATTTGAGATGTGGAGGAAATTACATTTTTGACTTGTTTTTTAAAAGTCCACAAAGTTAAATGTGCCCATTGTTGAAGAAACACCCATTTTACAGCCATCTACCAGCAAGGGCTAACCAGCCAAGTCCAAAACCCTTGAGCCATGTATAAAAGTATAATAAATGCAGTGGGTTTATGTGTAATTTAGAGGATCAAAAATTATTATTAATAACAGAATCCACTTTCCAGATAGCCCAATTCATCATCACTGGACCTAAGCCATGGCTCTGTCGCATCTGTCTGATGCTTTGCCAGAAATTCCACTTTGAACTTCCCAGTCTTTTCTTCCATTATTTAAGGAAGCTCACTCTGCACTTAGGCTGAATCCGAAATCGCCCCCTAAACCCTTAATCACTATTCCCTACGTTAGTCTAGTAATACGGTTCACTTGAAGGAGTGAATGCAAACAAGTGAGCGAATTTGGACAGCCGTAGAGTATACACCGGCTCTACACTCGTTATTGTGGTGCAAAGTGGGATAGAATGAGTGCACTCAATAACGTACACTATGGTTTCGGACACTACTACAAATGACTGTCCCCTCAAATAGAGGGTATAGGGGGCATTTCCGGATTCAGCCTTAGATTTTAGATTCGCAGCAGATATGCAGAACATCAGTGACGACTGCTTCCCATTGGAATGGGGCATCCCATTGTGGTGGTGGTTTAGAAATTATAGCCTCTGTAAACACATTTTCACCTCCTTAGAGCGATATTTTTTTTTGCCCTTTTGGCAGTGCTCTAGAAGTAGTAATACGGCAACAGGCAAAGATAATGATTGCAGTTCCTTGACCATAGAGGCCGCACACAGGGCATCGTCTTTATTAGCCACCACCTGACTAATTAATCACTGTACTTATGCATAACTAACAGCAACATACACAAGAGCAAGGAGAGTTTCAGCTCTGTAGTAAGTGGTCATCTTCACCGCCCTTGTCCTGCTTACAGCAAGCACATGACTGAGGGAGTCAGAAATAGCACTCTGAAGCAGAGAGGAAGGAGGTAAAGGAAGAAAAGGAGGTCAGAAAGACTGAGCACATATTTATCTACAGGTTAAATCTGTCAACCGTTTTGCTTGATTGTGACTTTTAGCTTCAATAGTGTATGTAACACAGCTAGCTGTTGCGCTGGCAGATCAGCTCTCGTCCCCTTGTTCGTGGCCCAGTTTGGAAGAAATTCTCAGTGTGTCGAGTCAAAGGCATTCACCCTCAGTTTCTATAAATGCGCAATAATGAGCTCGCCCCCTTACCACCTCACGCTGCCCTGCCTGGGGGCCTAGGCTTCATTCCAATTAGCCTGCTGCAGTTAACGACCATGAAATGAGATTTGGTCACCCAGCCGATCAGTGGTCAGCGGCCACTCAATGGGAAGGATTAAGATCACCCATAAATATTTAAGAAAACATCGCGTATACATAACGCAAGCGCCTGTCCGCTCAAGAGGGAACGGTGGGTATACTGCTCACTGGTGTGTCAATACAAAAAGGCTTGTTCATGAAAAATGCATGCAACACTTGCTGTTAGAAGGGGTGGCATGAGCACTCGCTGCGTTCGTGCTGCATCCTACTGTACTCTGAGCATCGTTCATAGTCATAATGCAGCGGTGGCATTTGTGACATTGATATCATCTAGTGTGATGAGCATTTTCTCTTTATAAGAGTGCTGCAACAACTGGATTGTACTCTAAAAATGAAAAATGGAAGTTTACTACAAGCTGATGTTATGACAAATATATATTTTTAAAATCTGCTAGTGGTAAAGCCCTGTTTTTCATTTTCAATTAAAAGATATTCTTTCTTATTAAATTAATTAAATGTTAATAAGACATTCAAATACAAGTTTAACACTAGCATTTAAATTATATAATATATTATTATGATATTTTACAATCAGTAATACTGATAATAATAATAATAATAATAATATTAGTGTAATTTATTGTGTATAATTAATCATATTTAATTAATTAATTAACTAATTTGATTAATTTATAAATGAATGAATTTATTATTTATTTGTTTTAAATAAAACTTTAAAAAATTGGGTTTAAAAAATTGGAATGATTCATATTTATAGCGCACAGGAGAACTTCTCACTAAAAATGTCCGCCTAATTCACAAAAAATGTATACGCACATGGATTTATTATCTTATTCTTTATCCTTGTTTGAATGTTAATGAAACTGGATATTGTAACTAAATGAGCAACCGCGTACACAATGTTACTAATTTTCATAAAACATGCCCAAGCCATGTCCATATAAGGGCTCTCCGCACTCCCTTTCCTTTTTTGCACTCTCAGCATACATGGTGCTCTCTAAAGACGTGCTGAAAGCGCACGCAGCAAGATCCTCGAGCAGTGCCAAGTGTGCCATCCTCAAAACAAGTGCACACACAAAAAACACCTTTAATACAGACACATATACAGTATACAACACAGACCTCTGATTAGCTAGCTGTAAAACTCAGATCTGCAGTATATAACAATCTCTCTCTCTCTCTCTCTCTCTCTCTCTCTCTCTCTCTCTCTATATATATATATATATATATATATATATATATAAAATTATCAAATATATTTCAGATGAAAAATGTAAATTTCATCTTAACAAGTTTATAGGACCAAAGTAAGAGATCAGAGTAAGTGATTTTCCATAGCTACCTGTGGTTTCACTTTTTTTTTTGTAAATGTAAAACCAAACCAAAAACAGACATGACAAAGCTATTCTGTATGTAGAGCTATTCTGTACTGTACAGTGTACAGTTAATGAATTAATGTAAGAAGATGGAATGTGAGTATTTTCTTCCCTATTGTGACACATATCTGAATGAAATGGCTTCTGGACGGAGAAAAACGTAGGGAGGGATTTGTTTATTTGTAATAAACACTGCAATATTCAGTAAAAAAATGAATGGTCCATTTAGATTTCATGGGGACTTTTTCTGCACTTTTTTTTGAGAGCTGAGACCCAATGACCCCATGTCAGTCACAATATGTGTGATTCAGCATGCCCTTTCTGTGTGACTCATCAATAGCATCATCTATGTGGCCTGTCAAAACGAGTACATGTATGCATGTTATACCACATTTTCTTCCTGTCAACCTCAACACTACTTCCTGTAACCCTCCCTAAACAGAGCAAAGGATACGTGGGTGGACAAGTGTGTCTGATGTTGATTGTTCTCACAGGGGCGACCGTCGTATCTCATATGATGAGATTAGCTCATGACTGACCTCCTTGTTTGAGCACATAGGGCCTGAAATGATAATGCTGGAGTTTCTTATGTTCATAACTTTTGAGATTTTTTTTCTGTTTACTGCAAGCAAGAAAAAGCAGGAAACGGAGGAATAACTCATTAGCAACCAAGTTTTGGGAAATGATAAAGAGCCTGCAGGCTAAAATAAAAGGCAGGCTGTAGCGCAGTCAGCCTTGCATTGCAAGGCAGCCTTGTGGAAGAATAGGAACCCAAGGGCCTAGTGGAGAGATGGGCATGCTTTAGGGTGGGGGTGGGGTGGGATGTTAATGCAGTTTTTGGATTTAGCAAACAGTCCGCAAACAAACAGGATGTAAAGAAAACGCCGAGATATATAATGGTAAAAGGTAGTTCTATTTTTTTTAGATTCACTGCAGGTCATTTAAATCTACAGAGCAATAATTTCTTCTTACAATTAAAAGAACCTCAAACTTAGTTTGAGCAGTCTTCCAGAGTGTCCTTTAAACATGATGGTGTATCTGATCGTGAAATACTTCTTGAAATAGCCTACTCACAGTCATGGAAGACCACAGGGAGCTCTCAAGGACATTTCTTTACCATAGTCTGTCGTTTTAAAGATGCCTTCTAAAAACATTCATTTGACCGTCTGACCATACTTGAGCATGCATGTCCCTGATGTATCTCTTGTCATAGCAGAGCGTGCAATGGTGCATCTGAAAATCTAGGTCAGAGTAAGATCTCCAGCAGGCATGTGTTCACAAACCCTGTGGAGCTGGGCCTGCTTCCTTCCTTCTCTGATCTGTGATCTGTAGGGTTGCACCAGCCATTCGTAAGTTCTTTCTTAAATTGAAACGTAAAGTCCACTCCAGAGGCTTAGTAACTAGCCTACTAGCTAGTTTGTAACTAACTCTGTACTTTATTTGGTTGCACCATTTTTTTTAAACCATAACATAGCTAGTTGATCCTAAGCTCTAGTGTTGGGTCCGAGTCCACCTTTGTCGAGTCCGAGTCAAGTCTAAGTCCTTGACAATCGAGTCCGAGTCCAAAGAGGGCCAAGTCGGACTTGAGTCCGAGTCCTTAACATCTGAGTCCGAGTTGAGTCCAGCCGAGTCCACAAAGATTTAAATGATTTGAAATTGACCTTTCACAAAGACCCGCCCCTCTTAGTTACTGTTGCTACGTCCGACAAGCCGTTCCGCTCTCACTCCAAATGTTCTCACACAGTGAAAAATATATTGCGGAGCAAAGAGGACACTGAATATGCGCCAACATACAAGACAGAGCAGCCTACTTTTGGTATGAAATAAAGTCTCATCTTTTACATTTTTATAATTATTATGAAATTCAAACAATAATCCTGTTTTGTGTTGCTTTAATGTGTAGGCCTCAGTTCAAGCAGCACATGAACTGATAATCTCTTATAGCACAAATTAAACATGAATGAAAATCAGAATTGCAAAAAGATATCAATACACACCATTTTTCAAGTTCAAGTCCACTGACTTTAATCTACTAACTGATTTGGTTTGTTTGTCGGACAAAAATGGCGGTATCTGCATTATGATTGGTCAGATCGCCTGTCAATCAAATTCCGGCGAAAGGTCTCAACACTGAGCTCTTAAATTAATATTTTAAACCTTACAAAATGATTGCAATGTATAGTCAAAGTCATACGTTTACCTATTGTACATCTTTCAGAATCTGCAAGGTAATGCTCAAGAATGCAACACGATGCATTAAGAGCCAGGGGGAAACTTTTGAGCAAATAGTGATGTTTAAAGTTTTCTTATTTTGTTTTACATGCTAATATCTTTTTTAGCCTCTGAAGGGCAGGACTAAATTAATATAAATTTTCAACAAAATAAGAACAATTTACATCCAGTTTCATCCTTAATGGACTTCTTGAGCATCACTAAGTGTTTGCAGGGTTTGTAATAGTCGTGTATGAGTCCCTCAGTTGTCACCAGTGCGAAAAGATGGATCTCACAATCATAGACACTGCTAGTAAGGAGTCAAATATGCAGAAGATGCTGGAAAAGCAAATAATGTGCAGGAGCTGGAGGATTTTTCCTCATGAACAACCATTACAAAAAAAAAAAAACAGTTGTGGATACAAACACAAAATACAAGATAAATTACTTGATTGTAATATTGTGTGTCAGGTAATGATATTTACAATCAAGTAATTTGTCTTGTATTTTGTGTTTGTATTTTGTCTTGTGGACTAGGCTATTAAACATCTGTTATGTGAAAAAGCTTTTTCAGTGCAGTACTAAATAGAAACAATGTTTTTATGATCCTACTTATTAATAAATAAATAAAAATTCCATTTTGGAGATTTTGAAAGGTGTATGTAAACTTATGACTAAAGTGTAAATGTAACACAAATCATTAAATTATTAGACACCAAAATGTTGCTATGGTTATCACTTTCTCATGTTGCTATGGTTACTATGTCAATCATCGCAATTTCAAGACTCACAGGACTAAAATTTAGTGGATTCACTCCCACATTTAAATGCATTTATCACTCTTTATAATTTACAGTGTGAACGTAACCACTGGTCCTCTAGAAGCATGAAAAACAAAACTATTATTTAGATTGTCGATAGCGCTCCCTTTAAGCCATCACTTACCGCGTTCTGCACTCTCCCTAAAACTCTCGTCATAAACACTGAAGTGTCCACACTGCACAGTGAATCTCTCATTTATATCGCGTCAAGACTTTGTTTATGAGGGGATTTGCGAAAGGATAAAGCTTGTGCTGATTCTGAACATACATTTTAAGCGAATTCTCCGCATGTTGACTCTAAAATGCCTCTGATTTGCCACTGTGTTCATGCGCTTAATATACATGTCTGTGATTGGCTAATGCTCAACGCGGAAACAACACAAGTAGTTTGGTTTCGTTTTTGATTAATATTGTGTCCTCTAGTGCCCGGACTCGACTGGACTCGGACATTTTTCCGAGTCTAAAATGTCCGAGTCCGTGTCAAGTCCGAGTACAAATTCATCCGAGTGCATGACAAGTCCGAGTTCATTTAAAATTGGACTCGAGTCCGGACTCGAGTCCGAGTCCGAGTTCGAGTACCCCAACTCTACTAAGCTCTACTTAAAGTAATGCGTAGTCACATAATATGACGTTTACTCTCAGTGATCCAATAACAGCCTTCAAATACGTGAGCAGAAGTTGTGTTGAAATGCCGTGATTTTCAGTTTATCCTTTATTCTAATTTCTTTTGCCTCATGTAATGGTAAAAATAAGTTCCCTTTTGGTTAGTCACTGCGAGTTACGTTAGTGAATGACAAAATGGGGGTTTCGCTTAGAAGCCTATCACCTTCGATTTTTAGAAAACGAGCCAATGGCATGAAAATGCCTTGGGTCTGCGGAATTTGCATGCCGCGACTCCGTCCCACTGCGCGGGTATAAAAGGAGGAGCGCTGGCAATCTCGCATTATGTTTTTGCTTCGGAGCCAAGAGCATCTCTTCACTCCTCTGCAGGCCTGTATCTGAGATCTTCGATACTACGAGACAAGCGGCTCTCCAGTGTGTTGGTGCAACGGCGTGTAAAGACTCAGGGGCGGATCTAATCCGTAGGGGAATTTGCATATCATAATTAATAATTGGTAATTAATAATTATTCATACATGTTTGGATTAGATCAGTCTTACATGTTAATAAATCTCCCGATAAGGGATGATGTGTCATTTTACCTGCATGCATGTCGGTGTATCCTTGCACTTAACCACAAGTTGATTGCAATTAATTACATGGACCACGTCTTACAAAACAGGCACAATTAATTAGCTCAATTGTCAGAATAATATTTGTGGGAATCCACAATATCATCTTACTTTATAGGATTTCAGGAAAAGCAATTCTGTGGCCACAAGAATTGGCTTTCCTGCCCTATAAACACATACTCCTTAAAGTATCTTTAATTTGTAGGCTTGTAGCTATAAGACCTTTTCACACTTAAGGGACTTGAAAATGAGCAAAAAGGCAGTACATCAATCAAATGAATATAATGATTTTAATAAGGCAGAACTACTTATGTATTTACTACGGTTACATGGGATATATGTATTTACAAACATAATAAACAACAAAACACGATAAGGCATCGATGAACGAGAAATGCATAGAGACAGAGAGAGAGATGAAATGTAGAGAGTTGCAGTTATGCAAGAGGGAGTTTAGAAAGACCCGAGGATCTTTCTAAATAGCAAATTCACATAGACAATGGAACTTTGAGAGACAACAAGACTTCAATAAATCTTAAAAGCGTGATAAAACACGGATACTTGCACTCTTTGCATGGCTTGTGAAGAAGCATGTGTGTGTCTCTCGGTCCGGCGCGTCACGTGGTCACGTGCGCGTGTTTCTCCTTCAAAGCGAGCGCGCGCTCGTTTAAAGGTCCCTTGTCGATGGATTTGCTGAAGAGATATGTCACGCGGTGTTCTTTTCACTTGTCGGAATTAAACACGGAGACATATCTAAGACTGAAAAACACAAACTAAACTAGAAACAAATAAAAGAAAGGCGAAGAGCTCGCCCGGAGGCGAGACGTTACATTATGACACGAGGACAAGAGAAGTAAGAGAAGGATAAACTGGTATTCAGTCCTTTTGAAGACCTGACGTTTCCGCCTTCTTTTGGAAGCTTTTTCTTTTGGGTGTTTAAGAGAAGAATCTTCACAATTCTTATAATACTAATGTGTCACAAAGTTTAGCAAAATGTAATGTCAATTAACAAATGGGGAATGAAAATTGGAGTTTATCGAGACCAAACTTGCCACAAATGGATTTGGTTAAACATTAGTTGGCAAAGTTTGAAACATTATCCCATTAGAGTTGTCGAGAAACATGGACCAAACCACAAAAAGGCAACTCATGAAATAGGGAACTTAGATACATTGTTCATACAATTCTCAAGTGGATATATAATAGCATATATATATATATATATATATATATATATATATATATATATATATATATATATATATGAATATATATGAATACAGGATTCATTTCTCCTCCTTGGTTAGAATTCAGAGAGAGCCACAGTTCTGTGAACATTCCTTTGGGTCGTAAACGCTGTTATCTAAGAACTCCAGTGATGTTAGTTTTGGTCTCTTTTCACTCCAAAGGTGGAAAACATAGTAAACTATATTTTACTGGATATTACTGTACGTATTCTGATTGATCACACCGAAAGCATTCTGGAGGTGTCCAGAACTATGTGTACAAGTTATGGGAATAGACAGTTATATTTAAAATGCATAATGAAGGTATTTATAATTCACTTTAAGCTACGATAAAATCATAGTCATTCCAATGTGACATGGGCAAATGGACACACATAAAAACACATCGAATATATCTGGTTAAATGTCTTTTAAAAAGAGAAGTTTCTTTCTCTTTAGAATCAGCTTCTTTGGGACATTCCAGTCAGTCATAAAAATGTCTCGTAACTGGACACCACGCTCTGTACTGCAAGGGGCTTCACTTGTGGGGGATGCGTGTGTGGTTGTGTGTGTGTGTGTATGTTAATTTACATCCAGGCTTTTTGGGCCTGAAGGCTTTGGGATTTTAGCTAGGATGTATTTAGTTATTCAGATTCACCCCTTGCCCAGTCCTTACAGGCGCGTTCCAGTGAGATCACATTGCCTGCTGCTGGTCTGTGCAGTGATCTGCCATCAGTGTGTGTGCTTCTCCCTGGGCGCTTCATCACTCTGCTGAGCTTTTTCCTCTCATAAAAAGAGCTTGTGCATGGCACTTCTTTTTAAAGATGTCTCGCCCGTGCATTTCTGGGTGCCGGCGATTTGTTTTGTCATCTGATGGGCACAATCGCTGCCTTGCGTGTTTGGGCTTAATCACGTCAAGGCAGCGTTTGTGGATGACTCATGTTCTCATTGCGGGACCATCGCGGTGCTTCTGTCAAGACTCAATGACCTCCGTGGAGGTAGAGTCCCCTCTGCCACACCCCATTCTATTCCCTCCGTGAGAGGCGATACTTTGGCTGGTGGCCAGGGTGACCTGAGGGTTACGGTGTGCAACAAAACCCCGACGATTCCTCCTCGGGCCACAACCCCCTCTTGTGCACTGCAACCCGCGAGCGTGCAGGATGAGATTGCCGGCTGGTCTTTGGACCCGCCCCGCGTCTCCTTCGGCGCTCCAGATGATGTCAATCGCCGCATCACAAGGTGGGCTGGAGTCTTCCAGAGATGAAGACTCGGCTGTGCTGCCGCCTTCGGGTGTGCCAGCATTGCCCAAGTCTGATCCGGAATTGACAGCCATGCTTTTCCGGGCAGCCGCGACCATCGGGCTGGAATGGAATCCTCCACCCTGTCCCGAGCGCTCACGGCTGGATGATTGGTTTTGACATCCGTCAGCACCCTCCCCCAAAACCTTTCTTCCCGGAGGTGCATGAGGAGGTCATGAGATTGTGGAAGTCTCCTTTGACTCAGCGGCCTCTTCCGCTTTCTTTGCCCTCGATGAGACCGTGACCAAAGGGTACACTGGGCTTCCCCCCGTGGAGTGTTCTGTGGCAACACAACTGTGTCCCCACAGCGCCTCCACCTGGCGTGGCGACCCTAAGCACCCCTCCAAAGCCTGTAGGTTTTTGAGAGCTGCGGGGCAGGCTACCGCCTCACTGCATGCTATGGCCATCCTTCAGGTCTACCAGGCCAGGGTGCGCATTGACATGCACAAGGGTAGGGCTGATCCAGGGCTCTTGGAAGAGCTGCGTGCCGCCACCGACCTCGTTCTACGGGCGACGAAGGTGACCGCACGTTCCCTGGGTCAGGTTATGTCCACATGCGTGGTCCAAGAAAGACACCTCTGGCTTAACCTGGTTGATATGCGTGAGGCTGAGTGAACCTGCTTCCTCAACTCCCCCATATCCCAGGCTGGCCTCTTCGGCGGCACGGTCGAGGATTCTGCCCAACCGTTCTCGGCCGGCTAGAAGCAGACTGAGACGATCAAACATGTTCTGACCCCGCGGACAGCTGCTGCCACACAGCAGCCGGCACCCTCCTGTGATTTCTGCCCTTCCCGTCCGGCCCCAGCAGCAGCCTTCACCCGGGCCGCGCTGTGGAGGTGGTCGCAGGAAGGCGCCCCAGCCCGTACCATCTCTAAGCCCACAGAGGCCACGGATGGCAGTGTGCGCTGCTTACGAGCCTTGCCAATCTCGACCCCCTCTGTCGTGAGAACCCTGTCAGAGCAGGCCCCAGTGGAACGCACGTCCTTCCCTGGTCTCCTCTGTCAGGACGCGGCTTATGACTGTGCCCCCACACCGGGATGCTCCGCCTCCCACGTCCGGGCTGTTCATTCCGCGTCTGTGGTTTACATGACCCTGCTGGTTCAGTTTTTGGAGCTTCCCAATCTGTCCCGCTGGCTCACGAGAATCATCAGGCTCGGCTATGCGATTCAGTTCGCACAGTCTCCTCCCCGCTTCCGGGTAATCCGCTATACCGTGATTGATGGCAATGCCCCTGTCATGCAAGGCAAGTTTATTTATATAGCACATTTCATTCAAAGTGCTTTACAATTAAATTAATCAAAAGAAATAAGAATAATTAAAACAGTTTAGAATAAAAATTAAAGTAAAATACAGTACAAACAGTTGGACGAACAGTGGCACAGTACTCATTCTTTAAATCCACAGCTAAACAGATGTGTTTTGAGTCTGGATTTGAATGTGACTACTGTAGGAGCACATCTGATCTCTTCTGGAAGCTGGTTCCAGCTGTGGCTGGCATAGTAGCTAAAAGCAGACTTGCCATGCTTAGAGTGAACCCTTGGTATTTCTAGCTGATGTGATCCTAGTGATCTGAGTGATCTGTTGGGTTTATATTCAGTGAGCATATCTGCAATGTATTGAGGTCCTAGGCCATTGAATGATTTATATACCAGTAATAATACTTTAAATCAATCCTAAATGTAACTGGGAGCCTGTGTAAAGACCTGAGGACTTGTGTGATGTGTTCATATTATTGAGGAGGTCGCCACCCTACTGGCAAAGGGTACGATCGAGACCGCCCCTCCAGCCGAAATTAAGTCCGGCTTCTTCAGCCCTTACTTCATTATACCCAAGAAGAGCGGTGGTTTACGGCCAATCCTGGACCTGCGCATTTTGTACCGAACCCTTCACAGGATTCCGTTCAAGATGTTGACAGCCTAACACATTTTCGAATGTGTTCTTCCGTTGGATTGGCTTGCAGCGATCGACCTGAAGGACGCGTACTCTCATGTCTTCATTCTTCCTTGACACAGACTGTTCCTTCGGTTTGCTTTCGAGGCGCAGGCATACCAGAACATGGTTCTCCCATTCGGGTAAGCCCTGTCCCCTCCCGTTTTCACGAAAGTCGTCGAGGCAGCCCTTGTGCTACTCCGGCAACACGGGGTTCGCATCCTGAACTATCTCGACGACTGGCTGCCCCTAGCTCACTCTCAAGACCAGGTTTGTGAACACAGGGATCTGGTGCTCCGACACCTCACTCGTTTGGGCCTTCGGGTCAACTGGGAAAAGAGCAAGACACCTCCCCCGTGCAGAGGCTCTCTTTTCTTGGTATGGTCGACTCAGTCACTGCTGACTTGACTGAGTCAATTCCAGAGCAAGAGTGCGGTTCCACTGAAGTTTTTTCAGAGGCTCCTGGGGCATATGACGTCCGCAGCGACAGCCCCGCTCGGACTGCTTCATATGAGACCGCTTCAGCACTGGCTTTGCGATCGAGTCCCGAGATGGACATGGCAACCAGGCATGCTCCGATTACCAGTTACTCGGGCCTGCCGTCAGACCTTAATCCCGTGGTCGAACCTCTCCTTTCTACAGACCCGAGTACCCATAGAACGAGTGGGCAGGACCCCAGTGCCTTTAGCATGTCAATTTCCTCGAGTTGCTGGCAGTACGCTTGGCTCTGCACCACCTCTGGGCGTTGCTCAAGGACCAACACGTACTAGTCCATTCAGACAACATGGCCTCAATAGCGTACACCAACCGACAAGGTGGTCTACGTTCCTGCCGTATGTCGCAACTTGCCTGCCATCTCCTCCTATGGGGTCAGAAGCATCTGAGGTCGCTTCGAACCATTCACTTCCTGGGAGACCTGAACCGTGCAGCCGACGAGCTCTCACAGTTTCAGCCACTTCCAGGGGAATGGAGACTCCATCCCCAGTCGGTTCAGCTGATTTGGGAACAGTTCGGTGATGCACAGGTAAATCTGTTTGCCTCCCATGACTCTTCCCATTGTCGCCTGTTTTACTCCCTGACCGAGCAGACCCTCGGCATGGATGCACTAGCGCACAGCTGGCCGCTGAGCCAGTGAGCCTTCTTGCACAGACACTGTGCAATATCAGGGAGGACGAGGAGCAGTTCCTTTTGGTTGCGCCTCATTGGTCCACCCGGTCTTGGTTCTCTGAACTGGTGCTCCTCACGACAGCCCCTCCCTGGCCAATTCCTCTGAGGAAGGACCTTCTTTTATACCTACGCGGTGGGACGGAGTTGCGGCATGCAAATTCCGCAGACCCAAGACATTTTCATGCCATTGGCTCGTTTTCTAAAACTCGAAGGTGATAGGCTTCTAAGGCTTCCATTTCGTAATTCATTGACGTAACGTCTCCGTTCCCTCCTCAGGGAACGAGGGTTACGTACGTAACCAAGATGTTTCCATTAAATACGATACTACTTAATCATGAATAACATAAGTGTAAGTGCATGTAAATAACAATCAGAAACTGTATTTAAATGAATAAGGATAAAAAAATAAATACTGATACAAAAACAAACAAACAAGAAATTACATTTATTTATTACGACTAATTATATTTGACATGCACAACAGGCTAATGCACAAAGTGGCGTGCCGTTTAGGATGGGTTCATGTTGAAGAGCCGCTAAAAAAGTCGCTAACTATTCACATAATGTTTTCTCTCTCTTAAAATGTAAGCGAGTGTAAATGTCAGCATTATCATATAGCCTATGTCTAAAGAATTGAAGTCTGTCGGGTAAAATAAGAGCTTATTGATGCAGTTCAGTCAGTCTGCTATCTTATTGCAACCGTTAATCCTGATCGGAGGCTTACATAAATATTTAGTTTATACGTAAAGTTACACTTCAACTAAGTTTAATGGTGCAACACAAAAATATTTAGTAGTGGGTAAGTTAAAACTAGGCTAATTTACGTCAAAACAAGGCTAAGTTGTGGCTTCGGTTTATGTGTCATTGATGTTCCATTGACAGCAAGAGTCCTTTCAAACTCTAGAGAATTTTACCTATTACTCTATTACCTATTACAAAATTATACAATTTTTGCAAACAATTTGTTCACAGCACTGTGAAATTTAGCAAATATTTGATCACCTTGCACTGTTTCGTTGCATCGAACCCTTGTGTGCCATCCACATTTTTTTTTTTGCTCCAGTTGAAGTATATTTTCTGTAATTCAAATATGGTGGTAAACCCCTAATTTCAGTTTTAGATAACTTTTTAAACCCTTTTTAAAATATTTGTGTAAAAATGTTACATTTTAAAACTATTACAAAATTATTATTTAATATATTAATAATATATTCTTTGCCGTTACAATAAAAAAAATTATTTTAAATGTGATTTTATGAAAGATATAGGAAAGATATATATTTTTTGAATGTACTGTAAACTCTCTTGTAATTTCTCTGTAGATGTCCGAAAAGCTTGTAAATAAGCCATTCTATATTTAGAGTGTGATGCAACCAGTAAGGGGCAGTATGAAATAGTCCTAGTCTCTGATTATTGTATATTTCGACTATACATTCAAATCGGTATTATGGATTTCAAAATCTTGTCATGCATATTTTTGGATTTGATGTGAATAGGCCCGGTGCAGGAAGGGTGAGAATGACATAACGAGAGACCCTCTCTAAAGTTTCAAGTGGGAGAAAAGGTAAGTCATGCGGTGCATGCAGCCCTGCTTAATGAAAAGATAAAGGGACGTTGGCCTGGTGCTTGAGCGAGGGGAGAAAGACAATGCAGTGGATGTGCGGTCTAGACCAGAACTCCCTTAGGGACTGATCTGTCAGTGGCAGAAGAGAGAGAGAGCTGTTTTTAGATCCTTGCTGGCAAACCTAAAATCGATCCTGGGTGATTGAATTTTCAGAGGGAGGTGAGCAAAGATAAATTAGGCATGCCATCACACTGGGCATGTGAAGGGAGAGGACTGGAAATAGAAATACATAAGATCAAACCCCATGAAAGAGAATTTCAGGCCTGTGCTGGGATTAAAAGATGCAGCTGTTCACAAATAATGGTTACAGAATTCAGTGACAGCTGTAAGAAAATTCATATGGGAATTAAAGAAGCTATATTTTGATTGTAGTCTGACAATATTTACGTATGCTTCTCTGTACCTGAGTATAGATATTTCATGAGAACCCACTGAACGGGTGTGAATGTGAACATGATGAGTGACACTATTACTATTATTACTACAATTTAACACGCAGGAATTGTATAAATGAACACACCCACTCATTTTGTCACCATTGATCACAGATTGCACAGATTCGCCGAACTGTGAAATCAAATCTCGCTTAACCAACCATTATGGGCTGCTTGGAGAACTGTCAGAAAATCTGTTCATACTACCCATGGGGCCGACACAGGGAGGCCAGGTAAGCTGTAAACCCGATCCCAGCCACACATGGCAGATACAGCTTTGTGCAATGACTTGTGCTTTATAGAGCATGGCACTCTGACAGTCCTGTGGGAATGGGATTACGGCTCAGTTACGACTCTTTCGCTCTCCTTCACTATTGATTTACACCATCACAGGGGTGCGAACCCACGTGGCCGCTGGTCCACTAAACGGAATTCCCAGCCTGTGTACAATGTTAAAACATGTTTTGTCAGGTTTCTAAAATGTTTTGCATCTAAAATACTAATTAATATGACTCAATTGACCTGGTTTTATGAACAAAAGGAAATTGCACTGAAACAGCACATTTTAGTAGGAAATTATCTTAAATGTACAGTTGACACAAAAATAAAAATTCAGACTTTTAGAGTCCACCATGACTTTCATTAGTATGAGTATGATGGCTGTATTTTTAAATAAAGCACCTAAGAGTGTCTGCAAAAAGTCCATGTGGCTTCATTTCCCAAGTAGTCCAATTGGACTTAGTAAAAAAAACTTTTACAATTTAAGCAATTTTAAATGTAAAATCAGTCCACCATTACCTTTATGAGCACCACAAAGTGCTTCACTCTTTAGTCCAGTAGGTGAAGAAGATATTTTACTCCTCCTTCTGTTTTATCTACACACCAATGTAAAAGGTGCATGTCTGCCAACTACTGGACTGAAGTGTGAAACTCCAGATGTCAGCTTGTAATTGTGACAAACAATTAAAAAATAATGCAGAAAATATGTGAAATTAATGGGCATATTGTGTAATTCGTTCAATCTGAATCGATCGACAGCCCTAGTTTTTATTTTTTTACAGTGTACACATGCCGTCTGTCCTGGAAACCAACTGGCTAGTGAAAATCAGCTTACAAGCACATGCTCTGTCCACTTGCTGGACGAGACTGATGAAAACGATATTTTAATTGGATCAACATTGTTGTGATAAAGCGATCATCCCCCTTACTGAGTAAACACAGTACTGTGGCTTGAGCACTTTTTGATATGATGTGTATGTGTCTCTGTGTGTGTGGAGACTAGAGATTGTCTCACTCTCTTACAAAGCCAAGGCCTTTCCATCTTCTCAGAAAGCTTTGGTGCAAATGAGCTGGTCCCAACTGCAAGGATCTGCCAGAGAGATGCGAACATAAAATCACACAGGGGTTTGCAGTGATCGCTGGGCTGAAACTGTAATTGGAAGATGCAGTGAGCTGTGAAGCATTGGCCGGATGCTCGGTGAGATACAGCCATAAGAATCTCTCCCATCCAAGTCCAAACTTCATCCCCACATGCTTCCCTCAAGCAAATCACTTTGATCTTCAATTTCCCACGTTCTCATTCTCATTCTCTGTAATCTCATGTACCTTTTCAAAATAATATCCTGAAAGTGTTTGCCACCCAAAAAAACAACACAAAACAAAAAGCCATGCAGTCTTCCTCCAGAGAAAAGAGAGATATCTGTTGTGGAGTTTGATTTACTGTATGTTACTGCCAAAATTAGTTTTTGTTCTTTTGCCTTTTGTGGTGGGAGAGAGGTGGTTTTGTGGTGGTTTTAATTTTCTAAATATTTTCCAATGGCTCTTTTAAATTTCTAAAATATCTTTCTAGAGTGGAAATGGAGCAGGTGTTAAATGAAAGTGTGATTCATTATGGTACAAACCTTCTGGACCCCTTAGAGAAAATCTCAGGTGGTGTGTTGAATCCACCGAACCGTATCTGATTTGTAAACGTGACTCAATGGTGGTTAGAAATAATCTTACAAGCATTATTACTGTAAGTGCAAATCAATCTCTACTGTATTAAGTGTGAATCTAAGTGCTTGTGAATGTTGGTGGAGGATGTGAATTATGAACTTAAATGTGAAGTTTAGCTGGAGTAGAATTGAGTCGCTTTCCTCATCTGTCAGTGTGAGACACTTCCCCTGGCTGTAAGCTGCTGTTTTTATTGATCGATGTGTGTTTATGTCTGTGTGCAGCCATTTTAGAAATCTTTCATAAGCTTTCACCTGGTAATTACCCTGATCCCCAGTGTCTAGTTGTTTGTAAATCTCTGTTAGGAAGAGCAAGTATCCTGAGCCGCCACCTATTGTCCACTGAGATCTATTGGATCTACTGTGTCTTATTTTGTAATTGAATCTTAAACTCTGTCAGTTATCTGAGATGGATATTAGCTGGTCTAAGATGTCATTAGCTGATCTAAATGGTTATTAGTTGGTTTTAAATTGTTATTAGCTGTTCTTAGATGTTCATTAGCTTTCCAAAATGGACATTAGTTGGTCTGAGATGGTCAATACCTGGTCTAAGATGGTCAATCTGGTCTAATGGAACTTTTCCACTGCATGGTACGGCTCGGTATGGCTCACTTTTTGGTGCTTTTCCACTGCATGGTACCAGCTCGGTATGGCTCACTTAAATAGTACCACCTCGGTTGAGGTTCCAAGCAAGCCGTACCGATACTAAAATGTGACGTGTAAACACTGCAGATCATTGATTTGTCTGAGAGAATCCTCACTACCAGTGTCATTGGATTTGCGACACAAGACATTAAACCAGAACAAACAAACTTTTCTGTCTTGCCGACATCCACATGCCGAGAATCAAGAGCATCATTCCATCGATATGCCCCATTGCTCCTGTGTTGTGCGTTTGTTTGTGTCGCGTTTACGATGATGTCATAGCAGAAGATGTGGCGCAACTATAACGATCAGTCTATAATCCCACCCACTTTGAAGTTATACTAAACTGCAGTGGAAAAGCTAACCGAGCCATACCATACAGTGGAAAAGGGCCATAAGATGGTCAATAGCTGGTCTAAGATGGTCATTAGATGAACTAAGATGTCAATAACTTGTCTATGATAGTTCTTTGCTGGTCTTAAAGGGACAATGTGTAGGAATTTCTCCCATCTAGTGGTGAAATTGTATTTTGCATTCAAACAAATAGTGCTCTACAGCGCCTCGCTTTTTCAAATGCGTGTTGCAACTACGGTAGCCACCAAAAAGCTATGACAGGATTCTAATAGCACTTCATCGAGTTTTCCTTCGGGTGAACAGGTTTGTTATTTCAAACAAACTGCAACTTGACACAACAAACAAACGGATGTTTGATAGAACTGAAAGTTTCCAAAAGCAGAGAAGCGACCAAAAAAAGCTTGTAATTTAGACCGTAACATTGACTTAACGTTACCTGTTGAGAAGAAAGCAGGCAAGTACAGCGTCTCTTTTGAAAGCTTTCTCCTGCATCAACTCTTTCCACCTGAAAAAGCTATCCCGACAATAAACTTTGTTTTTTGCAATCTCCAGTCCTGTGGCTCCACATAAGTATGGTCCTCCATTATAAATAACCGTGCAATGCAACCTTTTAAACTTGCCGGGGCAGTGATAAGCGTCTCTCAAATCTTCTTGTCCGGTTCAGATGCTTTCAGTCACGTGACGCTGGCTCTGAACGAAAACGCGTTGTGGAAAAGCGTTGGCCTAGTACTTTTTGTCCCTCTCTGCTATTATAGTTTTTCAAGATGGCGGAACGACATGGAAGCCTCCGTGGACCTACCCGTCACATGTATATAAAGATAATAAATTATTCGTTTACGAGGATAAGTCAGATCATTGGCAGAGGTATTTGTACACCATTGAGGACATATTTATGAATAAAAATATTGATTTTAGATAATAAAATAAAATAAAAATAAAAACACATTGTCCCTTTAAATCTTTATTAGTTTGCCTAAGATGATCAATTTAAACTGGTATGACCATCTGGTGCCTGGTTTGTTGTTGCTTCAAGATGGTCAACCACAGGGGTGTGCAAACCTGCTCCTGGTCTACTCCTGGTCTATCAGCTAATGACCAGCTAATAACCAGGTTAGACTATCTAGAAACCAGCCATGTTTTAAAACTCAGACACCAGCTTAGGCTTAAGCTACTCCTCTACAATAAAATGGACAGCAAATAAGCCTTGGTAAAGCAAGCTACACTGTATATATGAGAGATGGGGTTAGAGAATCATGTATGTATGCGGTAAGTGACGTCACATTCTATACTTTTCTCTTCACAAATAATTTGACATATGACACAATCCTGGAGAACTGAGGGCTTCTTTATTTAGTGCTGCTGTCTCAGAGCTCCGGCTTGGCCCATGCGAGGTACAGCTTCCCGCTCTAATAATCAACCTGCTCTGGACCTCCAGTCTGTTTGCTTTCCTGTTTTATAGGAAACCCTGTCACTTACTATCCCCTTGCCAAATCATACAGGATGCTGTGCTGTCAAATGAGAGGAATCCTTGATGAAAATTCACTGGAATTCCTTAGGAAACTGCTTTTATGGATTTTAAGCAAGACTCTGTAAATATCAGATTTATCATTTTTTAAAAGGTTCAAATACCAGTGGAGTGTTTGAAACTGTTCTGGTATGTGTGTGTGTGTGTGTGTGTGTGTGTGTGTGTGTGTGTGTGTGTGTGTGTGTGTGTGTGTGTGTGTGTGTGTGTGTGTGTGTGTGTGTGAGAGAGAAAGAGGAAAGGAACAGCATTTTGATGGCTGAGTGTGGTTGAAGGGAAGGAGCATTTGGCAGAGTAAACAATATGCACTAATGAGGTAAAACCACAGGAACAGGTGGCCTAGGATTGACTGAAATATTGTGCGTGTCAAATCTAGAACTGATTCATATTCTCTCTGTCTCCCTACGCTCAAGTCAGGGTTCTATGTCTATGTTGCATTCAGGGTTGGTTTTGATTGCTGTAGCTGACAAAACATATGCACACATTCCCACACACATTCCCACATTTGACAGCATTGAAGGCAGGGGACTTGCTGAGGGGCAGGATAAAGTGTCCTAGAAGGCCCTGTCTGACCATTTCTCTTTGCCTGACATGGCTGACCTGGTTTCACCTCTGACCAACAGATTGCCTTTCACTGGTTCACTGTAAACCCTAACAAGTTGGTACATCCATTGTCTCAAAGTAATTATATGTGTAACCCTATGCTCACATCTTTGCTAACACAAGAACACAATGATTGGTAGCACTTCTTCCCTCCTTCTATAGCAATCAGTCTGCTCTTATAATTCAATAAGAATATTAGAGTGATTTTATCTGACTAGTACTTATTCACACTTTCCCATGTGGTAAAGATATGATTAGTGAAATGATGTGAGCTGGTCATTTTGGGCCAGGGCCAAAAAAACAGTGAAAACAGGAAAAAAACAGCGCGATGCACTGGCCTCATATCTCTCATGGAGGAGCGGAAACATAAAAGGAGGAGTGACGTCAGTGAAGGATGACAGAGGCCAGGCCTGGACTTTACGTTGTGTTTTGTTTCTGTTTTATTATATGTGGCAGCAGTCGTCCGTGAGGGACAACTGCGTTATAGTGCCAAAGTTATTTTTCTTTTTTTTTTAGGCCAATGAAGCTTTTTGCAATTATTCAAAATGCATATGATCACTCTGCACAATAATCTAACAATGTGAATCAACACCACAATAACTGAAGCAGAAACGCAAAATCACTGCCAATATTTTTGGCCATGACTGTACATGTAATGATAGAGCTTAACACATAAGGGTTTACAGTGTTCTAAATTATAAGTTGTTATTTTATATGTATATCTGTAATTTAGCACTACATATCGACTATCTGAGGCATTCCACCAGATCCTCCATACGTAGTTGTTCTGACCCCAAGAAACCTCAGTGTTTGCATGTTACTGCAGCTATGAGATCTTAACAAGATCCCTGATCCGTGTCATGTACACGCAAGCTCTGCTGACTGCGTGGTGTCCGTGTGACTCACCGCCCCTTCGGCCAGTGTCTGATGCATTACATAGCAGAGCGCTGGACATGTCCCCTTTGAAGTTCACCTTTAATTGCATGCTTTGTGTGGAGGTTTTTGTCATGGAGTTGATGCAAGGTAAGCGCTGTCTCCTGTTGTTGTGGATGTTGTTTCTGCCAACTCACATATGCCAGGACTGCTCAGTGAGACAGGCATTCAACACCACGTCCAAACTTCTGTTGTGAGGTCAAGGTGGGTCTCCATGGGTGTACCGCAAGTTTGTACCTATCAACAGATGTTAGACGTGAGTTTAAAATACTACAGGGCAGCAAAAAAAGAAAGTGGAGAGCAGAAAAATTGGGGTAAATCTCCTCAGGCTGTTTGGGCTATAAATATCTGACTCTCATTTCTTTGATTTGCAAATTAGGAGGCGTTTTTTCTCTCTCTTTTTCCATTCCTCTCCTGCATCAAGCTATCATTTAGGGCTGTGCCGAGTAGTGTTGTCAAAAGTACCGGTACTTCGGTACTGAAATTTTTTCATTTCTGTAGTACCGAGTTCCAGGTATATCCGGTACCCACTAATAGGAGCTGCTTCCAGTCGCCTCCGTGTTTATCTAAGCGCGGGGCTCCAGACTAACTTTTTTACTAGGAGCACTGTAACCAATATATATCACAATGTATTATACTAGTGTCTGTGAATATTAAACTGCAAAAAAAACTAGGCTATTAACCCTGCATGTTCTGCTTGTCTCTGTGTGAATGAATGGCGCAGACGCGCGGTTTCATTTACCACACACACACACTGAAGCATGCGTGACGCTTGCGCAGATTTCAGTCTCTGCTGCCTCACGATATAAGGACATGTTGAACTTCCTCTCCAGAGCCGATCTGAGAGTCACTGCATGAGCATTTTACTGTTTCATTTGAGAAAAACCATCGTCATATCATACACACACAGAACCTCAAAGGTCTTCACTGCATTTAACTTGAAGAAATTGACTGAAATAATTATATTAGACTACTGTTGTACAGTAGATTTAGCTACATCTTAATGTAATAAAATATATTAGTATATTATTATACTAATAATAATGTGTGCATAGAAGGTTGCTTATTTTTCACCGGATCTTTTTATAAGCAATGTTAAAGCTACACTGTGTGATTTTTACCCCCATCTAGCGGTGAAAAGGTATATGACCATCCAGGGAATATTAGTTTCTGTTCCTCTCAATTCCGATTTCGTTTTAACTCCTACGGTGGCCAATGTAGTCCAAGATTAACATGGCTTCCAGTTCGACCTCGTTCATGAGTGAAAGGCGAAGCTTGAATTAACCGTATGTCCCTCCAGTGTTGCCAACTTAGCGACTTTGTCGCTATATTTAGCGAGTATTTAGACCCTTCTAGCGACACATTTTGAAAAAAGCGACTAGCGACAAATCTAACGACTTTTTCTGTTGTTATTGGAGACTTTTGGAGGCTCTCTGACGTAAAAGCACATATGGTTCTTACTCTTCTCAACGAGCAGCGGGTGCTGCCGTGGGTCCCACCCCCGTCCCAAAGCACTCACAGGCGGCCCAGTCCTCGCGCAGCAGCCCCTCCCAGCTGCAGTCACAGCAGGAGATGTTCACCCCTCCGCGTACAGACTGCAAAAGAATCGCGCAAATGAGTCGCTATTTTTAGCGACTTTTCAAACGTCACTCACTCTAGCTACGTCTACCCTGTTCAGTAAATGGCTGAGAGGAGCAGCAGCACATTCATCTGTTGAGCGCACGGCCGCTGAGAGACGTGAATGAGCAGTGTTTTTCCACGGATATCACTTATCTGCTTTTCTTTTTTATTGTATTTAAATAATTTAGTTTCCTTCCTTTTCTTGTGCTTACGGTATTACTTGTAATACTCACTATCACAGAGCTTTTGTTCATCCGGCTCCCGAACTCTCTCAATTCAGATGATTTTCCACATTGGCCTATAAAAAAAATTTAGTCATTCACTAGGCCTATATCATAGCTACTCGTTCTATTGTCTGACAAAACATGTAGGAAATGAGAACAGCTTTATTTAACATTCGGCTATATTATATTATAATATATTAAATACAGTATGTGAGCTGAGCATTAATTTATAGAGAAAACACATTAGACAAGCAGAACGCAAGTACAACGCACTTTTAGGGAAGGCCTTAGCTACTTTCCTTTGAAAATAGTTGGCAACACTGTGTCCCTCTTTGGCTAATGTACTTTCAAGATGGAGGGGCAACATGGCGACCAACATTAGAACCCCTCACCCGTATGTATTTTCAATGGCGTATTATACACTCACGGGAATACTTTATTACTTGAACGAAGTAAATATACATTAATGAGCACATATATTTTTGAAAGAACTAAGTGTTTTTAGCTAAGAATAAACTAAAAAAGTTACACAGTGTAGCTTTAACTTTTAAACAGCATGTAGCCTTCAATGCGTATACTGTATGTATTATGTACTTATGATTACCATCATAAATAATAAAGTTATTGCATTTAATTTAATATTTTTTTCAAAATAGAAAAATAATTCCAACAGATTTTGCTGTGGTACCGAAATTGGTACCGAGAACCGTAAAATTTTAATGGTATTGGTATACCGACTACTAGAATTTTGGTATCGTCACATCCCTAGTGCCAAGCATCTGTGATAATCTTTCTACTAACACAGCACTACAGGGAACTGAGGGTGTAGCACAGGGCCGTGTCAGATCCTTTAGTCATAAGAAGCAAATGTTGTCTGTTCAGCTCTGTCTGCCAGCCCCATCCAATGACAACGTTCATTAGTGTACACGGACACACGTACGCTCTTTTACTCTTCTGTTTGTGTCTCTTATCTCCCCTGTCTCTGGTTCTGTTCCAAAACTTAGTGTGCTGCCTGGCTGCCTTTTGCCTACATAAACAGCTGACTTCTGAGGAAGCATCCTAACCGAAATGGATCCTCATAAGTAACCAATGTGGAAGATTCTGCATGGGTAGCATCTTAAAACGCACTGAAGACTCGACTCATAATTGATTTGTTTGCACATTGCTAAGCTAAAAGCATGATACAAGCATCGCACACACAAATATTGGGAAAAATTATATAATTTTTAAATTTTAATTAGGCTATTATTTATTGTAATATTTCATTATTTTAATTAATTAATTATATATATACTATACTATACTATATAATAAATGACTTGGGCCTAACAGAGTCCAGGCGGAATGTAATAAACGCGGTCAAGTTATCTTGCTTTCGGAGGCAGATGTCTGCTGTTTGGGAATGCAGTTGTGTTGGTAATTTACACTCAACCACTTTGACGACAGACTTTGCCCAGGCATTTCAGAGCAACCAAAACAGCATTTTAGATGCTGTGCAACGAGATTGGTCCACTGGTTGGTCTAGTTATGCGCATTGAGGTATTTATTCGGTAAATGTGTTTCCATCATAGTTTATGTCCTCTTACCAGATAAAAAAATTACTCAATTGATAAGTTTATTATACTTTTTTTTTTTTTTATTGATGCCTGTCTTGGCGTTTCCATCCAGAGTGTTTTATGCGGTATCCAAAAATGCGCACAAAAAAGTGGTTGGAAACATAAGTAATGCCTGCTGAAAATTCAGCTTTGCCATCACAGGAATAACTTAGATTTTAAAATATACTCGTATAGAAAACAGTTATTTTAAATTGTAATAATATTTAACAATATTATAGTTTTTGATCAAATAAATGCAGCTTTGGTAAGTATAAAAGTCTAAAAAACATTTTATTTTGAATCGTAGCGCACCTTTTTAAGTTTTGAATTGTAGTATATATATATATATATATATATATATATATATATATATATATATATATATATATATATATATATTATTATTATTATTATTATTATTTTTTTTTCATCTCACTCTCGCTACCTCCTTCCCAGGAGCGACAACAATCTGACTACAGATGTGTGTGTGTGTGTGTGTGTGTGTGTGTGTTTGTGTCTGTGTCTGTGTCTGTGTGTGTGTGTGTGTGTGTGTCAAGGTTGATTGGGAGGTTTGGGAGGCCAGGCATCTGATCTTTGTGTGTGAGCAGGTGAGTTCTCTCTGTAGAGCACAGCTCTTTAAGAACAGCTTGAGTTTAGCGCTCCTCCTCTGTTCTCATGCAGAGAGAGCTTTACCAACATGTTCTACTGCCCTCTCAAAAGGGGGATTGGAAACTTTGAAGGAGTGAAAGTAGGTCAGCAACTTTTGCTGTGTTCTCCTCAGCCTTTTGATGTATATTAAACAAATGAGAAAAAAACATTAAATGGTAATAAAGCCATGTATTATTTGTCTTGCCATTTCAGCATAATGGCAGCTTGCTGCCTTGCAATCTTAATTAGCTGTTTTCATTTTTTAGTGCTCGAGTGCTTAGGTTTAAGTTCTGAGGCGCACTTTAGCCCAATGTTGCAGTTCTTAGCGCACACGGAAAGCTTTTCGGCTTCACCTGCACATTGAAGTTGCTCAGGCTAAAGCGAGATAGAGGACAGGACTGGGCGGCTGACCCAGTTACACTTCCCTCCTTTAGCAGTGCGGATCACAGATGGCTCACACTGTCTTATATAAGGACTTTAATTTACTGTTACTAAATGTTTATATTTCTCTGCTCATGCCCTCACGTTGAATGCCAGAGGGGGCCGTTTGTAGCAGACATTTGATTCGATGCATTTTATGAGCACTGCAGAGATGTCAGATTGCTGTATTTCAAAGGCATCAGAGCTGAGATGTTTCCAGATGCTTTTGGAAAATCGGATGATTTTAAAGAAGCCTTATTATGTTAATATGTTGAGGAAATAAGGCCTTTTTCATCTTTTTTAAAGGTCAGGCTATTTTTAATCTTACATGGTATCAACTGTGTTGATTCTAGTCCAATTATACTGCAGTAAAACACCAGGGTGAAGTAAAAAAAACAATACAAAAACCCCAAACATTACTTTAATAAGTTAATGATGAAGTAGGTCTGAATTGGAGGCTTTACTTTAGGCACCATAAACAGTCTCTGAAACCAGAGTAAAAAATAAATAAATTGGTCATCATCAGCATCTGTTTAATGGATGTCTGATGATTTAAACTCATGTTAACCCTCTCTGATTAAACCTTTTTTTTTGTGCAATCAGAACAGTTTTTAATAACAGTCTGCCTTCTTATGGATGTGACATAATGCAACTAGAAAACACCCTAATTTATATGAATGAGATGAAAACATAGTGATCTATAGCAGTATATCATTAAATGTTCATAGAAAAACTATTTATGCATGTGGAATCAAATTAATTGGTGAATCATTTTTTTTAACCCGTTCATTAAAATAAACTGTCCAAAAGAACCAAATCAGTAAAGTGAATCATATTTCAAAGTGCTTTACATAATGGTGAATGATAAATGTTCAGAGAAGTTTTTTTTTTCTTTGTTTGGAATGTAAAAATGAAATTCAGTACTGTATATGAACGAGATAAAACGGCACGCATTAGTTGGCAGCAGACCGGAGTGTCCCAAGCTGTTTTTTAGTCCCAGCGCATCTCTGACATCAGATCTCCCTCAGGTTCTGTCTGATAAGACCAAACGTCTGTTCTGGCACAGACGCTAATTGGTTGAGAGTGAACCAGACATTCTGTCAATCAAGCTGATGAGTATACAGCGAGGCAGAAAATGAGCCACAAAGTCAATTGAGGGCCGGTCAATGGTGACACTTTGGCTGTTTATTCTTGTCCTTAGGAAAGTTCACAAAAACTTTTGCCATGGTTACAGAGGGAGCATGTTTGTGTGTGGCAGAGGAAATCTAATGTTGAACACATGGTCATATTAAGACAGATGTGGTAAGCTGAGCTTTTTACACAAAGCTGCTCCATCTCTGTTTTCACCTGATTTGTCTCAACATCGCAAACTACATTTTCCCATTTTTATTGTCTCACTTCTTCAGAATTGAGTTTAAAGTCACATAATATTTTTTCAATTTGTGTAAACCCCAATAGAAAGAAATATGATTCTTGCACAATCACTGTCAAGGAGAGAATTGCGAGTCTCTGCAGCAGTTTCATTCGTTTGCTTTTTCTGTTTAGCCAGTGTCTCCTGACTACAATGATGGAATGATTCTCAATTATGCGATAAAACAGAGATTTTTTTTAAATTACTCAAGACTAAATGTTCTTGTGTTTAGTCTATCAACTTGCTCCCAGATGTTTCTCCTAAAATTGAAACATCTCCCTGCCAGTTTCTTTCCACCATCATTTTTGATAATTTTCATAAAAGTTTAATGACCACCAGAATATTTTGTTGTACGAATATCTGAACATGCAATACCAGTATTTTAAAAGAAAGAACAGAGCCTCTGCTTTTAACCAAAAAAAAAAAAACATTTTAATTTAGCTTCATGCATTCTTTTTTTTTTTTATCAACTCTTGAATGTGGGTATGTTTCATAAAAAGGAGGCATTTTGAGCAAAAAACTGAGAAAATTGTGTTTTTGTCAAAGACTACATCTGGATCGGATTCAGAACGATGATCAAAACATAGATGGAGTAGATCGAGTCCATCTTCACAGTCCTATACCTCGCCCTGGATCGACATTTCATTCGGTAACGTTTTGTTCAGTTTTGATTTATATCCTGTTTAATGTTGATGATCGCGTTATTCACATATGCATCTGCTATGCTATGGTTTGTTTCTGCCTCTTCACATGTCTTTTGATCTGGAGATTCAGAACTCTTTCAGAAGTTGTATAATAGCCCCCCCCCCCCCCCCCCCCCCCGTATAACAGTGAAAACACGGAAAGCCGAAAAATTCTGTCAATGGCATGGAATCGTTATCTCTTAAATGACGGAAATTTCCGTCAATGGCAGGGAAAGACTTAATAGAAGTAAAAATAGACTGAGAATGTGTTTATATACAATAAGAGTAAGAAAAACGATCTAGAAAATTCATTGGAAGAGCATTGCTCAAATAATTTGGTGTTAGAATTGTGAAGAGAATCGTTTGAGTTTATATTAAAATCTTTGACATTAATATAAAGTAAAACTATTAAAAGTAGTTTTCATTAATTGATATAAAGCTGAACTAAAATATAATAAAGATAAAAAAAATTAAAACTAAGTAGCATTAAAAAACAAATAAAATGTCGAAAGCACAAAAAATTACTAAACGTTAAATTCAAATTCAAATGAAAACCTGAAATATAAAAATAAAAACTGCCTATACAAACAGCACTAAAATAAATGATTTAATCTCATATCTGTCTTTGAGAAACAATTGAAATATTAAAGAGATCAGTTGTGTTTTTTCTTTCGCACAATCTCTTAAAGCTAATAGGTCATGATTTAACACCTAATATTAGATTTTTTTAAGATTAGATTTAAAAAAAAAAAGACCAATAAAAGTCTATGATGACTCTTATATTAGATGTGACTGTTGGGCTCTTTATTGAACCCTGTGAATTCAAGTTAATTTAATTTAAAAAAATACTGTGTGCATTTTCTGGGGGATGGTCACAGTTAAAATCTGGTTGACATTGTACGTTATATTAGTCTGGTGCTGAAGTGGAGTATTTTGTGTACGTCTATGCTTGAGTGAGTGTGTGTGAACCGTTGCTTGGTTTCAGGTTCAGTAGCTCTGGGTGGTTACGTCACAGCCTCGAGCGTGTCTGATTGACATCTCCCAGGAGTGCCGTTTGTCTGGTGAAGTATAACAAGTGCCAGTTACTCTGTACTGTTTGCTGGCAGCCAATCAAAATGAAATGGGAGCACTTAACACGGGCTGGTTGCGTTCCCCCAGCACCTGCCATGTGACGAAATATGGAACAGTGTTTTTCCTCATCCTGTTTGGCTTTTGTTTTGAAGTCGATTAGATATGGGATCTTCTTTGGTGGTTTTAAAAAGTTTGGGTAGATGGTGACGTTTGCAGCTGAAGTTTCTCTGTAGTGCAAATGGACACAGCACAAACCACAGGGCAGAACATCCATCCATTCCAACACTCTGGTCCTGCCCAGAGCCGCTGTATACATAATCTGATTTAGTCTAGATGTGTGTGCGTGTGTGTTCTCTGTCTACTTAATAAATGAATGCAAGCTAAGGAAAAATGACAAAGAAAAATGTATAAGACAATTGATGTAGAGCTGTAATGTTAATTATTTGGCTTCTTTTGGAAGTGATTAAATGCCAATCCTATAATGCAGTGCTACACTCTCACTCTTTTTTTTCTCTCTCTCTCTTGCTCTCAGCTCTCCTCCCGAACTCCTACTTAAACGAATGGTTCATCGAATAATTAAAATTCTATCATCATCTACTTGCCCTCATTTCATTTCAAACTTATAAGATTTTGTGTCTTCTGTGGAACACAAAAAGAGATGTTATGAAGAATATCCACACTACTCTCTTTCATAGTAGTGGATGGGCTCCAAAAAGGAATAAAAAAAAAAACCCACCATAAAAGCGTAATAAAATAGTCCATATGATTCATGCACTATATTCCAAGTCTTTCAAAGCCATATAATAGCTTTGAACATTCTAAAACTATTTACAGGCATTTTCGTGAATTGCAATGAAGCTGAAATAAAATAATATAAAATATAAGATGAAAAGCTAAAATGGAATTTAGAAATATTGCTTTGGCAACTAGCTAAAATAAAATAAGTTTAAGTACTAAAATTACTAAAACTGAAATAGAATAATACAAAAATATAAATATAACATATATATAAATATATACATAACAAAAAAAATAAAGCCTAAACTAAAAGCTAATTCAAAATATTCATAAATACTATAAAAATATATTAAAAATATACAAAAAATAACTGAAAATCTAAATCACTAAATCTTGGGTTATAGCTCTAGTCACCATTCACTTTCATTGTATAGAATAGAGCAGCTTGGACATATTGCCTAACATCTCCTTTTATGTTTCATGGACTAAAGAAAGTCTTACAGGTTTACAGACTTGAGGGTGAGTATAGGACATAATTTTAAATAAGTGTCTCATGTGCTCCTTAAGTGCTGAAATTGAAATTGAATCATTTATTTAAAGCTTCATTGCATCTGTATGAAAAGCAGCAGAACATTTTGACGTTGCTGTTCTGTCATATAATGCTTTGTTTTGAGTCATCAGGTCATTTCAGAGAAAAAGATGCCTGCTCTTTGTTACATGCTCTGCCACATCCGATGATTACCAGCCATCGTGATACTGACCTCTCTGACCGCCTGTATGATTTGGGGATTATCATCTTCCTGGACAGGCTGCGTCACAGATCATGACATGTAAAGATTGAACAAACAGCTTGAATAGAGTGCAAACATGCAGTTCTCCTCAGAATGACAGCACTTGTAATGTGATTAGTAATCTGATGATGTAAACAGAAAGGACTCTGAAGGGAACGTCCTCAGGAATTTTCTGACAGGAGTGGGGCAGTGCCCACAGAGAGAGAGAGAGAGAGAGAGAGAGAGAGAGAGAGAGAGAGAGAGAGAGAGTGTGTGTGTGTGTGTGTGTGTGTGTGTGAGAGAGAGAGAGAGAGAGAGAGAGAGTGCTATCTGTGCTCGGAGAAAGTTTATCTGCCTTTGTCAGCTTGCCCCTGTGGGGTTTTGGTGCTTGTTAAAAAGTCCTGACAGAAAAAACAGCAGCAGTAACAAAAAGACAGTTGTGAATGCAAGCTCAGTCAGCGTGTAGATGAACAAATTTTTTTGCCGTCTGCTATTTTTAAACTTTATCTCACACCAAAGAGCATCTTTTGCCTCTCGTTACCTCACTTTGCGAACATATCTAACTCTATAAACAGTTTTTTTCTTGGCTCAAAACAAGGTGGAGGTGGTCAAATCCTGATAATGTATTTTAATAATAAGATAATTAAATTTGTATTTTTCGTAGACCATCATATAGCCTACTGTGTTTCCAACAGTGTTTTTGTGTGTGTTGCTCGGTACTTCTAGGGGGGTCCGGGGGCATTCTCCCCCGGAAGAAAATTTTGTACATTGTAAAGATAAATTCAAGCTGGTGCAATTTGAGTCACCCGAATACGCCGTTAAAAATAGATAATCCACCCGCCAATCGCCCAAACCTATGATATTCTCTGATTTAGATATCTGCATCTGATCATCACATTACAATTATTCAAATTCTCAGTGTTAAGCATGATAATATGGTAACATATCACACTGAAGTAAGCACACTGATTTAAAATGAACATTTATTTAAAATAAAAGTTCTTTTTTTGGCAAAATTACATTTCATTAATAGCCTAAACAGAGGCTTTAGGCTACTCCCTTCAAACTTAAATTGTCAACGTTTCATTAAATCAGTATTGGAAAACACAGTGTACAATGTACAGAATAGGCTAAATTTTTTTACCTTTATAAAGGGCATTTTCCCCCTAATTTTATTAAATGTAGGTCTATGCTCCATCTTTCATTTCAAATTCTTAAATTTGATCAATACATTCAATTAGAATAAGAAGACACTAGGCTGCTACCAATCAAATTAAATAATTTACATTGAAAAATTTCAACTGTATTAAATGAGATTATGAGAGTGTTTAAAATATTTTTTGAATATACAAATAAGGAATGTTGAAAATAATGATACTTTGAAACTAAACCGCCAGTAGGTGGGGGCAGGCGACCGTCTTAATGAGCGAGTCATTGAGTCATTCATTCAAACGGTTCGTTCAGACGGCTGATTTATTTACAATGAGGCAGTTTATGAATGGGTAATTGAATCTTTGACTTAACCGATTCGTTCAAAACGCATAATCATTCAGTAATGAAATGTGGCTGCGTGTTCCTGTGAGATGCTCTATGGTTCTGCTGTGATCTTTGTTTGAAACTATTTTCGCTGCTGAAACCGAACAAAAACAGTCATTGCGTCTAAAATGTAAGTGACTTAATTTTAACTATTTGTTTATTGAACTATTATGAAATCAGTGCATCCGTTTCAATCGTGATGGTATTCAGGAAAACAGCACTCTGGTCATGTGATGTTTCTTAACTGTATAATATGTTATAAATAACTGCGCGAGCCTCAACAGCGCAAATTTGTTACTGTGAGTAGGCCTACATTAGAGGTCTATATTATTATCAACTATAGTTAGGCTATCATTCGCCACTTACATTAAATTAAATAAAATCTAAATAATCCTCGTGTTTTCTGTGATTTCCTAGTTTTTTTAATTATTTTTTTTATTAAAAATGGTTTTAACCAGGGCATTTGTCCGGTTGGGCAAGTACAATTCCCGGTCCCACTTTATATTAAGTGGCTTTTAAGTACTATGTACTTACATTGAAACTAATAATTTGATACAATGGACTTGTGCACATACATGTTTTTACATTGTACTTATATTTGAAAAATACGAATAATTACAGCTGTAATTAATGTATGTAATTACATTTGTAATTACACTGTTGACCCCTCCCTTACACCTTAACCCACCCTTAAACCTACCCATACCACCACATCAGCCCCTAACCTTACCCGTATCACACCTCAATAGCAGCAAAAGTGTTCTACAATACAACATGAACACAATAAGTGGATTGTACATATTTTTCAACGTAAGTACATAATACTTAAAGCCACTTAATATAAAGTGGGACCCAATTCGCTTTCACTTGTCCCTCCAAAAAAACACGTGTCTCGGACAAGCGTTAATGTCGAGCCCTGATATGTTTTCCTTGGATTGGCTTTCCCTGAAGATAATTACGTTGTTGAAAACGAAAGTAAAAGAGTTATGCACGTTCATTGCGTTTTACCGTGATGAGAGTTCCGTGTCTTTATTAAACTCAACACATTATAAGGATTTATCTGTCATCCACCCTTGATTAATTGGAATATTATGTTTTTATTACTTGGCCCGCCCGACCCGCGGATTATGATCCGTGCAGCACTATCGGCAAACTATACGCTTTGAGAATGGACACAGGCCGGGAACCCGCAACAGAACCGTCATGGTGGAAAAAGTGTATCTGAGCAAGTGACAGTGACTGCCTGTCCGAGTTTTGTCGAGAGCCGGAGGCGGCACGAAATTTGACGGAGGCGGCCGCTTCGTAATTCTCTATGCAGGAAAAACACTGTTAAAGACAGTAGCTGATCATCCGTTTGTCCTCATCATATGTTTTGTTAATTATCGTAATGCGTCTTTAAAACCCCCCAGATTAGATGATTAGATTAAGCTTGTGATGTTTAAAGTGCAGGCTCAAACTAAGTCTCAGTGTTATTTTAAAGTGCTTTAGGGGGCTCAATGTTAGAGGGAGCCACTGTGATCATTCATTCATTACCGCCGCTTGTTTGAGGTAAAATATATCCTCTGTTTTCTATTGATCTCCTAACAGTTTCCAGCAGGGATCAGGTCTTATTCTGAAGAGGGCATGGGAATTAATAAAGGGATTTTTCCGGGTGAGCATGGACGATTCATTATGATTGGTTAAAAATGTAGACAGTGTTCTGCTTCTCTAGTTTTCTGCTTTATCTCTTCTTTATCCCATCGGGTTCTGGTTCCTGTGAGCCAAAGATTGAGGGGTTTTCAAGCTTTTTTGGTGTATATGAGCAATATCACATGAGTAGGAGTGCGATTTGGCTCTCAATCAGCACAGTTGTGTTTAGGCCGTAGGCATGAAGCCATAGACCGAGTGCTGCAGGCAATCACAGCAGTGCTGATATAGAGCCATATCGCACTCCTACTCGTACGATATTGCATTTATACTACAGTTCGATGGCACAAGTGTGTAAATAAATAAGAATCAACTATGGAGTGTCTTTAAAACCCATCTTTTTTGTGGAACTACTTCCTTCCACCACGGATTCAAATCTCAAGTTGATAGTTTAACAGTTATGTCCAAGCCATTACTAATTCTAAAACGTCACTTTAGAACTAGCAATGAAGGAACGTTGAGTCGCTTCATTTAAACTTATTGTATTATGTAGAGAAGAGTATTATGAGAGAGAAGTATTCGAAGCAACTGTATTACCTGCATCTGTTATAGCACTTATTCTTCAGGTCAGTCTGATATCCATAATAAAAAATCAGTTTGAATGTCCGCTGAGTAAATCCTTAGTATCCTTTTAACAGTTAAGGGGATTTCCCATGACAGCACTTGTCAATGCATTTGTCGGTTGCGTCTTATAAGGTGTTGTTTAAAGTTAAAATTACATCCTTGTTTACAACCTTGGGTGCGTCTTAATCAGCTCCCTATCTTTCGAGGTCGTGAATCAGTATATCATGTATGCAAATTCGGGCACTGGTAAGAACAGTAGGACCCTGGATCACTACCCCTTGGTACACTGATGACTCTGGTGACTTGACAACGCCCTCATTGTACATCTTCTACTGGTATTTATGAACAACTCACCCAATGTCTCAGTCCCTTTCATCATAAGTCTTTGCTACTGACTCACTCAAAAAAACAGTCTTTGCCACCATCTAATGTTGTAATAATGTTATTTCCACTGAAGTCGAAATCACAATAACTGACGAACCCTTTCTCAATACTAAATATGCCATATTATTTATATAAAGTTAAATATTATTTAATGAACAACAATATTTAAATGAACAATAATAGCCATTTTAAAAGTATAATAGGTTTGTACAATAGGAAATAAACACAAGCAAACAGTTAAGTCAAAAGTACAAAAGCAAGCCTCTACTTATTGTATAGGATAAAGTTAAATAAAAATATAAAGTTATGAAACTCAACTTTGCAGATTTGCTCTGGAACAAGTAATAGATTAATAAGGCCAAAGACTGCCCGTTTGATATACCCAAAATGAATTATATCTCAAAGTTAACCACTATCTACATAAGAGCCAGCTGCAAATTCCTGAAGGACTGGCCGAGATAAAGTTGTTCTCTGGAGCTCAGCCAGGAGCTCATATCTCCGAAAACGTATAAACATTTTCAAAAAGGCTCTTTTTTGTATATAAATCACATATTTGAGGTCTAAACAACTACATTCTCTCCTAAAAAAACTCCTAAAACTAAAATTTTTGACACAATAACAGTAGTATTTGTAAAACTATAGTGGGTTTGCTCTTTTGCATTGCTGTCAGAAATGCTGCTAGTATAGAAACATGTGGAGTGATACAAACGTGAAACGGTTCCCGTGGTGATGGTAAAATATAACGTATACAGTGGTGTGAATAAGTTATTACCCCCATGCTAAAGTTGCCTAAAAAGAGGAATAAAAAATAATCTTTTGGAAATTGATCTTAATGCCTTAATTAGAAAAATGAGGAAAAATCCAACCTTTAAGGACACCAATTTTCTTTGTGTATGAATAATGTATCATAAATAAATAAATCTTCTTCCTTAAAATACAGGGTGCATAAGTCAGGCCCCCCCCTATGTTAAATTCCCATAGAGTCAGGCAGATTTTTATTTTTAAAGGCCAGTTATTTCATGGATCCAGGATAATATGCATCCTGATAAAGTTCCCTTGGCCTTTGGAATTAAAATATTCCCACATCATCACATTCCCTTCACCATACCTAGAGATTGGCATGGGGCACTTTCCATAAGATCATCTTTCAATGCAAATCAAACCAGCTATTAGGCTAACTGAAATAACAACATGCCAATCTCTAGGTATGATGAAGAGAATGTGATGATGTGGGTCTATTTTAATTCCAAAGGCCAAGGGAACTTTATCAGGATGCATATTATCCTGGATCCATGAAATAACTGGCCTTTAAAAATAAAAATCTGCTGACTCTATGGGAATTTAACATAGGGGGGGCCTGACTTATGCACCCTGTATTTTAAGGAAGAACATTTATTTATTTATGATACATTATTCATACACAAAGAAAATTGGTGTCCTTAAAGGTTGGATTTTTCCTCATTTTTCTAATTAAGGCATTAAGATCAATTTCCAAAAGATGATTTTTTATTCCTCTTTTTAGGCAACTTTAGCATGGGGGTAATAACTTATTCACACCACTGTATATACAATATATATATATATATATATATATATATATATATATATATATATATATATATATATATATATATATATATATATATATATATATATATATATATATATATGCAATACATTCTATAGAATATATATGAGGAGCTCTTTTCCAAAACGCTATAAATCCATTTCAATACTTTTCAGGAAAATTAAATTTTTTGCCTAGACCCTCACATTTTGTGAATATATTTAATATATCCTGTTAAAATGTTTTTTTGGCTCAGTCTGAACATGTTGAACAATGATTATTAAATCAAACAACAATATTGTTTATGATAAATTCAAAGTTGATTTTATTTTTTTTCAAAACGCTATAAATCCAGCCATTTTTTTCAAAACGCTATAAATCCATCCATTTTTTCTAAAAATGTATGGTTTGTCTTTAAAAAAAAGAAGAAAAAAAACATGCAACATATAATCAGGGGCTCATACTATAAATTAAGTTTAGTAAAACATTTAGGCTAAAGGCCTGTTCACACCGGGACGAATTTCGCGCGCGATATTCGCCAACGTTTAACGCCTCGTGATTAAACAAAGGGCGCCAATGTGAGTGTGCACACTGTCGCGAAAAACACCACGCGTAAAAGCGTCATTTTTTTTAAAACGCCTCGGGTTGGTTTTTTTGGTTTAACGCGCCGCGTCAAAAACTATCCGACCAATGAGATTGCCGCTTTTGCTCACGTGTCTGGAGCTTCTGTTACAGTAAAACACAACTTGGGGGTGCTCAAACACAAAACGGTCTTGCCGAGCACACATACGTAACGACGAAGAAGATATACGCCAAGTAGCGTCTACACCATAGGCCCTGTCCCAAATGGCACACTCTGGACTTGTGGACTTCCTCAGAGTCCACACTTCGGTGACATCATGTAGTGCAGACCTATAGGGCCCTTAGCGCGAGTCCGCGAGGGCGCATTGAGAGGTATTTTTGGGACAGACTCGATCGTCACGCCAGAAACAGGAAGAAGGTCTCAGTTCAGACGTCGAAGCTGAATAAACTTAAAGGTCATCTCATCAGTCCCTTTATTAGAAAAATATCACAAATATCATTAAAAAAAATTACAGTCTTTAGCATCGAGAACAGGATTTATTTTATTTTCCCAAATCTTATGTCCATGTGAATTACACAGCCTGCTTTTACAGTTCTATAATTGTATATGCAACTTGGGCATTAGAAAAGATGTCATGGTTATGTAAATGATAAATACAGTTGTACATAATATTACATAATGTTGAATTTTAACACAAAATTAAAATGTAAATGAGTTTAAGAAAAATGTATAGGTTTCAATATTCATACTACGTTTATATGACTCAGTAAAGCCATGACATTGGGTTCTATTTATGTAATGAATCATAATGTGATCGTATTATTTAACACACTATTATTATGTTTGAGATATCAACCACTGGTCGATAATGTTTGTATAAACTGTAAGTAACAACTGGTAAAATGTACGCCTATATCATAAAGCCATGTTAACAGTCCGTGAGCGAAATCTCCTCCCATCCGTTTTCTGATTGGCATTTCGCAAGGATTCCTTGGTAGTTAAAGTGCGTGGAGCCTGCATCTATGCGGGCTTCGCGGAAGACCGCTTCAAGGGTACAAAGGGGGCGCTGCTGAGCACACTTCAGAGCGTTAAAATGCTAAATGGGACGGCCTACGGACTCGTAGGCTCGGCGAGCACGCGCAATTTAAGTCCACGAGACTGAAAGTTCGCATGAAGTGCGCCATTACGGACAGGGCCATAGACTGTAAAAGGTCTACACACTGCCGGGAAGACGACGAGGAAGATGCAAGCCAAGATAAATGTAGAGCTGCTGGTCTCGTTGGTGTCGGAACATAAGGAACTGTATGACAAACGCGACAGCGACTACAAAAATATTGATAAAAGAGAACTGTTATGGAGTGGTATTGCAGAGCAAATGGGCCTTGATGGTGAGTTTAATTGTCTTTCATGTACATAGGCTTGTAACTTTTTCCAACATTTTCTGTTATTTCTGAGGTATTTCTGTTTTACATTAAGCGCCATCTAATGTCAGGGAATGAATTTGCATGTTCACTCGGCTCATCGTCAGCTAAAATCGCTTGGGTGTGAAGTTCTGTGAACACAAAAAACGCGTTGAAAAACGCTGGCGAATAACGCGCGCCGATATTCGTCCCGGTGTGTACAGCCCTTAATAGTCATTCGGTGCCGAACCTGAAAAAAGTGATGATAGTAATGATAACAATATTCAATAAGTTATTTAGAAATACATTCAGAGTCATTTTTAGTAAAGTGTCAAATCTGTAACAAGTAGGACCAATTTGTCCACTACATAAGCATTAAAAAACGAATTATTAAAAATATTCAATAATGATAACGATATTCAAAAGTAGGGATGGGCATTTCAAGCAAAAATAATATTCAAAGATCGCTGGGTATTATTCGATTATTATTTGAAAATTGCACCCCTCCACCACATGCACGCACACATGCATGTATAGGCTAAACACACCAGAGCATGTGAGCAAAGCAAAGTGGTGTGACGCTTAAATATAAGTAAAAAAAAAAAAAACGTAAACATAAGTTTCATATTTATAATATAATGTTATTTTTTTAATTTCATCTATGTTGATTATATGAAAAGGGAACGGCATGAGATGAGTAAGATAGGATCATAAGATGCCCAATATATCTGAAAACATTTGGAATGTGTCAGACATGATTTTGACCACTTATTAAGTTTTGTTTAGTAGAAAGCCTTTCTTTAAAGTGAATTTCGTTTTGTATAAATTGTATCTTCATTTTAATCAATGTTTCATCAACAAATTGACTGGATTAATAAATAAGAAGCAAATATAGCAGACAAGAACGCGTCTCATAAATGAACCGAAACACAGTAATACTTGCCTCACAGACCTGAGAAGTATATCTATAGAAAGCTTGAAATGTTTACTTTTAAACAAAATAATTAAAAACTAAAAGAAATTGGCTACTCTCTGCTAATGTAGGCTAATTTGTATGAAGTGTGCATTTCTCTCTATAGGCGCGTTCACTACTGCGAAGATGGCGAGTCAGCATCGTCAACTTTATCTTCGCAGCCGTCACTGACAGAAAACACTAGTTTATTAATAAACAATTCAAATGTTTCATGCATAATCATTACTTTTGCCGGTTCTTTGTGGCAAGCTTTATGCGTGGGTTGAGATGCGGAATAGGCAATAAAAAACGCTCATTATGGTTTCCCTCCCATATATATTTATGTAATTAAATCAATATAAATATGTGATTAGACTACTGGCTTAAATGAACTTCTACTAGTCGACTAGAAAACTAGCACTCATTTTGAGGAATGAATGAACATAAACAAACCTCTGTTCAGAGCGCCGCCGTGTTGGATTGCGTAGAACGCTCACCGAATTCTGATTAGTCGAGAGGATATATCGCGTTTAGGCTAAAAATAGGTTCGGCGCTTATCGCGGTTTGGAAAGAAACTGCATCTTGTAGTACATTTTAAACAAGGAAATATAGCGATTTGGCATGACACGTTGATGGAGCAGTGAATAGGTTCAGTACACAGCAAAATGACATGACAAACTCTTTTTTTTTTTTTTTTAAATGACGTTTATCACGTTTTGGAAAAGAGCTCTTTATATATAGGCTATATATACTGTAGCTACATTATAGTAATGTTGGGTGTACAATCCTGAAGAGAACCACTCTTTAGAAAGTAGAACAGTAATAAAGTCAAATTCTGTCACTTGTCATTTGAAAATATTTTTTGTCCATAGTTGTTGTGTTTTGCCTTTGTACGTCAGCCATTGATGGTTTGTAAGTCCTCCTTAAACCAGGTTCTCTCGTTAATAGTAATCTGCATTTCACTTGTATTGTGAGGTGTACACCTTACTGTCTTAGGCAGCTGTCAGTCACTTCCCCCTAAGGCTATGAGAGCGTTCTGCAAAATATGTTTTTTGAGAAACTCATGACAGTTATGTAATGAACACTTCATGAGACACTGGCATAGTCATTACTCAGAGCGCAGCATCCAGGGGTTTACAGACCCTCTTCATCATACCTCCACCCATCATCTCTATCTTTTCTCTTTTCTTTTTCGCTCAAACATTGTGGAGGAATTTCATTAAATATTCAAAAGAAGCTGTTCCAACAGGATCATAAATAATGCTTCTCTCCCAATTGTGACACACAAAGTGATGAACCTTTTTATCGCAAGTTTTTCAGACATGATCTTAAAGAGAATAATCACGTCTTTTGTTCACAGGAGAGCTAATTGCACTTCAGTGAGTGGCGTTTCACTTGGGCACTGTTTTTTCTTCCTTTATCTGTTTCTTTTTCGCCAGCACCCCCCACCCCCCATCTCTCTCTCTGTCACCAGCATGTCAGTATAATTGAATTTCTCTACACGTTCCCCTTTTTCATCAATCACACGTGCTGATAAGGTGGTTTAGGAGGGACACTCAGGCGGAGCCCAGAGAGAGAAGGAGATGAAAAGAGAGAATGAATAAGGAGAGAAAAGGACATTGAAGGAATGGAAAACAGAGAGAAAGACTGTGGAGTTGTGTAACTAGTGACGGTGGTGGTGCAGTGCGGTGCTTTGTAAGTTCACCTGAAAGTGTCCCACAAAGTGGATTCACTGGGAATTCAACCATCTTCAGTGAGATCAGAGCCGGCCTTTCCATTTTGTATTCCCCCCCCTCCCCACCCACCCACCCACACACCTATGGTTTCACCTAACCAGCCATATCCCCAAAGTACACATTGACACCTTATTGTAAAGTCTTACCAAATTTTTTTTTACTCAGTATATTTATCTTTCAAGATTTCAAGTTGTGCTTGTTGTAACCACAGTAACAGCTGTATTTCTGTTGTTCCACAAGCGCCACCTACTGTCCTACTGAGTGTGAGACATTACATTTTCTTTCAGCCGGTCTGCTGCTTTTGTTCTGATCAATTTGAAAATCAGATCGATTTTGTTACGCAGAAAATACACAGTGTTGTAAAATGTAACCGGTCAATGGGAAAGAAGCTAATGTGCATTCTACAAAATTAACAATTCAGATAAAATGGTATCTAGAATTATTCACGTATTTTGAAGAGCCTGTGACAACAATCATCATGCATGTTCATAACCGCTATATGGATGAGACTGACACTGTTACATTGGCACAGCGTCTTCAGAGCTCTGGCGAAATGCTGAATTAAACCGATAAGACATGATGCAGCAACTACCATTTCAACAGTATCTTTTCAGAATTAATCACTTACACTTATCTTGCTCTCTTTCTTTCCTCTTTTTGTACTAGATTGCTAGTGCTGCCTGTTAATTTTCAAACACTTACAAGCGCAAACTTTATCAAAGTTATTATTATTTAGTGTATCTATACACCTGGCATAGAGCCCTCTAGTGGCCAACAAAATTTCAAATCATAGCCTAAACTACACTCAATTTGCAGGAAGTGGAGGATATACCCACCAGTCATTGCACACCACCTGATTACTATACTGAGTTTGGCTAATTTTAAACACAGTGAAAAGGAGCTGACATAGTATTTTTATTCAGCTTAATTCCAAACTGTGAATCTGGTAAAAGCTTATTTATCTCTCTCAGAGGTCCAAAATGAAACAAAATCTCATTCATTGAAATATGTTAAATGCATTTAAATTGTGGAAAGTCCCCGTCATGATAGAAAAACAAATGTGTGCACGTGAGTTTTTGTGTTCTTTAGCATGTCACACAATCTTTTTTTGCTGCTCCTTATACAGTAATGTAATACATTTAAACTTGTTTAACAAACAGCTCTAAGAACATATTTTAACATCTGATGTAAATAGATTTACTATCTTTATGAATAAAATAATGTGTTTTATGCAAGGGATCATGCGTGTCCATCACGCAAAAAAGACCAACTCAGCTAGGTAGGCTAACTGACCTCGTGTCCTTGTATGTTGCCTTGCATAAAATAAAATGATTTACAGCACAGTAATGATTTAATAGATTAAATAAAAACGTACACAATCCTGTATTTCGCAGAAGAAATGCACCAAATCGGCGGAGCTGAGAACTCTCCAGAAGAGGATCACCAAATCACTGTAAAATGTATGCTACCGTGATATTGACGGAACTTGAATGGTGCAAAATAAGTTTAAAATGTATAAGAACTAAGTATAACAATATGCTTTTTACTTTTTAAGTACTTTAAAATTAAGGTAATTTTGAAAATGGCCTAATTATAATTTTACTGGAGTAATATTTTATTGTGGTATATCTGTACTTTTACTCAAGCACTTGAGTTGTGTACTTCCACCACTACAATGCTAAAAAAAAAAACTGGATTATTGACTACTGTGTATGACTGTTCATTAGTAGTTACTTCATAGTTATTTTTCTTGAACCTTAATGAATAGATAATTAATGGTAGTTCTTCAGGAGGTATGACAGAATACATTAGTTATTGATTAATTAACTGTAACTTAACACAATCATAAAATTCTATTACATACTGATTAGTTAACACATCTTCCTTAGTAGTTAACAGTAGTGAAGTAGTTAATGAAGAATTACCTACTAGTTCTTCAATAATTCCTTATTAGTTATGCAGTAAGTAAGATACAGTATTCTAAAGTGTTACCGCCAAATCCACCATTGAGCTGAATTGAAACCTCTGGGCATTCTCTTGTGCTTTTTTAGACTTATGTTCACAAATACGTATAATTATGTAAGTATTTTCATTCCAAGGATTGGCATCTGACCAACAAATAAAAATCTGCACCAGAAATCTCTATAAATTTCTATAAACTAATTATAACTTATTCAGTAATTATCATGAATGACAGTAAAAGTCATAAAATGAGAGAAACCATGTACTTTCATATTTGGGATAGAATTTCTTCTGCATAAGTAAGATGGTGACGTGTAGTTCTGTCTGGCTATAGTACTGCTCTGTTTATATCAGCCTTTCTCTTTCATTTTATACTTTGGCTTCACTAATTTGCTTTATTCACTAAGAACTCTATACCACACTTAAAATGAGCTCATGGAGCAGCTCTTAAGACCTAGGGCCAGATTTACTAACAGCTTGCACCAGTGCAAACCCTCTTTTGGCATTAAAAAAACTACTGTCAGGATTTACTAAAGACACGCAGTGAAAAATTAGCGCTGAAAAGGCGTGGACAGTTATTTTTGCGGCTGTCCTTATTGCGCATTTGTAGGAGATTCCCTTTCAGACGCAAAATTTATGGGAGGAGAGTATTTTAATGAATCATGCAAGGTGATCTACTAAGTTTTGCGCTTGTCAATTTTCTGGTATTTGCGCTAATGTTTACTGCCCAGAAAAAGCAGTCTTAAACCAGACGCTAATTTGCACTGCTCTTGTTAGATATGCATCATTATAGAAATTATCTTGCTGTGTTCTTTAATTTGAACGCATCATCTGTAGATATCGCGCAGAACTTTCTACTCCCATGCACTTTTTTGGACTTGTGCTCTTACTCTAATTTGCCCTGTTTAGTAATTATGGTCCCTAGTCTTTGACAAACGGTGCAAGACACTGGCATTAGCAACAACAACATTATGCTACTTGGTGGAGTACCACTCCATCAAAAGCAAATTGACAATTTATAGAGTTTTCAAAGTCAAAATTGCTGGGCTGGATGCTGTGATTGCATTAACACTGTGTGGCTCTTCTGTGTTGTTTTATTACTAGACTAACTCTGCTGTGTTTGCTCCGCTGTTCTGGGAATGATATGAGCTGTAGGGATTACACCAGCCACCCCTAAAGCGGCCATGTGAAGCACTTTAGATTATCTACATGCTAGCTCACATACAAAATGGCATATTTACAGTAGATTATGTACATTCACTCTTGTTGCTTGCTCAGCCAATGACGCCAACCTGTATTGGCGGATCATGTCTCCTTGTAATGGAGGTCTAATCAGGCTAATAGGCATGAGAGATTGTGGCCACTTCAGAATCAGAATCAGAATCAGAAAGAGCTTTATTGCCAAGTGTGCTTGCACACACAAGGAATTTGTTTTGGTACTGAGGCTTCCAGTGGACATATACAAATACAACAAGAAACATAATAATAAAAATTATAAAAATAAAGAATAAAAATATAAATATATGAGAATAAAAGTATCACAGTTGGGTTTAGACAGAATAGACATTTTCAGATTTACAGATTATGAACTTATTTACAGTGTTTTGAATATTATAAATAAATAAATCTACATATAACTATCACCTGAGTTGTAGGATATTGCACTAAACAGTGGGAGTATTGCACTTAAGGAATATGCCTTGGGAGGTGTGTTAACTGTTCAGGAGGTAAAATGGCCTGTGGGAAGAAACTGTTCCTGTGCCGAGATGTTCTTGCGGCCAGTGATCTGAGTCTCCGTCTTGACGGTAACAGTTCAAACAGGTGGTGTCCAGGGTGAGTGGAGTCTGTGATGATTTTACCTGCTCTCTTCCTCACTCTGGAAGAGTACAGGTCCTGGAGGGTTGGCAGGGGGGCACCAATGATCCTCTCTGCAGTCCGGACTGTCCGTTGTAGTCTCCTGATGTCTGATTTGGTAGCTGAACCAAACCAGACAGTGATGGATGTGCATAAAACGGACTCAATGACGGCTGAGTAGAACTGAATCAGCAGCTCCTGTGGCAAGTTGAACTTCCTCAGCTGGCGAAGGAAGTACAGTCTCTGCTGGGCTTTTTTCACAATGGAGTCACTGTGATTGTCCCACTTCAGGTCCTGAGAGATGGTAGTGCCCAGGAACCTGAATGACTCCACTGCTTCCACAGTGCTGTTCATGATGGTGAGTGGGGGGAGTGCTGGGCTGTTCCTCCTGAAGTCCACGATCATCTCCACTGTTTTGAGCGTGTTCAGCTCAAGGTTGTTATAACTGCACCAGACAGCCAGCTGTTCAACCTCCAGTCTGTAAGCAGACTCGTCACCGTTCCGGATGAGACCGATGACAGTGGTGTCGTCGGCAAATTTCAGGAGCTTGACAGAGGGGTCTTTAGAAGTGCAGTCATTAGTGTACAGGGAGAAGAGCAGTGGGGAGAGAACGCACTCTTGGGGGGCGCAAGTGCTGGTGGTGAGAGTCCTGGATGTGTGTTTCCCCAGTCTCACTCACTGCTGCCGGTCTGTCAGGAAGCTGGAGATCCACTGACAGATCGAGGATGGTATGGAGAGCTGGGTCAGTTTCGCTGTGAGAAGATCAGGCATGATGGTATTGAAGGCCGAACTGAATTCCACAAAGAGGATCCTTGCATAAGTCCCTGGTCTGTCGAGATGTTGCAGGATATAATGCAGTCCCATGTTGACTGCATCATCCACAGACCTGTTTGCTCTGTAAGCAAACTGAAAGGGATCCAGCAGGGGTCCAGTGATGTCCTTCAGGTGGGCCAGCAACAGTCTTTCAAACGACTTTATGACCACAGACTTGAGAGCGACAGGTCTGTAGTCATTAAGTCCAGTGATTTGGGTTTTTTTGGGGACAGGAATGATAGTGGAGTGTTTGAAGCAGCAGGGAACTTCACACTGCTCCAATGATCTATTGAAGATCTGCGTGAAGACCGGGGCCAGTTGTTCAGCGCAGGTTTTTAAACAAGCAGATGAGATGCCGTCTGGGCCTGAGGCTTTCCTAGTCTTCTGTTTTTTGAAGACTCGGCTCACGTCCTCCACACAGACCTTAAGTTCAGGTAGGATGGGAGGAGGGGGGAGTAATGGGGGTGCAGGAGGTGGAGGTGATGGTGAATGTGTGAAGTGCAGATCAGACCGGGTGTGTGGTGTGAATGAGGGCTTTTCAAACCTGCAATAAAATTAGTTTAAATCATCAGCCAGGTGTTGATTGTCCACAGATCGGGGGGGATGGTGACTTGTAGTTGGTGATGTTCCTCAGGCCATTCCAGACTGATGATTGGTCGTTGGATGAAAACTGGTTTTTCAGAGTAGCTTCTTTTAGCAACTCTGATCTCCTTTGTCAGTCTGTTTCTGGCCTGGTTATACAAGATTTTATCCCCACTTCTGTAGGCATCCTCTTTGGCATGACGAAGGTGTTTGAGTTTACCAGTAAATCATGGTTTATCATTAGTAAATGATAAGAATTTGCTATTGCTATTGCTACTTGCTATTGCCGCTAGATACTGTGATCTGAATATCTTAGTGATTGTTAGATTTAAAACAGTGCAAGTACACAAGGAAAATTAAGTGTTTTTGATGTGGTGCTGCGAAGCATGAGCTCGCAATTAAGATTTCACCTTTTTTTGCAGAATGATTGATGTCAGTCAAACCCCAGTATCACATACAATAAAGGAGTTATCAGAGAACTTCAGAAGGTCTGAAGATCTTAAGCGATGTCTTTTGAGAAATATCTCCACTCCAAATCATGTTTTTTTTTTTTTTTTTTGCTTAGAAATAAAATACAGCACGGTTCCTATTTTTGAGCAAACAATATAGCTTTATCGCCTCTGGCTGATAATGGCATCTTGTTATATGAAGAAAATGGCTTTGAGAAAGCTCAGCAGCAGGCAGGTGTAGTGAATAGCAGACAAGATGGCATCACAGGTTCCCTCGTCATAAAAGGAGTCCCTTTCTCCCACTTTGATGAAAAGACCAATGGGTGTGATATGACCCTCAACAAAGGAATATCACAAACAAGTGACCATTTTGATCAGGATTGTCAGAGGTGAATGGCAAGAATGAGGACATCAACGTCCCACTGATCACAAGCTAATCTCATGACCAGTTGCATATTGTTCACCTCATCCCTCCATTCCTGAGACCAAGGGGTAGACCAAGCTCCACAGGATGGAAAGGTGGGTTTTTGACGTGACGAGGGAAGGAACAAGAGGACGACCAAGGTTATACTCTCGCGAGTAAACCTTCACCCGCACGGACCTTCAAGCAGCCCAACCGCTTCTGCAGAGGACTTCGGCTCCAGCAATCAACGCCTGACCTGGACGAATCTCGCCGTTGTAACCTCCAGCCTGCAAAGGACCCTGCGGATTGACCACCGCCTGACCTACAGTTCTCCGGATTACACAAGGAACAGCAGCGAACTCCCAGCACTCAGTGTGGCTCTGCAACGGTTGGAAAGAGATCCAGTCCACTTCCACTGCGAGCGGAAAGATACCAGTGGAAGACATACCCCATCGCCGGACTGATCCCCCAACCACGTGGAACATAAATATAAGCTAACTAAACCTCTTAAAGGCCTTGGCATTAGGTTGTTGCTATATGAGATTGCTATTTGTGTAGAGACTGTTTATCTAGGGTCAGCGTATACAGATATACATTAGACACGTTATCTGTATTCATAGTAAATGCTTATTTACTATTTCATATCAGCATCCAGAAAGATCACAATTGAATCCCCCATAGACTGCTAATTACTTGGGGTGTAACAATACATCGATATGGATCAATGCATCGATCAAACTTCTAACGATACGATTCATCGATGCCACACATAAAATATCTATATACGGTACCTTTATTTTGACACTCTCCACATCCTCACGTAACTTTTCTCAGCTGAAATAGACTCCTGATAAGATTGACTGAACCCTTTGTCACAAAAGCCGGTATTTTCTACTGTCAAGGCATCGCGAGATCATGTTTTACAGCAGAAACGACAAGCACTCTTGTTGTTTGCGAACACAACCCGAAAAGTCTGTTTTAGCGAATCAGTGCGCAGTATTCAGGTCAGGTGACAAGACTGCTAGTCACTTTGAAAATACGCGCTAGCTGAGAGCAGAGGAGTTTCGTCAAAGCTGATTAAAAGTGATCGAGGATGGATATCAACGAACTTGATGAACCCGTGACATCTTCTTCGGGGCATAAAAGGAAAATAAAAGTTGAAACTTTTTCACGGAATCTTGCTAAAACAGCACGTTAGTGGTGAGGGAAAAGCTCTCTGTATTGCGTGCAGGGGTGGTAAAAGTACTCAAAAATTATACTCGAGTAAAAGTATATATACCTAAATAAAAAATGAATCCAGTAAAAGTAGAAAGTCCTCCATTCAAACATCACTTGAGTAAAAGTACAAAAGTATCCGATTTAAAACGTACTTAAGTACCGAAAGTAAAAAGTAAATATTCAAACTGTAAATATCAATAATTAAACAGATCAATTGTTTTGGGAGTGATATGCAATGTTTTAATTGAACAAATTATTAGATACTGCAATTAAGAATTTGTTAGATTTGCAATCATAAGAGACAATGAAGTACCTTGCATCAATTTTAAACAATTTCATTAAGTTTAGTGACAGCATATTATGGTGCAATGACTGGTAGGCCATTCTTTGATACAAATTTTACAATTTCAATTAAATTATTGTGGTTTGATTCCAATCTTGATTCAATATAGATTCATTTTGATAAATATTTGGTACAGTAGATACATGTTAATTTTTAAATTAAGAAAATCTCACCTAATTCTGTAAACATAGGCTAGAGAGCCCTGTCAGCTGGTATTATTAAATGTTAAAAATACATGTGATTTTTATTATAACAACTTTATAATATTTTAATGATAGCTTATAAGTAAAAATATAATAAATATATAGTGCACATATTTAGCAAAATACTAATTTATACTAATATTAAATATATTATAAAATACAAATTTTTCTAGCCAACTAACGTGCTATGGTCATTAAATGTTTTTTTTTCCCTGAGGTAAATGTAACGTTATGTGACATTGTTCTCCAGCTGTTTTATTGACCTCTTTCCGCGGTTGAAAAACACTGATTTATTGATATTATGTATATATATATATATATATTATGTACGATATACATTTCGGGAAGTTGTACTGTATCTTTCAACATAGGCTACCTATTATTGTTAATTTGTGTTTATTTACAATTAACTAGTAGTAAAGAGATTAACGGCACCCCATAGCAGGCGCTAGCTATCTGTCACGTCACATTTAAAAGCTCCAAAACGGTATTTATTGTTTGAATTTCGTAATAAAATGGACAGAATCTGAGAGCTGAGAATTTGTTTTATATCAAAAGTAACCTTCTCTTTCTTGTCTGTCGGTGTCAATGTCCTCTATGCTTCACGATTTTTCTCTGCGTGAGAAAATGGATGTGTGTCGTGAGAGCTTGTGGAAAGTGTTAATTGCGTGAGTCTCACACTGAATGAGTGAGAGTTGGCAGCTCTGCAATAGACATGTTCCATAACATTAGCTGCATCAAACAGAAGATGTGCAAGAAACAAGGTAAGCGGGAATCTCGGGATCATTGCTGGGCAGAGCTGCACCTTCACCAGTTTCTGCGGTCATCTTCCACAATGGCGAACTAACTGCTATGTGAGCGTATGCTGGCAAAGAGCTTGCGCGTACTTTTTTTCCAAATAAAACCAAGTTTTTCATTGGTTTGGAAAGCCAGTGTAATAAATACTTGGAGCGGGCATGGGGAAATGTAACGGAGTAAAAAGTAAACTTTGTCTTTAATATTGTAGTGGAGTAAGAGTAAAAGTAGATGCAAATAAAATATACTCAAGTAAAGTACAGATCCCTGAAAAAAATACTTAAGTAAAGTAACGAAGTATTTTTACTTCGTTACTTACCACCACTGATTGCGTGTACGTTAATCACAACAACAAAATTTGACACGTCTATGTCAGCTGAGGTGATTAACGTTACAAAGATTAAGTGTTTTATTATGTAGCAATTACTTGGCTTTGTTTAACTCTGAAACATGAAATGTGGAGTTATCTGCTTTTGACACACACACACACACACACACACACACACACACACACACACACACACACACACACACACACACACACACACACACACACACACACACACACACAAAATAAATATAAAAAAATACTTTCAATGAACTTTAATTTTATAAGTTACCTGCATTTTTTCTTTGCTATTATTACTTAATCAAAACAAACCAGCTGCAGTTTGATTGATATTCAAATGCACAATAAAAAAAAAATAAAAAAATGAACAAGAACAGAGTTATCTGTTTTTGCAAATTAACTCTTCTGTTATAGAGTTCATTTGAAAAAACAGATAACTCCGTTCTGGTTCACTTTCATATATCATGTTTTTTTTTACTTGTAACTTGTAACAAACAACTTGTAAATGTCCCAATTGGAAGAGGGTGTGCAATTTTCAAAGAGTTTAATTAACCTTTCATGTTATATATTTTTGGATACATTTGTGAGTTAATAAACGTAACTGATTGTGTACACAATTTACATAATTTATATACAATTTATTTAATTCTAATTTAGTCAACAATCTTCCATGATTGTTCTTTATTGCCAAGGTGAAATTCTTTTGTTGGTGCCCCGTAGTATAAGGAGTCATCTGACATTGTCAAACTCACCTTAGGTGACGTGTGACCAAAAACTCAATATTAATATTAATATTAATACTAAATATTACTATTAATATTTAAGATCATAAATCAACACACAGGGATGATGCAGACTCTCAGTAAAGTGGGTGGGAAATTAGCTAGTATATTGCTACACTTCAGATGTGCAGACAAATCTTCTTTCACACCTCTGAAGCTTATTACACATGCCTGTCATGTCACACTCTGTGTTTTGAAATTACATTTACTGTAGACAACAATGCAAAATCTTTATAAATGTACTTTGTGAATCATACTTTTCATGCTGCAGTTTGTGGCTATAAATTGTATTAAAACATTATACAATTAAATTATATTATGCTTATATAATTATATTATATTTCACATCACACATTAGAATAAATTTGTGTACATCGAACTATAAAATATCTTACTTTTGTTCATCAGTGTCTTTTGTTTCTTTTTCATGGTCTCTGTAATTGTTGGTTGCATTCATGTTGCAGAAAGAGAACACATTGTTTTTAACATGACAATTACCCCTCCCTCTCTTTCCATCATCTATTGAGTTCATTCGCAGAATGATGTCAACAAGGGCTCACCTCGCACAATCTACATGTTCACCCCACACATAGCACCCACTAGACTTATGATTATGAGGTCACGTTTGGTTAACCCTACCCTTCAAGAGTTGATGGACAACTGTGGGGAGCTGGCAGCTTGAGCTGATTAATCTTTATGCCGTTATTTGATACATGTAATATAATCTGCTCCATTTGCGTTGACATCACCAGATCTGATTTAAAAGAAATTGTCACTTAAAACTGTGGCTCTTTAAGATAACATCATGATAACTTTTAAATAATAATTAAAATCTTTCCAAGGTGAGACAGCGAAAATAAATTAGGACTGTCTTGTCGGCGATCCATTTAAGTAAATGTGTCTAGTCTCATAGGGGCCAGTTCACATAACATTGCCACTGTTGCACACAATATTTCAATGCAAAAAAATACAGTGTTTTATCGAGTTTATAGATTCTAGATTCAAAATAACATTGTAATGCTTTTTCATTACCCTAGAATGCATAATGGGGCCTAAATTGACCCAATAGTGTGCGATTTATCAATCTTGTGTGAGCCTTAGCAATATAATTGAAATATTTATTTTAAATAACCTTTTTTTAAATACATTCTATGCATATGCATATGCATTTTTTTTTTTATTTAGATTTACTATGGTATTTTATTTAGCTTTTTTTTGTATTTGTATTTAGTATTGAATTTATTTGTATGACAGTCTATGGATTACTCAGAAATTTGGTTTTATGACTCTTTCCTTTTTTGTTGAAAACAAAAACACTATTTCTAAGGGGGTGTAATGGTACATGACATGTATTCGACTCGAACCATCACGTTATGGACATAATGGTTCAGTGCATATAATCAGACAAAGAATACAGTCGGTCACAGGCGATCCACACTCCAATCTTGAAGGGGGAGTGCGCGGTAATGCAACGCTGTTTGCTAACCACAACAATAGGAAAAAGCACAGAAAACAGAAGTACAGACGATCTATGCATAGATATGTTTACGTGGCTTTTACGTGATTTTATTTTTTCCTACACTGGTTAAGAGATTACATGTAAACGCGTGATTTTTCCCCCCAAACCAGTTCAGCGGAAATCCCACCCTGCAGCTAATTGTATTGGTTAAGGTTACGGGTAGGTTTAGGGATCATTGTTTGGTGTAGGCAATCAGTACAGTGATTGACATGACCAATGAAATCTTTAGAATCGTCTGGAGGGCAGGATTTCCGCTGAACTGGTTTGGGGGGAAAAAATCGCATGTTTACATGTAATCTCTCAACCAGTTTAAATGCAGAAATACATCAATAAAACAGCTTGAGAATAATATCTCACTTAGCATTACATTTGCCTCTAGCAAGTCATTTAGTGTCCACAGCATGTTAGTTCACTAGAGAAATTAACTCTAGAGGGGAGCATTTCACTACACTGCACTATATTAGCTTATATATTGATTATATTTACTTTACCTGTTAGTAATGTCTTAATTATTTAATATATGTTTAAATAAATCTTTCATGAAAACAAGTTCCCTATCAGTCGGTCACTCTCAGCGTGCGTCGTGACCGACGAATAGGAATCTCGCTAGAGAGGCCAAGCTACTTCTAGTGAAACTAAACAAGCCAATGAACATTGGTGTGCAATCATTTGCATCAGCTGTTCAGCCTCGCAGCGCGGGTATATAATGAGCAGCAGGTGCGATTGCACTTCAGCTTTTTGCTTCGAAGCCAAGCACTTCGATGCCTTCTACAAACTGTGACTCGCGCAGTGACACGGGAGACCTGAGGATTACGGTGAGCGTGCTTCCTTCGGGGAACCAACCCCCTAGGAACCCTCATCCCTCTCATGCTCCGCAGCCAGTTGAGCCACCAATGGAGAGTGCTGGACCATCCTCAAGGTGTGTACCAGTCGTTTCCTTTGGTCCTCCTCTCGACAATCAGATGTCGATCGCCATCTCTGGCTGTGTCTGGCCGACATGAGGTAGACCGTCAAGCTCCGGGTCCTTAACTCCTCCGTGTCCCTGACCGGCCTCTTAGGCGATGTGGTCGAGAACTCCGCCCAGCAGTTCTTGGCTGTGCAAAAGCAGACAGAGGCCATCAAGCACATCTTGCCGCAGCGGTCAGCTGCTGCCTCCACCCCACCGCCGGCGGCCCCTCAGTCTGCTCGTTGCCGGGGGCGTCCTCCTTCGTCTGCCCCTGCTCCCGCGCCACATCAGCAACCTCCACCTAAACGGCGCCATGGAGCCAGTCGTAGGCAGGCTGCCCTGCCTGTCCAGGCCCCCGCCAAGAAGGGCAGCAAAGCCAGGCGTGCCATTTACATGTTTTATTTATTTATTTGAGTGTTGATTATTATATTTAAAAATAAATAGAAACTGAGTTTAATAGTTTGGGCTCTGTTGTTAACTGTAACCTTTAATATTATAGTAATGTGTTAGTAAGGCCTCCCCATATATAGTTTACTGCATTAGCAGAGGTAGATTTTTTTTTTATCCTTAAGAAAATGTTAATTGTAATTGAATTTATTCATGAAAGAGACACAATTTGTTCAATAAACCACTGTTTACAAAAAAAAGAAGAAAAAAGTCCCCCCCCCGAATAATAATGAATTTAAAAAAATTATTTTAAAAAATCATCACTTGAATTAAACTTTCTTATGAAGGAAAAAACTCTCATCATCAGCCCACCAACTGGCTAATAAACATCTATTGCAAAACCACTCAATGAAGCATCTCCAGTGACGCCCCATGTTTCATTAACTATCCGTCACCAAAACAGAAGATAATCACTGCGTATCTCAGTAGCAACTTTTAATGAATGTGTTATATTGGGCTGGCAGCAAATGAAAAGATCGACAAAGCCCGGAAGAAGATCTGATATGGTGTTTGAAGATATTGATGCCGCTGAGTGCCAGATGGTTGGTCATTTAAAAGTAACATAGCGGTTTTGGTTAAAGCAGATTTGTGTTCAATTGGGCCATGGTTGTGTGTGTATGTGTGTGTGTGTGTGTGCGTGAAGTGTTATCCTCAGTTAGCTTGGGTTTACTTTGCAGTGTCTATTTAGTTTCCTCGGTGTGTGAAATTGGCAATGTCAAACCAAGCTTCCTTAAAAATAGCAAACCAACTAAGTGAAACGTTTTTTCCTCCCAACACATGCAGACATGCAGACTCACTACATGTTGCTTACTACAGTTGTCTTTCACACATGCACACATTCACAAGATGCCTCATCTTACAACTGTATTGATTCATGGTCTACCTTTCATTTCGCATTTATGAGGCCATAGTCATTGGTTTGACATTGAAATGGTGATGGGAAAACTAGCGTCCACTATGACTGAGAAGGTCAATGAAGGCATGTTGCGTTCCTTACTTCCCGATCCTCTCATTCATAAAATGACTGAAAAGTATGAATCTTAAAATGATTGTGTCCTTTGTTCCTCAGGGGGCCTGTTAAAGCTGTGGAATTGTGGGACGCTGGAGGGAATAGCTCTAAAGGCACATGGGGATTGAATCTGCTCAGCCAGAAAGAACTGGCTCAGTGCATCATTATGATTAGACAATGAGTTCATCAAGGCCAGAGCTGCACATATCAGATGGATCTCAAAGGAGTTAAAGAACCAGAATAGCTCTTCTCTTTCCTTTTTGTCTCGTTACATTTTAATAAAGAACCTTATTAACTTTTGTTAACTTTGTCAGTCTGTAATACTGAGTTCAGAGCTCCCTAAATATTTAAATACATTTTTTTCTGACTTTTCTACTGTATTTATTTGAGGGAATTATGGAATTTTAGCTGATGTATAATTTAAAGTTTATTAGGGATGCACTAAAAAATATTATTATTTTTAAAAAGTTTGTAATGTTTAACTTTAAGCGTAAGATGCCGGCATTTGTAAATTAAAAGTAAAAAATATATATAGACCCAAAAGCGATATGGTACCGATGTATTGTTGAAAGCCTACATTTATCATGTTGTGACTCACATCTTTTTATCTTTGTTTGTTCAACAGGATGTGAAATCAACATTCTTCCAGTTCGGGGCCTCCATCCAGCAGGAGGCACTGCTCATGCTTAACATCATGGAAGAGTATGACTGGCACGTCTTCTCCATAGTGACCAGCAAGTTCCCAGGCTACCAGGATTTCATCACCATCCTGAAGACAACGGTCGACAACAGCTTTGTCGGTTGGGACCTCCAGAACACCATCACGCTGGATGCCGTGGACGGGGACACCAGGACCCAGATCCAGTTGAAGAAGGTGCAGTCTCCAGTCATCCTCTTGTACTGCTCCAAGGACGAAGCAGCTTACATCCTGGAAGAGGCCCGTTCACTGGGTCTGACCGGGTTCGGGTACATCTGGATCGTGCCCAGCTTGACCACGGGCAACCCAGATATCACTCCAGATTCGTTACCCTCTGGAATGATCTCTGTATCCTACGATGACTGGGACTATCCTCTTGAGGCACGGGTTCGAGATGGGCTTGGGATTATAACCACAGCAGCTGCAGCCATGTTGGAAGAGTTTGGGGACATCCCTGAGGCCAAAACCAGCTGCTATGGCCAAATGGAGAAAACCAAGTTGCCGCCCAGTGCGTTACACAAGTGAGTAAAGGACGAGAACCGGCTTATTATCTGTGTGTCTACAATATGTTAGTGTTTTCTGTCAACAGCCTGTCCATATTCTTCCTGCACTTTAAAAAGTGGAAACAAGAAAGATATTTATGTGAGAAAACACATAAACAGTTTTTGACCACTCAAGTGGAAAAAGGAAAAGGTGGGAAAAAAACAACCCAAGAGGTCTGTGTTAGAGACAGAGCATATCGGGTATATGCAAAGTAAAGTCTCAGCTTTCTAATGATAGAACTACTATTTTTCTAAGTGGCCATCATTAAAACTTGTTTATAAGAAAATGGCCTCTAAAGATTGCAAATATATATGAAATATACATATATAAATATATGTATTCATATTAATGAATACTTTTAATTAAGAATACTTTTTATATCATATAGCTCCTTTATGTAAGTTTGGTGTCAGTATGATTTTTTTTAATGCGTTTAAAAAGAAGTCTCTTGTGCTCACCAAGGCTCCATTTATTTGATCAAAAATTCTTATTAAATATTATTTTAAAATACATGAATATTTGAAATACATTTTTAAATGTTCTTTATTCCTGTGATGCAAAGCTGATCCTTAAAAAAACAGTCTAATATGCTGATTTGCTGCTCAAGAAACATTTCTTATGGCGCTTTTCCACTACACAGTACCAGCTCGACTCGACTCGACTCGCCTTTATTTGGTTTTCCACTGTGTAAAAGTTGTACCTGTTCCTGCTTTCGGGTACTTTTTTTTTGTATCACCTCTGTCGAGGTTCTAAGCGGGCTGAGGCGATACTAAAATGTGACGTGAAAACACTGCAGACTGCTGATTGGTCAGAGAGAATCATCACTATTCACCGCGTCATCATTGCACACGCCAGACGGAGCTATTTTTTTCAGCAGTGTTTCGTTTTACTGCCCTCAGCCTCTCCTGAAACGTTTGTCTTCTTGCTGTGAGAAATAGCCACATCCTGAGGATCAAAAACAGCATACACTCGATTTCCTCCATTGTCCTGTGTGTGTGTGGGTAGCGGGTGTATATCGCGTACTTCCTGTGGCGTCGCTATGACGACCAGGTACTATTGTGGAGGTACTATCTGTAATGCAAAACGGAGCGAAAAGCGAGCCGAGCCGAGTCGAGGCGTGTTGAGCTGATACTGGTAATGGAAAAGCGCCATTATTATTATCAACGTTGACAACATTTGTGCTGTTTTTGTGGAAACTAATACATTTTTTCAGGATTCTTTGATGAATAAAAAGTTTAAAAGAACAGAAATTATTTGAAAGAGAAATCTTTTGAAACATTATAAATTAATTTACTGTCACCTTTGAACAAATTAATGCATCCTTGAATGGCATTATATGGTATATTAATGTGGTGACAAGGTGTTGTTTTATTGACTTATATTGATGTCAGTAAATAATTATAATATTTAAATGGAAATAATCTTTTTTGACATCTTTCAGCTATGTAAACATAGATCTATAATTTAAACATAATTTCAAAGCTGAGACTTTGTTTTGTCAAAAACAAGTTACAAAGTGAGTGAGGGACCAGGAGCTGCTTATTATGTGTGTTTTCTATCCATCTGGTTTCTGCACTTAAAAAGTGGAAAAAAAGGGGGCTATTTATGTGAGAAAACAAGTTTAAACAAAAAAGTTTTTGGTCAGTCAAGTGGAAAAAGGAAAATGGGTGGAAAAAAGCAACCCGAGAGATCTGTAAGAGAGAGGGATGGGTTGGGCGTATGCAATATTCATTGTTACATCCTGCAAATATATTTCTCAGTGTGAGTTGCGTTCTTGAGTAAGCTAATGGTCGAATGTGGTGAAGGGACAGGCGAGTGACGCTGAGGGAGGTTTTTAGGGAGTTGCAGAGTGCCGCTCAGACACCCAGAGGTGGGTACTGCAGCACTTCTCAAACTCTCTCGGGACAGCGCAGCGCTCCTGTGCTTTTAATGAATAATGTTTTACACAGCGTCCTGAGAGAGCCAGTGCTGAGCAGAACAGCATGGACTTTGCTAATGCGCTTGGAGAACTCTCCAAATATAAAGTGCTCTTGATGAGCCCGGGTGCTTTTGTTCCTTTATGCTCATACATTGGAGCCGGTGTCGGCTGCAGCACCCCGCTTACATGCTGCCAGTCCTTAGTCTGTCTCACCCATATGCCTCTGTACCTGCCAGTGCTGAGCAGACACGCTGAATTGCCCCATTTGCAGTAGAGCGGTGTTGCCTGGGATACACGTTCACCCTGGTGTCTTGGGTACATTAATCCTGATAGTCTCAGCAGATGGTCAAAGGCTTGGCCAGAGATCAGCTCTACTAGAGCCAGCAAAGATGAAGACTCGTGCCCTGAATGCATGGGGGTCTCTTTTGTATTTTAGACTTTTTAGGCATGTAGATCAAAAATGTCAACACGTTCCTGTAAATATTAGATTTTCATTTTATTTTACACTATATGTGACATGCTCATTTTGAGTCACTTTGACCCAGAAACACATTTGGAGTTTAATGCACTGGCAGAAAAAAAGTCTCAACTTTCTAATGATTAATTAATACTATGTTTAATGTTCTAATTGTGGAATTATGATAGAATTATAAAATATTGACTATAATAGATATAATTACATTTGTAAATTAATAATTTAAACATGGCTGTCATAAAGCCTCAAAAGTTGGGTTCTAAATAGACATTTTTTTCTCCTATACAGACACTTTCAGAAATAATAGAATATCTTCTGTATTTAAGTTGGAATGTAATATAGGGAATATATCTGGCACAGCATTTTTTCTTTTTCTTTGGGGTGACAAAAAAAAAAAAAAACTGGCAATTTAACCTTTTTCTGAATTTCATGTTCTTGTTACGATTGAGTGTCAGAAGCCAGGGTGAAATATGCAGTCCCTAAGCAAAATGTTCCTTTATGACAGATTTAAGACTGTCATCTGAAGTGCTGTGAAAAGCAGGCCTTAGCAAAATTTAGACTTCATATATCAGTGACGAATACTGAAATTACCTGTCAACAGGGGAGAGGCATGGCAAGTCCAATGTGCCTCCTCCCATATGTTGGGGACCATGGGTAGCTGTCAGCTGTGCTCTATGGAACCATACATTTTTTAAATAAAGGGCACTTTAAACACTCCCACTGAGATGGGAGCCAATCTGACCACTCCCAGCAAAACACCATTTCACAGAGGGCAATGCTTCAGGAGTCACTGCTATTACTTTGAACTTTCATAGGCAATATGTAATATGACTTATGGTAGTTGAAAAAAAAAGCTGGATTATATGTGTGGGCAGAACATTTCCTGGCAGTGGCAACAGGTCATTCTCTTTTGGGGAGGGTTAGCGGTGATGTCATTGCGCCTAAAAAGGGACATAGTCTTACCCTCAACTCAAAGCCTTTGTGGGCTGGAGTGAAGGGAAATATGAGCTTGTGTTGAAATAATACTTTTATATGGCCATCACAGCGCATTAAAGAGAGTTAAGTTGGCAGGCAGCAGCACAATGGGAAGCATTATAAAGAGCTGGGTAAAAATATCTGTCTTGAGCCTTGAATGTCCTCCCTATGGGGAAGAAGGCAGTTTTTTTTAAAGTGTCAAAGAATTGGTTCAGACTTTTTTAGCCAATCAGAAACACTCTGGCTCACAGTCAAACTCACACTTAGGGTCACACTAATGTTTGGGCTTGCTGACATGCCTGTTGAGAGTGGAGTTTTGTAGAGGATGTATGATTGAAGTAAGCAAAATAATCTGTCTGTCTACTAGTGGTCGACCAATATATCGCCAAGGACGATCTATCGGCCGTTATTTGGCATTTTTAAAATGTCGGCATCGGCCGATAAGTTTTTCTGATTGGACGATGTGTTGGAAGAGGGACTTTTATTTTGACGGGTGGCGCTGAGAAAACCAGCGCCTGAGAAGAGAACGGCAGCGCCTGAACACATAGCGCTCACTCACATTCTCTGTCTTCATTATTTTACGATCTCTGTAAGTCATATCGAATACTTTGTTAGACAGAACTGGTAAACAAAGAAAGTAAATGGTATGAGAAAAAGTAAAGTGTTTGTTTTTATATTATTTGTAACAGAAAAAGCAAACAATCAGGCTAAAATACTTTCTCATTTACCATCAACATTCAGCAAATGCGCATCTAATGTTACATAATTTAAACAAATCTCCGAATATCTAATAAACATTTAATTTCACAAACCTTGCAGATTCAATCGAATCCAGCTGTGATATCTTGTGAAGTGTGCATTTGTATCCTGCATAAACGAGTTACTGCGAGTGACGGTCGGTCTGTGAGAAGTGAGTGAATGCGAACAGAAGATCAGCTTCACAGGAGACGCGATCGAAAAACTTTAAATCCTTCATTTTAAAATATGCTGTGCTATATCCAGTTGCCCACTGTGTCATATTCATATCGTTTCCACTGTGTGCTGTATGTAAAATTAGCGTTACCTTGTATTTAATTGAAATAATATAAACCAGTGTGCACGAAATTACTGGATTACTGAGTGACCTGTTACAGTGTTTACTTCCTTTTATTCACATATTCATAAATATTTAAACAATTACTTTGTTTGTGAAAAATACTGTAATATGATTGCAGATTCAAGAAGTTGCCATCTAAAGTATAAGCATGTTTATGCTACATTTATTTATAATTCATTAAATATTGATTAAAATAAATATAAAGTGTGTGTATATATATATATATATATATATATATATATATATATATATATATATATATATATATATATATATATATATATCGGCTATCGGCCACCCTGCTCTCTAAGATATATCGGTCGACCACTACTGTCTACCTTGTACTTTAATTTGTAATTTAGTTAGAATTCAATTAAAGGGTTATTAGACTCTTACTACTGTTATTGTATCTACAGTACAGTAGAGACACTCAGACAGAACACATGCACCCATTGGTTCACTGAATATGGTGGAATGATCTGGTCAAGGTATGAAGAAAAATAAGCCTGAAGATGGTTTTTAAATTTGTATTTATGGTCAATATCCATAAGGTCTAGAATCCATTTTTTACACAAGCCTGGCAAAAGGTAGCATGTACGAGTCATGTTTTTATTTTAAAACCTTTGGTTGGAAGGACTTTAATTGACCTGAATGTGTCCTCAGGGGAGAGGAGAGAGAGCAAACACCAGTCACTCCCTTCTCTTCAAACGTGCTGTCAGGACCATATTTGCTCTTATATGGTTCGCCATGCCCCACTTTTTATCTAATGCACTTAGTACTGCAGGTTTACGTGTGCACTCATTCTGCCATTCCCTGGGTCTTTGTAACGTCTGCCTGAGCCTCAGGTGAAAAGACCTCCACAGTCCCAGCTGTCCTGGTATTGTCGCACCGATGAGATGCTCTCTTATGACACTGATTGAGCATTGCGCAGATACCCGTGTCAGAAAAATGATTGGATTTGTTTGTATATCACGTCCGGAGTTATTACAAGGGAGAGTTAATTTTATTTACACGTTCCATCATGCCAGTGGATTCAGCTCGAGATGTGCAGACTCCCCTCAAATTAACTACTGTAACTCCATGTAGGAACATTTTCTTGCTTCTTTAATGACTGAAAAATTCTATATGTCGCATAGGGAACATCTTGCCTGCCCTCATTAGTGTCAACCTCATTACTATAAATGCCTAACGAGGAACTGTTATATTCAACTGTACTCGACCGGTTGGAATGCAGCTGCCTACTTCAGTTTGACCACATATAACGTACTGCAAACATTTTCAGGCCAGTTGTACTGTACCACCCACCTATTTTAATCTGTCTGATTCCAGAGCAGCTGTGTGGCACTTTCAGGCACACCTGCTGTAATGAGGACTCTGATGAAGGGTTCACAGTGAGCAAGTGTGGGTCAGGGGTTGTTATGTGTTTAATTAGGGAGAAGTGAGCTGTGCTCAGGTTGGGTTCTTATCCTTGCTTCACTAGGTTGCCTTGACATTGTGCTCACTTAAAAATGTTGGGTTAAAAAATAACCCAACTATGGGGTGGTATAGCACCTTCCCAACTGTGGGTTATTTTAACCCAATGCATTGGGTTAAACTCCAGTTGGGTTAAAAATAAACCAGCAGTTCAGTTAAATATTTATTTTTATTTATGACCTTATTTTAATAAATAAAATGCACATTGTTTTCAAATACAGATTGTTCCCTTTCAAGGGAACTCGAGCTGCGTCAAGCTGTGGGAACGCCTCTGCGTTGTGCGTCCTGAAGCACGGAATGATGCCCAATATGGAATCAGCCCAATGGAGAGATGGAACGTCATAGGCGGGTGACGTCATCGACCAGGAAACTATAAAGCACCCCATAAACACAAGCGCAATAGCTTCTGTGCCTTCAGTCGCGCTATATGTGAATCTGTCCCTGTGTGAATATTGTCTGTCCTTACATACTCTGCACCACACAAACAATTTATATATATATATATATATTAAGAGAGATATGGCGAACAAACAGCAGTTTAGGGAGTGTGTCCCTCCCTGCTCGCGTTATTTAACGAGTGGGGATACACACGTTCTTTGTGTTGTTTGTTTGGGAGTGTAGCATGCCCAGTCAGCTTTCGAGGGAGCTGATTGTGAGCATTGCGAGCGTCTGCCATTAAGGACGCTCCGCTCCCGCCGGGCGCTCTTCGAGGAGAGCGGTTCGGTGCGCGATCCCCGCGGTTCGGGTCCCGCTCTTGCCGAGGCAGAGCGACGACGCGTATCGTGGGGATCGCATATGGATCTCTCAGCGGGGTTAGAGACGGGCTCTGCCTTATCTCTCCCTTCACCTGTGAGATCCAGTGCCTCAGTCCCGTATTCGGAAGCACGCGCTGCGGTTTCTTCCGCTCGGGCTGAGGCACCAGTGTTGCTTCTATCCAGTTCTGAGGGGCTGGATGTTGCTAGTATATATAAGGGAGATGTGGAGGATTCGCCACCTTACACTCCCGAAAGCGATGAGCTAGTGGAGGTATTAACAAGAGCTGTAGAAAAACTCAGCATTGTATGGCCAGTGACTAGACAGGAGTCTGTTTCTAAATTAAAATTAGATGAGAGATTTTCGCTGTCACGAGTGCAACCTCCACGCAGGTGCGTGCCGTCTTTTTTTCCCGATCTCCACACTGAGGTGTCGAAATCGTGGGAAAAACCGGTGTCATATAGAGAAAATGTTTAGTCCCCAGACTTCAACATATTTAAATATGGTGGGGGATAAATCATATGGTTGTTCGGCTATGCCTCGCGTGGTAGAGACGCTTGCGAGTTTTCTCTCCCTCGAGGCTGCGTCATCTGTTAAGGCACCGGCATTACCCACCAAGCCTCTTATGAATATTTAGTTTTTTGTGGGTAAAGCATATTCGGCAGCAGGTCATGTCTGCATACTATGTCTGTTATGAAGAGAAAAAAAAAAAAACGGGCATACCAGGCTGACCTGCTGAGGGACGTGAGTGAGAGTGAGGAGGTCAGTGCTGACGTGGTTCGCGAACTGCGTCAGGCGGCTGATTTTTCCCTGCGTGGCCGTAGAAAGACATCTGTGGTTAAATCAGACAAATATAAAAGGGAAAGGAAAAGCTTTCCTTTTAGACACTCCTCTCTCCCCCCTGGGTTTATTTGGCGATGCTGTAAATTCTGTCATCAATAAATTCCAGGAGAAGGAAAAGCAAATAACAGCTTTTAACAAATTTCTCCCTTTTAAAAATTCATGTCCCTGGGACTGCTGGGCGGGAGCAGCCCCGGCCGTCTGCGAGCTCATCACATAGGGCGCTGAAGCAGAGTGTCGCGTCTCGTGCTCCCCCTGCTGGACAGTGGGCTCAGCCGCGGCACTCTCAGCCGAAATCTCCCAGTAATAGAACTGATCTGAGGACAGTTATATTAGCTAAGAAGGCTTCGGCTGAGAAGAAGTCCTGGCGCCACGGCGCGAGAACACTGAGGGTGGTTCCCGCCGAGGCGGAAAGGTGTTCACCTCTTTCTACGGTGCCCATTCCTCCTCGGTGCCCTCAGGGGCCCGTTCTGCCAACCCCGCCTTAATGCCGGGGCGCAGACGGTCCCAGCGAGCGATTTCCCGAGGGACGCTCGCTCCCTCTGAGGAGGGTTTCAGAGCGGTTAAACCAGTTTTTCCCTGCCGGTGTGCCGTTACAGGGCGCTGCGTTTGCTGCTCAAGTTACAACAGAGGCCAGTCTCGAGAGACTGGTACCCTTAGTAGAATTTCTGGCAGAGGGGAAAAGCCTTCCAAAAATATCTCATTGGGTCCTGCAGACAATAGAAAAGGATTATGCTATCCAATTCAGGTGTCATCCACCAAGATTCAGAGGGGTTCTGCCTACAGTGGTGGGCTCCGAGCAGGCTCTGGTTATGGAACAAAAGGTGAAAGCACTCCTTCAAAAGGAGGCTATAGAACGGGTTCCTCCTCCCAGTGTGGAGTCAGGCTATTACGGCCGATATTTCATCGTTCCAAAGTAGGATGGGGGGTTGCGTCCAATTTTAGACCTGCGCCTATTGAATCGCTCGGTAGGGAAGCCAAAATTCAGGTTGCTCTCTATCAAGCAGATCGTGTCACAGATCAGATCCGAGGACTGGTCTGTCACGATAGATCTAAGGGACGCGTACTTCCACATTTCCATCCTTCCACAACACAGGAAGTTCCTGAGGTTCGCCTTCGGGGGCGAGGTGTACCAGCACAGGGTTCTTCCGTTTGACCTAGCTTTATCTCCCCGCACTTTCACGATGGTGGTTCGGCATCGAGATGTCGTTCTCGTTCATATCAGGAAGTTGGGGTTGAGGCTGAACGCAAAGAAAAGTGTATTATCTCCTTCTCAGAAGACCACTTTTCTGGGTGTCGTTTGGGTTTCGGTTTCGATGCAGGCGCGACTCGCTCCGACCCGCATCGCTTCGATTCTCTCAGCTGTGAAACAAGTAAAGCTAGGCCAGCTACTTACTGTAATACAGTTTTAGAGACTGTCGGGGTCTGATGGCAGCAGCGTCCAACGTTATACCTTGCGGCCTGTTGTACATGAGACCGCTACAGTGGGGGCTCAGAACCAAGGGGTTCTCCTCGAGGGGAAATCCGCTCCGCACGGTCAAAGTCACGCGACGCTGCCTTCGTGCTCTGGTCATGTGGAAAGAAACTTGGTTCCTGTTCAAAGGTCCTGTGCTGGGTCGCGTGGCGCTAATGGCGGATGCTTCCCTCACAGGGTGGGGGGCGGTCACGAGTGGTCGTCCAGCCCAAGGTCTGTCGCAGGACCATCATCTATCATGGCTTATAAATTGTCTAGAGATGTTGGCGGTGTTCCAGGCTCTGAAACACTTCCTAGCAGACCTGAGAGGTCATCATGTGTTAGTTCAGTCAGACAACACGTCGGTGGTCTCTTATATAAATCATCAGGGGAGCCTGCGGTTTCGCCGGCTTTACAAGTTGGCCCGTCAGATCCTCCTGTGGTCCCAAGGGAGGTTACTATCTCTGACAGCAATGTATCTTCCTGGGTATTTGAATGTGGTAGCAGTCTCCCTGTCGAGGCAGGGGCCGAGGCCGGGGGGTTGGAGTCTCCACCCCAAGGTGGTGGAGCTCCTTTGGTGAGTTTCGGTCGCGCCGAGGTGGACCTATTCACTTCCAAGGTGACCACGCACTGTCATCTGTGGTTTTCCATCAGCCATCCAGCCCCTCTGAGGTTGGACGCTATGGGGCAGCCGTGGCCGAGGTCACGTCTGTTCACCTTTTCCCCGATTGCTCTGCTACCTGGAGTTCTGGAGAGGGTTCGCCGGGACGGGGTCAGCCTACTACATAGTAGCCCCGTTCTGGCCGGCCCGAGTATGGTTTGCGGACCTGATTTCTCTCCTGGACGGTTCTCCTTTGGAGCTCCCGGTCAGGAGGGATCTACTCTCTCAGGCGGGCAGCATGATATTTCACCCCCGCCCAGTACTGTGGGCTTGGCCTCCGAGGGGGCCCAGCTCATGAACTCTGGTCTCTCAACCGAGGTTGTGGAGACCATTCTTCACTCCAGAGCTCCATCCGCGAGGAAGCTTTAGGCCTTGAAGTGAAAACTTTTCACTTCTTGGTGTGGAGAACACCTGCAGGACCCGGTTAACGGCCCAGTGGGTGCAGTGCTGGATTTCCTGCAGGAGCGCTTCTCCACAGGGCTATCCCCCTCCACACTAAAGGTGTATGTGGCGGCACTGGCTGCTCACCACGTCCCTTTCAGTGGAGTTTCTCTGGGGAGACACCCGCTTATAACTCGTTTCCTTCGTGGCACATTGAGGCTGAGGCCAGCAGTTCGTACGAGGGTGCCGGCCTGGGATCTGGCCATCGTATTAGAAGGTCTTTCCCAAGCTCCTCTTGAACCTATCGAAGAAGTTCCTGAGAAGTTTCTCACGTTTAAGACTATCTTTCTTCTTGCTATCTCCTCACTAAAGAGAATCGGTGATTTGCAGGCTCTGTCGGTTTCACCCTTGTGCCTGGAATTTCGCCTGGCATGGTTCAGGCTCTTTGACCTACAGTTCTGCAGGCCTTCTGTCCTCCTTCATTTCTGTCGTCTGACCAGGAGAAACTTAATTTACTCTGCCCTGTTAGGGCGTTAGACTCCTATATCCACAGAACTGCCCTGTGGAGGAAGTCAGAACAACTATTTGCGTGTTTTGGGCCACCCAAGAAGGGGCGTCCCGTGTCTAAACAGAGAATAAGCAAGTGTGTGGTCGAGGCTATCTCACTTGCCTATGAGTCGGCTGGTCAGCCTTCACCTTGGCTGTACGAGCCCACTCTATCAGGAGTATGGCGGCTTCTAAAGCCTTATTGTCAGGAGTTTCCCTCAGTGACGTTTGTGATGCGGCTGGATGGTCTTCACCGCATACTTTCATTAAGATCTATGACCTAGACTTAATTCCTTCCCCTGGGGCACAGGTGCTCTCGCCCTCTGTGCGCTAGTTCTCACATGGCGGTCACTTGGTCCTATGGCGACGCGGGTATTAGCGTTCCCACAGCTTGACGCAGCTCGAGTTCCCTTGAAAGGGAACGTCTCGGTTACGTATGTAACCTTAGTTCCCTGATAGGGAACGAGACGCTGCGTCATCCCACCATACTCCCGGCATTCCCGCTAGCGCTTCCTTCAGGCTATCAGAAGCTATTGCGCTTGTGTTTATGGGGTGCTTTATAGTTTCCTGGTCGATGACGTCACCCGCCTATGACGTTCCATCTCTCCATTGGGCTGATTCCATACGTGCTTCAGGACGCACAACGCAGAGGCGTTCCCACAGCTTGACGCAGCGTCTCGTTCCCTATCAGGGAACTAAGGTTACATACGTAACCGAGACGTTTATTTGTATAAAACAATACATATGTTTCAACAAATATATTTTTAAATTACAAACTATATATTGGGGAGTCTAGCATTTAATGTAAATATACATAATTGTGTACATAAATTCAAAATACACAAGTTTACATACAACACTCATAATACATTCAAAACCTATGCAAATATGTACAAACAGTACACATTCAAAACCTACACAAAAATGTACATAGAGTACAAATACATCAAATATATATATACATACAGCACACAAATTCAAAATTAACACTAAATTTAAAACTACACATTAATAACCTACATTTAATTCAATAACCTATACAAATATGGACAGAATACACAAATTAATAATATTGAATCCTAATCACAACTTTATTAAAAGGTCTTCACTGTACACTGAATGCATTAATGTGTTGTTGTAAACATACCTTAAGTAAAACTACAAATACATATGTTGACTACTGGACCTAATGATGATGAAGATCAAAGTTCTTTATGAGGGAGGAACTCCTCCGGATATATTAAAGTTTGCATGCTACAAAGACTCCCAAAATGGGTGCAGAGGTCTTGAAATAGTTTATGTCATAGATGTAAAACATTTTTGAAACACATCCATTGCTTGAAATAAAGTCTTCTGTTCAACTGTTTCCACATTGAATATGAGGAAAAACTTGCGAGTTTTCTTTGTCCCCAAGCATCAAGTCATGTGGATCCGGGCTTGCCTCACTATTCAGGTAATGCACCATGTTAGTTCCAACCTTAAAAGAATAAATAAAGTTCATTTGGGCATGCACTGTGACAACATCAACAGTGTTAAATTATGAAAAACGTTACATCAAAGCAGTGCTGTATTGAATTAAATTATGGTCACTCTAATTAGTTATTACACCTGCTGTTAAAGGGTTAGTTTTCCCAAAGTGTAAATTCTGTCATTAATTACTCACCCTCATGTCGTTCCAAACCTGTAAGACTTTCGTTCATCTTCGGAACACAAGTCTGAGAGATTTCTGTCCCTCCATTGACAGCTACGCAACTATCACTTTTAAGCCCCAGAAAGGTAGCAAAGACATCATTAAGGTAATATGTTACTCCAGTGATTCAACCTCAATTTTATGAAGGGACATGAGTATATTCTATACCTTAATCATAATTTATCACTTTATTCACAAGAGCGTGAACGCAACAATTATGTTTTTTTTTTTGCACAAAGCCCTTGCGTCGGTTCATGAAATTGAGGTTAAACCACTGGAGTCACATGGATTACTTTAATGATTTCTTTACTACCTTTCTAGTGCTTGAAAGTGGTAGTTGTGTAGACTGTCAATGGAGGGACAGAAAGCTCTCAGATTTCATCTAAAAGATCTTCTTTTGTGTTCCGAAGATGAGCGAAAATCTTACAGGTTTGGAACGACATGAGGGTGAGTAATCATGACGGAATTTTCTTTTTTTGGATGAATAATTCCATTAACAAGCGGAATCATTGAAGAAAAGAAGAAGTTGATGAACATGAGCCACAGAGCAGTGTAATTTATCAAAGTTAATTTGATAATGTTGCTTTTACTTACAGGCTAAATGTCATTTAAGCTGCGCATCATTTCAGCATAAGTTGGACACACCATTTTTCCATTTGTGAGGGATGGCGATGATGGCAGGATGTCGGAAAGTGTTTAAAAAGGCCATTTCTCCATGATTATCTTTGAAAGACAAGTTTACAGAAAAAAAAAAAAAAAAAAAAACATTCATCTATACCACACGTTTGTGAAACTAATTTCATATGCACTTAGACACAGCCAAAAAACAAATTCCAAAATAAGACACCCCTTCCCTATAGAGGGTATGCATTGACGTCACTTTCCCACCGAAGAGCTGCTGCGTGACTGGATTTAATAGGGGAAACTGCGAAAACGCGAGTAAAACAAACAATTATCAGTTTAAACTAAAGGTTGGACTCGATATAGTGTTCCTTACAACTTACCAAAGATCCAGTGATCCATGGATATTGACATGCAGCCAGGGAAAGTGTTTTTTTTTTTTGTCAGTGTTTATTTAAAAACATCCAATTATGCAATCCATTTACTTCTCTGTACTATAGTGATGGGTCGGTCATGAAGGATTCGTTAATTTTAAGCGAATCTTTAATATAACTCGGGACTACCGAGTTGTCTGAGAGAGTGATTCGTTCATTTTGTGTTGACCGCGCATGCGCAACATCCTAAAAGTTCTGTACTGGAAACAGAAATGATTAGTTCATCTCTTGAATCTGTGGGTTCGGGTCCGGGTCTTTCGTTCTTCCCGTCAGTCCCATAGAGGCTATGCTGTCAGTACCGGAAATAAAAATTATTAGTTCACCTCTCGAGTCTTCGGGTCTGATTCTTTCATTATTTTGTCACATGACGTGATGTGACAGCGCTGGACACATAAATGAATTCGTAATTTTTTAACAGTAACATGCTGCGTTTTTTGTCTCAAATTATAGCTTTTTCATTTTTTTCAATTTATAATTTTTTAAGAATTTCTGTTATGATGGTTCTTTTCCATATGAATGTGGTACTAAAGAATTGGTAATGCTTTAAACTTTATCTATGATGGGGAAAATCACTTTGATAAATATATATATATTATATATATAGTCTAATAACAACACACAGTTACGTGACATAAAACTGAACGACTCGAACCCAAGAGATAAACTAATCAATTCTGTATCCGGTACCAATTGCATAGCTCAGCTTATGTGGCTGTCACGTGTTGAAAGAAATTACTCGAACCCGAAGTCGATAGACTTGAAAAGGGAACTAATCAATTCTGTATCCGGTAGGCTACTACAGATTGCAAAGCTCAGTTTATGATGTCACGGGATGAACGAACGGCTTAGATCGGGAGGTGAGGTAAACTACTGCAAAGCCTGAAGACCCAGATAAATGAATGAATCGTTTCTGTTTCTCATAATTTGGCCTCTTTCTTGCATTGCATTTTTTTTCTTATTCTAAATGTGATCAACATTTGATGTGTTTGGTAAATTTGGCTATTGACATGTAACATTTTAAATACATTCTGCTGAAATGAACGAAATGACTTGGAAAAAGATTTGTTAATTTTTATGAATGAGATTCAAAGATCCGAGTCAGTAAAATGATTCGAACTTCCCACTACTACTGTACTGCAGCTTTTGGCAGTCTGTAAAAATATACCTCAGATTTCTTGTCAAATCTACTTGTACAGTCAATCGAAATGCTCTTTCCCATTTTTGATGCGTTTTGTGTGTTTTTCACGGCAGTCATTCTGCCACTCAGTGGGCGTAACCACAGTCACTCGACGGTGACGTCACGCGCATACCCTCTATACTGAACATCATTAAACTCATCATTCCAAGAAAACTGTGAAGTCTGGGATGTTCTCTAATGATTTCTTCGATAGTTTTTGTTCCAGAGGATCAATTCCACGCACTGCAGTTTGTTGAGGTGGTGTGTGTCTCATGAACTCCTCGACTTGGCTGTGAGGACTTCTTGCTTTCTTACGCCACTCAATCATTGTCAGTCATCAGACAGCTCTGACTCTATTGAAATTAAAACATACTGTATTAAAACGAGGGAAGACAGCTGAAAAAACGAACATGCATAAGTAATTACCTGTACCTGGATCTGTAGTAGTCCCAGCACTGCACATTTGGTCTCTCTAATCATTATTCAACTGACCAGCTTGTTAGTAGAGAAACTCCAAGACTGGTGCCAGATAAGGAAGACATCTAAAATGTGTACTATTGTACACTGTCCAGGACCAGAGCTGAGAACCATTGTCATCCAGCAGCGTAAAACTTTAATTTACTCCTTCCTGTGTTAAAATGAAGCAGAAAAAAGAAATATTTTCAGAAAAGTAAACTAGTCCTTAAAAATGTGTTACTACAGTAAATCAAGGTAATCTGTGTATTGGAAAACATAACAAACTTTCTTTAACTAATCATGAACTAATCGTTTATTTGTTGCACAATGTTTCTCATGTTTTCCGCTTCAATGTTGTTGGGAATATCTGCACTTTTTCATCTTTATTTCATCTTGGAGATTTCAGCGAATTCAAACGCTTCTCACTGCATCTCACAGCACTGTTGTGGTGTTGTGTGACCGATGTCTGAGCTCGCGCCGCTGGTCCGAGCTGATAAATGGTCCGTGCACTACGGTTCAGATGAGTAGAGCCCTTTCGTTCTGCATTTAGTGACCATTGTAGTCGCACTTGTATGAAAAAAGTATGTTACCAGTCTGGAGCACTGCTTCAGCTATGACAGACCATCACTAAAGTCCCTTTAAGACCTTTGCTATCACGAATACCATAAAACAGGCGTAATGCTAGATAGTGATTTCAGACTAGGCCTACTTAATTTATTGTAGTAGGTAACTTACTGGTAGTACATCTCTATACATAAAAACGATATGATGTACCTTTCATAATTAGGATGCAGCAGCAGTGTCTGTGTAGACTGTCTGTCACTGGACCGTTAAAATTTGAACCGTTGCTGCAGAAACCGTAGGCTATTTAACCCAACAGTCAGGTTATTTCTAGAAATTACCCAGCGATTTTAAAAATGACCCAATATTTTTGGAAAATAACCCACATATTGACCCAATATGTGTAACCCAACGGTTGGGTTAAACAAATAAAAATTTTTACTGGAGAGATGGTCATGGAAGGGTGGAAGGGCCGTTAGGTTGGGTCGGGTCTGGTTGATGTTCTGGTGTAGGGCATTGTGCTTTTTTGGCAGTCCTTATTGGTACCCTAGGCAAAAATATTATGCTATCATACATAGATGGATATCTATATAGATTCAAAAATTGGTTGGAATGGGCGTTCAGTGCTCCCTTCCACCCACCATCCACCACATATTTTTGTTCCGTTTGTCACTATGAGCCTATCCAGTCTGTCCAAAGGTCTAGTGGTGACAGAACATACTAAGCTAATGAGCACGACTCTCACACTCCTGCGATGCTGCTGAGAACCTAAAGCACTATTGACACACTGTGTCCAGTGTCTGGTTTCCTCAGTAATTGGTAAAAGGGACTCTGCAGGTGTGATCAGTGTAGTGATCCATGGCTCACAGTATTAGGTGGAGACTAGTTCCCCAAAGGGAACTAGGAGGTGTAAAATATGAAAGAAGGTTTAAAATAAATAACGGAGCCCACTGTAAATGGAAACATGTCTTGTAGTAGAGAAGAGCAGAGCTTATTGATTATTTTCCTCTCCCGCAGTCTGATGTAATTGGATTCAACGATATATCTTGGGTGAGTGGGCCTTCTCTTTGCCCCCTAAATGGGACCCCAATCAATTCAACAAGCTACTCTGTGCCATTCAGTCACTAGACGCCCACTAAGACCAGTTTCATAAATCAATCATCGCACCACACTTCTAATTCTGCTCACCTGGCAGTAGCCTACTGCGGCATAAAACATACCACCAGACTGTACCCATGCCGCATTGTACGTCAAAATGACTGGGTTGTAATAACTGAAGGAGAGGGGCAGTGTGATGTGTTTGTGTCAGCTGGTGTTTTTCCTCTTGAGTCTCATGCCTGACGACATGGTGTGAAAAGTGAGAAGGCTACACAATGCGTTTCTTGGTTTAACGCCTTTAAAGTGATATAACAGGAACATGGTGGCATTGTGAAAAGTGAAGGATCCTGTCTCTATTCACTTGAGTTTTACTTTCCCTAAAAAAGCTCATCATCATAATCTCATAAATTCAGTTTTTTGAAAGATGAATGAAATAGTAATAATTATAGGGATTATAGTAAATATCTCAAAAAATATTGCGTTTCATACATTTAATATCAAGACATTTTATCATGTGCCTATGTGGTGTTTTTAATATATTTTAAGACAAACCATGTGTAAATGCATCAGTCAGCACCATTGCTGAGTATTTTCTCCTTAAAAACTGCAGTGAACCAAAGACAAAATGTGGTTTGAAATCACCCATTTCCTACTATCACAAACAAGTAACCAATACTTCAACGTGCGGGGCGGGATTTTCTTACAATCATGTCATGCTCTGTGGGCATTTTAACAGAGTGAGCACAAAAACACCTTTATGAAGGGACAGGAAAAATCATCAATTACTGTTATGTATCCGACGTTGTAGACGCGTATCAACTTGTAGACAACCCTGTATGAATCGCTTTTCCTCTTCTTCCTCTGAATCGGTTTCTGGTTCAAACATATATGTTTACATATTACTTCTGCACTGTAACTGTGAACACAAAAAAAAAAAAAAAAAAAAAGACTAATCAGACATAATGCAACAAATGCTATTAAAGTGCTTGTAATGAACCCAGACTGGTCTATTTTATGGTCTACATGCTCTCTCTTTCTATTTCTTTGAAGATGAGGACAAAAGAAAGAATGGTTGTGATTCATGTAGATTTCATTAGATACTAATAATAACTCGGGCAGATTTTTCATCTTCGCTTAATGTGACGTCTGATTTAGGTCAGTCATTAGTCTTCAGATGGCTCATTAATTCATCTTTTTGTCTTCTTGCATGTTTAAAATGACCTTCATATGTTATTTTGATCTTTTAGGTATAGAACGAACATCATTAGGATGAAAAGTTATTTTTATGCCTACTGCAGGAGATACGATTCGTGTCACCTGACTGCTCTATTTCTGGACCTGATGAATTCTCTGCTTCCTGTAGGTACATGATGAACGTGACCTGGGATGGCAGAGATTTGTCCTTCACCGAGGATGGTTACCAGGTGTATCCCAAACTGGTGGTGATCGTGTTGAACAAAGACAGAGAGTGGGAAAAGGTAAGGCTGCCGAAAACAACTGACCTTTTTAACTGCGTCATTATAATTTCATTACAACTCCTCCAAGCAAAGCGTCATTAACAACTGTTCACACAATATTAGTACCCATGAATTCGCCATCTTAATTACACCCTGGAACGATGTAAAAGTGTGTCAGTGCGGTAATTACCTCAGACACACACTGCCAGAGTCTGCAAATTCAGAGGTGTAATTAGGGCCGTTTTTTTCCTTTTAGACCGTAATCCAATCCAAGCCCAAACATGTACGGAAACACACACATGTGCATTAGTGCTGGTATCTTGGATGAGCGTGTCCCTCTTTTGTCTGTTCTAGGAGAGAATGTGGTTCAATGAAACCAGTGCGGGAGGAATAATTGGAAAAGCAAAACAACGGGAGAAATTGATTTGTGCAGTTCGCTCTGCAAATCAATCAATTTAATTGACAGAATAAGGCTCGCACTGAGAGACAGACTTGGTTATGAATACACATCCATGTGGCAAAAGGCACATTTGCTCTGATTAGGCCTCTTGATCTCTTGTTGGAAGAGCATGAAGATCATCCCAAAGAAATTGTGTTATTTTGAGGGCAATCCGCATACCGGTGGTCTATCCTAATATAAAATTATATTGCTCATTAAACGGCAGTTGTTTTGCAGATATGATATTGGGTTTGTATTACAGTGGGATACAATACACTAAATTAGCTCCCAGAGGTGGTTAGGGCCTTATTATACATCTGATTAGCAAAGCGTTCTTGTGGGCTCCATTACAGTGGCTCTGTATTTTTTTCTTGCTGTTTTGACTGTCGATCGAGCTTTTGAAGTTTCATAAATCTGTAATAAAATGCATCCCATGTCGTTCAGCTCATTGGGACTAGATACTGTAGTATTATTAGTGTTTAAAGCAGAATACATTAGGTGACAACAACACCTTCAAATTCTCACAAAGTGAGAAGTGTCTCACAAAAATAAATATAAATGTTCGGCCAAAATATATATTTTAATTATTTTAATAGGATTAAATTAGTCATTGATACATTTTTGTAAGTGTAACTCACAGCACTTTAAACTTGTTTCGCCTATGCAATGTTCTCCAAAATGCCAAATGGCAGTGTGGAGAAAATATTTGCTGAACCAATACGAAATGCAGTGAGAAGATGTAGTTTTATGATTCACTTGCCAGGTAGTTCATGTTCTATGGTTGTTTTCAAGAAGTGGACAAAACTACAAAAAAAAAACACTTTTTTTACACTTTTGTCTTTTGTTCAGAACTGAAGTTTACAGTTTTATGGTTTCAATTTTAGACCTTAATTGAACCTAATTTAGTCACACTAATAAAATGTTTAAACTGTATAAAATAAACTAGCTTTTCAAAAGAATGTTTTTAAAAAAAATCAATTTGGACTTTAAATTCAGTGTACAAAAGGTAGCTTTACTGTGTGGGTGAAAGCATTTTACTTTTAACATTACAGATTTAAAAAAACGTGCCACTTGCGCTTCAATTACATTGGCCAATTTTAAAGATGTTTTGGTATAAACCAGGCTTAATTATTCAGAGCTCTGCATGCCAATACAATTTTCACAGGTTCAGGTCTTTTAATTGATATTTTTATTTATCTATCAACTGATTCATATAAATTTCTACAGTTCAGATCATGAAGTAGGTCGTCCAAATAAGCGTAAACTCTGAAACCAGTGATTCTCAGCATAGTCAAAGCTGATTCAATGAGATGCAGCACTGGCCAAAAGTTAAAGGGTTAGTTCACCCAAAAATGAAAATTCTGTCAGTATTTACTCACCCTCATGTTGTTCCAACCCCGTAAGACCTTCGTTCATCTTCGGAACACGAATTAAGATATTTTTGATGAAATCTGAGAGCTGGATCACTCCTCCATACTAGTCCATAGGCTTCTTCAGGGATTGAAACTTGCCAGCCCTGAAAAGTCATTAAAGACATCGTTAAAATAGTCCAAGTGACTACAGTGGCTCAATCTTAAGTTTATCAAACGACGAGAATACTTTTTGTGCGCAAAAAAACCCACAAAAATAACGACTTTATTTCAACTATTCATTTCCTTCTCTCTGGGCCTCGAGTCAGTTCACTAGTGTAAAAGCGTAGAGCTTCTGTTGTTGTACGTCACACGCATTACCCACATGACCAGCGTCGGCCAATAGTGAGCCTACGTGTGATGCAGCTCTACGCAATCATACTAAGGCCCTGTCCACACGGAGACGCGTTTAGCTGTATACGTACACATTTTTTATCGGATCGGCGTTTCGTCCAGACGGATCCGCCGTTTTGGGAGACTGAAACCGCTATTTTTTTAAACCGGGTCCCTGGGTGGTTAAATCTGAAAACGACACCCTTGCGTTTTCGTGTGTACGGCCAATCCGTATATTTTGTGAAACGATGATGTCATCACCCCAGGTGTCGACTAGTCAGACACGCTAAATCAGTAAAAACAACAGCGACTACTTGCTTGAGTTCATGCTTCAGAAGCTACTGAGCCTCTTTTATTTCTTTATTTATTATTTAGGCCTACTTTAATGTATTTTTATTTTACTTCTTTATTTATTTATATTTCTTTCTTATGCTATGATGCTTGTATTTTGTCTGATTAAGACATTTCGTATTTTGTAGGGATGGGCATTTCAAGCAAAAATAATATTCGACGATCGCTGGGAATTATTTTATTATAATTCAAAAAACGCACCTCATGCTCACCGGTAACACGGCGTTCGCTCCGACATTGAAATTTCTCTGTACTGTAGTAGGCCTACATGTTGTAGCCATTAAAGAAAAGTTAGTTTCATATTTATGTTTAAATATTATGTTATTTTTTTCCATTTCATATATGTTGATTATATGAAAAGTGAACAGCGTGAGTAGCCTAATCATAAGATGCGCAATATCGAGACACATCATTTTGACCACTTCATTAAGTTTTGTTTTGTATAAAGCCTTTCTTTAAAGTGAATTTCGTTTTGTATAAATTGTATCTTAATTTTAATCAATGTTTCATCAACCAATTTCCTGGATTTAATAAATAAGAAGCAAATATAGCAGACAATAGCCTATAATCAGGACATGGAGGCGCTGACGCGATATAACTTGCATCGCACGTGAATTGGAGCTTGTCTCATAAATGAACAGAAACTCAGAAATATATCTAAGCTTGAAATGTCTACTTTTAAACAAAACAATTCAAAACGAAAAGAAACAGACAACTCTAATAATCCATATGAAGTGTGCATTTATCTCTATAGGCAACTTCACAATACTGCGAAGGTGGCAAGTCAGCATCGTCACAGAAAACACTAGTTTATTAATAAACAATTAAAATGTCTCCTTGCTATATTTGACACATTCATAATGATTAGGGTATTTGCCGGTTCTTTGTGGCAAGCTTTATGCTTTAGCTAACTAATCGAATATCGTGACTCATCCCTATTTTGTACCAGGCCATTTATGGTTTTTCTTTTTGTTCAATAAAGTTCTTGGTAAAAAAGAAAATAAGCTACTGTGCCTAATACTACATACTGTATATTATTGTATACAGCGCGAAAGGTTTATGCTCAAGTCTTCTTCTCTGTTTTTAGTGTATCTGTGTCAGAATTACAGCGCCTCATACTGGTCTGGCATGTATACTACATCGGTTTGAGTCGGTTTCAGTGGTTTCGTGTGTACGCAGATATTTCTTGAGACGGCGCCGTGTTTACGGAATTTTTTTTTAGAACGAGGAAAAAAAAGATCGGATAGGGAAAGCTCTGGCTTCGTGTGGACGTGGCCTAAGTTAACTGACTAGAGACCAACAGAGAAGGAAATGAATAGTTAAAATAAAGTCGTTATTTTTGTTTGTTTTTGCGCACAAAAAGTATTCTCGTCGCTTGATAAACTTAAGATTGAGCCACTGTAGTCACTTGGACTATTTTAACGATGTCTTTAATGACTTTTCGGGGCTGGCAAGTTTCAATCCCTGAAGAAGCCTATGGAGGAGTATGGAGGAGTGATCCAGCTCTCAGATTTCATCAAAAATATCTTAATTCGTGTTCCGAAGATGAACGAAGGTCTTACGAGGTTGCAACAACATGAGGGTGAGTAAATACTGACAGAATTTTCATTTCTGGGTGAACTATCCCTTTAAATAAACTGCACAAGAGAGGCTGAAACTGATTCTGCAGATTAACTGTCTCTCTCCCCCACACTCTCAGTCGGTCTCTCACTTGCAGATTCAATCTCGATCCAATTATGATATTGTGATGCATCTTAATGAATCGTGACGTGTTACAATGCATATTGTACCGTGAGGTGGTTGTCAGAAATGCCATGGTACTTTGGTATGATACTTTTATGCAAGGATGTGTTAAAATCAAGACTGTAAAAAAAGAAGACGACGCCCCTTCCCTCTCTTCCATTGGTGAGAAGTGAAGCCGCCAGTGTCCCGATATGGCGCTGACATCTTGGGACTTGAGTCTGCGCAGTTTCGATCTCGGGACCAGACCTGCGCAGTAGTGAGCAGGAAGTAAAGGCACAAAATCAACGCCCCGCTCTCACTCTCACCGAATGCACTCTGCACTTTTTTTTAAGTGGCCTATGTCTGCTCCGTTCCTCCGTTCTGCTCCAATTTTGATGTCTGTTGATTGCAGTACGACAAGAGGCTTGTTAAAATAAAGTAAATACAATCTCCTCAGTCCTCCGAAGATCCCGAAGTCCATTGGTGCTTCAGTGACTACCTCGCTCAGAGAACCTGTCAATCATGACGTCACACCACCGTTTTTATAGCATCACGTAACTAACTAAAAATAAACCTATTTTAAAAACAGACACTTGAACTCACTTCAGCGTGATAAAAACGACAGCAAATGACAGAAACTACCTTTGGAAATTTATTTGTTTAGTTGGTCTCACGTCCCGTTGAATAACACGGGGAGGCGGGTTTTATGACCTATACTAGGACCAGTCACCGGGGGGCGATCGAGACACTTTGGCTTCACTTTTCAGGGCTTGTGCGATACGTTTGGTTAAAATGATCAAAAGTGACAGTACAGATATGTAAAATGTTACAAAGATTTCTATTTCAAATAAATGCTGTTCTTTTGAACTTTCTATTCATCAAAGAATTCAGAAAAAATCAATAATTATTGATATTTACAAATTTTAAACAGCACAACTGTTTTCAACATTGATAATAAGAAATGTTTCTTTAGCAGCAAATCATCCTATCAAAATGATTTCTGAAGGAACACGTGACACTGAAGACTGGAGTAATGATGCTGAAAATTCAGCTTTGTCATCACAGGAATAAATTACATCTTAAAATATGTTCAAATTCAGTTATTTTAAATAGTAATAATATTTCACAATATTACCGTTTTTACTCTATTTTTCATAAAATAAATGCAGCCTTGTTGAACATGTGAGACTTCTTTCAAAAGCATACAAAATAAAATCTTACTGACCCGAAACTTTTGATCGGTAGTGTATCATGATTTTTACATGTTTCCTCCATGGTAAAAATAAATAAATAAATAATAATAATAAATCCCCTCCTGATTTCTACATGGGATCTGACTCTTTTGTGATGGCAGACAGCCCAGTTGGTTGGGCCTCAGTCACTCTAAAAATAGCCTTTGACTCTTTGCACTCTGCACTCGCCAGTGGCCATGTACAAACGTAATGCTCTCCTCCCTCCTTTTATCAGGGAACTGACAGCTGCAAAGATCAAGCTGCTATGGTGCCAAATTAAATCCACATGAAAGTAATTACATTAATTAATTCCATGTCAAGTTGCCTCTTGTTGATGTTGATTAAAGCAGATAAAATGTTGAACTGGTTGTCACTCTAGCTGTGTGCTGTCACATATTATTTTTCGCCTTTGGACAGAGTTTTGGAAACAGATGACAGAAAACATTGAACTACAAGTGTTAAGAAAAGAATTACAACTTAGTTGGAAATATCCACACAAATGTGGTGACATCACGGCAGACTACTAACTGCCTATTGACTCATTGAACCTTCTCAATTGGGTTTCATCTCAATGGATTGAAAATATACAGCTCGCAATGATGCACTAGCTTCATGGTGGAGGACAGAAGACCATCAAAAAATCATAAAGGTGAATAGCTTGAAGACATGACCCTGATTCCACAGTCTGCCTATGTACTATTCTGAGGGGAACTCTTAAAATCCTTTAGGAGAACACGCAGAGTTACATGTCAAATGTGTAGCTCTAAGGAACATAACTGCAGAGTACTGCAGTTTGACACCACACTATGTTGATATTAGTCTGACAAAGCCTATTCATCAGTGTGAAGTGCTGGCAGAGCAAAGACAAAAGCATGGGGCAGATTTACATCTCACATGTCCACGTGGCCATTAGTGTGCAACATGTCATAAAGCATATTGCACAAAGACTGCACCAATGGTAGTAACTGAGCACAAAAGCTATGCTGAATGACATTGATCTTGCATCGTTAATGCATAGTTCTGTAAATGCCTTAAACAATGTTCCTTTATCAGGTAAAGGTCATAAACGATTCATGCAAAACCTGATTGGATTCGGCACACATCGTTTTTTGTATATTTTACAAATTTTGCTCTGCACATGAAACATGTTTGTGTGCATGTTAGTTTAAGTTTTGATGTCAAGACAGACCATTTAAAAATTTCATGTAAGCACATTTTGTCAAGTTTTTATAATAAGCTGATTTTTGATTGTTATCAGTGTTTAGTTATAAACACGGTTTTGTTTTGGGATAAGACATAACCGATTCACCAGAGTTGATCAAAATTCAGACAGATTTCCATTCATTAATTTTAATGTGAATTTTGTTGGAAACAAAAAATATGCATAACATTTCCAAAATACACTTAAAAACTGTGAAATTCAGAATTAATGATTCAGGGATTTAATGAATAGAAGGTGTTGATTTGCATATGTGCATTTGGAAAATCTAAACACAGTTTTTGTCATCCTGCATTTTTAGGCAGTATTGTGAAATGTGAATAAAAATACAGAAATCCAGCTACTTTCAACACTATATTTGTCATATAGTCATTAGTATAAATTTAAAATAACTTCCACATTGCCATCGTTTTTGTCGCTTATGTCACCAGAAATCATCAACTCTAACTCTAAAATGAGACATCTGTTCATTTTGTTACTGCAAATCACTGTAAGTGTGAATGTGCCTTTATGCTTATAGAGCTGCAGTAGTAGCAGCAGTTGATAAGCTAGACATGTTCTTCACTAGAGCACTCGGAAATCTTTGGAAATTTGTTTCAGCTACCTTTAGAACTACAGTTAGATATAAAAGATTGAATACAGTGTTGGGTTTTGGCTGTAAAAACCAGTGTCTGTGTAAAACAATGTTTATTAATGATATCACAACCTTGCAGGCTGCCATGAAAGCAGTTTACACAATTTTTACAGTCATTTTCATTCACAAAGTATATGTGATTGTGATTAGTCTGCAATTTATGTCTGGGCAGCTCTGCCAAACACAAACATCTGCCTGTTCTTTGTTTGTTTTAACTGATCTTATTATGACTGGAACGGTTGTGTTGTCATCATGACACTATCAGTAATGTCTGTCACCTCTGAGCTTCTTTTTTCTTAAGCTTTTTTGTGTGCTCATTCATTAAAACACCAAAATAGATGCATTAATGAAGAGTATGCAAAGTCTTGATGAAATGCTTCAAGTGTGACTGACATTTCAGATTAGATACAGGAGCAATATGACCATGACAAGTAATAATCACCAGTGCTCTGCTTATATCAAACTCCTTTTTCAGTTTAAGAAATAACGTCTCGGTTACGTATGGTAACCCTCATTACCTGAAGGAGGGAATGGATACATACGTCGTGACCGACGAATAGGAATCTCGCTAGAGAGGCCAATCTACTTTGAGTGAAACTAAACGAGCCAATGCACTAATAATGAGCAGCAGGTGCGATTGCACTTCAGTTTTTGCTGAGGAGCCGAGCCCATGAGCTGGCTGCTCCGGCGGGACGCAGCAGATGTGGCAATGGGACGTACGCCTCCGTTCCCTCCTTCAGGGAACGAGGGTTACCATACGTAACCGAGACGTTCCCTATCAGTCGGTCTCCCTAATGTCAGCCAGACACAGCCAGAGATGCCGTTCCTGGACCACCATAGTGGACATCACACGACCCACCGACTGTGCGGTCACCTTCGTTGCACGAAGTGCGAGGTCCGTCGCGGCATGAAGTTCTTGGAGAACTTGGGGATCATGACCTCCCTCGTGCAGGTCCTTCAGTGCCTTGGCCTGATGGACCTGCAACAACACTATGGCGTGTATGGCAGAGGTGGCTTCCCCACAGGCCTTTTAAGCCTTGCCAGTTAAGTTCGACGAGTACTTACAGGCCCTGGAAGGGAGACACGGTTCTCCACGCCAAGTGGAGTTAGGGCACAACTGCATAGCAACGGCCCCCTCCACTGGTGGGATATGCATGTAACCCTTAGCCGTCCCGCCATCAAGGGTGGTGAGGGAGGAGGAGCCACCGGGACGGTTTCTGGCAGTAAATGGTGCCGTCCACGCCCGAGTGAGCTCCTCATGCACCTCCGGGAAGACAGGCACCGGGGTGGGTTGCTGAGAACCAGCGCGTGCCACCCCGAGATACCAATCATCCAGCCTCGAGGGTTCGGGACACGGTGCAGGGTTCTACACGAGCCTGATCCTGTTGGCGGCCCGGGAAAGCATGGCCATCATCTCCGGGTCCGACTCGGGATCCTGTGTCACAGCCGAAGGGGACAGCGGCGCCAAATCATCATCCGCAGAGAAGTCTGACCCACCCTCCAATGCAGCGATCGACATCTGTACATCATGCTCCGAGATGGTCATCTTCCCACAATGGGTACATGACTCATCCACGAACGCTGCTGAAGCCGAACACGGACAGGAATGTGCACCTGTCGTGCGCTGTCTCTCTCACTGGCGATCTTACCAGCCGTAAAAACAGCCTTTCAGCGCTCTCACGGCGCACCTTACCAGCTATAAAACACGCTTTTTTGTTTTTGCTCAAGAAACAGTAAAGATAGAGAGAGAGCGAGAGAAGAATTCGACCATGCTGCCGTGCCGTATCGCCCGCACCAGACTGGAGAGGTCCCGTTGAGAGCTTGCTCGTCGTAACACTCTTGATGTAGAGAACACAGCATCGAAGTGCTTGGCTCCGAAGCAAAAAGCTGATGTGCAATCGCACCTGCTGCTCATTATATACCTGTGCCGTGAGGCTGAACAGCTGATGCAAATGATTGCACGCCAATGTACATTGGCTCGTTTAGTTTCACTCAAAGTAGATTGGCCTCTCTAGCGAGATTTCTATTCGTCGATCACGGCGTACGCCGAGAGTGACCGACTGATAGGGAACTATTGTTTAGTAGTTTTATTTAATGCTTTTTTTTTGCTGTGCTTTTCTTTTGCTGTGTTCAGTGTCTATTCTCAGCATGATAGTCCACAGACTGAAATGTCTGAAATTTACCTCAGTAATATAAAAAAACAAATCAACATGAAACCATTATACACAAATATTGTTGTCATTTCATATGGTTTTATATTTTGAAGTATATGGTAAAAGTTTTTTTTTTTTTACAGCTATCACTATATTGTTGTACCTTTTTTGTATGATTTGTGGATGCAAAGAAAAGTTATTTTGTGTAAATGTATTGTTTTTTCCCCTCCAACTGTTCCCTTTGCTTATATGTGTATATATATATATATATATATATATATATATATATATATATATATATATATATATATATATATATGGACAAGACAAAGTCTCGGCCTCACAAAACCACCAATCATTCTGCATTCAAGGCAAACAGGCAGTGCTGGCAAGACCCTGCTCAAGCTGCTGTGTTGAGGGCTGGTCTGAATGACTATTAGAGATGAAGGAGTGATGAAGAAGGCTCCAGAACCCGAGGCTTGATGAGGCCAGCATGGGGATGAGGGTGGGGATGGTGGTTGAGCTCCTACACTGTGTTTCTGTTTTGATGCCAAGCGGGAGAGAAGTGCTCTCATGGAGAGCCAGGAGGAGAACATGATTGGCTAATTAAAACAGATGAAGACTGAGCATCTTGGCTGCTGATGGGCCTCTTCAATGCCTGGAAGTGTCTGGTAAAGTCAGGGGCCACATGGCCACTCGCTCCGGTCTTACAGGGGCAGCAGTGTGTGTGTGTGTTTGTGTGGCACGTACTGCCAACATAACAGTGCAAGTCTCAGTATAAATCATGAAACACACAGTCTGTGATGTGCAAAGTGCTGCTGAATCATACATAGGCAAGTCAGTAAATAATTAACATTATAATCTTGGCTTTGTACTTACATATTCATGAATATAACACTGTAGTCCACCATGCACACTTTGTTCACCTCGTTTAGACCATCTAATATCTAGTTGTTTGCTTTATATGTCTGCCACACGTGTCCAATGCTTGAAAAGTGTTTGTTACAACACCTGAAGCAAACATCCTTAAGCTCATCCCAGTGGCTCAAAGCGCAGATATTACTGCAGCCAGTGAACTTGGAAATCATCTGAACCTTGAGTTAATCAAAATCTGATCCCCGAGATCTGCTGGACTGTGGCTCACTGCAGTTTGCCCTCAGAATTTCATTTATTGACAGAGCTGCCGCATGGGGCCATGGCGCTGAACCTGTGGGCACCTTAGCCGAGAAAGATATTTATCTGAGTGATCTCTCTATGACAAAGGATTGACCGCTAGATGGAGGAAAGATTTGGGACTCTGAGGGGCATAATTGCTGGTCAAGTAATAGTCAACATACAGAATTCCTTTCTGTCTGTCTTTTTCTGTCACATACACACACATGGAACAATAAAAAGGAGAGTTCATTGCTCACTAAGTTAGAGGTGGTGGTGGGATGCCCTCAGGACGTTCTTCCAACTGAATCTGTGGAAGGCAGTTGTAAACTATGTCAGTGTGAAATGGATCCCACTGACATTTTTGCCTTCTCACAGTGGAAAATGACTGTGCCACCTGGGCAATTGCTGGGGTCTGACATTCCAACAGCTCTCTCATTAAAAAAAGATAGAAGAAAAAGAAGGAAGACATATTTAGTCTTTTATTTTTTTAATCTCTTTTCGCAACTCATAATTAATATAACTTCATTATAAATTGCTACATTTGCTCATTGTTCGTTTCTTATTTTTGCTTTGCACTGTTATATTACTTTATCTTATTTTATTTAAATTTTTTATTTTATTTTATTTTGTTGGTTTATTTATTTTGTTAATACTAGTTATGTTTTGCTATATTGTGTTTTGACTTTATTTTACTTATTGTACACTGATTTGACAAAAACAAATGTGCAGAAAGAAAGAAAGAAAAATAAGCAAACTGATAAATACAAAGACAGACAAGGCTGGGAGCTTTAGCAGGGCTTCTGCTGCCTGCACTGGCTTTGACTCATCCAGCAGAGATAAGGTGTAATTCTCTTTAGTAAGCCTGGTGTGCTTCTCTTCACCTCCGCTGTCTGTCATACTTACAGTTGTGCCCCTCTCCATCTCCACCCCTCACTACACTGACAATCACAGCTCTGCCCTTCATAGCTACTGCGTTCTGCTGTGGAGATACACTTGATGATGTGCTAGTCTGCTGCCTAATTTTACGCACTATCAAATCAACAAAGTTTGACTGATGGGACGGTCAAGTCTCACTGCATGTTGTCATGGTCAACAGTGAGGTGCTGTGCTCGGTCTGATAGCAGAAATTCTCAGTCTGGACACAGGAAAGCAACAAAAAGATCCTGGGGCTAGCATTTTATTAAACATTTCACAGAAGATTTTATCCTTTCAGTGACAGTCGCCCTAGAGTGACCTGGGGTTAAGTGTTGGCCTGTCCGCCCCACCATGAGAACCCTATGGCCCACCTTACATCATAAAGCTGGGCCTGGTACAGTGGTAATAGTCCTTTCGTCTCTATATCTTTGACCACTACGCCACACAAACCCCAGGTTTAAAAAATATAGAAACTGTTGAACTAATCCAGTCATTTGAGAAGATATCTTTTTTCATTAATTTAGCATTCACTTCACTCCTTTCTTTAAATTTATATACCAACGGTTCTCATTTCTTTTGTTTACTTTGAAATAAAAAAAATTGTGCTCTTCTTTCTCTCATGCTAACATAATCTGATCATCTAGTTCCATTTCCAAATGTTGCCACCTATAATTTTTTAAATAGTGATATATATATATATATATATATTAGGGGTGGAACGGTACACAGAAGTCACGGTTCGGTTAATACCTTGGTTCAGACATCACGGTTCGGTACGATTTCGGTACAATGGAGTGAAAAGCAAAACAAAAATGCAGAAGGTATTTTTATAAATGTCTTAAGCCTTGTATTTTTTAAATAAGTTTTATTAATAAAGGCATAGAACCAGTTTATTTGTAGTGCACTGACAATAGTTCTATATTTTTTAATTAGTTTATTAATTAAATTAATAAAAAGACAAAAAGACCTTGCAATATGTTTGGTAATTGTACCTGAATGAATTTAAAATTAATTAGCTATATTTCAGATCAATATATTTGTTTTCCTTAATTTTAATTAACCCAACTTTATTCTCATGTGAATTATAAATAATTGGTTTCCGTATAAAATAGTACTACCATTAAAAACCACATTTAATTTTCTTTTTTAATCAATGTAGAATTTTTAACTTAAAAATAAAACTGTGTGTGCGTGCGTGTGTGTTTATTAACTGTGTTACAGTTTGACAAGAGTTTAGAGTGTTGTGTCTTATATTTGTGTACACTCGCAATATGTAAACACTTTGCAGTTTGAATGATGTCCTGTATGAAGAAAATGACGGAGTATGTTTTTATGTTTCCATTGTTCGATCGCGCCCGCGCCTCTCTCTCTCTCTCTCTCTCTCTCTCTCTCTCTCTCTCTCTCTCTCTCTCTCTCTCTCACACACACACACACACACACACACACACACACACACACACACACACACACACACACATTTGATCGCGCCTGTGCCTCTCCCTCTCTCGCGCGCACACACACACTTCAGAATTGCAATATTGACATCGCAGTCTGTTCATTATGCTGCGTTCAGACCAAACGCGAATTGAGCGAAATTTATCGCTATTTAGAGTTTTATTTATTTTTATACCGTGTATTCTCCATGTAAATTCGTGACACCCGTACCGATTCGGTTCAATACGAATACATGTACCGTTCCACCCCTAATATATATATATATATGTTAGTGTATGTCATGTTATGTTTTTATTTTATACCATGTAATTTTATAGTATGTTATGTCATAATATGTTATGCTACAGTATGTTATGTTACAGTTATTTTACAGTATGTTATGTTCTCTTACATTTACACTTTACAGCGACTTACAAATGAGGAACATCACAAGCAACATCGCAAGTATACAGCATATGTTATTTTAATCTTATATTGTATAATTCTAACATTAATAGTTTTTTATTGAAGAACCGCTGTGAGAAACATTAACTACATTTTTATTTAGGCACCTTTTCTCTATGATTAATAAAAACATCTTTAAACATCTAAATTAGCCCGACTCCACTCAACCACAGCAGCTCAGAATTGAATGGTGCAGGTATGACATCATTTTGTAGGTCAAAATGTGGAAGTGAGTTAGCATTTTAGCATTTAGCATCGTCCTGAAGTCAATGATTTTATGGTTGTTTTTTTGTTTTTTGTTAAATGGCTGAAATAAGGTCTGTGGTGAACACAAGCTCAAGACATTTTCACGCTTTATACTATGACATAAATTTGACCCCACTCTTGATTTTTTAAAGCTATTACGTGTCTTGAAAAAGGCGGATGCTAACAAGTGGCTATATGGGACTAAAGAGGGTGTCGAGGAGATTAAACATCCTCATGCCGAACAAGTTAGCTCAGTCCGCTTTTACAGGCTATTTATGCTTATAATTGTGCTCTTATAAACTATTCTAACGTTCTGGGAAAATGTTTTTAGATAAAAAAAACTGAAAGAGATTGAAAGATTGAATTTGTGGGATCGTGGTGCAGTTTGTTTATAGCCTACTTTTAGCTTTTTACTTCTGGAGACTGCATTTAGGCTTCAAAATTCATAAAAGTTGTGATCATCTGTGATAATTATCTCGATGGACAAAATCCTATTGGTTTTTGTCGAGGGAACCAATTTGATGCTAACTGCCGTTTGGCCTACAAAGTGATGTCATACCTGCACCACTCTATACCTGATCCACTCGCTCAACTGTAGTAAACTCTGCACAATGGCAAGTGGAAATACTGGTTTAATTCAGCCACATATGTTTGTACCAGAAACTGATTTAGAAGAAGTGGAAGTAATTAAATAATTAATTTGATTAGTCTTGTGCTTGACTACGTTATCAAACAGCTAATAATGTGTTGCTAATGTTGCACAAACCACGTTCCCGTTTGCTATCTCAGTCTACCTTCTAACAATCAGAATCCTTAGAAACGCTTTGAACAACTCAGAACATCAGTGGAGAAAGGCATATAGTTCACCATAACATCGTAATTCACATCATATACATAATTCACCCGCTATATTGCTAAATATACCGATTGTTCATATCAGCAGAAACATATTCCGGGATAACCTGGCTTCTCTTGAGACTCCCCTGCTTCGCAGCATTGTAATGATATGCTAACGCCCGCACGTTGACGTGGTTGGTTACAACATGCTTGTGACAGAGAACAAGGGTGATTACAAACCGCGTTTTTAAAGCTGTCTTTGGTTCACTGCAGTTTTAAGGAGAAAATATTGACTTATGATGTTGACTTATGAATTTGCACATGGTTTGTCTTAAAGCATATTAAAAAAACCACATAGACATATAAACAACATTAAAAACTTGATTTTCACCACAGGGGGTTTATATAACAAAACAGTGAAATATGAAGGTGCATTCTTTAAAATTTAATTGACCTTTTTTTTCACCAGACCTATTATTGTTCTGTTATTTTTTAAATACTTTCCAAAGCTTCACCATTATAATTACAGCTTTAAAAATATCCCAAAATAAATGTTTTCACCATTATTATTGAACTTCTGAAAGAGTACTGAATCCTCAGATCAAAAGACATGTGGAGAAGAAGCAGAAACAAGCCATAGCGTATGTAAGCAGATGCATATGTGAATAACGCGATCATCAACATTAAACAGGATATAAATCAAAACTGAACAAAACATTACCGAATGAAATGTCGACCCAGGGCGAGGTATAGGACTGTGAGGATGGACTTGATTTACTCCATCTATGTTTTGATCATCGTTCTGAATCCGATCCAGATGACAAAAACAAGATTTTGCTTAAAATGTTGCTTTTTCATGAAACTTACCCACATTCAGGTGTTGATAAAAAAAAAAAAGTTTTTTTTTTTGATATATTGCATGTTCAGATATTTATACAAAATGTTCTGGGTGGGGGCTATGAAACTTTAGTAAAAAATGATCAAAAATGCTGGTGCTGGCTGGCAACTTTTTTTCCAAAAACCTTTGCGGGGAAAGAGTTAATGAATAGAAAGTTCAAAGAACAGCACTGATTTGAAATAGAATTCTTTTGTAATATCATGTATATTTTTATTGTCCCTCTTGATCAATTTAATGTGACATTAATTAATAAAAGCATTGTTTTTTCATCAAAATAAACTTACTGCCAACGTTTTTGTTGATGGAATATCTTGATCTTCATGGTCAAAACATTTCTTTGTTTATTTTTCTATTCCTTAATGTAATTTTTTGTATAATTCATGTTTACTTAAGCACAGTGCAGTGGGCATTGCTTCTCAAGTGTATCAGCAATCTGCAGTAATATCTTTCACTTTGAGCAAGAAAATCTCAACGAGAAGTATGCTAGATGTTTTCCAATACTCATCTGTATCCGTAATAAAGTCAAGCATGTGATCCTATGGAGAGGTGAAAGTGATCCTAGTGTGGCTTTTCCATACTGTGTAATTATTGATGTCAAAGTGAGCTATCTGCCTCAGCAAACAAGACGAGAAGAATGAGCACAAACATTTAGGTGGCGTTATGGAGGTGTGACCAGCGGTTTCGCCACACAGCTGTCTGCCTGTCTGTATGGGGAGAAGTCGTGTTCAAAATAAAGACATCAGAATTCACCCCATGCGTGAGTCCCCTAAGAAGAGATTTCGTTCAGCTTTCTTCTCGTGAATAATTGTTTACACAAATGGCTTTTATTTTGGAGTGGAGGCGTTGAATGTTTTAAGAATGGTGCAGGGCATTAGGGAAGGGCAACAGAGGTGTTTTTGACTACTGATGAGCTGAAATGATGCACAAGTGCCCTCCATCTCCTTGAAAATTATGCAGAAAGCCTTTCCATTCTGTCTTTGTCTGTCACTTTCGCTCTGCCCCTCGCTCCCTTCGCTCCTGGCCTCGTAGACCGTGTGGCAAATTGCTTGTGTTGTGTAATTTACTCGGGGACTGAAGCTTCTCGTCAGGAATCCTTTTTGGGGGGTCAACTCTGTCTGTCCTATTCCTCTCTGCTCAGGGGTGGTCTCTTGATATTGCCCATAAATCTGGGTATCGTTGATTATTTTGATACTATTGTCCAACAGAGTAATGGAATGTCGGTCCTCTTAAAGTAATCCTCCTATCTGCGTGACCTACCCAAGACTTGCGGTGAATTGCCCTGGCCGCTAAGCCGTGGACTATGGTAGCAAGAAATAAGCTGCTGTCCTGCTTCCATTCTTCTTCTCCTTCTTTTTCACCCAGAGAGAGTGGGAGAATACAAGTGCTGTACTATAGCATTCAACCTGTACTGCTGTCACCTTGAAAAACAGCCCTCATTTTTCACCGTTGTTTTTTTTATTTTTTTTATTTAGGCAGCCAGAAAACACACACATCCCCCAAGCCCTTCCCCAATGTGCTTTTCATATTGTTCAGTTAGGGCTCATTAAACTGTTGAGTCATCATTGAACTGGACCAGGACTTTTAGTCAATGGCAGGATGGAGCATTTAATATGTGTGAATACTCAGTGTATTAGGCAGATTTTGTTTATAGACTAAATAGCTGAGATTATGCTTTTATTTTTCCTGTAGCTTCTCAGTCATTATGTAAAGAGATAGTTCACCCAGAAATTAAACTTATCATCATTTTCTCAACATCATGACTTTCAAAAGCCATTTTGATTTCTTCGTACTCTGTGTGTATCAAACTCTGTTCAATATGAAAACTGGGGCTGTCAAGGCTCCAAAATTACAAAAAGGCATCATAAAAGTGGTTCATATGGCTTGTGCGTTATATAAATCAGATGTCATATGATTAGCTTTATGTGCGGAACAGATTACAATTTAAGAAACTGATTGTCTTCATCTTCATTAGACTGCTGAGATCGAATCACTGAGTCAGTTAGTTGAATATACGAACCAAATCAGTCAGATATGAAAAAAAGAATAAGAATTAAGAATTCATTCGCACGACTTCCTATTCCGTTCCCCAAATTGTGGCAACGTTGTACTTAATGATTTCCTTGTTTAAGTTCAATTTTGGCCACAATTTAACTAAATTAAAAGGATGGAATGAATAAGTACAATGTGGGCATGATATAAGTAAAACGAGGGAATGAATTAGTAAAATGTGGCCACTATGTTACTAAAACAAAGATTTAAAAAAACATTTTTTTTATAAAAATTGTGCCGACAATTCAATACATTGTAAAAAATAAGGCCCAATGTTGTTAATATGAAGCATTGTTTTCATATTTATTTTTCACAGGTGGTTTACCTGTATTTTGAATCATGGATAGTTGTGTTTTAGGCTGTGTGTCCACCAAAGTGTTTTTAGTGTTTTTAGCCTGTAGGCGCTCTGCTGAAAACACCTGGCTGAGGGAGCACATTCTGCTTGTACAACGTCAACAGATGACAACAACAACCATAATAACAGAACAAAATAATTTAAAACAAGAGCCAGAGCAAATACATTGTATCGACATTTTTATATAGAAACAATACAGAAACAAACTATCTGTGAAATGAGATACAAGTAACACTTCCGGGGACATTCAGTATCATAGCAAAGCGTCTCAACTGAAACAACCGGTGCAGTGCCGAACCGCTCTCAAGCAAGTTGGTCGGTGTGGTATTTGTCCTGCCCCTCCTTCACTATGATTGGACGGTTGGGTAAAAAGTGACAGTGATGAGCGCTGAGTTTTACCAAAGTTCAACATTTTATAACTCTCGGCAACCAGTAAAAAAACAATTGGAACCATTGAAAACAATTGGAAAAATACAGTAGCCACTGGACTCACGGCCTTAGGGTCAGAGAAAAAAATATCCATAAACTTAATGGATAATGTCCTGGCCTATTAGAACAAATTCTTAATTTATGGCCACAATATCTATATTTTCTTCCACATGTCATATGTGTTCAAAACAATGTTATGTTGAGTAAATAATGAATTTAAATTTTAGGGTGAACTATTCATTTAAGCGTTTTCTTTTGTGTGTGTGAACTATTAATTTAAGCAGTATTTTGGATGTGATTTAGAACCTAAATTTTGCTGGGAATATTATTATTAAGATGGGATGTCTTTGATTTAATGTATTGATTTGGACGGATTGGGCAAAAGGTCTGAATTCATAATGAAGGTACACCAGACAGAGCAGCAACATGCATTTTTATCCAGATGATATTCCGTTCCTCAAAGGGCCTCCAAGTTATTGAAAAACAGTAGGTATTTTGCTCTGTGATTTTTACCCAAGTTTGTGCGAGAAAGACACAAATGTATTCGATTTATGCGGAATTAAAATAACAAAGTATATCTTTGAAACTCAAATTTGCCTAAAATCCTTAAGGAAAAGTATTCCCATCTGAATAGGCTTTAGCTGGCTGGCGTGAGATGAAGCATAACCCGAATGGATTGCCCAGGCTCAAGTGTCAGTAAATAGACTCAAATGACGTCTAAACTGAGCAGGTCATTGTGCAGGCAGTATGGGTGATGCTGTGGCAAAACTGTGGCCTAGAGGCAGTTCATCAGACAGTGTCGCTGCTTTTAATCAAAGAGTGGGTCACTGTAAATCGTGACCAGAGGCTGTGATGAAAATGACTGCGCAGCAGCACCTAATGACGCACATTAGAGCCCTGTTGTCTTTTATTCCTCTGTTTATCTTGCTTAAACTCTCTCTCTTTCCCATCTTTATGTCTCAGTCAGGCAGAAATCCCATGCTACTCAGTCCAGCTCTCCTCTACCATCATTGAACTATAAATAATCAACGCCTCACACTTAAAGCAGATCTATCCTCTTCAGATGTTACGGAGGAGTTTGGTTTTCTGGAGCTAATTACAGCTTCAGCCTTCGTGATTAAACTCTGTCCCAACTTTGATTGGCAGCCAGAGAATCTGTTGTCGCTGTCTCATGTTGGCTGAATGCTGGATCATGGATCCACATGGGACTTCAACATAAGAACAACTGCTGCCCACACAGAAAACCCAGACTTGACTTGACCGATGGATTCCACAGTTTGACAAACAAAAGAGAATATAATTGCTCTCTTAATGGGCTGAACAGTATGCACCACATAAACGTATGAGTGTTTCTTCCCTCTCTTTAACTGCTGGCCATTCAAATGGCAAGATAAAAGAATAGTTCACTCATAACGAACAAGCTGTCGTCATTTACTCACACTCATTGGTTCTGTATGACTTTATTACATCTGTGGAACACAAAATGATTACCGTAAATTTGAAGAATGTGCTGGTCTTTGTATTCCATGCAGAGTAGGAATGAATGGGAATTAAGGCTTTCAAGTTTAAAAAAAGGACACAAAAGTACCATAAAAGCATCACAAAAGTAGTCCATATGACCCATCTGCTATAATCGAAGTCTTCAGAATCTCAATCTGTACATTTTTGTGACAAACATACCAATGTCTAAGTTGTTGATTGGTTGAAATTATTATTCACTTCTCTGTGTTCAGTATTTTTTTTATTTCATTATTTTCATTTTCAATAATATAAAATATTATAATTCTACTTATGTATATTTTTCATAATTTACTTAATTATTTATAATTATTTTAAATTATTGTATATAATTTACTGTATTATTTATTTTAATATAGTGAATAGAAAGTTTTTAATATAGTTTTTAATGTAACTGTCCCTTCACAAACTACATATTTATATAAAATAACCAAAATTAGCAAAAGTGTATATACATATTTGGTCTGTTTTTCACTCAAAACTATCATATGGTTTCAGAAGACTTAGAATATTTTTTGACAAGAATGACCAGTATATTTTGCTAAATTTATTCTTTTGTGCTCTGGTAAAAAAAAGAAAATCTTGGAATGTCATGAGATTGAATTTTCATTTTTAGGTATACTGCTCCTTTAAGAAAGTTGGAGAATATTCTCATAGTCTCATGGGCATCTGTGTCCATCACTGTACCAAGAGCATGTCAGTGAACAGAATACAATTTTTGTCAAATACTCCAATGTTCTGCAGCACTCATATGAACAATTAATCAACCCTCAGGGTATGACTCCCACATCAGCACTCAGTACCCACATCGTAATTCATTTATGCATCTTTTGGCCCTGGTAATAAATGATGCTTGTAGAAATATATAGAGTGAAGTATCCAAGGTCAATACTCTGCAGCAAGCTGCAGCTCTACCAGTGTGGAATTTTGAGTGGGCAGCGGCAGACGCGTTGCTGAGTGTCAGCCGCTTTCAAGCTAGCTATTTGGTTAGTGCTTATATGCACACAGCCCCTCCCCTCTGCACAGGAGTCATTAATTATACCTCCTCAACCGAATTAGACATGGAGCATTTTATCTTAATAGTTCTCTGCAAGCAAGCCTCCAGGATGTGCATTATACTTTTTTTATCTGGCGAAGGCGTTCTCATTCAATTCAATTCCTCTCTGTTGCTTTTGAAGGCAGAGCATCTATGAAGGCTTGTCAAAAGCCTTCGTCATCCTCATGGGGCCTGAAGGTGAAGCCAGAGCTCTCCGATGTTGTGTGACACTCATGTAATCAGTCCTGAAGGGGGAGAAGTTGATTGGAATAGAAGCAGGTTGAGATCTACAAGCACAAAATGTATTTGCACCGTGACCATGGAAATGCACAGCGCGCAAACAATTAAAATGCTAATTTCCCATCCCTGTGGTAAAGTGCTAATGACTCTTCTAGTCATCCAGAATCTAATAAATAGTTCCCAGTGAAGGTTATAGCATGCAGTTTGGAAACCAGTTGAGGACATACATGCACTGCGGGTCAGTGGTGCAGATCGATACATACGCTGTGAAGTACTTCACTGGCAATAGCCTGTTCCTATATAAAAAAAAAACATTAATTTTATTAACAAATATTTAAAACAATTATTTTATAATTTATTATAATTTTAAATTAGTTCATTAATAATACTATTAGAATTATATATAATTATTTTATAAAAAGGAATCAATGAATCATTTAACATTATATTAATTAAACATTTTTATACATTTATTTCAATTGCCTTTAGTATAATAAAATAATTGGGATTTTTATGTAACTCTGTCTCCTCATAAACTATATATTTCCTGCGTGTGTTCCTGCAGGTGTTCACAGTGGGTGGAACTATAAACACTCTGGTACAGTCTTATCAGCAAGACAGACATATAATCACAGATAACCATGTCTGTTTGAGTGAACAGAAAATTGATTGTTTTTAAACATTCTGTGATATGTCAACTGTTCATTAACTGTCAGATGCTCCGATATTTGACAGCAGAAAGAAAAAGTGGCGCACCCTGTCTGACAGTAAGTAAAACAAAGTTCGATATATCACACTACTGCTTGGCGAAATAACTACCCTGCATTTTCAAGAGATGGACTTTAACATTGTCATGGTTTTGGTCTATTTGTATTTTGGGACTCTTGGTTCGAAGTCCTTTCTGTTCCGTTTTGCCTAGCTTCCCTTTTCCTATTTCCTTAGTTGTCATAGTTATTCATTGTTTAATTGAGAAGAGTCTCACCTGTTCCTCATTGCCACTGTGTATTTAAACCCTCAGTTGTCTTCTGTTCTTTGTCTTGTGTTGAAGTTTTGTCCTGGTGTTTCTGTGTGTTTATTAAATGTTATTTCATCGTTCGTCTGTGTCAAGCATCCTTGTCTGGATTATCAAGTCAAGCCAGCATGTGACAACCATCTTCCCCAGCTTCAATACTGACATCCCCTATAAAACCGGTTTAGTTACTTCCTCACGTTTCATCTAGATTATTTGTCAATAGTGATTTTACTGTCAGTATGGCAATGTTAATCTCACTCAACTTCTTAAAAGTTAGCCATCTTCCTAGGGCTTTTTTTTTACCCCTTTTTTGCAAGTAATTTAAATACTTACAATGCCATTTTTTTAATATGACAATTGTATGTGGACACGTAAGACATAAGATGTACGTTTTAACAGTTTCTACTGTTTGGGCCCCTTAAATAGTCAGAGGCCCCCTTGGTTAATGTGTGCCTGTATCGACAATAACCAAATTTCACTGTCATAGTAAACACGAACATAGTATATTCAAATGAAATAAGAAAACAAACTTACTTCTCTATTAAGAGCAGTAATACAATGAGGAGGAAATTAAGCATCTTAATTTGGATTCTCTGCTCCATTGCTTCACAAAGTTCCCTTTTAATTATATTTATCTAATGAGGTCATTGAAATGCATAGGCACAGCCTGCTTACTTCGCATAGTGGCGGGATGCAACTGTTTTCATCACAGGCGCTACATTGCCTGTGTTGTTTTATTAGATTTTGAGTGGCTCAAACACTGTCATTACTTAGTGTCTGGAGCACAAGTGCCTTTCAAGTTTCTCCAATTTCTTTGTCTTTCTCTCTCTCCCTTTGCAAGTCTCTTCCTGTTTAAGTGTCTTCTTGTTTTATGCATGGTTTTTAGAATATTCACTGTTCATAAAATGGAAAGAACTTTCACATAGAAGAGACAAGGTTTCACAGCTTGATTATAATGCCTCATAAATGCATTATGTAGTATATTTAAAACCCCTTCCTTTCACTACTTTTTTAAGTGCAAGGACATTCTAAATGGTTTTCACACAGTGTGGTTTGCAGCTATTTGTAGTACGTGTAGTATGTTCTGATTGCATTCAATCTAGTACATAACTTTTTCTCTTCAAAGCCGGCAAGTGTAAAATGTAGTGGAGCAGGCAATAATGGATCTAACAGTTACTCAATAATCACTTCTTGTTTATTTAGTAGTTGTATAAAAGCATTTATGTTGTTGTCTTGAATATTGACATTGTTTATATCTAGTCTGAAAGGTCTTAAGACATCAGGGGCCCTATTTTAACGTTCTAAGCGCACGGCACAAGTGCACTTAGGGCATGTCCAAATCCACTTTTGCTATACTTTAACAACGGGAAAAAAATGGTTGGCGAGCCCAGCGCATGGTCTAAAACAGTTGTCCCTATTCTCTTAATGAGTAATGGGTGTGTTTTGGGCGTAACGTGCAATAAACCAATCAGAGTGTAATTTCCCAATCCTTTTATAAGCCAGATGTGCTTGCGGCATGGCGGATTGCTATTTACATGGCAGAATTTGCAAGCGGAAAGACTAAACGCATCTCCAGAGAGCAAACGGATCTGCTCGTGCGCGAGGTTAAATCGTGCAAGCAGACCATCTACGGGACAAGCCTGATTCCACCATATCTTTATGTACACAATAATAATATTTTACATTGTAATCTTTTTATTTTTAATATTTGGCTAGTTCGTGTGCTGCTGCGTGTCCCTGTGTGTGTGTGTAATAAGCAGAGTGTACACGTGCATATTACTAATGCGCCCTCTAAATTACGCCCTTTAAATTACGAAAAATATATTTTGTTGCCTCAAAATAGCAACGCACCAACAATGCGCCTGAACACACCTCGTTTTCAGACCAGACAAATGGGCGCAAATGCATTTGCTATTTAAACAACGTGAAAATGCAGGATGTGAAAATGCTAAATGCGTCGGGTTGAGACTAGCAAAAAATCACTTGCGTTGCGCCTGGCGCTGCATTGTGCTGAGTGTATTATAGGGACCCAGGAGTGCCATGTCTGGATTTTTACAATATAGGTATGTGTGCGCATTTGTAATGAATGTATGCTGAAGTGTTTCAAGGGCAACAAAGTTTCAAATACAAATGCTCAAACATATATAATCCAAATAACAGAGGAAAAATAGGGAGAGTGAGCTGAGCTGAGGCAGAGGCCGAAATGAGCAGAATGAAAACAAGAGAGAGAGTGTGTGTACTACTCATGAGACGGTGGAAAGAAGTTAGATGAGAGAAAAAAGCAGCAAGGACTAGGTTTATCAATTTCTGAATCCTGTTCCATTAAGAATTAATAGCTCGGTGCAGTTTCAACTCAAGGCAGCATTGTGTTGTTCTTAGCATTTGCACTCTTTTTTCATTGGTGGGCTTGCTGACGTCAGCTCACCCTTCCAAAACACACTGAATTATTCAGTTGCTTGTGGCCTATCGCTCCATCATCAGCAACATATGTTTTATGCATAAGCATCACTATCGACACGCAAAGTGGGAATTGTGCCCGAATATTACACGTCTTTACTCCAGCATCACTAACATGTTTGCATGCCATCTCTATAAATTACTGACTATACAAGAGGAGTCATGTCCTTTTATTTTCAGAAAAGAAAATACTCTGAAAACATTGAATTCATTAATCATTCTTTTAGGGTGGGAAGCCTGACAGAAACTGCTAGGAGTTACTTTTGTCTTCAGCTGAGACAGATAAGCTGGGTGAGCCATTTTTACCCACAATGCTTGACAAAAGAAATGTACCATCAAACCAAATGAAACATATTAATGAAATGAAATTTTCACACAGTAGAACAAGAAGCGTTGAAGAAAGTTGGACAGAGGAATTCAAAAAGAAAGGCGCTTTAACTCTAATAAGGTTGCGGTTGAATCGGCTGCTGTGCTGCTGAAAAAGGGAATTTTGACGGTGTCAGACACGTCCTCAGTCCCCGGTTCATCAGGAGAAGGAGGACCGCGATTACGGCTTCCTCCTAAAACTTGCTGATAGGATTAACAGCATTAACCCAAATTTCCCGTGACACTGGTTAGCACTACTGCAGCTAGTGAGATCACTGTTCATCTTTCTCCAGTACACTGACCTTGCACACTTAGGGGAGTTTGGTGTATCTGAGCCATGGATGTTTGACTGAGACTCCAGCAGATCTGCTTGGTATCTTGACATCATGACTGAACGTCTTTTTCAGGGTTTTTTTCTTGTTCCCCAGAGTGGCACCAATCGGGGTATCATCCGGGTATTGTTGGCCTACTGTGTAATGAAGACTGAGTATTCCAACATTATACTAATTTGACAAGCAACTTTTTCCCTAACTGTGTAGGCAAGGCAAGGAAAGTTTATTTATATAGCACATTTCATACACAATGGTAATTCAAAGTGCTTTACATAGAAGAAATTAAAATAATCAAAAGAAATCAGAATAATTAAAACAGTTTAGAATAAATAGTATAGTATAGCAGAGAAGTGTGCATATTCGGATACAAGGAATGTGTTATATGCAAGCTTTTCATAATGTTGTTTTATTATGAATGTGTTGGGCTGGCCTGTGTGGATCTGATATGATTTACTCTCAAGCATTGCTTTACCCCCACACCTTGCCCTCTGGGACAGAGAGAAATATACAAAGCAGAGATGGATCCTCAGCAAATACAGGCTTAGTGATCACAGTCTAGCCACAGAAGACTGACAGACAAACATGGCATCCAGAGAAAAAATGACTCTTTGCTTATTATGACACTGGTGATGTCAAGACAGAGGCAGACTTTCCCTTTCACTACTATAATTTGAAAAAATAAACTCATTCCACATTCAGCCAAACAAATATTTTAATATTCTTTTAATTAATTTTATTTTGTTTAGTTTGATTATGTTTTAATGATTCTTATTATAATTATTTTTTTCTGTCACTGTTATTATTATGTGTATTGATACATGGCAATATTGCAAGTAAATAACAATAATGCCAATAAACTTGTTTGAAATGTAAAATTAAGCAAGAATATGAAACTCCTCTTTTTGGTTTGATTTCCAGATGGGCAAATGGGAGAACCAGAGTTTGACCTTGAAATACCCGGTGTGGCCACGCTTCAACTCGTTTGGCGATGCAGAGACAGACGACAATCACCTGACCATTGTAACACTAGAGGAGAAGCCCTTTGTCATCGTGGAGAATGTGGAGCGCCTAACGGGCACCTGCATGAGAAACTCTGTGCCCTGTCGTAAACACATCAAAGAGTGAGGCTTGTTTTTCTTAACCTCCCCTCATGCTCACCTTTCCCATCACTCACGTCACCTCAAAAAATCACTCTCAAACTGTTGGATGTTTGACGTTTTGGCCTTAGAGAGGTGCAAAGAGGGATGTAAGCTTGTTTGATATATGTTGAGTGTTGTTGACTGCATGACTACATATCAGTCAAGACAAGTCACCTTTATTTCTTTAGTGCTTTTTACAATACAGACTGTTTCAAAGCAGCTTTACAGTGATAACAGGAAAATAATTCAACAAAGTTAGTTTCGTCTGTACAGCAGATCTAGAAGAAAATAGTGTCATAGTCCAGCTTAAGTAAGTTCAGTGATGGTTCATTTTTTTTTGCAAAAAATTTATTAATTTAGTTAATTTATATATGTAGCCGCTCTGGAGAAAACAGTGATGTCATCGTCCACCTCAGCTCAGTTCTCAAACAATGGTGTCAATGCAGGCAGATCAATAATATTGTTGAATTAAATATCTCCAACTAAGCAAGCCAAAAGCCAAAGGCGACTGTGGCAAGGAACCAAAACTCCATCAGGAGACAGAATGGAGAAAAAAACAGGCTCAGTCGAGGGGCCAGTTCTCCTCTGGCCAATGAACCAACAGTGTACAGTATGATTATGATTCAGGCAGCATTACCGGTCTGGAGTCGGAACATTGGATCGTAACATTCAGATCCATCTGGTTGAAGATCAGAGTCATTACGTCGGTATGGAGACGGGTTTGTTGAGGATCAGTGCCGATGGCTGTCGTGTCGATGAGGCATTCACAGGGGAGAGTAGTTGGCACAATCTCTGCTGACACTTCAGGGATGCGTTGTGGTCATGTCTAGTCGCAGGTCCACCATCTTATCTGGATACAGAGAGTAATACAGAGAGACTAATATTAGCATATATGCCATTTTTCTTATGATGTAACGAGTACACCGGGTGTAAGTGTGGTAGAGTGTTACTGTCCACATGTAGTTGGAAGAAACATTTGATTTTTACAAGTGTAAACTGAGTCTTAGGTGCTTATTGTCAGAGAGACATGAAGGTGTTTTGTAAAAAAAAAAAGTATACTACTGCTTAAAAGTTTGGGGTCGGTACGATTTTTCAAATATCTTGAAAGTCTCTTGTGTTCATTTACATTTTTATGTGCATTTAATTATTTAAACAATTATTATTATTATTATTATTATTATTATTATTATTTCGTGGTACTAATTATTTTTGGTGGAAACCGTGATACTTTTTTTTCAAAAGTTCAAAATAACTTTTATTTAAAAAAAATATTTTTTAACATTACAGATGTATTTACTGTCACTTTTGATCAAATTAACGCATCCTTGATGAATAAAAAAGTATTAATTTAATTTAAAAAAAAGTCTTACTGACCCCAAACTTTTGAAAGGTAGTGTACACTTTTGAGCATATATACAAGTATTTAAAAGTTCAGTCATAAAAGTTGTTGTGATCTGTGAGCCATGATTTATGGAGACTGTGAGAACTGCCCATGTCCCTTAAAGAAATACACAGGAGCTTTTATTGGATTTCATACACTGCTAAATAGGGCGAAGAATATATGATCTCATAGGATCACTATAGCCTGCTCTGTATGCATGAAGATTAGTCTCATCAAAGAACTGAGCACACACACAAACACTCGAGAGAATACATGGATTCCACACATGTCCACTTGCAAACAGGCCAACGCTCTCTGTTGTTTTCCTCCAATGGCACAATTCCCACTCAAGCATCCATTGTGCCTGTTTGGAGGAAGAGGAGGCAGGAATTACTGAGGCATGCAAAGACACTGGCAGGATAGACCTGCCTCTCTCTCTCTCTCTCTCTCTCTCTCTCTCTCTCTCTCTCTCTCTCTCTCTCTCTCACTTCATTGGTTCCTCATCTGTTTGGTTTTATCAGCAAAATTACTCCGCCAACTTAACTACTTAGCCATAATCACAATAAACAGAACTAGAAGTTGTTAACTTTAGTGCATCAGAAAACCCATCGGGAACTTCTGCCCTGATTCAACCTAACGTAAACAAGATCAGAGAGTTGTTGTTATCTTCTGTTTTATGATTAAATTCTGTGTGGTTTGACAAACAACCTTTAAATTACATTCCCAAAAGCTAAACGTTTTATGGTAAAAGCTATAGAAAATTTCCCAGTTATTTGAAAGCTCATCTGTCAGTGATGTGTACAGTATTAATTTGCATAAGTAATTTCAAAGGTATAGTTCATCCAAATGCTTGAAAGGAAATTAATAATTTTCTTCAGCATAGATGCATTAAATTGATCAAAAGTCACAGTAAAGGTGTACATTGTTTCAAAAAACATATTTTAAGTAAATACCACTCATTTTAATGTTATTCAAAGAATCATTAAAAAAAAATCCACAAAAATATAAAGCTACATAATGTTTTCAACATTGATAATAATAAATGTTTCTTGAGGCAGCAAATTAGAATGGTTTCTGAAGGGTCATGTGAAACTGAAGACTAAAGTAATGATGCTGAATATTCAGCTTTGCCATCACAGGAATTGCAATTACAAATGTACAATTACATTTGAAAAATATAACAATAGAAAACATTATTTTAAATAGTACTAATATTTTAACTATATTACAGTTTTTACTGTATTTTTTTATAAAATAAATGCAGCCTTGGTGAGCAGCCTTCATCCAAAAACAAATTGTACAGACTTCAAACTTGTCATTATTTACTCAGCCTCATGTCTTCTCCAAACCTGTATGACTGTAAGGAAGTCCACTGAAAGAGAGTTGCTGTAAGAACTCATGTGCAGTTTAACAAACATGAACAATAAACAAAGACCTGACTTGAAACATGAAACAAACATGACACAAAACAACGTGACATGTCCGCCCCCTCAAAAAAGGGCAGCACCCGACGCCCTAACGAACCACCCAACAAAATAAACACAAAACAACAAATAGTCAAGAAGGGTGGAGGCTGTCTAGGGGGAGGGATGGAGGGCCAGGCCCGTGAAGAGAAAGAGCACCTGGATTGTGGTCTAGACTGTGCAGCGGTGGCAGACTTGGATCATGGAGCAGAGGCGGCCCTGAGCCGTTGGGCAGAGGAGGGACTGGTCCGTGGAGCATTGGTGGACCTGGGCTGTTGGGCAGATGACGGACTGGACCGTGGAGCAGAGGGTCGTGGTGCACTTGCGGACCTGGACCGTAGAGCAGTAGAGCGTGGAGCGTTAGCGGACCTGGACCGTGGAGCAGAGGGTCGTGGAGCAGTGGCGGGCCTGGAACTACCTCCGTAGCATGAGGCACAGTGAGTTCATGGGTGGCCTCTGTGGCCATAGCACTTAACAGAAGGGCATGGTGAATGTATTCTGCAATGGACCAGTCTATCTTTCCCCCAGGAAGCCGCAAACAAATCACATATTCTTCGATTGCAGTGGACTAAGTCTGGAGTAGAAACATCCAGAGCCACCGTGCACAGGCGTGTGCAGGAAATGGGCTACAGGTGCCGCATTCCCCAGGTCAAGCCACTTTTGAACCAGAAACAGCGGCAGAAGCGCCTGACCTGGGCTACAGAGAAGCAGCACTGGACTGTTGCTCAGTTTTGCATGTCATTCGGAAATCAAGGTGCCAGAGTCTGGAGGAAGACTGGTGAGAAGGAAATGCCAAAATGCCTGAAGTCCAGTGTCAAGTACCCACAGTCAGTGATGGTCTGGGGTGCCATGTCAGCTGCTGGTGTTGGTCCACTGTGTTTTATCAAGGGCAGGGTCAATACAGCTAGCTATCAGGAGATTTTGGAGCACTTCATGCTTCCATCTGCTGAAAAGCTTTATGGAGATGAAGATTTCAGTTTTCAGCACGACCTGGCACCTGCTCACAGTGCCAAAACCACTGGTAAATGGTTTACTGTCCATGGTATTACTGTGCTCAATTGGCCTGCCAACTCTCCTGACCTGAACCCCATAGAGAATCTTTGGGATATTGTAAAGAGAAAGTTGAGAGACGCAAGACCCAACACTCTGGATGAGCTTAAGGCCGCTATCGAAGCATCCTGGGCCTCCATAACACCTCAGCAGTGCCACAGGCTGATTGCCTCCATGCCACGCCGCATTGAAGCAGTCATTTCTGCAAAAGGATTCCCGACCAAGTATTGACTATTGAGTGCATAACTGAACATAATTATTTGAAGGTTGACTTTTTTTTTTTTGTATTAAAAACACTTCTTTTATTGGTCGGATGAAATATGCTAATTTTTTTAGACAGGAATTTTGGGTTTTAATGAGCTGTATGCCAAAATCATCAGTATTAAAACAATAAAAGACCTGGAATATTTCAGTTAGTGTGCAATGAATCTAAAATATATGAAAGTTTAATTTTATCATTACATTATGGAAAATAATGAACTTTATCACAATATGCTAATTTTTTGAGAAGGACCTGTACATAAAGAGTGTCTTTGTGCCTGTTGTAAACCTTGTTCTTCTTAAGTGTAGGAGACTTAGAAGCGAAGACCAGGAGACGTTGGGATTGTATCTTTTAAGCAGGATTGTTTATTTGCTGTAGTCTGCTTCATCCAAAATCTTACCCAAGTCTAACTAAGGGAACTTTACATTGCAGTTTATATACATTTCAAGGGGGTGGGATTAATTTCATAGAGGAGGGGACTCTTGATTCAGCTGGTTACCTGATTTCATCAGGTAACAGTGTAACTCAGAGTCTTGAGATGCTAATCCAATCAGCCTGATTAGATCAACAAAAGGCCAAGCTGACCTTTGAGATGTGACAAGAGGTTAATTTCCGAAACCCTGATTGCCTCAAAATGGACAAAACAGTGTGCAACTTTCTCAGTTAAAATACTATAGTATTGGAAGCTCAATTAAACATTTAAATAAAATTGGTAATCCTACATTTCCCCCTTCGAGAGTTCTAAATAACTCTCACAAAATACAAATTTAAACACTTAAAAGTTCATTCTTGTAACTTGTGATCGTTACAGGCACATAACGCATGTTCTGTGTTTGCTTTTCTGTAATTGCATGCTGACACAGAAACAAACATGCAATTAGAGTCCGTGAAGTTCTTACGGATAATAATCTTCAGTCATCTGGTGTAATTTTGCTGAAAGATCAAGAATGTCTTGTTGGATTTTGTTCAAGTTCTCTGTTGGGTCCATTAACCTGGTGCAGCACTCAGGTCCGATGATGGTGCAGGCACCTACTTGCATTGCTAGAATGTAATCCAAGGCCACTCTGTTCTGTAAGATCATTATCTTGTGCGAAGCGAGAGTGTCTGTGATGTTACTGGTACGACAATCTTGATCATGTTGATGGATGACTGAAGGTTTCGTATGTGAGTCTCTGCGTTGTATATATATATATATATTTTTTTTTTTTTCGTGATAGTTGGTTCGGCAGTGGGTCTAGTCGTGTTCTTGAGGTTTTCTTGTGGCTTCATACGCAGATGACGAGGTCGGTGCATATGGGTCCCGGAACAGTCATCAAGTGGTGTCTGCACAGAATAAGAAAGAAAACAAAAGACAGGAGAGCAGTATTTGTTCAAACACTAGGGTTGTAAACTTTTCCGAGTCTGCTAGACAGTAGAGCAGTATTTGTTCAAACCCTATGGTTGTAAACTTTTTCTGAGTCTGCTAAACAGTAGAGCAGTATTTATTCAAACACTAGGGTGGTAAATTTTCCGAGTCTGCTATTGTTGTTCCTTCTTTCCCTATTTCTTAATTATGACACCTAAAGAACGCAGTGAGGTGAGGATGGATTAATGGATGGGAAGGCCTATGAGGGATTCTTCACCGAAGGGTTAGCCCCCGATGCCTGTTGCAATCGGTTCTTCCCTCGGCTCCCCACTGGTTCGTGTCCTATCCTATCCCTGTTGGAGGGGGAACAACTTTACAGTGTGATACGTGAGTCCAGGTTTTCCTTCCCTGACACAATACTGCAGCTGCTGTAATCAACATCACTTGATGTGGCCCCTACCACTTAGGCTCTAATGGCTTTTTTTTCTGAATTACTTTATCATGACCCATTGACCTGGGATGATTGTGTGTCCACCTTCTGGTGGAGTCTGCCAACATGACTCAACTCTCTCTCTGGCACTCTGTACCGCCTTTGTTAGGTTTTCACAGTAAGCAATCAGGGCATCTGAGGCAATGTGTACATCAGCATTTCTAAGATCAATCACACCTGGCATCTGCATGGGGCGTCCAGTAATAATCTCATGAGGGCTCAGTCCTACTGTTCTGTTAGGTGATGCTCTCATACTACACAGTACTGCTGGCAGTGCTTCGACCCATGGTATCCCTTCCTGATGCATTTTGCTTAGTCTGGTTTTGATTGTTCTGTTCGATCGTTCAACCTGTCCTGATGCTTGTGGCCTGTATGGGCAGTGAAGATTCCACTTAATCTTCAAAATTCTAGACACTTCCTTGACTACCTGTCCTGTGAAGTGTGTACCTTGATTTGAGTCAATGCAATCTGGTAATCCCCATCTGGGAATGAAATCAGTGACAAGACATTTAGCAGTATGTGCAGCTGTAGCACGCCCTGTTGGATAAGCTTCTACCCATCTTGAGAACTTATCTATTACTACCAAAACATCAGTTTTTCCCTTACAAGGAGGCAATGATATGTAATCAACTTGAAGGTGACGAAATGGTCCTGGTGGGGCTGGGGTATGTGCTGCTGGTGTAGTGGCTGCTGGTACATCATTATTTTTCTGACATGTAACACACCTCTTGGCTGTTTCTGTGGCTACATTTCTGAATTTTGGATTCCACCACTGATTTGAGAACCTGTGATTCATCGTTGCTGGACCACTGTGACCCAAATTGTGTATTTGTTGAGCCAAATATGGCAACAGTGATTCGGGAGCAACATACTTTCCCCCTTTTGTCCAGCAACCGGATGAATCCACGGTGGCTCCTTTGTCTAACCATGTCCATGCTTCATACAGAGGAACGTCTTTGTACGGATCAATTATTGATTCAGGAGGCATAATTAGTTGTGAGATGTGCTTTTACTTTGATCACTGCTAATTTCTTTGGAAGTTTCATGGAAAACATTAGATCTTTCACTAATTCAGCATGCTTAATGGGGGATCCAGCAGAAGTTAGAAACTGTCTGGTTTGCCAAATGACACCAAAATCATGAATTACCCCAAAAGCATATCTGGAATCTGTGTAGATATTAGCAACTGATCCTGAAGCTAGCGTGCATGCTCTTGTTAGGGCTACTAGTTCTGCAGCTTGAGCTGAAAAATGATCTGGAAGACGTCCTGAAGCTAACACTTCCGTGGTGGACGTTACTGCATAACCTGCTCGTCTGTTACCTTCAATTACTTGAGCTGAACCGTCAACGAACAACTCAAATTCTGAATTCTCTATGGGATTTTCTTTTACTTCACTCGTAGGGGTATATGTAAGCGTAACACAATCGTGTGTCATTTCTCCTTCATCCTCTAACAAAACTTCAGTCATAGCAGACATCATACATGAGGACGGATTCGTGACAGGTGCACGCTGTAAGACAATATTCGGGGCTGTGAGAGTTGCTAACCAATTTCCCCAGCGAGAGGAAGTGACAGAAGTGACTTTTGCTTGATTCATTAATGCGGACATTACATTGAGGGCATTTTAAGTTTACAGCCTGACCCAGCTCATTACTAATGAAGGGCCTGTGCTGTAGACAACATTTAAGGCTGTGAGTCTACTTAACCATTGTCCCCACAAAGGAAAGCTGAGACAGTCACTTTTCCTTTTGTTCTTTTAAACATAAGAATAAGTCTTTTATCTCTGTTGTAAGTTACTGGGGAAATTAAGCACTCACAGCCCAAATGGTTAACACCTCAACAAGCTGCCCCACCCGTTTAATGACGTGGGGAATGGCTGCTTCAGAGTAGCAAGCAGACTGAGTAGGAGCTGAGCAACATTGTTAACTTCAATAAAGTTCTTTTTGCTTTTCCTACATTCTTTTCTCCAATGTCCAGGCTTACCACAGTAATAACAACTGCCCTCTCTCTTAGGACATTTACGTTTCTGTGGGTTCTCTGTGTTGACCTTAAACGATGCTGCTGCAATTTTTACTCTCGCCCTGACATCAGAATCTCTTTCTCAAGTAGCTAACCTGTCTAGGTTGCTTTGCAGGGTCCTAGTGGACCATGTGATTTCTAAGAAAGGCAATGCATTTCTATGTTCTGACAAAAGACCATCAAACCATGTGCGATCGAGGGCACCATTGTCCTCTAGCACCTTCTCTGAAGTGTCAACAATCCCACTTTAAGCTGCAGCGGTCTGGCAAAATCTTTCTGTGTACTCACATACATGTTCACCCTTCTTCTGTACCAAACTAGTGATCTTTGACCAGTCCATGTTTGGTCCAACAATGTTCTTTAACACTCTCAGAACTCCCTCTCTCAGTTTATCTTTTCTGGCATGTTGTAGTTCAGAAGTAACAGCAGACTCAAAACTGTTGAATTCAGATTCAGTTAGAATTTGTGACATCAGCTGTGTGACTTCTTCCAACGACATGTCGTAAAGACGCATTTTACTGATCAATGCCCTTCTAAATTCAGAAAAATCTGTGCGTACTGAAGGTAAGCTTTGGAATATTTTTTCTATATCCTTAGGTCTTAGCGCTTTGGCAATTTGAACAACAGGAGAACTGGGAGGAACACTTTCTGTCTCCTCACTTCCCTGTGATCTTTTTTGAGCCCCACACACCTTCACAGAATTTACATGCTTATCAGATACTGATGGGATGTCTACATCTGTTTCAAAGAATGCTTGTAATTTAGGATAAGTTTCATCTGACTGTTGGTCTTCTGAGTCACATTTGGTTGAGGCCTGGTTATGGCCCACCTTAGTGTGCAATTGTTCGTTCTGTTCTTTTAATTTAGCTATACACCTAGCTTGTTCTTGTGCAATGGATAAGCTAAATTCCATGTGACAGAAAATAATGCCTTTTATGTTTCTCTTCCTGATACATGCACCTAACACCTTTTTGCATTCTTCAATAGACCAAACTTTTTCTGGGTGAATACCAAATTTCTTTGTCAAATTCAATCTGACTGACTGAGTCACTATGGAGTCCATGTGCTCCCCTAACAATGGCTTAAACTCACTGTCTGTCCATACAGGGCTAGCTAGTCCACCTTTCTCAGTTGATGGAACTAGCCTAGCAATCCTTCTAACCATTTTTGTGAGTTTCTTTGTTACCACACAAACAAACACTAAAACTTTTCTGATCAGCAGAGGTTACACTCGTTAGCACAGACTTGTTACCAACACATCACAAACTATTAGCATGTTACGCTGATCTTCCCTGCCTGAAACAGAGGGTCAAACTTTTCTTCTCTAAAATAATTTTTTTAGAGGGTAATAACACAAAATAACAAAAAAAATAAAAAAATAATTAGCAAATGATACTAATCTTCCCTGCCTGACAAACAGAGGATATCTTTTTAACACGTGATGTTAAAAACTTCCCTGCCTGAACAGAGGATCAAACTCTCTTTTCTAAAAGAAATTTTTTAGAGGGTGACACCACAAGGTAACAAACAACAAAACAAATAATTAGCAAAATAATACTAATCTTCCCTGCCTGACACAGAGGATATCTTTTTAACATGTGATGTTAAAAACGTCCCTGCCTGAACAGAGGATATATTTTCATCTTTAAAAGACAACTTTTAAAGGATAACTTTAGGTAATCAAGCACTACAGCTGTCTGATAACTCTTTCTCTGACGGCGCAGAGGCACAAAATTCGTACTGGTCTGGTTCTTTGAATTGAGTGAAACTCAACGAATCGTTGTTTGAATGAAAAGATTCAGTCTGGAAAACTCAGTCAGCTTTGTTGAGGTCCAGTTGAGATTCAGTTCTGGAACTCAGTCAGAAAGTTCATTCTTTGTTGAGATCTTTGTTGAGCTTGAGGTTTTCAAGATTCCGTCTGGAACTCAGTCAGAAAGTTCATTCTTCGTTGAGATCTTTTGTTGATTCAATCTGGATTCTGGTGAGTAGCTCTATCCGGGTCACGGCACCATCTGTTGTAAACCTTGTTCTTCTTAAGTGTAGGAGACTTAGAAGCGAAGACCAGGAGACGTTGGGATTGTATCTTTTAAGCAGGATTGTTTTTTTGCTGTAGTCTGCTTCATCCAAAATCTTACCCAAGTCTAACTAAGGGAACTTTACATTGCAGTTTATATACATTTCAAGGGGGTGGGATTAATTTCATAGAGGAGGGGACTCTTGATTCAGCTGGTTACCTGATTTCATCAGGTAACAGTGTAACTCAGAGTCTTGAGATGCTAATCCAATCAGCCTGATTAGATCAACAAAAGGCCCAGCTGACCTTTGAGATGTGACAAGAGGTTAATGTCCGAAACCCTGATTGCCTCAAAATGGACAAAACAGTGTGCAACTTTCTCAGTTAAAATACTATAGTATTGGAAGCTCACTTAAACATTTAAATAAAATTTGTAATCCTACATGCCTCTTAACAGACACAAAATGCAATAAAAATGTCTGTCCAACATGAACAGGGCCCTTACATGTGAACAAGATGCGTTTAGCAACTTAGCCATTGTTTAAATTCACCAAAATAGTGTTTTGGACGGCTAGCTGTAGTCTCGCGCTGAAGTCCCGTGGGAACTCAAAGGTAAATAGAAAGGTAGAAGAAATGGTTCGCGTTTGTGCCGTTCTGAATTGTGGCAACAGAATGCGAAAATACAAGAACTTAAATTTTCATCGTCTTCCTTTCCATGACCTCGAGATTCTGTAGTTGGACTTCAACTTGATGTGCAAACTCCCATACAAGTACTACGCGCTAAAGTTTACCGCATATGCAGCGAACACTTTGACAAGGATGACTACACAGACACAACACAGCGGGGCTGGTTGAAGAAAAAGGCCATTAAGTGGACGAAGACGGGTGCAACCACTGTGGAGGTAATGTAAACTTTATTTATCCTTCCATTTGGGCACACACGGCTTGAGGAGAGATATTTACCTTTTTCCGGCTACAACCGAGTTCCCACGGGACTTCAGCGCGAGACTACAGCTAGCCATCTAAAACACTATTTAGGTGAATTTAAACAATGGCCAAGTTGCTAAACGCATCTTGTTCACATGCAAGGGCCCTGTTCATGTTGGACAGACATTTTAATTGCATTTTGTGTCTGTTAAGAGGCACAAAGACACTCTTTATGTATATGGCCGTTAACTGCCGTTTTAACGGAGTTGGAGATCTGGGCATTAGCTGTAACAGCTCCGTGTTGCAATCACCAATCCGGTTCGTTTTTTTTTCTTTCTATAGACAGTGCTCACAAAGGTATAACGATCAAGATTAACTTAAAAATTCTCCTTTCTCCTTTAACATAACAAATAAAGGTCATAAACAAAGACCTGACTTGAAACGAACATGAACTAAACAAACTCACCAACAGAGATTACAGGGAACAAAGCTACAGTAGACAAAGGAACAATGAAACATGAGAGCTATATATACACAAAGACTAATGAGCAATAAGAAACACCTGGAAAAAGAGACCATAAACCAATCACAAAACAGAACAAACAAAAAAAACCATGACACATTCACAAGGGGGGCACATGGCAGGATAACATGAGGAGCAAGGGAAGCAAGGGAAGCACATGACTGTGAATAAACTTTAAAATAAACTAAATAAACATGAAACAAAACCCAAAACAATGACAACTTATATATTTTTGCATTATTTTTAAACCTTGAAAGCTCCCTGTACCCATTTATTGTAATTGCACAGAAAAGTATGACCTCAAAAAATAAGATCTTCAAAATTTCTTCTTTTTTTTGTTTCATGAAAGAAGAAAGCCAATTTTTATCTTTATGAGTGAACTAATCCTTTAACCTCAGAATAATTAACTATATTAATGTGAAGTTTTTTTTTTTTTTTTTGGCCCAGTCTGACAGATAGACAGTCTAACACTTATTAACACAGATAAATCTGATGATGTGGTATCCTCAGCTGTCATTTTACCCTCTACTTCAGCTGCCACTGAAGTCTGTAGATGCAGAAACTGATGCAGTGCCAGCTTGACAAGCCACAGACACAGAGGAAACATCCTTCAGTGACCAGGACACACACACAAATGCAAACAATTCAAGATCACTCTGCGCCATTGAGATATTTGTGCTTTCAAAGCAAATGTCAAGAATTCAGATATCTGAAACCTGTTGTCAACTCACAGTATAACCTCCATCTTTTAGCTCCATCTTTTATCTGCCTAGATTTACACATTGTGTTGTCTTTAGCATGCCATATTTCTCTAAAAGAAGAAACAAACATGGCGGACAGTGTGTCTTCATAAGAATGTAATTGGTGTAGTAAATGAAGCGAGGAAGTGGTCTGGTAACATAAGGGATCCCTTCTTATTGCCACTGGGGTAATCGAAATGTGAAGAAGACTGTAATAATATGGATTCTGCCATGTGAGAGTTTGAATAGAGGCTCTGGAGGAGCCAGGGGAATTCATCATGTGCGTCATAGCCAGCACAGAGGGGAAGAGATTGATTTTAAACTGGATTTTGCCTAGGCAGTCGAATGTGTGTCTCTCTCATTGTGGAGACAGGAAAGTTTGTTAAATTCTGCAGTCAGAAGGCATTCGGCCACTTCCTGCTGCCAAAAACACTCCTCTGCTTTTATGCGATCAGTGCTAGGCTGGCTTTACAATAAGCTTCCCACCAGAACACAATAGCAGGGAACACATTTTATTGCTCAGCTTTTCAGTTTTTGGTAGACTGCATTGTCTCTGTATTGTAGACTAATTTATTTTGTTCAGATATTGGTTGTAGAACAGCTAGGACAATCAGTGAGCACTGTAATTGATTAAAAATGTATTCTATTCTATTCTATTCCTTAGTATTTTTTTTCCCCAGGCTTATACAATACACATGCACTTTCTCTGGCCATACATGGCTGGAAGCATTTATAAATTTTGCATTATTTTGAAGTAACTGATATTTATAGCTGTTGCAATCAAACTACATCAGGGGGACGTATATGGCGATAGTTCACAGTGAGAAGAAGGAATTGGTGCACATGGGAGCAATCCCATGGGAGACAAAGTATATTCATAAGTGTTTTTTTTTTTTTCTTAGTGTTGATCTGTTTAAAGAACATAGAAATCTGAGTCTTAATTAGTTTCAGTCTAAAAGTTAAATGAGGCTCCCAGGTGGCTTTGCTAGTTTAAGTGTTTTCTGTATGAACTCCAAAGTGGTGATGCTCCACTCTCTCAGATGGGGGCTTGATTACTAATGCAGCTCTGTCATGTCTGCAACCCTGTAATTTTTTTAAACCAAAGTAAAAAAGAAAGAAAAAAAATCTACAAGCTTAGCTGCTTTGTACAACTGCTTGATAAGTGTATATAGTGCTATATTTACTTAAGTCTCTCATAATCAGAGCCGGACCGTAACGGAGTACATTTACTTGAGTACAGTACTTGAGTACAATTTTGAGGGATCTGTACTTTACTCGAGTATCATTTTTGGGGATTACTCATGACTTTACTCAAGTACATTTGAGAGGCAAATATTGTACTCTTTACTCCACTACATTTCTATCCATAACCGTGAGTACCCGTTACTTAAAAAAAAAGGAAAAAAAAAAAATCTCGGAAACCCTCAATTTGTTGTTTCCCTCTCAAACGTGATTGGATTGTGCAGGCGCCACTGATTGGGACAGCCTATCAGCAAATCACCTTTACCTTCAGCTCTGAACTGACGCCAAAGTAAACTCCATGGTCAGATATATGTGGGTTCAAATGTGGGTGCAAAAAATCCATTAAAACTCTAGCAGAGGTTTGTCAGAGCGTTGCCATTGTGCATTGCATTGTGGGCAAGTGAGAAATGTTAAATAAAGCATAATGGTAAAAAGATGAAAATGACTTGAATTAACTTTCAATTCCTTTTAGATTATCAAAGGTATTAACATTAACATTTTTCATAACTCCATGTAGGACGTTTCTGTACATAAATGTAAGCACGGTTCGCGTACCTACCCCGAAGTGATAAAATAAAATTCTGTATCAAATTTATAGGCAAAGACAAGTAGTTTGTTTAGGCATGGTTTGTAGGGAATTACAAACCTGCACACATATATTCGAACACACATAACTATAGAATCAATTCTTAATGCACATGTGAACGCCATCAGCGTTTATCACAGGTTCAGTTTAAAGTCTGTTTAGAGAGAACGGTGTCATCTTAGTGGCCCCTAATTTAATAACAAATGATCATTTCGACGGAAGTGAATCAATCAAAACTAACTTTAGCTGGAAAATAACATCATTCAAGAACCGCTATAAAACCAAACCAATCTCTGTTACCTTAAATTATATGTTTATCTCTGAAAAGCCGCTTTGAAACAATCTACATTGTTAAAAGCGCTATATAAATGAAGATGACTTGACTTGACACTGTGGCAGTAGTAATGCAATATTTAGAAAATTTACTCTTGTACTCTTGATACTCAAGTACTTTTAAAAACAAGTACTTTTACTTAAGTAGACATCTGACTGTAGTACTTTTACTTGAGTAAAATTTAGCAAGGGGTATCTGTACTTTTACTCAAGTAACGAAGCTGTGTACTCTGTCCGCCTCTGCTCATAATTATGTCCAAAACATTCCTCCCCCAGAGAGGATGTTGTGCAGACTTGTGGTTAAGCATCTGAGCTGTTAACCAAAACATTGTAAGTTTAAACCCAAGAAGAGACAGTCCATTAACCACTGCCATTGTGCCCTTGAGCAAAGCATTTAACCTCAGGCTGCTCCAAGAGGACTGTCCCTGTAATAAGTGTACTGTAAATTATTTTGGACAAAAGCAAAAGTTTCACGTGTCCCTGACTCAAGTGTAAAGATCTCTGCAAATAGAAAATGTGCACAACTCTTCCTCACTACTTGTCAACATGACCATGTTAAAAACATCTGATCAAGTGACAGTGTTAAATACAGGTGTATATAGAGGACTAGGAGCGCCACCTATAAATGTGAATTATATGCATAAATTAAAAAAAAAATAAAAATAAATGTATTAATAAAAAAAAATATATAAACCACTTATGAATTAACAAATACAAAAATATATTTAAAAATGTTGATCTGATTCTTGTTAAAAAATTGTTAAATGTAACGATAAAGAATAAATTTAAGTCATTGCATTTTTTAATCCTTGTGCCATTTGGCATGATTGAAGTGATTTATATATTTACATTTTTATTTAATAAAAGTTTACAATTTAATTATAATTAAATAAATTGATCAATTTTAATGTTATAGGCCTTCGTTTTAACACTCATAGTCCCTACCAGGTATACAATTCAATGTGTCTGGCTAACCATTTGTGATTGGATTACACCAGATAGATTTTAATATGAGGTTGTAAACAGGATAATTGTTTGGGTAAGGTAATATTCTTCAACTGAGAAATGAATAAGGGGGTGAATGAGAATATGAACACTAGACATAAGCTGGAGTAATGCAGGTCCTACTCCAGCCAACGCCTCCTGACTGTGTCTAAGAGCAGGACCTTCTCCCCCAGTCCAAATGAAATAATAATCTTGACTGCCTTTAAATAGAATTGTCTTCCTCCTCGCTCAGGAAAACAGGAACCCCTGTGCAATTAAATCGGCACAGATTGGCGGTGGTCTTTACGATGCATCAGAAATCTCCAGCCAACTGCAATTTTCACCAGAGGTTTGGCACTCCCTTGATGGCTCCCAGAGTGGCTCTCATGGGAAAGCCCTACTATTCATTGTAATTATGAAATATCTCCACTGCCGGCAGCAAAAGGCTCTATCGTTCATGCTTCAGCAGACTATACCTACTGTACTGTAATCCCAGCTAGAGCCTGATCTGCACAAGTAGACAGCTGTCCAAAATATGCTTTAGACACACTGCAGCTAAATACGATTGTGACTCCTCTTCTGAGTGCTTAATCCTGTTTTGTTTACACAGAGATTGGTTATACATGCAGTGAAAATCATGTGAAGCTCACATATCCAATATACTGTTATGCCGGGGACACACTTAACGACTAGCTGAAACATTCTAAGACTGAACTGAACACACTTACAGACTGTTTCCAATGACTGGAGCAGATTTTAAACACCGACTGAACGCAACTGTCTCTGACTCGACGCGTTTGGGCATGATCAGTCGTAAGTATCAAATTACATTCATAATCGACCTTAGTGTCCCCGGCTTAACTATACTAAACGAGGGCTACAAAGATAACAACTATCATTTCGCTCCTAATTTCATGTTTTTGGTGAGAGAAAAATGTTTTTAACTTTTTTTGTGATTTATAAACATGAAGTAGCAATGACATAGTGTGTGATGTAGGTAGTCATGGAATCAGAGACTTGAAATTCTAATCACTCTGAGTACAACATTTTTTTCTGTTCACACTGACTTTTGATCTGAATTTACTCTCCAAAAACTCAGGGTTGTAACAAAATGAACTGGGTAACCCATAAATTATGTTCCAGAGAGAGCATGTTTATTTAAAACAAAAGGCACTTCTGTAAATGACAGTTTAGTAATAAGTGTTTGTAGTTGTTAACATTTCTTTCGTTAAACATGTCTGACTTAAAATGGATTAAACTCTTATTTACACTGCATTTCGAAAGTTTGGGGTTGTACAAGGTTTTATTTATTTATTTATTTATTTTTTTTTTTAATAAAGAAGTCACTTTTGTACGGAGCCCCCCTAGTCCCACTTTGTAAAAAAAAAAAAAAAAAAAATTATAATTATTTCGTGGCCTCAAGATAAAGCTGCCACCCGCTTAAGGCACTTCTTGGTAGGATAATAGCTATGGATAGAGAGCATTTGATAAAATTGTATTTTAATTTAGGGATGCGTTACCAGGATATACTGAACACACTTGCTTTGCAAGGGATTATTGTCAGTAAAAGGCAGTGAAAGGAACACTCCACCGTTTTTTGAAATTGGGGTTATTCACTGTCTCCCCTACATTAAGATAGGGGGGCAAATGCATTTTTGTCTCAGTGCATGCATTGTCTTAGTCTGGCGGCGCCGGCGAAGTACCAGGCAAAGCACTGATACTTGGGCGCAGAGATATCACGCAACACCTGAAATAAAGCTTGCCACAAAGAACCGGCAAAAGTAATGATTATGCATGAAACATTTTAATTGTTTATTAATAAATTAGTGTTTTCTATGTTAGTGGCTACAAAGATAATATTGACGATGCAGACTCGCCATCTTCGCAGTAGCTAGTGAACGTGCCTATAGAGAGAAATGCACACTTCATATGAATTAGCCTACATAAGCAGAGAGTAGCCAATATATTTTTGTTTTTAATTGTTTTGTTTAAAAGTAGACATTTCAAGCTTTCTATAGATATACTTCTCAGGTCTGAGTTATGGTTCGTTTATGAGACGCGCTCCAGTTCACGCGCCGGCCCCTCCAGTGTCCTGATTATATTGTCTACTATATATTTGCTTCTTATTTATTAATCCAGGCAAATTTGTTGATGAAACATTGCTTAAAATGAAGATACAATTTATACAAAACGAAATTCACTTTAAAGAAATGCTTTCTACAAAACAAAACTTAATAAGTGGTCAAAATCATGTCTGACACATTCCAAATGTTTTCAGATATATTGGTCATCTTATGATCCTATCTTACTCATCTCATGCGGTTCCCTTTTCATATAATCAACATAGATTAAATAAAAAAAAAACATTATATTATTTAAACATAAATATGAAACGTATGTTTAAGTTTTTTAACTTATATTTAAGCGTCACACCGCTCCGCTTTGCTCAAATGCTCTGGTGTGTAGCCTATACATGCATGTGTGCCTGCATGTGTTGGAGGGGTGCGATTTTCGAATAATAATCGAATAATTCTCAGCAATCTTCGAATATTATTTTTGCTTGAAAATTTCGTTTTGTATAAATTGTATCTTCATTTTAAGCAATGTTTCATCAGCAAATTTGCCTTGATTAATAAATAAGAAGCAAATATATATAGTAGACAATATAATCAGGACACTGGAGGCGCCGGCGCGTGAACTGGAGCGCGTCTCATAAATGAACCAAAACTCAGACCTGAAAAGTATATCTATAGAAAGCTCGAAATGTCTACTTTTAAACAAAACAATTAAAAACTAAAAGAAATTGGCTACTCTCTGCTTATGTAGGCTAATTCATATGAAGTGTGCATTTCTCTCTATAGGCGCGTTCACTAGCTACTGCGAAGATGGCGAGTCTGCTTCGTCAACATTATCTTTGCAGCCACTAACATAGAAAACACTAATTTATTAATAAACAATTAAAATGTTTCATGCATAATCATTACTTTTGCCGGTTCTTTGTGGCAAGCTTTATTTCAGGTGTTGCGTGATATCTCTTATTGCAAAGCAAGTGTGTTCAGTATATCCTGGTAACGCATCCCTAAATTAAAATACAACTTTATCAAATGCTCTCTATCCATAGCTATTATCCTACCAAGAAGTGCCTTAAGCGGGTGGCAGCTTTAGCGTGCACTTTCTGCTTTGGGGAGAAAAGCTGCTCCATTGTGCATTCTCCTTTTATATACACTTATCTTGAGGCCACGAGTTACTATCTTGAGGCCACGAGTTACTATCTTGAGGCCACGAGTTAGTATATCTTGAGGCCACGAGTTACTATCTTGAGGCCACGAGTTAGTATCTTGAGGCCACGAGTCACTATCTTGAGGCCACGAGTTAGTATATCTTGAGGCCACGAGTTAGTATATCTTGAGGCCACGAGTTACTATCTTGAGGCCACCAGTTAGTATCTTGAGGCCACGAGTTAGTATCTTGAGGCCACGAGTTACTATCTTGAGGCCACGAGTTAGTATATCTTGAGGCCACGAGTTAGTATATCTTGAGGCCACGAGTTACTATCTTGAGGCCACGAGTTAGTATATTGAGGCCAAGAGTTACTATATTGAGGCCACGAGTTACTATCTTGAGGCCACGAGATAGTTATAATTATTTTTTTTGACAAAGTGGGACTAGGGGGGCTCCGTACTTTTGCTCACCAAGGCTGCATTTATTTGATACATTAAAAACAGTAATACTATTACAATTTAAAGTAACCATTTTCTATTATATTCTATTATAATGTAATTTATTCATGTGATGGCAAAGCTGAATTTTCAGCATCATTATTTCAGTCTTCATTGTCACATGATTCTTCTAAATTATCATTGATTCTTCTATTATTATTAATGTTAAAACAGTTATGCTGCTTTTTTTGTGTGGAAACCATGATACCTTTTTTTATGATTCTATGAATAGAAAGAAAATTTTAATAACAATGAAAAAAATTAACATGTCTTTACTTCTCACTTTTTATCAATTCAATGCATTCTTGTACAATACATGTATTCTTTTTTCTTCTTTTTTTTAAACTGACTTAAAAAAACTGACCCCAAACTTTTGAATGGTACAGTGTTTTTTTGCTCAGTCATTGCAATTTCAAGAGTGACTGCTGTATTTTTTTAATGCACAAAACTCTGCATTTCTTACTGCTTTGAATGTTCATTGCAACACATGCCACATATATCCCCATACATGAATCAATCTAGAAACTGCATCAGTCAGCTAAGTGTGAAATGGTCCTGACATCATGATTCAGATATTTTGCTTTAAGTTGAGCTTTGATTAATATGCTCTATTCATCAGCAACACCACCGAGGGAGGAGGAACATACATCAAAAAGTGCTGCAAAGGCTTCTGCATCGACATACTCAAGAAAATTGCTCGGAATGTGAAGTTCACCTATGACCTTTATCTAGTGACCAACGGGAAGCACGGGAAGAAGATCAACAATGTGTGGAACGGCATGGTGGGAGAGGTGAGAAGATTTAAACAGCCAAATCTGCTTTTCCATTTACAGTATGTGAAGGACCAAGCTAGCAGGCATGAGGAGTCAAAAAATAAGTTTCCAAAAAATGTAAGTTTTTATTTACAAAACAAAAACTACAACTAAGTTACAGAAAAACTGAAAATTCTGGGCCCATAAAAGAGGTCAACTTAAACAGAACATAACAAAGGCTAAACACATGAAGTAACTTAACAGACCCACTAGACCAACACATGGGGGAAACTTATATAGTGGCTGATCAGGCCATTCTGACACAAAAGGGGGTAGACAAACAAATAATATATATAAACAAACCACAATAACTACAACACATGTTAAACCAATGCTACCTGAAATGAACTAAAGATAAATCAATTAAATAATCATAACAACAAAGTATGACTAGCAAAGAAAAGAACACATCTCAAATGAAATACTCTGCCACCCCCATGATTTGGGAAAACATGGCGCAGTCCAATCATCCATTTCCCTACTTAAACAACTTTGAGTCAGTTGAAAGTCCTTTTGCCTGTCGCCTGTCAGCCTGCCAGTGAACCCCCCGCAGCAACTCCCCGGAACTGGTAACTCAAAAAGAAAAGTATTAATTTCACAGAATGTAAATTAAAGATAAATTAACCTAAAATTAGCCAAATTGACAAAGTTAACTAAATGTGTGCACCCAAATGGAAAACTAAGTCAAATAACTAATAAAACTGTTTTTAAAACTAAAATGTGTCCAGTTATTTATTTGTATGATATATAATGTGCTCAAAACAAAATGAAAGAGCTACCACCGCGAGTTGTTTCCATGTGTGGCTGCTAGTGCAGCCCTCACATACTCCCCCTCTTCAGAACTCTCGCTGTGACAGCGAGAGAGGTAGTCTGCGGTCAGTTTGCCGGGAATGTGCTCTACCGTAAAGCGGAAGGGTTGCATGGCCAGATACCATCTAGTGACGCGGCCATTAGTGTCCCTCATTCGCTGCAACCACTGGAGGGCCTTGTGATCAGTCTGTAATGTGAACTCCCTACCCAACAGGTAGTATTTCAGTGAGTCGAGGGCCCACTTGATTGCGAGGGCTTCTTTCTCTACTGTCGAGTATCGCATCTCCCTAGGGAATAGCTTGCGGCTGATAAAAGCCACTGGATGCTGGTCACCTTGTGGTCCCTGCAGAAGGACAGCTCCAATACCCCTCTCAGAGGCATCTGTTTGCAGAATGAAAGATTTTTCAAAGTCAGGACTATAGAGGACTGGGTTCTTACCCAGAGACTGCTGAATGTCCCGGAATGCTGCCACGGCCTCCTCTATCCACTGGACTTGGTTGGAACACCTTGATCCGGTTCGATCTGTGAGTGGGGCAGCTCTGGCTGAAAAGTTGGGGATGAATCGGTGATAAAAACCTGCCATCCCCAAGAAGGACCTCAACTGCTTCCTGGTTTGAGGCAGGGGGCAGGACTCTAGTGCATGTATCTTGTGGACTTGTGGTTTAATCACTCCATTTCCAATAATGAAACCCAGATACTCAGTCTCAGGCTTGGCGAAGACACACTTTGCGGGGTTAATAGTCAGGCCTGCTGATTGGAGGCGCTCCAGCACTTCCCTCAGGTGCTTGAGATGGTCCTCCCAAGTAGCCCTGTAAATCACAATATCATCAAGGTATGCACAGGCATAGTCATCACATCCAAACAATACCTGATCCATGAGCCTTTGAAAGGTCGCAGGGGCCCCATGCAGTCCAAATGGCAACACTGTAAACTGGTAAAGTCCCCACGGAGTCCTGAAAGCAGTCAACTCCCTGGATTTCCCAGTCAGAGGCACTTGCCAGTAGCCCTTGCACAGGTCGATGGTGGTCAGGTAGCTTGCTTTCCCCAGGCGCTCAATCATGTCATCAATACATGGCGTTGGATAGCAATCAAACTTTGACACAGAGTTCAGGTATCGAAAATCAATACAAAACCGTATTGTAGCATCTTTTTTTGGAACCAACACCACTGGATTACACCACTCACTTTTTGAGCGCTCAATGATCCCCAGAGACAGCATCAGGTCCACTTCCTTTTTCAGGGACACCAAGAGGCGCTCTGGGATCCTGTAACTCATTCGTTTAACTGGAGCCTCCTCTTTTAACACTATATCATGCTCCACCATATTTGTGCAACCTGGGTACTCTGAGAATATTTGAGGATTACATAAAGCTTTCACCTGGTTTTGTCGATCAGCCGACAGATGGCCCAAGTCAGGTTCCGTGGGGGCTGGTGAGGGCAGATATTGGTCATCTACCGCCTCTTCCTCCTCCACAGCTCTGATCAGCAATACCTCTGCCTTCCTCTCAGGTCTTTCAGCCCACTCCTTTAGGAGGTTCACATGGAGCACCCTGCTGGAACGTGGTCGGCCCGCAGTGGCAACTCGGTAAGTGGTGGGTCCAAGTTGTTTCTCCACCACAAATGGTTCCTGCCATTTAGCCAGCAATTTGCTGTCACTGGTAGGCAGCATGATTAGGACCTTCTGACCTGGAACAAAGGTCCTCTGCCGTGCCGACTTATCATACCAAACTTTCTGGTACCGCTGGGCCTCGGCCATGTGCTGCTGGGCAAGTTCTGCCATCTTCTGTAGCCGGTCTCTCATCTGAACAACATAGGAGATAATGTTAACACCCCCCTCACTTTGCTGGTCCCCTTCCCAGGCCTCCTTAAGCAAGGTCAGTGGTCCCCTCACCTCATGACCATACAACAGTTCAAATGGGGAAAACCCAGTAGAGGCCTGGGGTACTTCCCTGTATGCAAAAAGGAGGTAGGGTAGCCATTGATCCCAATCAGAACCAGTGTCATTGACGAACTTGCGGAGCATTTGCTTAAGGGTCTGATTGAACCGCTCCGTCAGTCCGTCTGTCTGCGGGTGGTAGGGGGTAGTTCGCACACTCTTGATGCCAAGCAGCTGGTAAACCTGTTTTAGAAGCGTGGACATAAAGTTAGTACCTTGGTCCGTTAAAATCTCACGAGGGAAACCAACTCTAGAGAAAAACTGTACCAAGGAGAATGCCACAATCTTTGCTTTGACAGATTTCAGGGGAAACACTTCTGGGTATCTAGTAGAGTAATCTGTGATCACCAACATGTAGCGGTTTCCAATTTTGCTTTTTTCAACTGGGCCGACAATATCCATCCCAAGACGCTCAAAGGGAGTACTAACAATCGGGAGAGGTTGGAGTGGAACTCTACACGGTCTTTTCCCTGCAGTCTTCTGGCACTGAGGGCAAGTCCTACAAAACTGGGCAACATCTGCCCGCAAACCAGGCCAGTGAAAGTACCGTCTAACGCGAGCCAGGGTCTTGTGCTTCCCTAGGTGGCCAGCCCAGGGAACAGAGTGACCCAAGAGAAGTACGGTATCTCGGGCCACCTTGGGAACCACTAGCTGCTTAGCTGGTCCATGTTGATGATAGAGAATACCATTCTGCAGGAAATACTCCTCTCCGCAACTGTACTCAAACTTACTCCCCACCTCTCTCTCTTTAGCGCTACACAATAAAGTCACTAGACTGGGGTCATCGTGTTGCATCCGAACAATGTCTGATGGGATCTTAAAACCCAGTGGTAAGTCTGGAGCTACTGCAACTGGGGATTTTATGACTGTGTGCTGGAACCTCTCCTGTCTCTTTTGCCTGCGTGACTTTCGGGGTTTCTCTGGTTGAGTGTCCAGATCTGCATCATAAAAAGGCAGGGCACTGAGGGTAACAGAGGGCTCCTCCACCAGCTTGGCTTGGGCTCTAGTTACAGCAACATTGCAATTTTGAGGTCGGTTTAACAAATCAAACAAGACTGGCATGTCACTACCCAGCACTACTGGAAAAGGAAGGTTGTCAGCAACTCCAATGTTCAACAGGTAGGGTTGTCGTTGTACTTCAATGTAAACATCAGCAGTGGGGTAAGGTTTCCTATCACCATGTACACAGCAGATGGGAATGGTTTCAAGGGTGCGGACAACATTAGATGGTACAAACTGCCTGTGCACCAAGGTCTGATCACTGCCAGAGTCAATTAGGGCCTTCAGAGCTTTACCATTCACTCTGACCGTTGTCATCTTCATGGATTGATTGCTGTAATATTTACGGTCATTTTTCCATGGCACAACACACATCTGAGTGAGCTTAGCAGGGTTCTTTGGGCACATTGGTTTTGTGTGACCCTCTTGGCCACACAGATAGCAAATAGGCACTTTACTAGACCTTTGTGTATTTGTTGGCTGGTTCTCCCTCAGAGGAACCTTACCCCCACCTGGTATTGCCCTCTGATGGTATTGAGAGGATGTGGGCCTGCGGGTGTCTTTTGTAGCCTTCCAGGTGGAGTAGCTCCACGGTTGTCCTTTCCTTCTTGCAGCCACAAACACATCAGCCAGTGAAGCAGCTTCTGCAGCCGTTGAGGGATCGTGTTCCCTGATCCATACCTGCAGCTCAGGAGATAGCATCCACAGATACTGCTCCAATATAATAATTTCACCAACAGCTTTAACAGTTTTACCTCTGGGTTGGATCCACTTCCCATAAAGCTCCTTCAGTCTTACATACAGCTCCTTGGGACTTTCACCAGGATCAATATCTGCTGAACGGAATCTTTGCCTGTAGGTCTCTGGGTTAATGTCATATTTATTGAGAATGGCATCTTTAACACAGTCATAATCATGAGCATCATCTAGGTCCATATTCACATAGGCCCCTCTAGCCTTACCCGTCAACAATGGAATAAGGCGGAAAACCCAGTCAGACCTAGGCCACCGACATGCTGCTGCAATCCTCTCAAAAGTTATAAGGAAGTGTTCAATATCATCATGCTCTGTTAATTTCTCTAATCTGGGCTCTGGGGGGAACCGAAACTGACCTGATGAGGCAGTGGATGGAACACACTCTGGTGCTGGCTCTGTTTGATCTTGGGGCCCAGGTTCAACTGAGTCCAGAGCTGTTGATGTGTTCGCTGAAATCGGGGAAGTGCGAGCTTGCACCTCAAGCTGCAGCAGTTGGAACTGATGTTGAAGTGACCTAAACCGCTGCTCCTGTCGTGCAGACTCCTCCCTCAGTCGAGCGTCACGAGCCTCTTGCTGGCCCATGTGGGCACGAAGAATGCTAGCCAAGTCCGACATCGTTGGATCTCTGCTTTCTTCACCCTCAGTGCCTGTGACTCCTCCTGAAGCTCCATTGTCAGTGCCATCTGCTTGCTCCTCTTGTACAGTTTGTTGTTCCTGAGACTCCCCTCGATTTCCTCTTCCTCTCCTTCCTCCACACTGCATTACTCCAAAAAAAAGAAATGGAGAGGTTGAAAAAAAACAACAAAAAAAAATGACTCCTCAACTGGCTGGTCTCACCGCTGCCACCATATGTGAAGGACCAAGCTAGCAGGCATGAGGAGTCAAAAAATAAGTTTCCAAAAAATGTAAGTTTTTATTTACAAAACAAAAACAACAACTAAGTTACAGAAAAACAGAAAATTCTGGGCCCATAAAAGAGGTCAACTTAAACAGAACATAACAAAGGCTAAACACATGAAGTAACTTAACAGACCCACTAGACCAACACATGGGGGAAACTTATATAGTGGCTGATCAGGCCATTCTGACACAAAAGGGGGTAGACAAACAAATAATATATATAAACAAACCACAATAACTACAACACATGTTAAACCAATGCTACCTGAAATGAACTAAAGATAAATCAATTAAATAATCATAACAACAAAGTATGACTAGCAAAGAAAAGAACACATCTCAAATGAAATACTCTGCCACCCCCATGATTTGGGAAAACATGGCGCAGTCCAATCATCCATTTCCCTACTTAAACAACTTTGAGTCAGTTGAAAGTCCTTTTGCCTGTCGCCTGTCAGCCTGCCAGTGAACCCCCCGCAGCAACTCCCCGGAACTGGTAACTCAAAAAGAAAAGTATTAATTTCACAGAATGTAACTTGAAGATAAATTAACCTAAAATTAGCCAAATTGACAAAGTTAACTAAATGTGTGCACCCAAATGGAAAACTAAGTCAAATAACTAATAAAACTGTTTTTAAAACTAAAATGTGTCCAGTTATTTATTTGTATGATATATAATGTGCTCAAAACAAAATGAAAGAGCTACCACCGCGAGTTGTTTCCATGTGTGGCTGCTAGTGCAGCCCTCACACAGTACTAAACAAAGGTTAGACTGAATAAAGTTTTGTTCACAGAAGCGGAGTGAGCTTCTCTCTCTTTCTCTACACTGGAAGTAATCACTCAAAGCCTGAAAGCAATCAAATGTGAAATTGGGGAAAAGAGCTACTGTAGATATTTGTTCAATTTGGATCCAGAAGGAGTGAAATGCTGTTGAAACTCAAGTTTCATTTGGTTGCAAAAATAAATTGAAATATCCCAAGTGTTCTATATATAAATTTAGCAGATTTTGTCTAAACCTTTTTGTTGTCTTGTCTTCTGCCACAGGTGTTGACCAAAAAAGCAGTCATGGCCGTGGGCTCCCTGACAATCAATGAGGAGCGCTCAGAGGTCATCGATTTCTCCGTCCCCTTCGTGGAAACGGGGATTAGTGTGATGGTATCCCGTAGCAACGGAACTGTCTCTCCATCAGCGTTTTTAGGTAACTATCTGCAGGGCACAGCAGCCGTTTTCCTGATGATCGTGAGAGGCGCATCTTATTTCCACCTGTCAAAATATTGAGGTCTTCTCACCAATCAAAGCACAGATCCAACAGGCCAATAGAGTCTCCCACAAATCTGCTGAAGTGGACCGCTTTTAGATTCATAGCACCCTGAGTGCTTCTTTATGCTTGATGGCACTAGATCAGGAAGCCATTATTTAATTAGCATAAGGCCAATAATTATAGGGTCAGAGAAACCTCCCCAATGGACACTTGCCAGTTTCCCATTTACTTCCCATGGTAAAGCTCTTTAATCTCTTCAGCTTGTCTATAGTCACATACCATGCAGAATGTCTGCATGATAGTCGCTGACTGTGTCGTTTTTTCCCCTGATCTACCTGTCTCTTGCTCCTCCTTCTCCTACCTCGCTGCAGAGCCCTTCAGTGCGTCTGTGTGGGTGATGATGTTTGTGATGCTGCTGCTGGTGACGGCAATGGCTGTCTTCATGTTTGAGTACATCAGCCCCCTGGGCTTCAACAGGAACCTCGCTCAGGGCAAAGGTACGTAACTAGAACCCTCAGCTACTCCCTCCCCCTGCGGTTCCCCTGCAATGCAGTTGGTCTTTCAGTTTCAGGCACACTCTTAAACCCTTGCCCTGCTCTGATAGAGCCTGTCTCATAATCTGTACAACAATCCCTCGGTTCTTTTGCAAAATATGAAGGCTTAATTTATACTTAATTTCACTTTTTTCAGTGCTGAGTGGTTTCAGGCTCTGAGTTAGTTCAAGAAGGTTCAATTCATTTTCATTTGATTCAAGTGGATCAGATTTAATTCATGTAGTCTCATTTGGAGTGCTTTTGTTATGTGGCACTAAAAAGCATTTCTTCTCTTGTTAGATGAGTCATTTAAAGCTTAGATTGTTCCGTTTTCAAAAGGGAAACGCGTCACAGAAATCTAAAGATAAATCAGCTGTCTAGTTCTACACCCACCTTACAAACGAACTGTTTCCAGCTTCACTTCTGTGTATTTACACCAATGTTCCACTGTTAACTCTTGCATGCAGTTCTGCTTATATAAAAACAATGAACTATTCAAGAATATAATGATTAGCAGCTGAGCAGTAGGGTGCTGTATGTTGTCATTAATATGTGTAAGAACTCTAATGACCATGCAGAGGGGAAAATATATTATTTCCAAAATTAAAGCACTGAAAAAGGCACATTGCAACACATTTGTCACAAATGAAGGATGCTAATGAAAACATGTCTTCTGCAGACCCCCACGGACCGTCTTTCACCATGGGGAAAGCAGTGTGGCTGTTGTGGGGCCTTGTATTTAACAACTCTGTGCCGGTGCAAAACCCCAAAGGCACCACCAGTAAATTCATAGTGTCTGTCTGGGCCTTCTTTGCTGTCATCTTCCTGGCCAGTTACACTGCTAACTTGGCTGCCTTCATGATCCAGGAGGAATTTGTGGACCAAGTGACAGGTCTAAGCGACAACAAGGTAAAACGATTTATATATCCATACCACCATTCAAAAGTTTGGAGTCAGTAAGATTTTTTTTTTTTAAAGAAATGAAAACTTAATATATCAAAAGTAACAGTAAAGCCTTTTGCAAAATATTTCTATTTCAAATAAATGCTGTTGTTTCTACTCATCAAATAATATTGAAGAAAATGTATCACGGTTCCCACAAAAAAAATATTAAGCAGCACAACTGTTTTCAACATTGATAATTATAATAAATGTTGATAATTGATAATAATAATAAATGTCACAATATTCAACTAATTTCTGAAGGATCACGTGACATGAAGACTGGGGTAATAATGCTGAAAATTCAGATTTGACATTACAGGAATAAATTACATTTTAAAATATAATAAAATAGAAAACAGTTATTTAGCATTGAGCATAAGAGACAATAACAAAAAAAAAATATTACAGACACCAAACCAAAATATATATAAATATGTATCATTGTTATTATATATATATATATAATAACAATCAATGATATATATATATATATATATATATATATATATATATATATATATATATATATATATATATATATATATATATATATATATATATATATATATATATATATATATATATATATATATATATATATAAAATATGTATCATTGTTATTATATATATATAATAACAATGATATATATATATATATATATATATATATATATATATATATATATATATATATATATATATATATATATATATATATATATATATATAAAAATATGTATCATTGTTATTATATATATATATATATATATATATATATATATATATATATATATATATACATACACTGAACAAAATTACAAATGCAACACTTTTGTTTTTGCCCCCATTTTTCATGAGCTGAACTCAAAGATCTAAGACTTTTTCTATGCACACAAAAGGCCTATTTCTCTCAAATATTGTTCACAAATCTGTCTAAATCTGTGTTAGTGAGCACTTCTCCTTTGCCAAGATAATCCATCCACCTCACAGGTGTGGCATATCAGGATGCTGATTAGACAGCAGGATTATTGCACAGGTGTGCCTTGAGCTGGCCACAATAAAAGGCCACTCTGAAATATGTAGAGTTTTATCACACAGCACAATGCCACAGATGTCGCAAGTTTTGAGGGAGCGTGCATTTGGGATGCTGACTGCAGGAATGTCCACCAGAGCTGTTGCCCGTGAATTGAATGTTAATTTCTCTACCATAAGCCGTCTCCAAAGGTGTTTCAGAGAATTTGGATTTACATCTAACCGGCCTCACAACCGCAGACCATGTGTAACCACACCAGCCCAGGACCTCCACATCCAGCATCTTCACCTCCAAGATCGTCTGAGACCAGCCATCCGGACAGCTGCTGCAACAATCGGTTTGCATAACCAAAGAATTTCTGCGTCTCGACCTGACTGCAGTTCGTCGTCGTAACCGACTTGAGTGGGCAAATGCTCACATTCAATGGCATCTGGCACTTTGGAGAGGTGTTCTCTTCACGGATGAATCCCAGTTTTCACTGTACAGGGCAGATGGCAGACAGATGGTATGGCGTCGTGTGGGTGAGCGGTTTGCTGATGTCAACGTTGTAGACCGAGTGGCCCATGGTGGCGGTGGGGTTATGGTATGGGCAGGCGTATGTTATTGACAACGAACACAGGTGCATTTTATTGATGGCAGTTTGAATACACATAAATACCGTGACGAGATCCTGAGGCCCATTGTTGTGCCATTCATCCACGACCATCACCTCATGTTGCAGCATGATAATGCACGGCCCCATGTTGCAAGGATCTGTACACAATTCCTGGAAGCTGAAAACATCCCAGTTCTTGCATGGCCAGCATACTCACCGGGCATGTCACCCATTGAGCATGTTTGGTATGCTCTGGATTGGCGTAAACGACAGTGTGTTCCAGGTCCTGCCAATATCCCACAACTTTGCACAGCCATTGAAGAGGAGTGGACCAACATTCCACAGGCCACAATCAACAACCTGACCAACTCTATGCAAAGGAGATGTGTTGCACTGCGTGAGGCAAATGGTGGTCACACCAGAAACTGACTGGTTTTCAGACCAGTTTATATTTTACTTGCAGTAATATTATTCACATTCTTAATGCCTTTTAAGTCATGTAAGGATATTCATTTGATAGGTCTTGTGTCAAGTGCGTGTGTCTCCCAAAGATCTAATGAAAGGTATACCACTGATGGCAGTACACTCAGTGGTTTCGATCCTGTAATAGTCCAACAAAGTACTTTGACCTTTGGTTAGACATTGCAGTCTCTGCTGGGTATTTATTGCAGTCTAGAGTGTTTACTTTGCAGACTTGAAGTTATGTTGACCGCTGGATGTTTTGTTCATAAGGCTCGTATCCAAGACTAACGAGTGTCTCTCCTTTACATGAAAACAAAGACTTAAGAACTGATTAGTATCAGAGCAGAGAATGCACAGGAATCTTTCATAATGCTGCTGTGAGTGTTGAATTACAATGAGGTTGAGCATTCTTTAAAATAATTAGGTAGCTTGGAAGTTTTTAAAAGGACACTGTAATGGTCACCAGCTGGAGTGCCCTTGAGAGCCACCAGAGGGCACTCCACATCAGACTATTGTCATTCCCTCACAAACTACATTTCCCATAACTCACTGCCTGGACTCTTCATCCATTATCAAATTCACCTGTGTCTCATTATCTTGTTTAGCTCACCCCATATAAGCCTGGTTTTCTCATTCATTATCTGCGAAGTCTTGTTTAGTGTTACACTGCAATTCTGAGCATTTTCCCTGGTTTCATGTCTCTTGGTTTTTGGATTTCTTGCCTGTTCCGTGGATTACTCTTTTGCCCATGTTCTCTTCCTTGTTGTGTTTGTTTGTATGGTCGGTCTGCCTGCCTGTAGGGCTGCACGATTAATCGTCAAAAGATCGCAATCTCGATTCAACCCCCCATGCGATCTTAATCCTGCATTTCTACGATTCTGCCAATGATATTCAACGAGATAACGCGCTAAGGGTGGAATGGATCACACTTCGGTTCTGCGGTTCGACACGCATGTGATTCGCGGATTAACTGCTAAATATAACCATCTAAGAGTGAAAGTTTATCATTTGGACGTGTACTGTCTTGCCAATTTACACATTCAAACAATTTTAATCGCAGAAGAAGAGACGAAAACCGGGACTCGCGCGTTATCTGTGCGCACAGCCCCCAGCCACACACACTTGAAGCGCAGAGAGAGAGAGAGAGAGAGAGAGAGAGAGGGGCGCGTGTCAGACAGCGCTCGAATACAGAATTGATTCCTCTTTCGCGTTTCCTTGCCCTTCAACGGACACATAAACACAAAATTGTCAAAATACCTGTCTAAATGGACGTCTCAACAACTATTCTCTAGTTTATGTCATAAGTGAACAGTTGAGAAAGAAATGGATGTTTGTAATTTTTTTCCAGTCTGTGCAGTCGGTCTTAAAGTGACAGCACACACTTAATATATATACATACACTGTTTTCTGTGTTATTGATATTAATAAAACAACAAAATACAGCTTTAACAAAGATGAAACTATATTTAATTTATACAGTGAACAAATAGTGTTATTTTACATTTAGGCTTAATTTTCTTACCTGAATACTACTGTTAGACTTTGTAAACTTTGTTATTTAGTATTCATCTCTGCTTGTAATTTGTGTATTTGTTCTTATTTTATTAATGACTGTTCACTTGTTTTAAATAATGAGTGAACTTTATCAGTTAGGCTATTAGTTTTTAATGTAGCTATCGAAAAACTTCAAGTGAGCTTTAAGTAATAAATGAAAAGCAAAGTTATATTATAAAACTTATCTCAATTAAAAACTTATCCTAAACTACAGTATGAGATGGTTAAAAACAAACTGCTAAATCACAAAGTACCAGCGGCTAGACGAAACAAACTTCTATAAAAGCAATATCCAAAGCTGTCTGTGCTGGCAAGGAAATACCTCTCTATCACTGTTACAAGTTCCCCATCAGAAAGGGTTTTTAGCACAGGGGGAACATTGTAACATGCCTGCGTTCCTCCCTGAAACCTCAAAATGTTGGTAGGTTAGTGTTCTTGGCCAAGAACCTTTAAGGTTCTGTGCCAATTGGAGCAAAAAGCACAGCTTCTGTTTAGTTATTTTTATTTATTATTGTAGATGTTAATGTTATCTTATGTTCAACAACATAAAGCTTTAAAATGATTCACTTTAAGGGGTCTAAAATAAAGAAAAGAGACATTTTTTTGTTACTCCTGCACTTTATTATACTGAATGTCCTGTATTTTTTGTTGTTGGTTTTTTTTTGTACTTGAGTGCAGTAAATTTTGGTTGAAAAAATGAGAATCGTGTAAGAGAATCGTGATCTCAATTCCCATGGAGAAAAATCGTGATTCACATTTTAGCATGAATCGTGCAGCCCTACCTGCCTGTACTTTGGATTACCCTTTCAATAAAACTGCATTTGGATCCTCAACCATCATGTCTCGGAGCAGTTCGTGACAGACATTGCATTGCAGAATTAGTATGTGGAAGGAAAAAAAATGGAACAATAAGGATGAACAATTGCCCAGAGCCATTAATAGTATTATTATATTATATTATATTATATTATATTATATTATATTATATTATATTATATTATATTATATTATATTATATTATATTATATTATATTATATTATATTATATTATATTATATTATATTATTAATGTTCAGGTATTACAGCTAATTAAAAGCATTTGAACTAGTTCAATTCATTTTCTGCCACATACAATTATATTGTATCATTTAAGAAGGTTGAGGTTTTTTTGTTTGTTTTTGTTTGTTTTTGTGTGTGTGTGTGTGTGTGTGTGTGGTGTTGGTGAAGCTAGTGAAAAATTTGGCAAAACAAGTATAAATCTAAAATATATTGTCTGAAAGTAAAAAACAAAGCCCAAAGCTCTTTGACATAGATTGTGAACTCTCTTATATAGTAGTGAGCTCGATTAAAGTAGAATCATTTGTCTTGTTCAGCTGTCATGGGACTTTTAGTTGGTGTTTTATTGCAAGCTCAGCATTTGTAAATGGTGTAGTGTTGTGATGCAAAATTTCACTTAGAGAACACAGAGCATTATGCTTTTGTACAACAGACAGTAGTGTATGTATGAGTGTGTATTTTTCCTGATTCCCAAATACAGATATTTTTTGTCCATTCAGAAAATGTGTTATTTAAGTGTTGCCATGGCTGCCCAGTGAAAATAAATAACCATACTGAGTCAAGTACAGGGAGAGCAGCAGGTGTAGAGTGGCTCGAGAAGTGCTCCTCAGCTAATTGTTCCAGACAAAAAGGGCATTTATTTGGGTTGTAATAGAGAATTAATGGTATAGTAAGACAGGCAATGTCAGTTCTCTAAAAAGTAGGTCAAGAGGAGAGGTGAAGCCATGTATGGGCCTGCAGGAAGAAGACATTAAGACTCACTCATGACACAGTTTGCTCATGAAGACACATTCAAGTGGCATAACTGTGGTCAAATGGTCAACAAACAAACACATTCAAACACTTCTGTATATTATGGCTTCTGTATAGGTGTTAAAAGTACTAGAGAATGAAAAGTCATTTGTGAACTTGAAATGATTTGGCTTGTAAAACCATTTTTTGTTCTTATTGGAAGCAGTTTTTTTGGAGTGTAAGTGATAAAACTTAACGTTTTGTAAACATAAAATAAAAGCATTTTATTTCCTGTTGTTCTTTTATCGATTGTTTATTTTGTTTTTTAACTTGTAGTTTCAGAGCCCCTACTCCTACTCCCCTCCTTTCCGCTTTGGAACGGTCCCAAACGGCAGTACAGAGAGAAACATACGAAAGAATTACCCCGACATGCACCAGTACATGGTGAAGTACCATCAGACCGGGGTGAATGATGCACTAGTCAGCTTGAAGACCGGGTATGTATATTACACCCTCACTGTTTGTCTTGTCAGTCTGAGCAGAATGGTTGAAATAGTGAGTGAGTCATTGTTTTACATGCTGACCGTGCCTCCTTAAACTGACAGGGCTATTATTAATGGGTTTAGTTTGCCCAAAAATGAAGATTTTGTCATTAAGACTTTTTTTCTTCTTCAGTGGAACACAAAAGGTACATTTTCCTGGCCACTATCAAGGCTGTCGAGTTACAAAATGTCTTTAAAACTCATACAATAGCTTTGTGTGAGGAACACAGTTATTTTAGAATTACTTATATTTGGTATTTATAAATAAATATTTTTTATTAGCATTTATTTTTATATATATTATATATATTACATTATTTTATTTTTATTTCGGTTTTAGTAATTTTAGTACTGTAACTTGGATTTGTTTCATTTTTTTTACTTTAATGTTTTCATATAATATTTAAATTTATTTTATTTTAGCCTTATTTTAGGTAACAAAAACAATTGTTCATATTAAATTATAAACTATAAACTATATATATATATATATATATATATATATATATATATATATATATATATATATATATATATATATATATATATATATATATCAATATTATAAACTCATATTAAAATTATAATCCTCTCCCCATCATGGCCACAGCTGAATTAAAGCAGCATCTTGGATCAGAGAACAAAATAAACATTAACAAAAGAGCAAAAATTAACTAAATTAACTCTTCTGTTTAATGAGAATGATAAAACAAAATCAATGATGATCGCATGGCCCTAGTTCATTTTTTGACAATTTTACTGTTTACTGAGACAATTCAGTTTAATGTAATTCATGCATTACAAGCAATACTGCCTTCTGAATATTAGGGGGTACAGTGAAAGAGAAGAGCAGTAGATCAGCAGCAAGGGATATTAAACAGCCTTCATTATCTCTTTAAATGGCAGCAAAACTGTGCTGTTGTATAGGCTTATTTGTGGATGGATACAGCAAATGCACAATAATAAATTGCCTTGCAGTATATTAATAAAGTGTCGATGATTTTCTTTGGTTGGACACTGCATAATTTCTTGCAGCTCAGCATATCACTACGCATACTGTAGATCCAGCCAGCACCGTTACAAAAGAATCATTGAGCAAATCTACTGGATGTCAGCGTGATCCCTGAGTTACATTTGACATTCTTGAAATGTCAGACAACCAGACTAATGAGTCTTAGACAAAGGCTTTTCCAACAGAGAGATCGAGTTTGACAAGCAGCCCACCATGGCTCCAAATGTCAGTTTGTAGGTGGGGTCGAAAGTCGGGTGCATGTAGTGTGAGTTTTTTCACGTTTTTGCTGTTTGAGACAAATTTCGTAGGAGATTTCTGTCATGAGCTAATCATGTGGCTTTGAATGAAGAAGCACAAACTTCCTTGTTTAGAACTAAGGTTTTATTTATCTAGAGATTAGCATGATAAGAAAAAAATATATATTTTTAAGTTTCTTTTGTGCTTAGACTGTGATGTTCAGTTGAGTTTATAATAATAAATTATAATACAGTCTGTTCCCAGACTTATTATTGTTATTATTGTTAATCAAAATCAAAATAAATAAAAAAATCATTAATTGAAATAAAGCAAAAATAAAATAAAATAGCTTATTACATCGTCAAAGACTGAAATATTGGGTCTCACTTGAGAGACCAAATTACCTTTGAAAACAGCCAATGGAATTGGCGAGTGGAATTTGCATGCCAAGCCACTCCCCCGTACATACAGGTATATGGCACGCATCCACTCATTCATGTTTATGTTGAGGAGCCAGACAGGGATCCCGGCCATTCAGCAGGGTGGTTCAGGGTTGTGGCAGGAGTGACATAATGTCTCTGTTCCCTCCATCAGGAAGATGTTCCATATATGTTAGTCACATTCGATGTTATGTCGAACACTGACAAATGGGGCCCCTAAGGAAAGCGCAACAGCCACTGAACTGTGTTATGAGTGTTGGAGACAAAGATGCTGGCAAGCTGTACTCATGCAACTGCTATCATACAGTCATATCCTAACCAGTGCCCCACATAAGCCAAAAGAATAATAGGCCTCTATGCCAACGGGATGGAAGGGACAAGGCTTACCATGCAGACGTTCATAGCTGCTGTTCCTTTAGTATGTTTACTCTATGGGAAGAGTGCTTCAGTTCTCTATTCCTAGTTTTGTTAACGCTGGGAAAGCGTACCTAGTCCAATGTAGATGGATGCTACGGAGGTCACATCCTACCTCTAAGGAGAAGCATGTGGAAATACACAGATTGACTGACCCGTGGGGCAGTGCTACATATGGAAAGAACTCTGCGGTAGGTCCTGTCTAGACAGGGATGGAACTACTACATACGCAGAGACGGGGCAGAGCATAAACTGCCCAGCGAAAGACACAGGTTTACAGACGGAAACCGTGTACTGTGGAAGAATACATATATGGGATTACCAAGGGGGAATCATAACATATGGGGCATCTAGCCCAGTATAAAGGGCTAGATGCCGCATCAGACTGACGAAGGAGGCTCGCAGGAAACTCAATCCAGGGCTTGCCGAGTTGAGAACTCACCTGAAGAGCAAAGAATGCGCTCCTATCGCCCCTTAGAGGGGAATGGCGCTGCAAATGAGACACCAAGCCAGCCTTCTTGCACATTACCTGTTTGTACCCAACACATGGGAAGAACCCGGCTCCACCCGGAGATTGTAGAATCTCGCAAAGGTAGTCCACAGCTCTGCAGATGCCTGCCAAAGAGGCGCCTTGCGCCAACACCCAGGAGGAGGCAGCACTCCGAGTGGAGTGAGCACCCACTCCTTACTCCCTCTTGATGGAAGGGAGTGTGGTCAGGAGCGCTGTCTTTAGAGACAGGATTTTAAGCTCGACTGACACCAGCAGCTCAAAGGGAGCTCTCTGCAGACCAGAAAGGATCACATAGAGTTCCAACCATGAGCGCTCAGGACAACTTGGAGGGTTCCACTCGGGTCTGATGTCCGTGGCGGCCCGGGAAAGCGGGTCTCGATAGAGACCTCCTTTTGAATGCAAGCTCTTTTGATCAGAAAAATGCTCTTTGTGAGGCATTTGGAAGAGAGTGATCACTGTATGCAACCACTCGCCTCTGAAACAAAAATCTGAATGAGTGGATACGTGCCGCAATCTTAAATACCCTTATGTACGGGGTAGTGGCTTGGTATGCAAATTCCACTTGTCAATTCCATTGGCCATTTTTTCTACAACTCAGAGGTGACTGGGGCTCCCATTTGAGACCGCATTTGTCAGTCTTTGGCATATTGTTGAACATGACTGACAGATAGGGAACTTCTATTCTTCATCTCCCTTTCTCTATTTGTGTGTGCTGTTTTAATTTTTTTTAATGCCAAAAGACCCCCATAGATGATGACACCATTCCTAAAAAGGCAGTTAAGTATTCTGTGAGAAAAAATTTGCAATATTACAAAGACAGCATGTTGTTTCCAAAACAAAATAATTGGCTTTTGTTTGTCTTTGTACTACAGCCAGAGGAAAAAAGAAAAAAGAAAAAGATCTGGACTAAAATATTTAGATATTTACAGTTAATATATAATAAGTTAATAAATATCTTTTTCTACCCAGTGTGAGACTGTTATATTTTCAATTCAAATTTAATGCACATTTCACAACAAATATTATTCCAAAGGAGCATTACAGATTATTGTTACTCACAAGCCCCAGTGAACAAGCAACAATGGCAAGGGAGAAGATGCAGGCTTATATAAACAAACAATTCTGGAAAGTATGCAGCCTTGTTTTTATTTCTTACCGTTGAAATGCATTTTGTATTTTTTTTTTTCAAAATGTCTTCTCCTTACAGACACCAGTTTGACAACCCCTGGCATAAAATACAATAAATTAATTAAGCCAAAGTCAATCAAATAGCTTTTATTGCTCTGTTTCTCTCCATTGCTGGTGATGTGATTGGACCCAGTGCTGTCTCTCACCTTAAACTCGTGACTCTGTGTCTACATCATAACAAGTTAAAATGTGTTATGATTCATGACAGTGGTGTTAAGGCATGAGAATGACTCAGAACATTTAACCTCTCTATTTGCCATCTGAATAGTGTCTGTGCTCTTTTCTTTCACCAGCAAACTTGATGCCTTCATATATGACGCAGCTGTGCTGAACTACATGGCCGGTAGGGATGAGGGCTGTAAACTAGTGACCATTGGCAGTGGCTACATCTTTGCTACCACTGGCTATGGCATTGCGCTGCAGAAAGGGTCACTTTGGAAACGCCCGGTGGATCTGGCCATTCTCGCTATTATTGGAGATGGTAAGAGCACGCATGCCTGGCAGCAGTCCAGAATACTGTGCTTGTTAGAATGGGCAGCTTGAAAGCCCTATAAACCCAATGAGTTCACTGTTGTACAAGTACTATTGACCTTTCCATGGAATCCCAAACATAGAACTGTAAGGATGTAAATTCTTATTAAATATGTATCAAAGACATATACAGGTAGTGAATCACTCCTTTTTAGGTTATGGCCTTGGAGGTCCACACGTGCACTATGAGCGGCCATAATAATTTGTGAAATAATGAATTAAATAATATTTTAATTATTAAAAATTATATATAAAAATAATTGTTGCGGGGGTAGGCCTACTCTGATATTAGACTACATAGCCTATAATAAAAGATAATGAATTCCAAACCTGAACCAAACATATTTTTATTCAAAGATCAACAGTCAGTCATTAGTCTTTAGTCTGCCACAAAAAAGCGGCGTGTTGGGGTTCCGGTACACCAGCCATGTCAACGAAACGAATGAATGAAAATTAGCTTATCAATGCATATCTAAATTCGCGCCTACGGTATCTTTGTAGAACTTCAAAAAAAGAAACAAAAAAGATGCTGCAGCCAATGAGCAGCCAGTGGGGGCTCAACCTCCACGGACAGTTTTTAATGTTTTATCAGACAATCAAGATTTTGCTTTAGTGTAATTTTCGGGACAATTAGGGCCGGATTTGGGATTCAGGACAACAGCTTAGATTTCGGGACTGTTCCGAATTTTTCAGGACGTCTGGTCACCCTATGCAGTCTCTACCTGCATGTTGAAAATATATCTGTTTCTCATTTGTAAGTCACTTTGGATAAAATGCTAAATTAATACATGTAAATGTAAATGTCTGCCCTAAAGAGTTTTTATGCAGTGTAGTAAAGTCAGAATTAGAATGTGTTGTTTTCATGCCGCAATGTCCATCTGTTACATTATTTAGCCTTCTTTTAGTTCAGATTTCTTCCTTCAAAGACAACTGCAGTGTTTCTCTCTATTCATACTATATGCTGTTTCACAGTAGTGCTATATGGAGACCATGACAAATGAAAGAATTATCCACCTGGCAGATGCACCTTGTAGAGAAAGAGAAAAAAGTCTCAGATGGTGCTAACATATGGCTGAAGCTGCTTGAGTGTATAATTTTATTGAATTGATCCTCACTTTGACATGTTATTGCATGGGGAGTTCTGGAAAAGGAGGATATGTCTGTGAACGGTACCAGTGTGGTCCACTGAAGTGTACATAAAATGGGAGACAAAGCTGATTGATGACGTGGGCTTGGGCATGTGCATATCTCCACAGGTGAGATGGAGGAGTTGGAGGCTCAGTGGCTGACTGGGATCTGCCACAATGAGAAGAATGAGGTGATGAGCAGCCAGCTGGATGTGGACAACATGGCTGGAGTGTTTTACATGCTGGCAACCGCAATGGGTCTCAGCCTCATTACCTTTGTCTGGGAGCACCTGTTCTACTGGAGACTCAGATACTGCTTTACTGGCGTCTGCTCAGGCACACCCGGCCTGCTCTTCTCCATCAGCAGGGTAAGGCTTCTATTCTCTCTTTGAGGTCAATAAAAAAGCGTAATGTTATCTTGAATAAGACATTATATTTAATAAAATATAATAATAATAATAATTATTATTATTATTAATAGTAAATAAATAATTCTAATTAATATTATTGATGGGCAGAGTCATAATTGTACAGTATATTTTAGCTTTACCTAGTAAACTTTAATGTGGAAGGGGCAGTAAAAAACCTTTTCACAAATTATTTTGAGATCAAACAATAATTACTGCAGTAGACCCCCTAGGGGTTGCGAACCAGCTGCTGAAGACCCTGGTTTTGGTGTTGTATTGGATCACCCTCACAGTTATTGATTTTAATATCATGCCACAGAAGATGTCCTCTGCCTGAGTTTTCCTGTCTTGACAGTAAAGACAGCCAATGGACAGCCATTATCACTCAACCTAACTTGTGACAGTGTCAGCAGTAATCCAGCTGGCATTTGAGCTCAGTATTTACCCTGACATGGCCAGTGTTTGAAATAAAAAGTTTGTCAGGAATTTTATTTTTGACCACTGGTTCCATGGCCACAGAGCTTAAAATGACAACGCAGCAGTCTGTTTTGACAGCTTGATTTCTAGCACCGCCAAAAGTTTAGAATGTCTTTGTTTAGTTTAGATCCCTGATAGGTTTGTTTACATGCTGTCAGTGTAAGAATATGTTGCCTCTGATTAACATCTTTAAGGTAATGAGATGTTGGTGTTGACGAACCCAAGCATAACTGATAGAATGTTTACTGGTGAAAAGAGATTCACAGAGCTAGTGAGAGGATATAATCATTTTTCTAAATAAACCCACTAGCAATTTGTTTTAAAATTTGAAGGCATCTTTGTCACCACCTTAATTTATGCCCTAAATAAAAACTTCATAGTGCTCTTTGATCTCACTGATGGGTACATTTGCAAGTCTCTGCAGTAAAATCAGATATTGGGGTCTTGTAATACTGTAAGAAGAACTGAAAGTCATATTATTCACAGACACCAGGGTCAGTGCATGAATATTGAGCTTTATTCACTTTTTTTCCATAGGGTATATGGAGTTGCATTCATGGTGTCCATATCGACATGAAGAAAAAGTCATCTGACCTTGACTTCAGTCCACAGTCCAACATGCTTAAGCTTATCAAGTCCGCCAAGCAGATGACTAATATGACCAATCTCAGCGGCTCCAGGATCAACTCTCCTAAACGCGGCAGTGAGTTCATGCATTCGGCAAGCCCCATGATCATGGACATGATGGCGGAGAAAGGGAACTTCATCTACACTGACAATCGCAGCTATGCCCAAAAGGATATATATGGGGACTCCAGTGACTTGCAGGCATATCTGTCCAACCGCCATAAGGACCATCTGAACAACTATATCTTCCAGGGTCAGCATCCCCTCACCCTCAATGAATCAAACCCTAATACTGTAGAGGTGGCGGTGAGCGCAGACACAGCCCAGACTAATGCAAAACCCAGAGCTCTGTGGAAGAAATCTGTGGATACTTTGCGTCAAACACAGGGGCCTGATACCCTAGACCCCCGTTTGTCCATGAAGAGTCAGAGGTACCTGCCAGAGGATGCTGCACACTCGGATATCTCTGACTGCTCAAGCAGGGCCACCTCCTACAAGGATCCAGACAATAACAAGCACCTAAAGCCCAAGGATAACTTAAAAAAAAGATCGATGACGTCAAAATACCCTAGGGATTGCAGCGAAGTAGAGCTGTCCTACTTAAAAAATAAGCAGGGCGGAGCGGGCCGGGAGAAAATCTACACCATAGACTCTGACCGGGAGCTGAGTCTGCACTCAGAACCACAACACTACAGGGAAGGCAGAGCCTTTACAACCGACGATTTGGATTTTGGTGAAATTTACTCAGACCACAATGACAATTACAGGAAATGTGACCAGCCCATCATCCATCTCAACAGCAGCCCCCTGCATCAAAGTGAATCTGACCTCCTGCCTGACAACACCTACAACAAACACTACAGCTTGAAGGAGAAGAACCTCAGTCCACACGAAACCAACGACCGGTTTAAACAGACTCATTGCCGGAGCTGTCTTTCCAAGGTACCCAACTACAGCACGGGGCCATATGCTGCCGCACGATCTCCATATAACCGGTGTGAGGCATGCATCCACATGGGCAACCTGTACGACATCAGTGAGGACCAGATGCTGCAGGAGGCCATGATCAGCCCTAGCATGCACCACGATGACATGTTTAGCCACTACTGGCCTCAGACGGACGGGCCACACGTACAGAGGAGGAACAGACTGAGGCTTAGCCGTCAGCACTCCTTTGACAATATCATGCTCGAGAAGCCCAAAGAGATTGACCTGAACCGGCCGGCGCGGAGCGTCAGCCTAAAAGAGAAGGACCGCTTCCTGGAGGACAGCCCTTATGCAAACATGTTTAACATCAAGGCTGACAAACTGTTTGGCAGTAGGTCCATGCTCTTTAACCGAAGCCTGGAGGAAAGCAAGCGTAGTAAGTCACTTTACCCCGATCACCCCTCGGACAACCCCTTCATGCAATCTATACGGGACGACACTCGCCTGGTCCACGGCAGGAGCTCCTCAGATATTTACAAACAGTTGGCTCCCATCAAAAACAGGAACGAGAACAATCTGAGGTCCTCCGTGAAGTCCACCACTTCATACTGTTCCAGGGATGGTCAAATACCCAATGACATGTACATTTCAGAGCATGTAATGCCTTATGTAGCCAACAAGACTAGTGCATACTCAGCTCCCCGGGTTCTCAACTCTTCGCAGTTTAGCAATAGACGAGTGTATAAGAAAATACCTAGTCTCGAGTCAGATGTTTAATGCTTTTTTGTGAAGTTGAACTATTTACTTACTTAGAATGCCACATTCACCTACATCTAAAGTACCCGAGATATCGCTCTTCTTATACGAGCACTTTCCAAAGGTTTTCAGCATTTTAAGATGCCTTCTGGGCGTAAGCCAATAAAATGTGGTCCAGCATGGAAGTTGTTAATTATCCCCCACGCCTGGCCTAGTGCTAGTGTGTTCTCAAAACGCTGAGTGCTAGGACAGATGTACTGCTTCGAAGTCCGACACGAAGCCATGGTGGACCGAAACAGATCCTAGGGTGGGGTTTCAAGTATTTGGCCCCACATTGCATGTGACAAGAGCGTGCCTGTATCAGACAGACTGTGGCTGGAATAGTTCCTGAACTTAAGGCAAGCAAGGGTATTTCATTCATTCATTTGCACTCAGCAATTGCATTTTTGCTTTTATTACTATAGACTTGGGATTTTTGGCATTCTAATCCCTATTTAGAATTTAGACTCTTCTCTATCTTATTTGGTAGCACAATAATCATTAGTTAACCGCCCACCTCTGCTTTATAAACAGAACTTCTATATTACTGTCAGGAGTAGATTTATTTTGCATGTGTGTTTCTTTTCTTGTCTTATTTGTTTTGAAGATATACTTACATTAAGGTGATTTCATTTGATAGCTGAGGTGGTCATCTGTGCAATGAAAACTTGACCTGTATGTAGGTTGTTCGACTAAGAATATTGTGTTGATCCTCCATTTCAAGATTTTGGGGAAGTTTTTGCGATGGAAGTTTGTTGTGCATTTATTTAGTTAAATACTTCCATCCCGTCACTGTACACTGTGAAACCGAACCAGAGCATCACCTCTTGAAGACTGTTGTTTACTGTAGCTCAGCGGAGCCTTACTTCGCTGTCGCAATCCACTCATTTAATGTAACGAGGGCCATGTGTGAAGCTTGAAGTCTGAACTAGAGCATTGGTTTTCTGTTGCAGTCCGTAACACGGTCAACGCGCTATTCACATTGAGGACTACCACGCAAGATCTTTGTTCTGCAGACCTATTACTAAACTTTATACTGTACGAACACACTCAATGAACACCATGCAATGTGAATCAGAACACATAGCCAAATTGTGTATTAGATCAAATACCTCAGGATGGTTCTGTGTCATTTTGTGTAAGGTTTTCTCTGCACCACCGAAAGGTACATTCACGCATGTTTCCCTCCACTTCGCTATGGTTGTCCAAGGACTTCCATTACAGTCGCGTTTATGTGAACAATAGAGAGGGGATCTTTCAGCCATCTTTGAAACCAGCTTTATGTTTACGATTTCAACGTTTGTTGGAAAACAGGAGGTTTATCGACATAACCGTGTTATATGACTGCTGTAGCAGCTTCCACTCTCATATCAGATTTGCTTTCTTTGAACTTCCCCAATAATGTGACATTATTCACTGTACACTTATCTTGAATATGTCATCACTGTCACAATCATAAACATATTCAATATATGAAGTGCTGCTTTAAGAAGCTAATGTGCGTATGCACATGTAAAATATCAAGGTCTTGTAATCATATATGCCATACATAGTTTTTACTCTTTGCAACTTGTTTTTCAGTTATTTTTCACCCTTGTAATAACCCCAGTCTTTAAGGAAAATGTATTTTGATTACATGAACATGAATTATAATAATGGCATGCAACTCAATTGTAACTCTTTCTATGTTTTTGTTATGATGTTATGATCACAAATTATTTGTAACAGGGTGCAAATATAGCATATAAATGAAAAGAAAATGATCATTCATATTGCAGAGCTGCAGTTTTGGGGAAATAAGCAAGGCATTAGCCTCTATTATTAATCACAGAGCTACATCTGCATTGAATTCATATCATTTGCGAGGCGAGGTGAATATACTTGCTCTTCCTCGATTAGCAGGTGAAAACATCACCAACTATGCGTTCTGTCTCTTACCTTTCACATATAGCCAGATTTAACCTGTAAAGAGAGAGAGAAAAAAAGTCGGGTCTGCTCTTTTCGGGTCTGCTATCCCTCCAAAGATATGACGTCTTCTTGATTTTCTCTATTATCTATCATTTGCTGTAAGAATAGAGCTTTTTTTTTAATTCCTCAAAAACTTAGCAACTATTTTGAATATAAGGCACTTGTATATTGCTTGTAAATTCTTACTCAAATAATTCATGAAAGTTAAGATGATACAGAGTAAACAATATTTTTTGTGTGGGTTTCACAGGTCTGTACAGTAGCACTCGTTTTCTGTAGCATATGTACGAAAAATGACATCACTCACAAGGTCTGCATCGAAACATCACCTTTCGAGATTTCAAAGTCTCCATGCAGTTTGTTATCAGGGATTGTAGCCCTGCAGTTTTTGTAAGCTTGAACATTTCGGGGCAGGGGTGAGGGTGGGGGCTACAGGCATTGAGGCAGATTTTTTTCTAAGTAAATATTGTCAATCCACTTGAAGGTGAGCTTGGATCAAGCAGATCAATGCGAGGAGAACTGGCCCCCTTTGCTCATAGACATACTGCGCAGGGGTCGTCATGAGACTGCAGGGTACAAATCCATCCTGCTCATGAACCAAAGCTCAATGGCCACTCTGGCCTTTGTTTAGGCCACCAAACATCTGGGATTTTTACACAAAAACATCTTGAAAACCAAAATGTACTTTTTACTTCATCATTTTGTTTTTGTCGAAGGTTATCGGAGGCGGTCAGATGTGTCGAGTGGAACAGCGCAGGTCAGGTATTGATTGCAAATGGAAACAGATGAACTGTGTGGGATTATTTTATGTAGCAGTTTTTGGCTAGGCAAAAGCCATCTGTAGTTTATTGAAAATTATTATATTATATTTTTGGTTTTATTTACCTCTCATAGAATAGTGCACAAATGTGAATTTAAAGTAGCTCAGATGCTGATTATTTCCATAAGATGAGCTAGACTAGGTAAAGTAGTTGAGTAAGTCAACAAAGGAGGATTTTGAAATCACAGAAAAAAGTTAGTACTTTCTCAATTACACATTAAACAGCAGTTAAGGGTTAATCTGTTTCGTCCTTCATGTTTGTTACACTCCAGTTCTTTCAGCAGAGATGTGTGTTTGGGTACGTTTATCTGTGGATCATGAAGAGAGGGAGTTTTAGGATCAACGGCTAATGGCACTCAGTTTGTATGCTGAATATTTACACTCTAAAAGTCTTTGTAGATAACAGAGATTCCTCCATCACCGCAAGTTTGTCTTTTATAAAAACCCATTAGACTGCAATATACAACCAATTTTCTTTCCCTTTGAGGTGAATTTTATGACCGCGTAGAGCAGAATATCAAAAAGCGAAGCAGGGAAGTGAGACAGTTGCTTAACCCAACAATAGATCTCTGCATCCACATGGAAGGCCATTTGAAATCTATTCTTTCCTAAATTGATATTTTGCCAAGTGCAGTGCAGTAAGAAGGATAGGCCCTTTTCGTCTGCCAGGCAAGCTGGTGTACTGTCACTGCATCATTGGCTGTGTTCCCATCGAGGTAGTTTCAAGGAGAAATCACCTCAGCTCAAATTACATCTGCCAGAGCCACACAAGGCATGGTGAGAAGGGGCAGGTGGCTAAAGACAGGAGCGGGAGTCCTCATGCATGACTGTGTCGACTGCAGCTCGCTCCCTTTCGTTCTCAGGCCGCTTTATAACCCTCAGGAAGACGTTTGCAGGGGCAAAAATGGCAGCTTGGAAACAACTTGTAAATGCTCACTGTCAGTCATGCGGCTCTTTTAGCAATGGCATTTTTATCATTGCATTACTGACATGAGGATCATCTTTGCTCACCTTCCGTTTTAAAACCAAGCGCCGCTCATGATTTCTGTAATGCATTTCCTGTGATGGATATTTTAAATGTTTGATTATTTTAATAGGGAATCAAAAATGAAGGACAGACAGCGCTTTAGTGAGTACTGAATAAGAAAAGTTTATTTTTTATTCTTTGTTTTGTTGTTTGAGTTTGAGCAAAGCTGCTGGAATACTTGCACTTATTAAAGGAAAGAGGAATGCGGCCTTCCCTGTAAAAACAACGATTTTGATCGTAGCAGACTCACAGTAGAAAGAAACATTTTGTTTAAAACGAATCACTTGTGTATCCTGTTTAATAATCACTCTTGTGAGCTTTGCATTCATATTTTATGTGGTTAAAAGTAGAAATTATTTTAGAACAGTGTTTTATACTGGGGCGGGTGGGGATTGTCACGTGACTATAACCTATTTATCACTAAAACATGTGACCTGCTGCCTAAATGTTATTTTATAATGAAGCATTATCACTTGTGTGCGTACTGAAATGTCTTAAGAACTTTTTAAAGTAAGTTGGAAGTAATCGCTTACATAAAAGCTGACACAAACTTGCATAAATTAAATAATTTCTGCTATTGGAAAATTGCATGAGAAAGTACTAAATCATTGGAGTGGTTTAAACATATCTCCTGTACATTTCGTTCAAAATATTGTTCAGAATTTTTTATTTATTTTTTTGTTCTCTGCTTCTTTATGTGTATGTAGATCATATTAAAGGAACAGGTCTGATATGTGACTTGTGAAATGTCAATACAACGTGGTTGCAGGACGTGTGCTGGGTTACAAGATGTAAAAACATGTATATAAGTCAAAGTTTCATTTTTCTAATAAAGGCTCTTTCTGCCACTTTATATGATCACTGTATCTGTTGCGGTATGTTTCCAAATGCCATGCTCCAGGTGAATATTACAGACTCCTAGATAGTTCGTGAAGCGGGGGGTTGGAAACTGACTGACAGCTCTGGTAATTCCAGCAGTCATGATTAGTACATGCTGTAATGGCGACAAATGTGACACTCAGGCTTCAAGTCCTTAGTCTGAATATGTGTGCAACAAGAGCCGTGACCCAGTAATATTTACACGGGTCAAAAAAGCAGCTTTGCTATCAGCAGAAATGAAGCATTATGTGTGCACAATGAAGACGCTCTGTCACAGACAGCACTGAGAAATTAAAGGGATTTATCTGTTTAGTCATTTTTCCTTAGTTTTGCATCATCCATTCAAAATTATTAACTGATTCAAATATTTGACATTCCAAGTTTTAGTACAGTCATTAATTATGCAGGATTACAGTATAGTTACCAGCATCAAAATATCATTAAAATGTAAATGTGATATTTAATCATTTATTTATTTTTATATTATTTTAACAAGTATATTTCTATTTAATACATTTTTCAAAACCATATCCATCAACCCAAAAAAGTTCAAAGGTTATTCACACTTTAGTTTAGGGTCCATTTTTCACTATTAAAACTGACCTTTGCCTCAATAAACTCCCAGCTACTGCCTATTATTAGTTAGTAATGTAGTTGTTAAGTTTAGGTATTGGGTGGAATTAAGGGATGTAGAATAAGATCATTCAGAATAAGGCATTAATATGTTCTTATAAGCACAAATAAACAGCCAATATCCTAGTAATAAGCATACTAATAAGCAACTAGTTAATAGTGAGAATAAGACCATAAACTAAAGTGTAACCATTTATTCTTATAATTTAATCAACAAGTATTGTTACTTTTTAATGATCCAATCAAAAGTGAATCATAATTTGCACTTTTTTTCTTGACCACTCATTATTAAAGTAAATGATTCTGAACCGTTTAAAGACAACAGAGAAAGTAGAAAAAAGAGAAAGTAGTTTCACAAAATAAGTCAGGAATAATTTCAGGCCATTTTCCATCAATTTCCACATTGCAGCAAATGTTGTACTGTTCTATAACTTGCACCTAACCTACATAGCTCTGCCTTTTGTTCTGAGGTAATGTGATATTGATCATAACTGGTATGACCGGGACAAATACTCTTTCAATATCTAAATAAGCTTTATGCTTTAGAGAGAAGAGTTAATGGATCTCTAGGCTTCTGGTATTCATGGTTGAATACACTGGAACAAAGCACAATACTGTCTAAGACTAACAATGACTCACTTTCACTGGAAGAAAGAAAATAATTGAAGATGTAATCTTTAGGTGGATTAAAACTGTTCAGAGTAAGTGAATTGGTTTAGATGGAATTACTGCCAGCATTTTAGCACTAAAGAATCTAAAATCATCTGCACATGAGGATGCTAACAATAAACACAACATTACCTGTCTAAAATTATTAATCCGCCATGCAATAGTTGCTTATTTTAATCTTATGAGTGATCTAATTTTTTTCCTGAAGAAAGAGAAATGAAAAATAAATTAAAAGGAAAACCCCGCAGGCGCTGAAAGGAAATATGCAATGACAGCAAATATATGGGGATCTGTGTGCTATGATTTACTTGCATGCAGAATGACTTCAGCTGCTGATGTGCCTTTGTTTCTCACTGAAGGGAAATGAATAAGTTTGCTCAGCTTTGCTTATTTTCAAATACTGGCTGAAGTAGACTCTTGTATCTTCTGAAGAGCTGCAATTAATCATCACAAGCGTGATGTGGACTGGCAGGATTGAACCTGTAATTAATTACTTTACAAACTAGCCAACAAAACCCACTTTAAGGTCATTTACTCTGTAGTTGACACAGGCTGACAAAATATAGCATTCTAAGCTAAACACTGGTATTCTCTCTCCTTTGCTTCTGTTGTGATTCTTCTCTATTTAGCAGAACAAATGAAACTCAATGTGCATGAATCCTAACAACAAATCAGAGATTTTTATTATTGTAAGGTTAAAAATTAACGCCTTATAACTGCTTCTGTTGACCTTACGGTAATGGTGTGTTCATGTCATGTCGGGAAGATCGAATTTTTACAAGTTGAATACAAATGAGTGCCACTACATTTACGGCTGGGAATCTCTGGATTTTTTTTTTTTAGCTTGGATTTTCCGAGTTGGCGGTTTGTCAGTGAGAACATTAAAACGTCTCGATTACTATGTAACCCTTCTCTGAAGGAGGGAACGGGAGACGTAACATCGACGTGACAACGTAATTAGGAGCAATAAATTCACTTCTGGGAGCTCTATCATCTTCGAGTGTCTACAGAACGAGCCAATGAACGTTGGCGTATGAGATGTTCCCTATCATTCGCTCAGGTTCGATGTGATGACGTAATTGGGATCCCTATGGAAAATGCCACGGTTGCTGCCACATCCAGCGCCCTACGCAAGACTCTCAGACCCCAAACTGGCTGGGGCAGAAGGCCTGCATAGAGGGAGTTCAACTGCTGTTCCGTTATACCCCACACAGTGGAACTCTTTGCATAACACTGGGAAAGCGTGCCTTCCAAGGGAGAGGGACGTTGCGGAAGCCATATCCTGCCCGAAGGGAGGTAACATGTGGATAATACACATTATGGACTGGCCAGTAGGGGCAGTGCAACACATGGAATGTCACTGGGGTGGCTCCAGCCTGAGAAGGGGGAGGCTACACCGGACAGTGACACGGGCTCACCGCAGGGAGCTGGTCGTGGAAGAATACGCATATGGGATCGCCGCAGGGATCACCACATATGGAGCCAAGCACAAATTACACAAGCATGCGAGCACTAGGCCTGGCGTCAGACGCTCCACAACGACTGACTGCCGAAGGGGTGCGGAGGTACTCAACAGGGTTCGCCTAAGTGGGGAACTCGACTGGAGTAAAAAGCGCACGTATCCGCTCCATGTGGAGGGGAGGGGCGCAGCAAGCCGACACTAGAGCGGGAACTTCAGTGTTACCGGCTGGTTGAAGCGAGCACACAGGAAGAAACCGGCTCGACACATAGGCTATAAAACCTAACGAACGTGTTAGGTGTCACCCAGCCCGCAGCTCTACAGATGTCTGTCAGCAAGGTGCCGTGTGCCAGTGCCCAAGAAGAAGCAACGGGCTCTCAACTATGGAGCGAATTATGTGCCATAATTAAACAAACAAATAGAGCATTTTGAAAACAAACTCAATCTGCTTTGCAAAGGAAAAATCGACTCACAAACAAACAGAAAGCAATGTTCAAGTACAAAGGTCAATTTGTGCGAAAATGCAGTGGAGTAACACAAATGCATTGTGTTTTGCAAATATAAATATATATGCCTAGACAATATTTCACAAATAAATACAAACCATCCTACAAATTGCATGTAGCCTTTGAACAAATACCAAATCTAGTGCATACAAATGCATATCTGTCTGTTTTGATTGTGAGACACTTGGCTTTTTATGAGATCTCCCGGCTCGATTTTCTCACAAATGTGTCCAGGCAGATTTTCTCACAAATGCAGTTGAGCAACTTCCTCTTCTAAAACAGTAGATGGCGCTAAGATAGGGGATTAATTTAGCGCTAGTCTCCCGGGAGAAGCACTGATTTGAAACGCGTGCTTGCCTTTGCATACAGCTGAGGAAAACGTTACATTTACTGAACGTCTATTTCTTTTGTTCTCCATATGAGTTCTCCAATGAGAACATTTAATTTAATTGAAAGGAGGGTCCCACTTATTTATTTATTTAGTTGGAATTCAGTCAGCTTAACTGTTAATGTAATAAAAAAAATGAATGAACAAAACAAACAATATACAATCGTTTCTTAACTTGCCTGTGACATATGCAGTGCCCAAATTATTATTTTGGACAGACAAATTAAACCCTTCTTTCAATTAAATGAAATGTTCTCATTCATTTATGAAGTTGTCCAACTTGTAGAGTCTTCTTGCAGCACTCATGAAGTCAAATAACCTTTCGGCTCCGAAGTGAAAGACAATGTGTGTGTGCGCCCGCTTCCTGTTTATACCCGTGCTGCGGTGCGGCGTGCGGCGCATGACGCGATTCACACACGCCAGCGTTCATTGGCTCGTTCTGTAGACACTCGAAGATGATAGGGCTCCCTGAAGTGATCCCAATTATGTCGTCACATCGACGTTACGTGATAGGGAACTTGGCGGATGCAATCTGTAGTTGAAGATAAATTTGTTGAAATGTATGAAATTTATATATTTTTTCATTTACAAAACTAGCCAAGTTGCATGTACAAAATATGATAGTGTTAAAAAAAGTAGAGTTAAAAACCTTGCTGTATTATTATTATTATTTTGTACATTGCCATCTTGCTCCAACCAAAGTGATTTGATCACACCTGACGTTGTACTGTAATTCTGAATTTCCCATGGAGGACTTGAACGCCCCATAAGCTCCGGGCCCTCCGTTACTGTTTCTAACTCAGACACACATTAGAACATCCCATAGAAATAAACTGGAGCTGTCCTTGACCAGCATAAAGAGCTGTTTTATATTTCCAGGAAGTTGGGTAAACTTCCCATTCTTAGAAAAAAGGATTCTAGAACCTTAAAAGGTTCTGTCAGGCAATTCCTATATAGAATCTCTTAGGGGTTCCCATCATGGGATCATTGTATGGATTTAGTTTTAATTCATTTTCAATTTTAATTAAATTTTATGAATTAAGCGTCTCGTAAACATACTTTATAAGTAAAAAAAAAATAGAATAACCCATGAAACATGAAAGTATTATGCAATCATTGAGTCAAGAACCCCACTTAATGGCGAATGAAAACTACAACACATAAAATTGTTGCGTCAGATTTGCCATTGTATCACAAACACTCATGCTGGATCATTAGTATTCTGTAAGCTAATATAACAAGAAAATATAGTGTTAGAATTGTGCATTTCATTTAAAAAAAAAGTCAACAAGAGGGGGAATGTGTGTACTGGATCAAACAAAACTGGACAACACAGGTGCCAGAGGGGCGAAAGTTGGTGACGAATCTAAGCCCCCGGTTTTCGGGGGAGGATTGAAGTTGATATTACCTGCTATGACGCGACACAACTGTTTACCATATCACTGTGCAGCTCCCGTATCTGATCGTTGTTGTGCATACAACTACATCTTCTAGCAGAGGGTTAACACTTTAATGAATTTGCTTAATAACATTTTAATGAAAATTTGTGTTCTTAATCTTTTTAATATGCAAAAACTGTAGTATACAAGACGTCTGAGTGCCTAGTATAGTTTATTATAGTGAGCGCAAACCAAATCATCAGTCAGCAATCCTTCCATCTATTTAAGAAGTCATTTTTATTCAGAATGGATATATTCCGATCACCGGGTCTTGCTGGCCTGAGGTAATGTACAGATGTAATGGCTCATCTTTCTGGAGTCATAATGCAGGGGGCACAAGATTTATGTGATACTCAATAATGCTCCATGCTCTAAGATACCTTCTAGCATTATTAAAAGTCAAAAAGTTATCTAGGTTAGCAGAATGGATCCCCAAGCTGACTGCTTTGAATATGATTTCCAGCAATTGAGGCAGGCTTATTTGGGTATCTAGGGCATGTATTTAAATGCATGTGCTTCCAGCTCCATGTTGACTGCTTATCTGTGCAAGCTTATTCCACATGCTGCGTGTCTCTCTCTCCACCGTCCTTTATCAGGTTGTGACCTTACACAGGAACTTCTCAGATCCCAGAGGGGAGAGGGAGGGAGAGAGAGAGAGAGAGAGAGAGAGAGAGAGAGAGAGAGAGAGAGAGAGAGAGAGAGAGAGAGAGAGAGAGAGAGAGAGAGAGAGAGAGAGAGAGAGAGAGAGAGAGAGAGAGAGAGATCCTTCCCTCCTAATATCCTTCATAATTCAATCAATTTAGCAAACTACTGTATATAAACATGGGAACAGTAATATTATTTTAGTTGGCAGTAGAATTCTTTCAATTGCTTTGGTTTTATTCCCAGATTTGAAAGGGTGCTGAGCATCACCCTGAGTAGGAAACACTGAAACCAGTGATGTTAGGGGGTGTTACAACTATCATCTGTTGTTGCTGTCTTGTGAGTCTATCACATAGACCACCTACAAATTTCATGGTTTATAACTGGACCAAAAGATAACAAGAAACATTTTCTTCTCACATTTTTGAACTCCTGTTCGAAGGAGTAATGAGATACTTCGTAGACTGTCCTCACTCAATGGCTGGCTGTCTAAGTGGTGTCCACAAAATAATATAATATTTAAAAGTTTGTGGGGCAGACCTGACCTGTTGAAAAGAGATGGTATTAATCCCTCCTGGGATGGTGCTGCTCTTCTCTCTAGTAATATGGCACATAGTCTTAGAGCTCAAACATGACAATCTGGGGCTCAGGTCAGGAAGCAGACAGACTGGCTAAACCGACCGTCTGCTAGATGTCTCACATCACTGAGGTCAGATAAATCCCATCACTTAGAGACTCTTTCACCTTGATATCATCATATAGAGACTGTGTCTGTTCCCCAAATTAGGACATACAAAAAACTCCCAAACCCATTTAAGGGTAAAAATTTAATTGATGTTCAACAAATAAAAAGCAGATATAATACGGATGAACAAATGATAAAGTTTGGGTTGCTGAATTTCGATCCCTTACTTCAAAAGCACTTATTGTTAATGATATGATTACAGTTTATAACCTAGATGTGCTGTGTTTGACAAAAACCTGGCTAAAAACAGACAATTACATTACTTTAAATGAGTCCACCCCGCAAGATTACTGTTATAAACATGAGACTCGTCTGAAAAGCAAAGGGGGAGTTGTTGCTGTAATTTGTAGTAATATCTTCAGAATTACTGAGAAGTCTAGTTTGACATACTGTATAATTATTTTGAAGTGTTGGTGCCTAATGTAACACTGTCTAATGTAAATGATAAATCACGTTTGAGATTTGTGCTGGCTACTGTATACAGGCCACCAGGGTACCATACAGACATTTATCAAAGATTTTGCTGATTTTCTATCAGAGTTAGTACTTAATAAAGTACAATACAGTCTAGAGATGCACCGATTGATCGGCTGGTGACCGGAATTGACCGATTTTCACGTGAACGGCCATGATCGGCCAAATCGGTCAAATGCACTCGGGCGCCGCATGATTAACATCGCGCAACATCAACATCACACCTGCACACGGAACGCACATGTAGGAAACCTCGTGAATTATGGCCGTTTCACACCGCAAGCGTGAGCAACGCGTTTTTTTTTTTTTTGGCGTGCATGTTAATCAATGAGTGCATTCACAGGAGCGTCGCGTGAGCGTCAAGCAGGAGCAGTGCGTGATCAGCGGTGAAGCGGGAGTTTCAGCGAAGAGTCTATTTATGCTGCGCTGCTCACGCTCAATTAAAGTGACAGCACACTTTTGATGGACAAAATAAATATGATTTCACCCAAAAAGTGCCCAAAATTTACATGTCTGGTGTGTTTTAACCATAGACTGTAAAAAAATATGGACGTAGTGTCCATGACGTCACCCGTAGGTTTCTGAAGAGCGTTTTTGAAGCCTAAAGTGGGCGGAGTCAGCCGTCACCATCTTGGCAGCGCGTCACCGCGCGTCACTCCCGGATAAACCAAACTGGGCAAAAAGGCGGGTTTTGGGTGGAGGTGAGGAGCCTGGATGCTGAAACCACACCCCCCTAGCTTGAGGTGATCGAGTTTGCTCAGGCTAAGGAGTTAATGTGCTACTGGCCTCACGCTAAAGTGACAGCAGACTTGAAGAAGTAGGCCTAAAGCCAATAGTTAAAGTTCATGTTTTTGCCCTTTGAAATACTATAATAGTTAAAAGACATAACTAAACGTGAGACTATGTGTATTGTGATGCATTATTATTCTGCTAGATAAAAATGTATTATCATGCAGTAACTTACAATATTTGCTCTGAGCGTGTGTGTGAAAGTGATTCATGCACATACATGTCAGTCAGCGCGGCATCGCACGTCAAGTTCATAAAGAGCTTTATTCAGTCCATTTTAAATTCTGATAGATATTACCTAAGAAGTTCAAGTAATGCACTAGAAATCCGCGCTCATTTAATGGACGGAGAGAAAGCACTGACACCAGCAGGATTTCATCTGACGGTACTTTTTATTTAACACTAAAAAGTTAAATAAGCATATTATAGTCTATCTGTTCCGTAAGATCAACGGTACCGTAGAACGAGTGTGGCCTCTATATCTTAGGCGTTTTTAAATCTGAACTCCAAAAAGCAACGAAATTGTCAGACATCCATGAGTGCATGTTCACAGAGGAAAACAACTGAAAAACAGTGCTGGTTGTTCTTTCGATACTCGACAACGACGGAATCCAACGGCATGGGCGAAGGTATAAGGCATGTATTAAATTTTATGAAATAATCCCGAAAAAAGTATAAACACGGCAGAGATGGCAAGTTCAGCAGCTGGAATCAGCTGAGGTGACATGATGGCTAACAGAGAGCAGACAAACGGCTAACAGCACGGCAATCCACCTGTCACTCAAGTGGCCACGCCCTTGATTATGCAGCATTTTAAGGCTTAATATAATTTAAACGGATGAGTTATAAACAAATTCACCTCCCTCACAGTTGTCATGAAGGGCAAAATTAGCTGTATAGACCAAAACAACTTTAGACACCAGGCTGTAAACATATTTTTTTCTGCTGTAAAGTTCGGCATTTTAACATGGGGGAGATACAGATTTGACTCACTTTTGCTCCCAGCCTCAAGCGGCCAGTCGATGAATTGCAGTTTAATTCACTTCCGTGTTGGTTTCAAGAGAGAGACAGGGAGGTTGCTGCTTGGTTTTAACAAGAACTGGAATAGGCTATGTCAGAAAAGAAAATGAAGACTCAAAAATATTTATAGAAAATGTACCCATTTAAACTTGTTTTTATTATTTCCCAATCGTTTCCCTGCACTTGCTCCACTTGCCCGAGCTTAGTTTAGCCTGGCTGAACATGTGGCAGATGAGAGAAGAACTGTTTGCGAAATAAAACTTGCCATTGATGTACAAGTGATTGCAATAGGCCTGTGTGTGTGTGTTTTGAGATATAACTTTATACTGCAAGGCTAAATTTATTTTATTTTTATTTGCTATTTATATATTATTTTATTGCTATTACCTGTTTTCATACAGAAGTTTAGTTCCCTAAAAAAGTAAATATATCACATTTGTTTTAGTTGAATATTGGAAGTGAAAATGGTTCTTCCATTACACTGCACTTAGATATGTGTGAATTTCCCACAGGAGTAATAATTTATATAGTTCTATTTCATTTAATTTGTTCAAAAAATCTTCTATATTACCATATTAGCCTGGTTCTGTCAACACAGCATTGGCTAACAATTAAACATCGTATACATTTTAAAATATTGCAGATTACTTACAAAGCACTAAATGGTTTAGCTCCCCAGTACTTGAGCGAGCTCTTAATGCATTATAGTCCGTCACCTCTATTGCGATCTCAAAATTCCGGCCAGTTGATAATACCCAGAATATCAAAACTGACTGCTACCGGTAGATCCTTTTCCTATTTAGCACCAAAACTTTGGAACAGTCTTCCTAACATTTTCCGGGAAGCAGACACACTCTGTCAGTTCAAATCTAGACTAAAACACATCTCTTTGACCTAGCATACACATAACACATTATAGACTTCTATAATTCAATGTCTATTCAGGCTGCATAGATTAAGTCAGCCGGAACCGGGAACACTTCCCATAAATCCTGATGTACTTGTAACATCATAAGAAGGATGGCATCTACGCTAATATTAGTCTCTCTGCTTATACCGAGGTTTACCGCAGTCCGCCGGATCCAGGCCGTATTCGGATCTGATGAAGGACCTGCGCCTGGACACGACGATAACGCAGTCCTGAAGTATCAACTAGTCTCTCCCCTGTGAAGGCCTCCTTCCCTTCCCTTTACCTCTGTAGAGATAAAACGTTGTCGGGATAATTCCGGTTTACGTGGCTACGCGGAAGCGATAAAAAAAATCTGTATTATAAATTTTTCAAGGCTTGTACCTTGGACCTATTTCATTGTCTGCGTTCTCGAGTCACCAGGCACTGTTTTGTGCAAATGAGCGGCCGGAGCGCGTTAAGGGTTTTCTGTTAGAACGGTGTTGTTTAAGCGGCCCCTAAGTTAATAACTAATGATCGTTGCGACGCAAATGAATAAATCAAAACTAACTTTAGCTAGACAATAACTTTATTCTAGAGCTGCTGTAAAGCCAAAACAATCTCTGTTACTTTAATTTCCTATTATCACTGTAAAGCTGCTTTGAAACAATCTGTATTGTTAAAAGCGCTATATAAATAAAGGTGACTTGACTTTCCATTTTATTTATTTATTTAAATCACAATCAAACATAAGCTGTGTACTAATTCAGATTTGAAGGATGCAGCCTTCAAATTGGAATACAGCTATAGTACCCTCTAAGGGAACTCGTGCTGTGTCGATTGACGCTAAGGGAATGCTTTGCGTCATGATGTCTTGAAGCACATGTGAAATCAGTCCAATGGTGTGGCGGAATGTCAGAGGCGGGTGACGTCGTGAACCAGGAAACTATAAAGCCTGCCCAAACAAAGCAACGCGAGCTTCTGTGTCTTCACAAGCGCTCTGTTTGAAACTGTTTTTGTCTATTTGGTGTTGATTTGTCACTCTCTCTATATATAAAAAGATAGCGAGTAAGCAGCAGCAGTTCAGACTGTGTGTACACCCCTGCCCGCACTATTTAACGAGTGGGGACACACATGTTCTGTGTGTTGCATGTTTAGGTGAGGAGCATGCACAGTCAGCGCTCGAGGGTGCTTCCCATGCGGACACTCCGATCCCACCTGGTGTTCTTTTGCGAGGACGCTCAGGCTTGCGTTCCCCAAGGCTTCAGACTTGGGGTTCGCAAATGGATTTGTTAGCGGGGTTAGACACCGAGGATCGAGTAGACACCGAGTTAGACGCCGCGATCAGCTGGACGATGGTGGCGATGGTGGCCACGGAGAGACATCTGTGATTGAACCAGGTAGCCAGCCTCAAGAGGCCTCCTCTTATTTTAGTCAATATTTGTGTTGGTGTAGTATGGTTTCCAACGGTGTTATGTTTGTAGCAGAATAGACTTGCCATCAGCTAGTAGGCCCTACCAGGCCTCCCTGAAAGTGAGTCCCCAGCAGTATGGGTAGATGGCTGACAGCACTGGTGTGCTTCAGGCCGAGTAGGCCTCTCAAATCCTCAGAGTTTTCGAGTAACGGGGCACACAGCCAGCAGTGTTGACGGTCAGGCACTGGCCTTAGCAGGCCTCCCTGACCCTGAGCCACAACATAGGGTGCTTGGCTGTTAAATTCACTGGCCAATCAGACAATTGGCTTCAGTGGGTCTCTCTGGAGGTGAGCCCTGATCATGATCAGCTAAATAAGATTTGCCGCTGTATGGTTGGCCGTTTAGGCCTCGCAGAAGGCAAACCCCCAACAGCGTGGGTAATTTTTGCCATCTAGTAAGACCATTGTCAGGCGGTTGGCCTTATCAGGCCACCATGAAGCCCAGTCCCCAACCTTACTGGTCCATGGCAGTTAGTTTCTTACTTAAGAAAACTTTCAGGCGGCCGGCCTTAACAGGCCGCTCCGAGACTTATCCCCAGGACTGGGCAGCTGGCCTTAGCAGGCCACTCTTTGACTGACACCCAGAATCGGGGTTCATAGCAACCAGTTTTCTAGCTTGCTATCAGGTAGTAGGCCTCACTAGGCCTCCCTGAAGGTGAGTTCCCAAGTATGGGCACTAGGTAACCAGCCTACTGGTTATCAGGTAGTAGGCCTTACCAGGCCTCCCTGTAAGTGGTTTCCCAGCGATACTGGGTTCTGGCAGCTAGTGGGCACTTGCTATCAGTTCAGCTGACCTTAGCAGGCAGCTTCTGAAGGCGAGCTTGCACCCTAGCACGACTAAAGTGTTTCCTTTCTGCTACTGGTTCCCTCCCGGAACCTCTTTTTTATATAGCCTACAGCCTGGTTTGGCTACCAGGCAGGCCATGTGCTCCCCTCACTGAGGGTCACTATGAGTACTCGGCCTCCTGAGTCTGGTCAGACGGTCGTAGGCCTCTCGTGAGGCCTCCCAGTTAGATCAGCCCATAGGCCTTTCAGGCCTCCTCAGTGTTTTGAAACACAAACGCTGGGTGGATCCATGGATCGAACAGAGAAATTCCCCTTGCTAGCAAGGGTTGTAAGCACTATGCTGAGTCATGCTCTCCGGGATACCCCGTCTCTGAGATCTGGGCCGAGCGGTTCACTGTCAGCTTCGCAGTCCCTCGGTTGGATGCCTTACCTAAAGGAAAGTGTCCAGAGGCTCTGTCTTCGGACAGACCGTAAGTTGGCCAGAATGAAGTGTTCCATTTAAGTGATGCCAGGTGGCATTTCGGGTGAGTATGTTCCCCTAAATAGTGATTGCCTGGGGCTCCTTCGAAAGGGAACGTCTCAGGCTACGACGGTAACCTTTGTTCCCCGAGAACAGGGAACGAGACACTGCGTTTTTCTGCCATGCCTCGGGGCCTGCCTGCCAAACAGTCCCTTCAGACAATAAGGTGAATGTCATGTTTACAAGGTGCCCTTATATTCTTCCAGGTCACATGTTGATGATATCATGGGCTGTCGCCAGTCAATAGGATTGCCGTGATTCGATAGTAGTTTCAGACACCTGTCACACCTGAGGCGTTCCCCAATGCGTCAATCGATGCAGTGTCTTGTTCCCTGTTCTCGGGGAACAAAGGTTACAGTCGCAACCTGAGACGTTTCTTTTAGTCAGTAGAATGTCTGTTAAGGGACCATCACAATAAAGTCTAACACTTTATTGTGATGGTCCCTTAACATATATATATTAAGCAGACAGTCAACTAATACTGATAGTTGACATGCAGATAAAAAGTTACATAGTCAGCAAAATAAAATGTCACCACTTTCAGCCATTATTTACAACTTAAATATTTGTTTGTAGTAAGTGATTTACATAATGTTACATTTCTGTTATATACCATCTATTATGTAAACAGATTTGTTGTAAATTGTTAAAATTGTGTAAGAACGACAATTTGACCCTCTGTTCTAAAGTGCAAAGTATATCCACATCTATTATTGATTGTATGGCACTTACTGATTGATGTTCAAGTTTATTCACCTGATTAAGCCAGTAATTTGGCTAAGCAGGGAACATTTACATGTGTTGATTATCATACCAATAAAATGTCACATTTTACTGGTAAAAAAACAAACAAAACTGCACCATAAAACTGCATGTCAGGCAAAATTGAGGGAGTTCTCATCCATGCATAATGAACACATTTGATCATTATGAATAAGCCCCAGTTACTTTTTGGGTGGAGGGCTGGCGGATGTTTGCTTGTGACGTTAAATATTCAAAGCAATCATGCAGCTATTGGTTGTGGGGAGTTTCTGACAATTTAACATTTGAGATATTATTATTCTGATAACCTCCATTGACAGTTTAATATAAAAATTGCCGTAGATACCTTATAAAGCGGCTCTGATTTTTTTTTTACCTAATTATGTTTCACCACCTTGAAATCATCTAAGCTACATGGAGGACAACAGGCTCTCAGTGAGCCAAAGGCACATAGTTAGCCATCCATGCTTCAAGGCTGGTTTAAGGACAAGATGCAAGACAACCAGTGACTCACTGCTGTATGTAACAAAGCTGTTGAATATCTCTTTTAATGAGCAAGAGAATGACTCATGTGGACTAACTTTAGTTTTAAATCTTGATCTAACACTCTATCATTTCAGTGAGGGCAAAGACAGTGCTCATTGTTCAATGTCTTCCGTTATCTTCATGTAGTCAGAGCTTTGACTGTCCTTCAAAATTCAACAGGCAGTGATTTGAATTTCAGGCTAATTTAGTTAGCAGCGAGACTGTCTCCAGAGAATTCCACTCCATATCTGAACATATGGACAGTGTCTCAGTGGTGAGGCTCCATTTGGGGGAAAATCTCCAATTAGTCAGAGAGACGCTTTCATGGCAGAGCTATTTTCTCCATCTTTATATTTAGATAATGAGCACTATCATATTTAGAACATTTGGTCATCTGGAGGTAATTAAATTCATCACACAGAGCAGACAATGATGGCTTATTAACATTAATACTGTAAATCAAAGCCTATGTGTAGAAACTAGTATCAAGTTTAGTTATCTGGGGTCCGTTCATGGTCAATTTTGACAGAAGTGGATGGCGCTAATCCATACTGCCGGCTCCGTTATTGAAGGGAGCCACGATGCATGAAATTAAGTGTTGCGTTGACCATCCCTCATAGTCCCCTTCTTCTTTCGGCTCGGCTAACGTTTGAGCTGCTCTCTGCACTGTAAGTTTAATTAGTAACAAAAACTGCTACCTTTGCTGTAAAGTCAAGAAAGAAACAGATAAAGTCACTGCTCGGATCAATTCAGCAGCTCCTCTGAGTTTCACTCTGAGACACGAAGTCTAGTGTTGTGAATGCTAATGTCGGAGACTAGCGCACTGCTTCAAAACTGCACATCCGCCTTATCTCTGTGCAGACACTTCACAGAACTGCAAATGACCCCAAAAAAACAAGTTTGAGAAAAGTTGCTGAAAATTCAAGGGCAGCTTAGCAAGATAAAAAGGAAGCACTAAGCCATTTTAAGGTGGTTGTTTAATATATTATCTTTTAATGAATACAATGATGGGAAAAGCAGTTGAGGCAGATTAAATTTGTCAGACAAACTGGCTTATATTAGGTGCTCATATTACCATATAGGCATATGAATTCTTATGAAGAAACATTTTGCTCCCTAAGGTGAAACAGAATTTGCACAAAGTTTGGTCCTTTTTCAAAATCTGCATGCATTGTTTGAACTGTTCAGATTGTTTCAGTGCAGCATATCAAATAAAACACCTTATACTACAGGTCTGTTGAATGCTTGATTCTGATTGGTTGAGAACGTTCTAAGGTGTGCAATTATTTTCAGGGAAACGCACAGCTAAAGTAGTTCCAGGCAGGTTTGACCGCATTACAGTTCCATATCACTGCGCGTAGTTAACTGTAATAATGGAAAATAGGATCCAATTCATAACAAGAAAAAACATGCAGCCCCATGCACTTGATCTGCAATTTTCGATGTCTAACTTCACAATCAAAGGACACATGCAGTTTAATTTTAATAAATAAAGTATATAGAAAATTAAACTGAATATATAAAATAAATTGATAGTCCTGCTGGACGGGTTTTCGTAATTATTCCAGATAATATAACAAATAAATAATTATTGATAGGCCTACTTATTAAAAGGCTTTGTGTGTTTAATTTATTAGGTTGTCTACTGTCAATTATAGAAAAAAATAGCGAATTAATTAAAACGAATTTAATTATTTAATTAATAAATAGCCTATAATAATATTGACGCGCATGCTTTTCTGTCTCATTATTGCAACCTCCCTCTCTCTCTCTCTCTCTCTCTCTCTCTCTCTCTCGCTCTCTCTCTCTCTCTCTCTCTCTCTCATAACTGCATTAATAACTGCATAAAGCCGGGACACACTTACTAAGGCCAGTTATGAATGTAATTTGATACTTATGTTATGACTGATCATGCCCAAACGCGTGTTCAGCGCGTTCAGTCTGTGTTCACAGTCGGTGTTTAAGACCTGCTACAGTCGATGGAAACAGTCAGTCTTCGAATGTTTCAGCAAGTCGTAAGTGTGTCCCATCATTAGTCTGCTATCAGTGGCTCAAACCTCCGTTACTAACTCTAAAATGACGTTTTGGAATTAGCAACGGAGGCAGTGTTGCCAGATTGGAAATGTCCAATTATCGTACCAGTAGTTCAAAATTATCATATTTGGAAGAAAATGATCGTACACGAGTAACCGTGCAGAATACAGCTATTTATCCCCACATGTAGGGCGGATTGTTTGGTTTTGTTGGGGGGGGGGGGGGGGGGGGGGGGGGGATGGGGGGGGGGGGGGGGGATGGGGGGGTTGTAGTGTTGACGTGCGGGCCGGGCGACGCCGTGTGGTGCCTGTGTGTGTAAGTGTGTGTGTGTGTATACGTGCTTGCGTGCAGGCAGGCGAGCCTGCAAAATGATTCTGGGTCAGAGAGAGAAGCGGTAGGATGTGTGTTTGGACGAACGACTGAAAACTCTGAAATTATCGTACATTATGGGATTTTTTTCATTATTGATCGTACATCGTACAGAGGTCAAAAATATCGTACAAATACGATAATTATCGTACATCTGGCAACACTGAACGGAGGCATGGGATTAGATGCGTAAGAAATTAGTCCTACATACAATTAGTCCTACATACAAGAGTGTTTTAATGGCAAAAGCTTGACAAACGTCTTGAAATGCATCATCTGAACAATGTTTTGAGGTGTGGTAACTGTAGTATAAGCGGAATAATTGACTTAAGGCCGTTGAATTACTAGAAAAATAACGCACACCCGATGTGTAACGGCCACTCCGCTTCGCGTCGTGACCGCATTACCACCTCGGGTGTGCATTATTTGTCTAATAATTCAATGGCCTGTCGTCAATTATTCCTTACATAATTCAATGGCCTGTCGTCAATTATTCCTTACATAACATCAATGTCATTAAAAATAAGTCACACTACAATTCAATTCAGTGATTTGGAGGGCCAATCATTATCCTAATGCGTAGGCTACTGATAATTAACTATGTTAGTACTCTTTCTCCATTGAATGTAACCAAAATTGCCATTCTATGCCAGTGGATGTATAATAGTGTGTTGTATTAGCTTATCTGCATGTAGTGAGCAGTTTAATCTCATTCACATCCTGTCTTGCTGAACAGTGTGGTCTGTAAATTAGAATTTCAGATGCACAAAGATATATTAAATTTAGATTAGAAGATTTTTTTTTTTTAAATCTACAGTCAAACCAAAAATTATTCATACATAATTTTTTATTTATTTTTACTAGTGGGTGCTGGACATTATTTATCATTTATGTAAGTGAGGATAGCAAAATAAAGTAAACTGTGACATATTATACCCAAAAAAGTCCTCATAAAGTGGACTACCAGTCAAATTGATAAATATTTGGGACCACAAATTATTCAGACACTTTGACCTGACCATGTTTTGCTTACGTGTTTTTTCTTTAATTGCTAGTGTGACCTTTTTACACCATATACTGAACAAAATTAAGCATTGCTTGGTAATTGGTTGACCTAAATTGGTATTATCTAATTGTGTACTTAGATTTAACTGCTGACAACTAACAGCTATTAAACCTAATTACAGACAGTCTTACAGAAGGATGGTCAAAACCAGTGAAATATCAACTGATTTGATAACTCTGAGTTCTTGTCATATTTTATTACCATTTTCTAAACTATAGCGAATAAACTGTGATAATGTGAGAAATGTTGAAGGTGTCTGAATAAATTTAGGATTGACTATGTATATCTATCTATCTATCTATCTATCTATCTATCTATCTATCTATCTATCTATCTATCTATCTATCTATCTATCTATCTATCTATCTATATATATATATATATATATATATATACAAATATAAAAATATATATTAAAAACCCCTGACTGAGCCGCATACTACTTGTAATATTCTGCAAATTTTCCATATTTGTCTTTTTAATTAAAAGCATTACAAAATGAAGTACTTTACGCTTCAAGGATAGAACAGAACTCTCTTGATACATCACATGGTCCAAATTAGACTGTAAAAAGACACATTAGTTTCCAAATAGCTAAGTTACTGAAAACTTGCCTGTACCTCATATTTTTCTAATCATACAAGATTGGCTAGTTTTCTAGGAGGCACATGAATCATTGTGATACCTATTTTTCTGCTAAGTGTTGCTTGTTTTTTCTTGCTAAAATACCAATTAAAACTGAAACAAATAATTGATGAAATACAGCTTTTAGCTGAAAGTGAATCATGTTATTTTGCATTAAAACATCCTCCGTTGCTTTTAACCTCACTTCAGTTTGACCAAATTTCATCATTGTTCTCTCTGAGATATTTAAATAGATGATTCATAGCTCCTTCAATGACTCAGGGTATACATTTTTCAGCAGTTCTAAAAATAATTTATGAGTAGATTTTGGTCTGTTCAGAATGTGACAAAAATGGCCTATAGACATTTTTTCCAAGTGTATCGCACAGATTCAGTTGTCAGTAAGACAGTGAGCGTCTGTGCATGTCAAACACCTCGGATCATTTTTATCTGATGCTTTTTACCCTAGAAAGCCCAATTTACAAGGATAGCAAATCTCACAAAAGCAAGTCTCACAGTGTGTCTCAATTTTAGGGTTATAAAAGACAAACACTACATGACTTTCACTGAACATCCAACCCAGCTTACAGCAGAATACACAAGCCACGGTAAGGTAATACTTTAAAATCTTGACAAAGTTGTTAAGCAGAAAAAGGGGATTTCAGTTAATCTGGGTAAGGGGTTTATTATGTCTTTGGGGTTTTCTGCTGTTTGGTGATTTTGACAAAAGCTGTAGTGACACCTTTCTGTAACACCTGCTTTGCAAAATTTGTGTTAATAACCCTTGCTAACAGGGTCAGCTCAAGGCTTCAAAATGTGAATTAATTTTGATCACTCAGAAATTGGGATAAACCAGATCAATGGGCCAATCAGAAGACACAGGAGTCGAAGGAGGCAGAGGTGTACACACATAGACTTTTCCAGCCACACTTTTTTATATAAAAACAATCAATGGAATGAAATAATTAAACAATAAAGACAAAAAAGCAGATATGACTCAACAATATCCTTTATAGAAAATAAATTGTACACAATTCAATTGTGACTTAAACTTAGTTACAAATTAAAACAATTACCCAAATTAAATAATAACTAATAATAATAATAATAAGGCTTTTTACCTTATTTTACCTTATTTTTACCTTATATAAATGACCTTTTCACAACTGAAATTAAATTACAATTTCCCAACAAAATATAAAAAAATTAAATAAATAAATGTAGGCTACAATACCTTTTCGTTACCACATTAACAATGAAAGAAAATATGTAGGAGATATACATCTCTTATCAGATCAAATAATTATTTTCAGTTTAACAATTTCAGTCCAAACAACAACAAAAATTAGAATTTTCCCCCTTAGTTCTTAGAAAATGTCAGTTCCAAAAGGACCCCCCCCCCCCCCAAATCAAACGGAAAATGAGAAAAGTAGATCCAAGTTTGGTTTGTTTATTCGCCATCTACAGTATTTTCTTCACTCGTCACTTGACTCGATGCATCCACGGCAAAGAACACAGTCCACAGTTCGAAAATCCAACTTCAAAACATAACGTTACATGCAAAAACTGGCCTGCACACAACAGGGCAATGTCCTTTTTGATTTCTCTTTACATTAGCATCATTCAGCAAATTTCTGAGCAACAATTAACATTTTAATCACACTTTACACATAGTGAAACACATTGCTTTTTCTGTTTAGTCTCAAATTAATACTGTACATAGACACAGTTCACAACCACATTCATCAAAATAAACATTCAACTCACTGCTCTTGTTCATTTGTCTCTCTTCCAGGTTACACCAGATGAACCTCGATTAGTAGTGTTAGCTTGGCCTTAAACATCTACAGATCAACAGGAACTCTATGCAGGTAAGTATCAAAACAAAAACTTCTCAATCAGTGTAGTTGTAACAGAAAACTGATTCTGTTTTCTTTCAGGTATTTAACAAATCACTCTTTCTCCTCTCTGTATTCTATCCAAGTACTCCTCACTGCAGACTGTAGCGCGGTGATGTCACGTATTTGCGTCATGTATATTACGTGTGGTATGTCTTCTTCTTCTTCTTCTTCTTCTTTAACTGGTGGTTAGCAACTATTTCTTGTGCATTACCACCACCACTGGATTGGAGTAAGGAACGGGAGTTACTAACTATTCTGTACTGTTTTGAACAAACAAAATAACCAAACAAAATAAACAAACAAAACCAAACATATAAAGTAAGAAACCAAAAATTTCTCCTGAACTTCTTTCCAATAAAGTCTTAGTATCTAAAGACACTTTCTTTGCTTCCAGCTGATTAACAAGCCTTTGTCTAGCCTGATTGTATCTATGACAGTAAACTATTACATGCTCTACTGTTTCAGGTGTATTGCTCTGGCAATACTCACAATTTCCATCACCATGCTTTCTCATTAAGAACAGTGTACTATTCAGCTTTGTATGACCCAACCTCATCCTAGTCAGCACAATTTCTTCCTCTCTAGATCTGGTCGTGTGTGTGTCTTTTCCAACTTTCCCTTGTATCCTATATAGATATCTTCCTGTGCACACATTGTCCCAGATATGTTGCCACTTTTTAATGGTTTTAGCCTTAACTATACTTTTTATCTCTGCTTTACTGTATTTCACATCTATATCTATATTATTTTCCCCTGTTGCTCTCTTTGCATGTTCATCGGCCAGTTCGTTACCTTCCACTCCTATATGGGCTGGAACCCATAAGAATGTCACCCTCCTCCCTGATGTGTTTTGTCGTCACGCGTTTTTAAAACACGTGCATATTTGACATAATATTTTAATAAAATGTTAAAGTATTAAAAACACTCTTAAGTAATAATGAAAGCAGCAAAAAGGAGTACAGCACATATCCATAGTTTTAACTATGCCTGATCTAAAGTAAACTTATAAGGAATTACAGAGTACTGTGTAATATCTGTGTACCATTTTATTTAAAGTTTATTTTCTCATTATGTTGCACTTCACTGTGTAAATTACAAAATTACAGTAAACATTAATGGCACCTTATATATTTCTTATTTTAATCATTCCTCTGTGATAGTTCCCCTTCAGTCGCTCACATTCGACGTAGTCGACTGATCGGGATCACCCCAGGGAGCCAGTCATCTTCGAGTACTATTGAAACGAGCCAATGGAATTGGCATGCGTGATTTGCATCACACACTCTGCCCCCGCCCTTTGGGCGGGGATCCTCGTCTGCCCCCTAAGGCCTGTGAGTTCTCATCCGTTCCGACGGGCAGAGCTTACAAAATCCATGTGAAAGCACCCTGGCCTGCCGCCAAACCCTCAGTCCGTAACAGACCTTTTGTTTCTCCAGGCCAACGGTCCCTAGAATGAGTGTCCATCAATACCGGCTGAGGGGCCACGTACAAAGGGCATGCAGTAACTGGGCCACCCTCTGACTGCATTGGCATCCATTGCGTCGAGTTGCTCTCAGTTCATCTTGCTTTGAGACACCGCTACTCAGCGAATTTGTACTGGTCTGAAAAGACAACATTGCGACCGTTGCGCTACGCTTCCCTCGCATGTCACAACTCGCCCACCAACTCCTCCTCAGAGTCAGAAGCTTCTGAGGTCGCTTCATTCCACTTATTACTTCTGGCCTGCTCAATCGTGCCGCTGACGAGCCTCACGACAGCCTATGGCCCAGGAAGAGTGGAGTCTCTGTCCCCAGGCGGTCAAGCTGTTTGGGACCACTTTGGGGCCGCACAGTTACATCTGTAGCCCCTCCAGACTCGTCCCTCCGCCAGTTGTTTTTTCTCCTGTCTGAGTGGACATCCCTCGACTCAGAAAAAAATCTGGCCACAGCTTGCCCCGGGGCCCCCGCAGAAATGCGTTCCCCAGTGAGCCTTCTTGCACACAACTGTGCTAAAGTCAGGGAGGAGATGGAGCAGGTCTTGCTAGTCGCCCTTTATTGGCCCTAGGGCTGGGGCGGTATGGATTTTTTCTAACCGCGGTTGAAAAGCAAGATTTTCCCGCGGTATGGCGGTAAACCGCTTTAAATAGCCAGCCCAACCCCCCACCCACCCCCCCCACCCCGTCAGACTTTCGCGCACGCACCAGAGGTCGTTTTTGCTAGACAGACTTTGTTAAATATTGTCACCTACATCCGAAAAAAAACGAGCACAATTTGAAATAGTCAAATTTTCATCAAGCAGTAATTTGGCATGAACCAATCACTGAATAGATTTCCTTATTTAAGAATATTCTCAGATACATTCGCATTGAATTCATCATTTTCAGGATTATGATGTTCACATTGGAAATGAAAGAACACCTATTGCAACATGTCTTAATTACAAATATTATACTCCATAATTATGTTTACATAATATAGTGTTATTTTTTATTCAATCTATGTCGATTATATGAAGAGTGAACATCATGAGTAAGATAGGATCATACGATGGGTCAGACACGATTTTGACCACTTTATTAAGTTTTGTTTTGTAGAAAGCCTTTCTTTAAATTAAATTTCGTTTTGTATAAATTGTACCTCAATTTTAATCACTGTTTCATTAACTAATTGCCTGGAATTAAGAATTAAGAAGCAAATAGCAGCAGACATATAATCAGGAGGACATGGAAGCGCAGGTGCGATCTCTTGCGCGTGAACTGGAGCTCGTCTCATAAATGAACCGAAACTCGGCGTAGGCTGGGCCTAAATGTCTACTTTTAAACAAAATTCAAAACGAAATGATAACATTTTAGTATACAGTAGCCTAGTCAGGTAAGGTCAGGTTTGCCGATGTGCGTTATAGGCTATTTACTTATTTATATTTATCCCTGTGCGCCGATCGGAGACAGAGTTCACTGCTGATATTCTGGGGATACAACATAGCCAATATACTAGGGACTTTAGCCTTTAAATATCTTTGCTGCATTGGATCAGTGTTCTTTCTAGAACAGCCAAGAGCTTTCTAGCCTCGCGACAGCTGCGCCTCGCATTGCTCATAGACCTTAAAACAGTCAGCGCTGCGGATGCGGTTTCGAAAATTGATCAAAAAACGTTGGTGTGGGTGGATGGCGGACTGATGATGAGTTTTGTGATGCGGTTGCGGATGAAATAATAGGGACTTTAAGCAACAGCCTCTGGTGGAACGGCAACGGCATTCTGGCGTTCTATTGCGCATGCGCGACTTTAACTGCTACTTCACGACGTTCTACTGTAACTGTCTACTACGGGAGAACAGCTGATTTGCCGTTGTCGCTACTACGTGAAAGATTAAGAAAGTTAATATTGTTTTATGGTATGTGGCATTGTAATTGTTTATGTATATCATTAAATGCCCAAAGCAACCCTCTCCTGCTTTTTAAAATCACTTTCTTTATTTGTATTTTGTCAAATTATTAAATTATTCCCTACGCCGTACTCTTCACTGTTGCTTAGTGATTTTTGCGTTCTTTAACTACGGCAGTTAACCGTTTACTTCCGGCTGCCGTTGCCGTTCCACCAGAGGCTGTTGCTTAAAGTCCCTAATAATAGCCCATCCGCGCATCTCTAATACGAATGGAATGTTATTATGCGTCATGGAACATTGCGCTCCTCAACTCGCGAAAGGTCGGATTTGATTCATCTTTTGATGATAAGTTTTGTTTAGAAAACCTTGAATCCATGTAAGCTACAATATCATTAGACATAATCCATGTCATTAGAATCAATGAATCCATGTCATTAGACACAAAGTGCACACATGTGCAGGCCAAGGTTTTTTTTTTGTTTTTTTTGCAGTGATGTCGGTGACGAGATCAGACCCGCGGTTGGAGTCACGTGACCGCGGTATTGCGGTAACCGTCCCAGCCCTAATTGGCCCAGCCACTCGACAGCCCTTCCTGACTTCTTCCTCAGCGTACATTCTCAGGGATGGGGCATGATGGCACCCGCGTTTAGACCTTGGAGAGTTCCAGGTCTGGTTCTAAAAAGAATGGGATGAGGAGGTTCTGGTTACTACCGCAAGAATATTTTATGCCATAGAGACCATCACTTCTGTGATAGCACCCTCTTAAAATGAGGCACGCTCCCCCTTAGAAGTGGAACCTATTTGCTGAATTGAGTCTTCTCTCCGTGATGAGATCCCGAAGGTGTTCGATCACTTCAGTGCTTCTTTCCTGCTAATGGGTTGGAGTGAGGGCTGTCTCCTCCACCTCAAAATGTTGTTGCCTCTGTATTGACGCACATCATGATGCAGTGGATACAAATCCGTGGGAAGCACAACTTTATCATCAGGTTCCTGAGGGGAGCAAGGAAACAACAGACGTGGCGGAACGCCCGAAGCCATGCCCATCACTTGTATGCACTGGTGGAACCTGTGTTTGGCTGGGTCCATATGTTGTGATCCCTACGGCGATCCCATATGTGTATTCTTCCACGGTATGGCTCCCTGCGGCAAGCCCATGTCTTCCCTCGGCAGACCCTGCTCTGCCATCACTGTCCAGTTGAGTCTCCCCCTATCATAGGCTGGAGCCACCAAAGTGAAATTTCATATGTTGTACTGCCCGGTCATCCGCCGAGTCCATATGTGTATTCTCCACATGTTTCCTCCCTTCGGGCAGGATGTGGCTTCCGCAGCATATTCCTTTCCAACGAAAGAGAACGCTTTCCCAGTGGTCTTGTGGAACAGCAGTGACTTCCCTGGCCTAAGCCCTGTCCCATCTCCGTCTCAAATAATGCGGGGGGGATCAGAAGGCTTTTGTCTAGCCACTGGAAGGTGGCAGCACTAGTGGTGTTTTAATTTGGATCCCAATCAGTCGACACGTCGACTACGTCAAACGTGAGCGAATGAAAGGAAACGTCTCGGTTCTGTAACCCTCGTTCCCTGTAGGAGGGAAAGGAGACGTACTCCCGTCACCACTATTGCTGGACCATCGCTAACTCCGAGTTACGCTCGGCTCCTGGGTGAAAAAGCAACTAGTGCGTGCATCCACTTCCGTATTTATACCCGCGCTGCGGGGGCGGAGTGTGTGATGCAAATCACGCACGCCAATTCCATTGGCTCGTTTCAATAGTACTCTGAAGACTTTTTAATGTTATTTTTTATTTTTATTTATTCATTTTTATAATAATTTCATAATGTATTTTGTTAAGTCAGACTATGTTTGTACATGTGTGCTGAGCAGAGAGTTGGTAGAGTTATATTTTGCTTAGAGGTATGCAATGTTCACTGAGAGAGATGTTCCAATGATGATGATACTTCAAATATGTACAGTTGATATGCTCTTTGCAAGAAAAGGAATGTTTTTTAACTGATGCAAATGTACAATTTGTATACCACTAATGTATACACTGAGAAATAGTTCCTTAATGTGGAAGGTGGATTGTACCATGTGCATTAGGTATACATTTCATTTTTAAACATATAGGCAAAATGTTTTTCTATCTTACAAGGAAGTTGTAAGTCTCTCTATGATGTATATAAGCTCAATCTTACTGTACCACCTTAGAGAAACATAAAGGCATGATGGGGCGAGAAGAAGGAGAAACATAGAGATGATGGGGGAAAGGAAGGAGAAACCCAGTGAATCCATTTACAGCTAGCATGATGGGATGAGAAAATAGAGAAATGGGGAACAGAGAAATCTGGAATGAAGACCTCCTCTCATGTAGCCTTATTCTAATATGCCTGTTTCTCTCTGTCTGACACATGATACATAATAAATAGAAATCTCTTGGCAAAAGTAACTGGTGTAGCTTCCGTGATTCAACAATAATAGGAGGGAAGCAGGATTTTCAAATCTACATACTCGAAGATGACTGGCTCCCTGGCGTTATCCCGATCAGTCGACACGTAAACTACGTCTCCGTTCCTTCCTTCAGGGAATGAGGGTTACATAGGTAACTAAGACGTTCTTGTTTATTTTTGTGCATTATTACAAAACATTTATGCCAAAAAATTTGTTTGAAGTTAAACAAACAGCATACAGTACAGTACATTGTCAATCTCTGTATCCCATATTATGCATGCCAACTCAAAAAACCAAACTCATAACAGTGATAACTTTTATTTCAAAACAAAGATGACAATTGTGTAAAATATGTACACATACAGATAATCACATATATATATATATATATATATATATATATATATATATATATATATATATATATATATATATATATATATATATATATATATATATACACATCAACAAACAGACAGACACACACAGACACACCATTCAAATCTACTCAGCCTGAAATTCCCCTCCATCATTGAAAAAACATTAAACCGAGCAATAGCCCTCAACCTCCTTATCTGAATAAAATCCACGCAGGACTCCCTTTTTCAGGACCTAATGTAGATAAAATGTAGAACAAACAATATTGAATCATTTTGAAGAAAGGCATTAACATGGTACAGAGTCATACAATGATTTTAATATTATTAATAATATATATATATATATATATATATATATATAACATATTATAGGAAGATGTTAGACAAAAATAAGCTTGAGTGTTATTGGTTTTGTCTGTAAAGTACCTAAGAGACTTTGTTTATGAACAACAAACTAGATTAAAAAAAGTTTGGCAAGACAAACTTTAGGTTGGCTTGAGAAAGCCTAGCCTGAAAGTTTGAAAGTTTTAAAAGCTTGAAGTTTGAAGGTTTTCAGTTTGAAGTTCAAAGTAGTTTTCAAGCTGAAAGTTTGAAGGTTTTGAAGGCAATACAGTCTATCAGAAAAAGACAACAGACAGACAGACAGACTTTCTCAAGTAACTTTTACAGAACTCACTACTTATTTAGGATTTAAAGAACTTACTGTCCAGCCATACAAAGTGGGCCTGTTCTCGGAATTCGGGCTCACTGACAACGTCCCTGAAAATCTCGCACGTCAGTGAAAGTCTCAGGAAAGTCACATCGCCGATGTCAGGTGGCATCTGTCCAAAGAAGCCAACAGTCAGTCCAAAATAGCATCATTTATCATTTTATAGTAGCATCATTTTCAAAACCCTGTTATTTCAAAAAATAAAGTGGGAACCAATACCTGCTCTCTCTCCTCTCCTCTTTTTCCAGAGTTCTTTTCTTTCAGCATCTGACCTTCAAATGTTTAAAATATAAAGTCTCATGAAGACAGTTTGTTCTTAATGACATCCCCCAGGACCAGGATTGAAATCCACTTGTTTAGATTGATAAATGCAATGAATTTATTTGCAATCTATTGTTAAAAACACTTAGTATTTATTTTAAACTGCATCATTTATGTTCACAGATAAGTTGGCAACATTTTAAATACAGTTAAACTTGAATAACTTACTTCAAAGGACAGTTGCTCAGCAGAAGGATGCACCACCATCTTCTAATTGTTAGCATGTCACTGGATTTTTTTTAAAAAAAGAAAGAAAAAGTAAGAAAATAAAGGATTACTTCATTGAACTCAAAACGCCCCTACATACTACAATATGAATTAAAGCACATTAGAGCAGACATTAAAGAAATGTACAATAGTACACTAAACAATAGTTGAGTATTGATTAATACAATCAACAAAAAAACACATGCAAAATATTTTAGATGTAGGGCATTCATAATACTTTCTGGTGTGACTTAGTTACAACACTGACTTAACATTAACACAAACACTCCGCAGTTATTTGAATTGTGTTGTCTGGGAATGCCCTGAGAATTAAATAATAATAATAATGATTATGAAGTTAATACATCAAAAGCTGGTAGGCCTGTTATGCTTAGAATGGTTACTGCTAGAATGTCGTCACAGCTGTATTCCATCCATAGCCCAGGATTTACATGTTTTGCTAGTTGTCTGTGAAATGTAATATTTAAACGCAAAATAAATAACCAATAAATAAAAGATACAATCTAATACTGAGGAACAACTTTTGTTTTTGCAATGCATGCAACAATCAAAATGACTTCATTAATTAAAGTATTTCTGCTCTATTTTAAGACATCTTCCAAGCCTTACTTTGTTTAAAGGCTATTTAAGATTTTTACAGATCCTTTTAAGACCTGCAGAAACCCTGTAATTTCGAATGCGAATACATATACTAAAACATGTCATAACTTTTTTTTAAATCTGTCATCTCTTACTATTAAAAGCTGTTAACACAAACACACAACTGTTTAAATAATGCTTATTGACTTATTGCCATCGAATCCATCGCTTTCGAACAAACGCTAACAACATCTAAAATTATGAACTTGTATATGTGCAATTAACAGCAGTCAGTACGGCACATCTGACATAACTTTACATCTGAGGCGTCCAAAGAATTCATTTGTCCATTATTTATTACTAATGAAACACGACAATGTATAAAAGGTTCCATTACAATAGGCTTGTTTGAGATTCGCCTTGCCTCGCCTGAAATGTTGGTGAGAGTAGGCGGCTGCAGTGAGGGGAGGAGTGAAAAAAGCGCAGGCAAGACGGACAGATCTCTCTTCTCGCAGTGGATCAGACACCTGTGAGATCAAAGGCGGATATCGCGGGATTCACGCTCGTGCACGGTGTTGCTAATAAACTGGATGTAATTTAAGTTCTGTTGCTTTTATGAAAATAAACATAATGAACAAGACACCCAAAGTACTTGTTATTTAATTCCATTCCAAATATGTGTTTATCAATAATTTTTTCTTTAATACAGACATATGTTTATATATTTTTTTTTATTTATAAAAATGACATCACATAACCCATATCGCACTGTCAGAGAGTTTATTCACACATAACGTGTGTATACACATAAAACATAATACCAGAGTTTTAAAATCAAACATTTTAAAAAAGAACAATACATCACGGTTGTTTAAACCAATGAGCATTAAGCTGTGTTGTAAGCAAGTCGTTTCCCATCATGCTTTTGATCAGCGCAGTCGGTGGAGAGCAACTGCGCGCGGCTGCAGAATCCGACACGTGCGCCTTGCGGTCGCGAGAGTTTTTTGACATACGTCAGCATGACATCAGAGCGAGGGCGGACCGCTCTCGGACACATTTCTAACCGGCATGCATCTAGCGTTGATCACCGGTGATCGGTTCTGCACAGATTTTGCTCATCTCAAACAAGCCTATTGTATCTTACATTGTGGCCCCGTAGAAGCCGTTTTTGTAAAAATAGGCTAACAATTGCATCATAACCACGCGACTCTCTGTCGCACAGTAGAGAAATTACCGTATAGACATAAGGAGAAGCTCGTAGGCAATCTTGTACTGTCTATGAGGCAATCGGGGGGACATGGATGCATAAAGTCAAGGGAGAAGCCCATAGATAGAGAGTCCATAAAAGCAACGGGACAAAATATTTCAACAACGTTTTTGAGGAATTGGAAATAATATGGTATGTGGCACAGCTACAAGAAGATTTACAACTGTCAGACAGGTTGCTCACGTCACATCTACGTCGTCACGCTCAGTTTGAGCCTGCGCAGTACGTTCGGCCATCAGGAAGTGAGAGCTTCTTATGGGCTTTACGTTTCTCCGTTGAAATCAAGGGGGTCGCTGTGACCATTTCTTTTACTGTCTATGCTTCTATCTCCGTTTTCCGATCTGTGTTGCTTCACAGGGGGCGCAGTCTGTCCGTTTTTTCTGATTGGATGCCTAACATCTGCAGTGCTATATCCAGTTCTTATTAGTTGCAATATGCTGCAATAATTTACATATTACTTATATGAATAATAAAATGTATGATTTACATATTATAATAAACTATTATATTGTCACAAGGTTTGTTTTATTTGCTGTTCACTCACATACATATTTAGTTAAATATTTATAGGCCTAGCGATTTAAATTTTGAACTTTTTGGAAAAATTAACTTTCATAGACTGCAAATCAGTGCTCGAAGTGGGGCGGTACTCACCGGTACGCAGTACCGGCACTTCTACATTTTACTCTTAAGCGTACCTGCACTTTTTCTTGCGTACCGCTACTTTTCGCATGTAGCCGGTACTCTACCACTGACAGAAAAAGCGTCAGTGTCAAGCCCGTTTCACATATACTCCGTTTGCAGTGCGTATGTGGTGCATATTTTTCCCGCACCCGTATTAACAGGTTAGAGCGTTCACACTGCACGCGGATGCGCTCCTGCGATCCATTCCAGGAGCGGTGTGTAGCCTATACAGCAGTGCAGAGATCGTTTCCACACCGAGTCTATTTCTGCTGTGCTGCACGTGCTGAATTAAAGTTACAGCGCATGGTTCGTGGTCAAAATGAACACAGATTGACATGAAAATATAATAATCTTACCATAAATGCATTTAATTAAATAAAATGTATAGTATCTCACCATAAATGTATTTTTGGACTTGCAGACTTGGAGGAGTTCCGTTTTCACACACACACACACACACACACACACACACACACACACACACACACACACACACACACACACACACACACACACACACACACACACACACACACATACACACACACACACACACACACACTAGACACACACACACACACACTAGACACACACACACACACACACACACACACACACACACACACACACACACACACACACACACACGACTTGTTTAAATACATTTATGTTGTTAATAAATAATTTTGTTGTACCAGCAATATCTCCAAGTTTTGTTTTTCACAGTAGAAAAATGTTATGATTTGCCAATGCAAGAGAGTACCGGCACCTTTTTTCCCCCACTTCAAGCACTGCTGCAAATGTGCTAATTTGAGTCATGGTTTACATTTCTCTGACATATTTCCTCATTTTCTCTGAAACAAGAATTCAGAAAGAAAAAAAAAGAGTCCATTACCAAATAATTTTGAAGTATTGTTGTGACACTACTTGTCACGGTATACAAATTCATTGGTTCCTTCTCGTCTTGTGTTTATGTTGTTGTATGAGTGCGCGTGTGTAGTGGGCGTGATTGAGTGTCATTACCTGATCCGCTCCAGCTGATCACCATATCATCACCAGCTGCAGTCTATCTCATCACCCTTTATATACTCACCGTTGTCTTATCCCCTTTGTCAGATCGTTGTTTGATGTCTCCCTTGTCGGCGTTTCCAGTCTCGTGCATCTGTGTTCCCGTTCCGTGTTCCTGTGGATGTCGTTTCTGTGTTTGGATTATCGTCACGTTGGATTCACCTCACCACTGCACCTGTCGTCTGGATCTGACCATCAAAGTCCCTGCGCCACACATCTACACTCTCCTGTCGGGACTTCCGTGCCTTTACAAATAAATCTGTTCACTTGCAATTGCTTCCTGTCATCTGTTGAGAGATATGACACTACTTAGATTGAGTTATAAGGATGCGATTTCTATTTCTTTGTCATGAAACCCCGAAAAACATTTTTTGATAAGTGAACAGATAATGCATGCATATCACTGAAAACACTCAAACATTTTACCAATACGTGGAAAAATACATGGGAAATATGACTGTAGCAACATGAGACCGGTTTCTGCACGGAAAGCCGCAATGAATTTAAAGACCACCTGTGGTGAAAATCAAGTTTTTATTGTTGTTTATATGTCTATGTGGTGTTTTTAACATGCTTTAACTCAAACCATGTCCAAAATCATAAGTCAGCACCTTTGCCTGAGCATTTTCTCTTTAAAACTGCAGTGATCTAAAGACAGTCTCAAAAACGCTGTTTGAAATCGCTGGTGTTACAAACTACCTTGTAACCAATCATGTTAGCATTATATCATATCATTAACTATGCTGTGAAGCAGGGGAGTCTCAAGAGAAGCCAGGGCCCGGTTCCCCAAAACGTACTTATCACTAAGTAGTTCTTAACCTAGGCTATTCCTTAACCTCTCTCTTAACGTTATGGCACGATTCCCGACACGTTCGTACGCTAAGTATATCATCTGTAAGTCACACTTTCGTAAGGTTGGTCTGCACCCACGGTTGTCAAACTGGGGTACGTGAACCCCCAGGGGTACGTGGACTGATTTCAGGGGGTACGCGAAAAAAGTATATATATATATACTTTTATATATACATTTTATATATACAATATATTTTTATTTAAGGGGCTACCGGAGGAGTTTTGAGATCTGTATTCAAAAAAGACTTGACCCTCCCTTCGCCAGCAATAATTTTTTCTATGACCCTCCAAAATGATTGTGAAAAAAGGCATGACCCTCCCCGATAATTTATTGATTACTTCTGTACTGGTTTGCGCTTGGCAAAGATGTTCAGATAGCCATTGTTTTTTTTACAACCATGACAAACGACTAAACTCCTGATTTATCATCTTACTAGGGCTGTAATAATAAAAAACCTACAATTCGGTTTGTATCACGATTTTTGATTTTAGATTTGAAAAAAATCATGTTTTCGGTGCTGATGCAGTGGTGACGCGTTCATGTAACATGCAAGGGTGGCACTGCCAATAAAGTATCTAAAAGCTGCCACAAAGAACCGGCATAATGATTATGAATATGTCAAATATAGCAAGGAGACATTTTAATTGTTTATTAATAAACAAGTGTTTTTCAGTGTCGGCTGTAAAGATGAAGTTGGCGATGTTGACTCGCGATCTTCGCAGTAATGCGCCAGAGAGAAATGCACATTTCATACGGATAACATAAGCAGAGTCTGATTTCTTTCGTTTTGAATTGTTCTGTTAAAAAGTAGACATTTCAAGCTTTCTATTCTGTATATTTCTCAGGTCTGTGAGGCAAGTACCTTATTCGCTGTGTTTCGGTTCATTTATTAGACGAGAGTCCAGTTCACGCGCCGGCGCCTCCGTGGCATGATGATCTATTTTCTACTATATTTACTTCTTATTTATTAAATCCAGGCAATTGGTTGATGAAACATTGATTAAAATTAAGATACAATTAATAAAAAACGAAATTCACTTTAAAAAAAGGCTTTGTGCTTTCTGTTTGAGGTCTCTGTGAAAGTTTTAAAGTCGCTTTCAGAGCGGTCATGTCCGTAACGGAGAACTGTCACGTCCGTAACATTGTTTTTTCCCTCATAAATGCGAACACGAAAAATTGAATAAAAATAATATTTTATGTTCTGTGGAGGCCGACCCTCATCCGGTGAGTAGTATTAATTTTATTTTGTGCAGTGTAGTTCATAGAATTACTAAAAATTATTTTGCCACCTAAAAGTTAAAGATTTTTTGTGTCACGTCACATGTGTATTTCCCTCATATTAAATATAAAACGCATGTGTAGACTGATATTTTCCTAATGTCTGGAGCTTTATTAAGGGAGTATGGATATATAAACAGACGTTTCAGTATTAAATGCATTTTCTGAGAATTTATATTTCAAGTTCGGACCTGGCAAACCGAGCGATTAAGACGTTGATGCCATTTGCTACAACGTATTTATGTGAGACTGGATTCTCAGCTTTGGTCTGCCTTAAGACCAAGTATAGGTACAGACTGTTTGTGGAAAATGATCTAAGCATGAAACTGTCCCCAATTTGGCCTAGCATCGCTGCATTATGTAAGAACATCCAGGCACATCCCTCACATTGATTAAACTGGTGATGTGGATGGAGAGGTGGTAGGCCTATTCTGTGTGGTTTACTACAATTTAGTTTACTGTTTACCATTTAGTTTACTATTGTTAATGTGTTCTCTTTTTTATTATTATTTTACAGCAGAGAAGTTAAGAAAATATACAATGTTATCATATGTGAAAAGCAATACTTATCAGTATGTGAAAATTTAACAATAGCTTTAATGAGATGTTGGATATGTGTTGTAGGCCTATTGTGTGTGAGATTGGGTGTATATCTGTTTAAAATCATTATATTCAGCACATTTGTATCATATGTTGACTTTTGATGAGATTTGTATCATATGTTTATGATTCTATTCACTATTCTCGACAAAATTGATAAAAATAAATATTAATAAATAAAAAAAAAACTTGTTGTTAACAACTGCTGGTGTTGGGGGTACTCTGGAAGATCTATAATGTCTCAGGGGGTACATGCCTGTTAAAAGTTTGGGAACCACTGGTCTGGACCATTCGTAAGCTCTCTCTTAGCGTTGTTTGAGCTCAAGACGCTAGTCGCCGCCACTGTGCAGCAGTCTTTAGAAATCAGCGCAGCGCTGTACAAGTCAAACTATGGTATGTTGACAATGTTGTGGCTCAACAATGATTTTATGTTATGGACATTTTAAGACTAATAATAAAATATGTTCGCAATGGATACAGGCCTATTTCTGAAGTTGACTTTATTTGGTATCAGAACTAATATGGTGGTAATTAGCCTAGGCTATTTCGTAATGTCATTAAAGCGTTTAAATTGGCAATCACTTTTGATTAAAATCTGGCAAACAATTTGTCTCTAAATGGCTAAGATCTATAAATGGGTAAGCATGGTGGTGTCCAGTAAGCGACCAACTATGGCAGCGATCCAACGTGTCCTTGTATTGAATCAAAGACGGCGCCGGCTGTGGAGCCGTTTAGTCCAAGGCAATTTTTTTTTTGTTCGGCAAAACTTAAGCCCTTTTGACATTTTGCCTGACGTGGCTATATTAAAAAAATTCGTCCTAAGAACGTCCCTAATGTTCTGTAAAGGTTCGGAACTTTCGTTACCCTTAGAGAACTTTAAGGGAACGTTGCACAAGGTTGCTAGAACGTCCCCTCCTAAGTGAGGTAACAAGATAGTAACCTAACCTAGTTTGTCATCTGAAATGGGAAAGTGTCAGTTTAATCTGCTGTGGCCACAAATGACAGAATTAAAAAATGTAAACCCCAAATCAGAGGTTTTCTGTTAAAAGAACATATTTTCTACCCGGTCTTTTCAATAGTATTTGGCAACCATGCGCGCGCTCTCTCTACACTGCTGAAGAAGCGCAGATGATCTGAAAACACAGACAAGCTGGAGTTCATTAGCACGGGGGTGTGGCCGTGGACTAACTTTACTATCATTTCATTGATGCAACTGCTTTATTTACACTGCATGCAGGTTGAGGAGAAGTTTAAAAGACGAACACAGGACGACATTTTTCACCCGAAGTGCCAGTTTTTATTGTTAATAACTGCTGTAAAAACTCGAGTTTTATTGTTAACCCTTGCTGTAAAAAAAAGCCAAATTCTGACAATATCATACCATTTTCCATTAAAACAGTGTTGCCAGTATTTTACTGTAAACAAAAAAAACCTGGTAAGGTCTAGCAGTGTGTGCTAAATGTAGAATTCAGGTCTGGTCATCGGGAGCAGCGGGCGAAAACGGTGGCCTGGTATTTCGCCCGCTGCCCCGCTGGTTTATATCTAGGCTAGCCTACTTATTTGTTATTACTTTATTATATTGATGCTTGCCTCGATGCCCCCCAATGATTTAACAACTCGCCATTTGATAATTAACAGAAACAAATTATGAATCTGCTACTCTTGAGTCTTGACATGCAGCATGAGATATGCATATAAACATGCATATCAAATTCTCGGCTAACGGCTTCTATTGTACTGAAAGAGTTAATAACTGCTAAATTTAAGGGTATGAGAAGCTGTGAGAAGCACTGAAGTTCAATGTTGCCGTGGAAACGAACAATGATGTCCTCGAGTGAAAACATCTGCATCTGAGGAGTTTACTGTATAGGCCTAAATATTTTGTATGTTTGCATGTAGGCTAAATGAGATGTGAATAAATGCTAACAACATCAACAAACATTTGCTAAACCTTATTAATGTAACAAAATTATGAAGAAAGGAAAAGTGAAAAGACAGCTAGGGGATCAGTTCAGACAGATTTTAAACATTTTGCCTTATGTAAACATATACTGTTATTTATTACATTTTTTTTTTCATTTAATTACTATTGCTATTTATTATTTTTTTCTTTTCATTTTGGGCTAGTAGTCCTATTGAAGGTTTCATGTTAGGTCTACTCAAAAATAATGAAATGTAATATAAATTTAAAAGAAAAATAAATAAATAGCAATAGTAATTAAATATTTTTTTTAAATAAATAACAGTCTATGTTTACATAAGGCAAAATGTTTAAAATCTGTCTAAACTGATCCCCTGTCTTTTCATTTTTCCTTTCTTCATAATTTTGTTACATTAATAAGGTTTAGCAAATGTTTGTTGATTTTGTAAGCTTTTATTCACATCTCATTTAGCCTGCATGCAAACATACTACAAAATATTTAGGCCTACATAGTAAACTCCTCAGATGCAGATGTTTTCTCTCGAGGGCATCATTGTTCGTTTCCACGGCAACATTGAACGTCAGTGCTTCTCACAGCTTCTCATATACCCTTAAATTGAGCAGTTATTAAAGGTGCTCAAAGCGATGTCACGCGTTTTTTAGGCCAAAACATTTTTTGTCACATACAACAAACATCTCCTCACTATCCGCTAGCTGCCTGTCCCCTGAACACACTGTAAAAAAACACGGTCTTCTGCAGACACCTCAGGCTCCACAAACGGCAACAAAAACAAACTGGGCTTACCCGGACCACGAAACATAACAAACTGTTCCAGCCAATAACCGATAAGAAGGGTTTGGGGGGTTAGTGCGCGGATGAGGAGGAGGGAGGGTCTAGCTAGCCTTCGTTTTGTTTGACAATACTTTAAACGTCAACAAGAAGTGATGTCACCCGACATCGCTTTGAGCACCTTTAACTGGGTTCATTACTATAGAAGCCGTTAGCCGAGAATTTGATATGCATGTAGGCCTATATGTATGCATATCTCATGATATGCTGCATGTTAAGAGTAGCGGATTCATAATTTGTTTCGGTTAATTATCAAATGGCGAGTTCTTAAATCATTCGGGGGCATCGAGGCATGCATCAATATAATAAAGTAAAAACTAATAAATAGGTAGGCTAGCCTAGATAAATACACTGTAAAAAAAAATCGTAAAAAAACGGTCAATGACTGGCAGCTACGGCTGCCAAACAAAAACCATAAAAATAAAGTAAAATATCGTAATTTAAATGAAATGCAAAAAACTTTTACATAAATTTTCCTTACATTTTTTACAGAAAAACACTGTTATTTTACAACTATTTCCTGAATTATTACGATCAAACACCTTCATTGTAAAAAAATCCCATAAAAAAACAGTCAAATGACTGTCAGCAACAGCTGCCATACAAAAACCATAAAATGAATGTAAAATATCGTAATTTAAATAAGTGCAAAATACTTTTACAGAAATCTTCATTAATCTTTTTTGACAGAAACACACAGTTAAAACACAGTTACTTCACATTTATTTTCTGATTTATTTACTGAAAAACACGCAGTTAATTACATGCATGATTTGCTTTGACTATATACGTCATTACATCAGCAACTACACAGTTACTGTCAGTTAAATAAAGAAACATGCAGCATTTCATTAGTATTTATTTTCTCATCCTGGACTGAAGCTCAGACTCTACACTTCAACAAAATGGTGACACACGAAACACACCATACAGAAACCCTTTAAACCCCAACAGAACATTAAATACTATCAGATCTCTCAGGATCTCAGCATCTTCACTTATTACAATCCAGACTTTCTTTCTTTCATACTAACATTATTATTGAGAATTAACAGAGGTTTAAAAGTTGAAGTTTTATTGAAAATAATAAAGTTTGATGTCACCATGATGGAGATCAGTGTTTGCTTTAGTTGGGCTCTTGAACTTTTAACTTAGAACATTAATGTTTTTCTGGCAGCATTAACTGTGTGTCTCTGATGCATATTTGTTGTGGTAAGAGTCTAAGAGAAACTCAGATCAGATAATGTTGGTCACTTTGCAGTGATAATAGTCATCATATAGAGTCCTGCTCCATTGATACCATCTGAAGTATAATATCGGATTATGTTATTAAATATTAGTTATTCATTTTGCATGACAAAGCTTCTATAAAACATTCTCCAGTGCTGTGATACTCAGATTTTATGAAGTCATTATACAGAAAATATTTGACAGGATCATATAGACTCACTCAGACATCAAGAATCAGCGTATGAATCACAACAATGGTGACAATGAAAAAAAAAACTTTTTTGGTTGTCACCATTGTTGAGATTCATATGTTGATTCTTGATGTCTCTATACAACTAAAAAAATGACAAAACTTTTTTTTGTGTAGTATATATATATTTTTTTAAATGCAGGTTGTTACAATACTGATACGACAATATTCCAAGGGTCATGTGAAAAAATATGACATTAATTAAAGACTTTGTATAAAGCTAAATTCCACCTACATATTCTGTAATCTAAGCTATCATATTCAGAGATTTGACTGTCATATCAGTGAATCAGATCATCATATGATGACTATAACATCATCAATTAATGATCAAGATCATCTGATATTTTCTCCAGCATTTATTGCTATGACAAACGTGTATCAAATACACAGTTAAAGCAGCCAGAGAAAAGAAAAAGTTAAATCTCAAGGGTCATGACCTCAACTAAAGCAGACACTGATCCCAATCATGGTGACATCAAATTTATTTTAAAATTAGCATATTTTACTTTAATTTTATGTTTTTTGTTTGGCAGCCGCAGCTGCCAGTCATTTGACCCTTTTTTTACGATTTTTTTTACAATGAAGGTATTTGATCATAATAATGCAGGAAATAACTGTGAAATAACTGTTTTTTCAGTTTATTTAAATTAGCATATTTTACTTTAATTTTATGGTTTTTGTTTGGCAGCCGTAGCTGCCAGTCATTTGACCCTTTTTTTTTACGATTTTTTTACAATGAAGGTATTTGATCATAATAATGCAGGAAATACCTGTGAAATAACTGTTTTTTCAGTTTATTTAAATTAGCATATTTTACTTTAATTTTATGGTTTTTGTTTGGCAGCCGCAGCTGCCAGTCATTTGACCCTTTTTTTACGATTTTTTTTACAATGAAGGTATATAATCGTGATTATTCAGGAAATACCTGTAAAATAACAGTGTTTTTCAGTTTATTTAATTTAGGATGTTTTACAGTTTTTTGGGGAGCTGACAGTCATTTGACCATTTTATCATTTAACTGTTTTGTTTCTGTTAAATTACAGATTATATTTTTAATTTTACATACATTTGTATGTAATTTAAGAAAACAGAAAAAATACTGTATAAAAAATACAATCAATTTTCTGAATTTTTATTTTACAGATATTATTTGTAATTTTACAGTGTTTTGAGTACAATTTAAAATTAAAGAAAATGATCGTCAAAAAATCACAGTTATTTTCTGTAAAATTAGGATATTTTTTTACAGTGTACAAACCAGCAGGTGAAATAAGCCAGGCCACCGTTTCGCCCGCTGCTCCCGAATTCTAGCACACATTGTTAGGCCGGTGACCGCTTATTTACACTGCACACGTCTGCGGTGCATACGGCTGCGACACAGCTACCGGAGCTGATCGCGGCCACTCTAGTCAATGCTTGTGTTTACACCAGCTGCGATGTGGCGCGTTTCAGAAGCGTCCCAGAAGCGTCTCTTCACGCTGCTTCGCTAAAGATAGGCGCCTAGTCTATTTTCGACGGACGCCGCGTCCAAGCCGCAACGTAAATACAAAATAAAAGTAGAAAAACAGTGTCAATTTCAAAATAAACACCCTGTGCAGACTCCCAATTGTATTGCACACCATATCCTTGATAGAAGCCATAGACTGTAAGGTAGAAACCCAAAAAGCAAAAAAAACCACCTCGGACAGGCAAATCACGTGGTCTCGCGCATCCAGTCTTCCAGCTTCTGAAATGCTCCTGGTGTGAGTTGGCACCGCGTGGAGGACGGAATAAAACCTTGTCGGAGCCGTAATGCGCCGCAGACTTGTGCAGTGTAAATAACGGCCGTTTCACACCGCAAGCATCAGCGGCGCGTCAGCGGCGCGTGAGCAGCGCGTATTTTTTTCGCCGTGCATGTTAATCAATGAGTGCGTTCACACCGCAAGTAGGAGCAGCGCGTGAGCGTCAAGCAGGAGCGTCGCGTGAGCAGCAGTGAAGCGGGGGTTTCGGCTTCGAGTCTATTTTTGCTGCGCTGTTCATGCTCAATTAAAGTGAAAGCACACTTTTGATGGACAAAATGAATATGATTTCACACAAAAGGTGCCCAAAACGCATAGAATTTGCATGTCTAGTGTGTTTTAACAAGAACTGCAGTATGTCAGAAAAGGAAATGAAGACTACCCAGATAGCACACTCCTATTTGATGTGATATTTACATCTGGAAGACGTATTTTTAAGAGTGTTTGCTCATCTGCAATACGTCTATAGGACGTTTCCTGTCAGATGTCAAATAGACGTTTAGAAGATGTCAGTTTAACATGCATTCTAAATCATTACATCTTGAAGACATCTTCTAAACGTCTATTTTACATCTGACAGGAAACGTCCTATAGACGTATTGCAGATGAGCAAACACTCTTAAAAATACGTCTTCCAGATGTAAATATCACATCAAATAGAAGTGTGCTATCTGGGTAACATAAAGAAAATAAAATTTTATAGTAAATATAATTTTGGACACAAGAGGGCAATATGGCCCTATATATGATTTTGTGTTTAAACTAAACTATCACTCGAAGAGCCCCTCCCCCCCAGACACACACACACACACACACACACACACACACACACACACACACACACACACATAGAGAATGGCAGGGTGCATTCTCTCTGTGAGAGAGACAGAGGGAGAGAAAATGCTCAGAATCCACATTCAAACCAAAATATCTGACTTCATGTTGGTCGGAGCTAATGACTGTAAATTAAAAAGTTGTTCGGCTTGACGAGAACCAGTGACGGATCTAGAGATTTTTTCCTGGGGTGGCAAAGGGGTGGCATGAGGTTTCAGGAGGGGGGCCATTTCATTGAATGTGTTTTGTTCTCTACACTACATTACACGGAGTGGGAGTCAAATCAGAAATGTAGCTGGGTTTTTGGATGGTGTGGGTCTTAATTTGTGAATTGTGGACCCTTTCTCTGTGTAATCACTATCAGCAGTCTGTGTAGTCTATACTTAAATTGTACTTTGTGAAAAAGCAATTCTTGGGGGGTTTGCTCCCCAGGAGTTTTATATATAAAAAAAGACCCCTCAAATGATGTCTTCTAGTGAGTTTTGAGGAAATATGGACAGATTTAGTCAGGGCCGGCGCTCCGCACACGCACATCACGCACTGCACGTAGGGCACCAAGTGCTTGGGGGGGGGGCACCAAAAAATCCGGGTCGTGAAAAATCATCACAATAGGCTACTGGTATTTTACTAGATGTTAAATACCATTTGACTAGTAACCAAAAATCCAAATCACAGTCTCTACTGCACCAATTTAATTGATATTAATACTAGTGTAGAACATTGCATAGAAACGTCTCAGTTATGTATGTAACCCTCGTTCCCTGAGTAGGGAACGGAGACGTTACGTCGGATGACGACGAATGGGGTTTCGCTTAGAAAGCCCATCAGCTTCGAGTATTACAAAACGAGCCTATGGCAAAGAAATGCCATGGGTCTGCGGAATTTGCATGACGTAACTCCGCCCCACCTCGTGGGTATAAAAGGAGGAAGTCCGCAACAGCAGTTTATGTTTCTTCGCTGAGGAGCCAAGACTGAGCTCAGGCGATCCCCGCGGTACAGCGGAAAGTGGCAGGCAGACGTAACGTCTCCGTTCCCTACTCAGGGAACGAGGGTTACATACGTAACCGAGACGTTCCCTTTCGTTGTCACTCCGAGTTACGTCGGATGACGACGAATGGGGTTACCAGTCTAATCACGCCACCTTCTCAGCTGTCTTCCAGTGCCCTGCGTAAATCGAGGTCCCTGACATAGAAGGACGAAGGACTCAATTTAACACAGGAATACCAAGGTACACTGGGAAGCATATCCCAAGCTAGGGGAAGTATGCAATTAATGCCAACCCAGAGGGGGGGGGGACTTAGAGAATACACATATGACCCGAAGGAAACATATAGAGAACACAGGGGTGTCCAGCCGCAGGTGGAATATTTCAACCCCAGGGGTGGCAAGGTGGCTTGCCAAGGGAAAGACACATGCTCAGAGAGGCTTACAGTGGAAATACACATGTGGGGGTCGCTCAGGGGAGGGACCATGCACACGGGAGGCACCTAGCCGACGCGCAGGCAAGAGACACTGGCGCCGACGTCAGGAGTGCTGGAGGAGCTCAGGGCTTTTGGGGAAGCTCACCTGAGGAGAATATCGCACGTATCCAGTCCGTGGAGTGGAATGGCGAGCAAGCGAAGACACCTGAGCGGGTCCGGTACTAGCTAGTTGAAGCGAGTACATGAGAGGACACTGGCTCCAATCGGAGATTATAGAATCTGGCGAATGTGTTAGGTGTCGCCCAGCCTGCAGCTCTGCATATGTCTGTTAGCGAGGCGCCATGCGCTAGAGCCTAAGAGGATGCCACACTCCGGATGGAGTGGGCCGTCACACCAAGGGGGCACGGTCGGCCTTGCTGCTGGTATGCCAAAGCAATGGCGTCCACTATCCAGTGAGACAACCTTTGCTTGGAGAGAGCCTTTCCCTTCAGCTTCCCACCATAACAGACAAAGAGCTGGTCTGAGGTCCTGAAACACTGCGTCCTGTCTACATAGGTGCGAAGAGCGCGTACTGGACAGAGCAGTGCCAAGGCTGGGTCTGCCTCCTCCGGGGGCAGCGCTTGCAGGTTCACCACCTGGTCCCGAAAGGGAGTGGTAGGAACTTTGGGCACGTATCCGGGCCGGGGTCTCAGGATAACGTGAGAGAAGGCCGGCCCGAATTCCAGGCACGCTTCGTCGACGGAGAATGCGTGCAGGTCCCCTACCCTCTTGATGGAGGCCAGTGCAACCAGGAGCGCTGTCTTCATTGACAGGAACTTAAGCTCAACTGATTGCACAGGCTCAAAGGGAGCACTCTTCAGGGCAGTTAGAACCATTGAGAGGTCCCAAGAGGGAACGAGAGGAGGGCGAGGAGGATTTAGTCTCCTCGCTCCTCTCAGGAACCTGATGACCAGGTCGTGCTTCCCTACCGACTTACCTTCGACGGGGTCATGATGTGCGGCAATGGCGGCAACATAGACCTTAAGGGTGGAGGGAGACAGCCTTCGCTCCAACCCTTGCTGAAGGAAGGAAAGCACAACGCTGATCGAGCATCTCCGGGGGTCTTCTCGGTGAGAAGAGCACCAGTCAACGAAGAGGTTCCACTTCAACGCATAGACGTGTCTCGTGGACGACACTCTAGCGGAAGTGATGGTAGCCGCCACCGCTGGTGGAAGGGTACTCAAACCTACCTCGAGCCGTCCAGGAGCCACACGTGGAGACTCCAGAGATCGGGGCGAGGGTGCCACAGGGTGCCCCGTCCCTGAGAAAGAAGGTCCTTCCTCAGAGGAATGGGCCAGGGAGGTGCTGTCGCGAGGAGTGCAAGTTCGGGGAACTAGGTCCGGCCGGGCCAATACGGCGCGACCAAAATGACCTGCTCCTCGTCCTCCCTGACCTTGCGCAAGGTCTGCGCAAGAAGGCTCACTGGGGGAAACGCATATTTGCGGCCCGGCGGCCAGCTGTGCGCCAGTGCATCCGTGCCGAGCGTGCCCTCGGTCAGGGAAAAATACAGGGCGCAATGGGTCGAGTCGTGAGAGGCAAACAGATCTATCTGTGCGTCCCCGAACTGGTCCCAAATCAGCTGAACCGACTGGGGATGGAGTCTCCATTCTCCAAGGAGGGGCTGAAGCCGTGAGAGCTCGTCGGCTGCACAGTTCAGGGCTCCGGGAATGAAAATGGCTCGAAGCGACCTCAGATGCTTCTGACTCCATAGGAGGAGGTGGCGGGCGAGTTGTGACATACGGCGGGAGCGTAGACCACCTTGATGGTTGATGTACGCTACAGTAGCGGTATTGTCTGAGCGGACTAGTACGTGTTGACCCCTGAGCAACGCCCGGAAGCGGTGCAGGGCAAGGCGTACTGCCAACAACTCGAGGCAATTGACATGCCATAGCCGCTGGGGTCCTGTCCAGGAGCCCGCAGCAGCATGTCCATTGCACATGGCGCCCCAGCCCGTGGTGGAGGCATCTGTGGAGACCACAACATGCCGGGAAGCTCGTTCCAGGGGGACACCCGCCCTGAGAAGACTGAGGTTCGACCACGGGGTGAGGAACTGACGGCAGGTCGGAGTAACTGGTACTCGGAGCGTGCCTTGTTGCCATGCCCACCTCGGGACTCGGTCGCGAAGCCAAAGCTGAAGCGGTCTCATATGAAGCAATCCGAGCGGCGTGACCGCGGCTGCAGATGCCATATGCCCCAGGAGCCTCTGAAAATGTTTCAGTGGAACCGCACTCTTGCTCTTGAGATGTCTCAGGCAAGTCAGCAGTGACTGCGCGCGCTCGCTCGTAAGCTGCGCGGACATGGCGACCGAGTCGATGTCCATACCGAGAAAAGAGATCCTCTGCACGGGGCAAAGTTTGCTCTTCTCCCAGTTGACCCGAAGGCCCAGACGAGCTAGGTGCCGGAGCACTAGGTCCCTGTGTTCGCAAACCTGATCTCGAGAGTGAGCTAGGATCAGCCAGTCGTCGATATAACTCAGGATGCGAACCCCGTGTTCCCGAAGGGGAACAAGGGCAGCCTCGACGACCTTCGTGAAGGTGCGAGGAGACAGGGCTAGCCCGAAAGGGAGAACCGCGTACTGGTATGCCTGCCCCTCGAAAGCAAACCGTAGGAACGGTTTGTGTCGAGGAAGAATGGAGACATGAAAGTAGGCGTCCTTCAGGTCGATCGCTGCAAACCAATCCTGGGGCCGCACGCATTCGAGAACGCATTTGGCGGTGAGCATCTTGAACGGCAGCCTGTGAAGGGAGCGGTTCAGCACGCGCAAGTCCAGGATTGGCCGTAACCCACCGGTTTTCTTGGGGACAATGAAGTAGGGGCTGTAGAACCCGGACCTCATCTCGGCTGGAGGGACAGTCTCGATTGCACCCTTCGCCAGCAAAGTGGAGCGGACTCCCCTGAAGCGGGGAGGAGACCGTGCGAACTGAATCGCATAGCCGAGCCTGATGGTGCGCGCGATCCAGCGGGACAGACGGGGAAGCTCTAACCAGGCTCCCAGGAACTGAACCAGCGGGATCAAGCGGACGACAGGCGTCCCCCCGGAGGGGCAGCGAAGCGGAGTAACTGGCCCAGACGGGGACGGCATAGCGGCCCGGTGTGGGGGCACAGTTATCAACCGCGCCCTGACAGAGGGGGCCAGGGGAGCTTAAACCAAATGATTATTTCGGTCTAAATGAGTCTACTCCGCCAGGATACCGTTATAAGCATGAGCCCTGTCTGATCGGTCGTGGCGGCGGTGTTGCAACAATCTACAGAGATATCCTTAATGTTACTCAGAAAACTCATCATAGGTTTAATTCGTTTGAAGTGCTTGTGCTAAATGTTACGCTCTTAGATGTAAGAAAAAAATCCCTATTATCTCTAGCATTGGCTACCGTATATAGACCTCCAGGGCCTTACGCCAATTTCCTAAAAGAGTTTGCTGACTTTCTATCAGATCTTTTGGTCAACGTCGATAAAGCATTAATTGTTGGAGATTTTAACATACACATAGATAATTTAAATGATGCGTTAGGGGCTGCGTTTACAGATTTATTAAACTCCTTCGGGGTCAAGCAAAACGTCACCGGACCAACTCATCGTCTTAATCATACACTCGATTTAATTATATCATATGGAACCGATCCAACCGATATAGATATCATTCCACAAAGTGATGATGTCACTGACCACTACTTGGTAACTTGCATATTACGCACTGCTGTAGTATGTCATTCTGCGCCACGTTATCGACCAGGTAGAACAATTCGTCCATCAACCATAGATCATTTCTCAAATAGCTTATCTGATCTGTCTCAGCTTCTGCTCAGTGAACCCAAACAAACAGATGAATTAGACGAACTAACTAGCACTATGAGCACCATTCTCTCTAGAACATTGGATATTGTTGCACCCATTAGATTAAAAAAGGTCAGAGAAAAAAGTATAGCACCATGGTACAATAATACTACGTATGTTTTAAAGAGAGAAACCCGTAATTTAGAGCGTAAATGGAAAAAAACTAATTTAGAGGTCTTTAGAATCGCGTGGAAAGACAGTATGTCACTTTATAAATAGGCACTTAAAACGACCAGGGCTGAGTACCTCAGCAAATTAATAGAAAACAACCGAAATAATCCAAGGTTTTTATTTAATACCGTGGCTAGACTAACAAATAAACAGACGTCGTATAATTATAATTTGGCCGCAATTATCACCCCGCAAGAACAATTACAATGCTTTACAACCATAGAACAAAAAGAGTTAAATAAACTTATCACTTCATCTAAAACAACAACATGTTTATTAGATCCTATACCAACTGAACTACTGAAAGAAGTGTTACCTATAGTGGAAGAGCCTCTTCTCAATATTATTAACTCATCTTTATCTTTAGGTCATGTTCCAAGAACGTTCAAGCTGGCAGTTATAAAACCTCTTATTAACAAACCACAATTAGATCCAAATAACCTAGCAAATTACAGACCCATTTCGAATCTTCCATTTATGTCAAAAATATTAGAAAAAGTTGTGTCCGCTCAACTCGGCTCTTTCTTGCAAGAAAACGACATCTATGAAAAGTTTCAGTCTGGATTCAGGCCATATCATAGCACTGAAACTGCGCTTGTTAGAATCACAAATGATTTACTTTTAGCTTCGGACCAAGGCTGTATCTCAGTACTAGTTTTACTTGATCTTAGTGCTGCGTTCGATACTATAGATCACACAATACTCTTAGATCGACTACAAAATTACACTGGTGTTCAAGGACAAGCATTAAGCTGGTTCAGGTCATACTTATCTGACCGCTACCATTTCGTCTACTTAAGGCGAGACACGGCAGGCAAAAATATCGTTTGTTTTTCACTGGTCAATTTTGAGATTTTGGGATATTTGTCTTCAATAACATGTCTTCTTTCAGACTTGTGGTGAAAAAAAGTCCGAAATACACATTTAGGTCTTTATTTTACTACACTTTGTCTGTTTGCGTCTGTAGATTTCTCATAAATTCATCAAAAGTTGTCGTTATAAATCATCCCTCTGCTCCGCGATCGCGATCTGCACCCTGTCATCACACACACCGATAGAAAGCTCTCTCTCTCCTGAACAAGACTGCCGGATCCAAATATGGTCATTTCCTTTTTATCAGCAACCAATCGCGAAAGTAAAAGGGGGGATTTTACTCTAAATGCGCAATCTCATTGGCTGATGCTAAATCTTTAAAGCACGTTTTCTCAAAATGTCTTTTCTCTAATACTCCAAGTCCGAAATCTCAACTTCAGTAGCACCTATATACACCAAACTTTCCAGTCTTGTACCTAGTTATATTATGAAGACATTTACAGAGGGATTTGTAAATATATTATTCCTAGCCTGATTTATTTAACATTTTATTCCCAAAAACATGGCGAAAATCATTTTTTTAAGGCTATTGGCAGTATATTCTGATTTACAGGATAACAAAAGTAGATATCCATAAATCCCTCTGTAATTTTTCCCCATCTAATATGTGAACACAATGAAAAAATAATTTTGAACCTGGCTTTGTCCAATACTCAGATTTCGTTTTTTAAAATATATGCAAAATAGCGCATATTTAATTGGACAATGCCTCATTTGTATATTTAAACATTAAATTACAGAAAACTTGTAATACATTTTTTTCTCATCTTAATGTAGGTAATCAACTGTCAAAGTTTCATGGTGATATCTGATAGTTAAAAAAAATTACCCTATTCACCTGTAGTGTCTCGCCTTAAATGGAGAAAAATCTATTATAACTTCGGCAAACTATGGAGTGCCGCAGGGATCTGTGTTAGGCCCTTTATTATTCTCAATATATATGCTGCCACTTGGTAATATTCTAAGGAAACATGGAATTAGTTTCCATTGTTATGCTGATGACACTCAAATATATATTTCATCACGGCCAGATGAATTCGCTAAATTATCCAAATTGACAGATTGTGTTAAAGATATAAAAGATTGGATGACGCGTAATTTTCTTTTATTAAATCCAGACAAGACAGAGGTGATACTTATCGGTTCTAAAAACCGTCCACAAAACCTTTCACAGCACGACTTTAACATAGTAGGATGCTCTGTTACTTTATCCACTACAGTAAAAGACCTGGGTGTTACATTAGACTGCAACCTGTCTTTTGAAAAGCATATTTCATATGTTACAAAAACTGCCTTTTTCCACCTTAGAAACATTGCTAAGCTACGTAATATGCTATCAGTCTCTGATGCAGAAAAGTTAGTTCATGCATTCATGACCTCGAGACTAGATTACTGTAATGCTTTATTAGCTGATTGTCCTGCGTCTTCAATAAACAAGCTACAGTTAGTCCAAAATGCAGCCGCTAGAGTTCTTACTAGATCAAGAAAATATGATCATATAACACCGATTTTATCATCACTTCATTGGTTAGTTCCGTATTAAATACAAGGTATTGCTTTTGACTTATAAAGCTCTAAATGGTTTAGCTCCAGTCTATTTAACGGATCTTCTATCGCCTTACAATCCATCGCGCTCTTTAAGATCACTAGATTCGAGGCTTCTGGTCATTCCTAGGATATCCAGATCCACCAAAGGAGGCAGAGCATTTTCACATTTAGCTCCGAAGCTCTGGAATAGCCTTCCTGATATTGTTCGTAGCTCAGACTCGCTCTCCCAGTTTAAAACTAGACTGAAGATGCATCTATTTAGCCAGGCATTCATATACATTTTTTATCGTACAGTTACTGTAAATTCGGCCTTTAGTCCATAAACACCAGAGGAGAACTGGCCCCCGAATGAGCCTGGGTTCTCCCAATGTTTTTTTTTCTCCATTGGGTCATCTGATGGAGTTTTAGGACACCATTAGGTCACTGGATGGAGTTTTTCGGTTCCTTGCCACTGTTGCCTTTGGCTTGCTCAGTTGGGGATATTCAAATTAATTAACCAATCATACCATTGATCAGCTCTACCAAACTTGGATGTCTTTTTTCCAGTAATAAACAAACATTGTAAAGTTGTTTTGATTGATACTGTGAAGCAGCTTTGATACAATCTGTATTGTGAAAAGCGCTATATAAATATATTTGACTTGACTTGACTTGACAATTGAATGAATTGCCTTGGAGGAGAAGTTAAAATTCCAGAGCAAGCGTTCTCCAAACAACCCATAATAGCCGACTTCCTGTTGGGCTGGCGTAAAACTTGACCCTGGGGGAAGTTGTTCGGCCCGATGAGATCTATGTGTGTACTGATTTTCATATTAATTCATGCAAGCGTTTTTGATATATGGACCGAGTTTTCAGACCCCGTTCAAGGGGGCGCTGTTGAGCCCCCCTGCCACGCCCGGGTACCAGCTTCAGCCTCGTGGGCTCTGACCTGTGTGCAAAGTTTCAAAAGTTTTCGAGCATGTTAAGCCAAAAAGCCCCTGAAACCTGGAAAACCTTTAAAAGCAATAGACAAATTCCCCAAACCCCACACACACACAGAGACAGAGGGAGAGGGAGGGAGAAAATTCTCCTGAAAATCACATTCAAACCAAAATATCTGACTTCCTGTTGGTCTGAGCTAATGACTGTAAATTAGAAAGTTGTCCGGCTCGAGGAGAACAATATACATACCAATTTTTGTTACTGTAGGTAAAACTAATACCCCATTTTTGACTAAAGGTGGCGCTACTGAGTCCCTGCACCACGCCCGTTTCTGAAACTTTGCACGTCTACTGGCTAATAAATGTGATCTGTCTGTCGAGTTTCATGCAATTTCAAGCAATTTCAGGCATGCTAAGAGTCTCAAAAGCATCCAAAAAGAATATTAAAGTTTGATGCGTTGCCATGGCAACAGTATCAAAGATATCAATAATCCTTTCACAGGTCTACATATGCTACATCTGGCGTGTGTCTACATTATACACATAAAGTTTGAAGCAAATTGGGTAAAAATAAAAGGGTGATTTCAAAGGATTTTGAAAGTGACATACTTCCTGCTGCCAGTTGGTGGCGCTATAACTTTGACTCACAATAGTCACATCCATGTGATCGGCCTCTTACAACGAACACACTGCTGAAGTTTCATCAAGATCAGTTAATGTATGTAGAAGTTATAACACACTTCCTGTTTCACGTTTCTCGCCATAATTTCGTTTCCTCGCCACGGCCAAACCGTTCGAGATATCAAACATCCCCTGGCAATTTTTCATCCTCAATGTCTTGACTTCACGCTGACCGCGTTTCGTGGCATTTGGATGAATTCTCTAGGAAATTCTCTAGGAGGAGTACTTTAAATTCCATTGCATGCGTTTTCCAAACAACCCTTAATAGACGACTTCCTGTTGGGCTGGGGTAAAAAGTAAGAGTATGAAGGATATATGAACCGATTAGATCAAAATGTGTACCGAGTTTCATATTATTACCATCTTCAGCCCGGCCCTGATGGCCGCGGGTTCTGACCCGTGTGCAAAGTTTCAAGAGTTTTCGAGCACGTTAAGAGCCCCAAAAGTGCCCGAATAGTCGTTAGAAAAATAATTATAGAAAAAAAATAATAATCCTAAGGAAAACAATAGGGCCTTCGCCTTTTCAAGGCTTGGGCCCTAATAATGTCTGAAGCATTACACGGACCTACTGCTGCCACAATATAGGCCCATTTCAAATGTTTACTGCTTTCTTCTCTTTCTTTGTACCCCAGTCATACGACCCACTAAGGCAAATATAAACCAGTAACTGAAATGCCAGGCTTACTGTAGGCTACATCATATGCTTATAATTAATTTCACGAAAACACAAAAACATTTTTAATAATTAGGCAGACTGAGGCAAACTGATCTACCACAGCATTCCCAGAAAGGTTGAATCTGTTATGATAGCAATTTTTGACAAATAACTGAAAACATCATTAATGCGATTATTGCTCGTGTTATTGTAATAATGTATATTGTTGATTAAAAGAAAATTAAACGTTTGTGTGTGTGTGGGTCGGGGGATTATTGTAGGCTAGGCTATCACAAGAACCGTTTATGAATTAGTTAATTCGTTTTTCCGATTAGAAAATCAAGTCGTTATTTTAGTAGCATGAAAAAACAATAGGATTATAAATTAATATTGTACTAACATCTACACTTTTCCTTGAGTGAAATCCAGATTGTGTCTGTCTGTCTCAGTCTGAGGTGATCGGCACTGTCCTGAACGCGGCAAAAACTCCCGCGAACCAGCAAGGTTTTTTTTTTCATCGGTAACTAAATTATAGTAACTCTCATCTAACTCATATGATTGGTTATTGCATCATGAGCACAACACATTCGTGTCTGATTGGTTATAATGCTCAACGCTGAAATGAAAAGTAATATTTTGCATGCCATGTATAACTGTTACTATAATATGGCGCAATACTTTTAATTTATTTTCACATTTCATTTCAATAGTGATAATTATCATAGATTTATTTTGATTGTTTTACCCCGCTTGTAGAATATGCATTTGTATCCATTTTGGAGGGAGCAGGGCAATTGTGTCTCATAATGAAGCAATTTTATTTCCACATCGCGCCGTTACAGGTGCTGTCCATGGCGATGGGGCTGAATCTGTTGATATCGACGGCTCGAGAATCAATTATTCTCACCCTGCTTCACTGCGTTATGTGAGAAAGCGGTGTTCTTTATAAAAGAAGCACTTCAGAAAAAGTTTAAATTGCATTTATTAGCACTCATGGGATATTATAAAAAAACACACGACCCACAGAAAAGACGTGCGCACGTCAGTATCGAGTTCTCTTTCGGGCTTGAACAAACCATAACACACACAAATTATGCCAAAATGTCCGTTTTGTCGAGTGTCCTCAGAGCAGTCTTAAATTATTTAAATAAAGTTTTAAATGAACGTAGAGATTTGTGAGAACATGGGATGTGTGTCAGATCGCTTCTCTGTCAGCAGCGCTGCTCTTAAAGTGTCATTGATGTTAATCAAAGAACAAAGGTAAGAGTAAATTACCTTTTTTTCTCTTCTAGGTGCTTGTGCCAAACAATTTCCGAAACACACTGAAAAGGAAATTGATGCATGTATAGGGGAAACCCTCAAACATGCACCTCACCGTGCCAAGGTGGTCGCGACACCTGTAAGTTGTTTTATTCAATGAGATCTCTCTCTCTCTCTCTCTCTCTCTCTCTCTCTCTCTCTCTCTCTCTCTCTCTCTATATATATATATATCATATTTTCTCTAGAATAACATAACTCTTTTGATTTATCCCTTCACCTATTAGTACTTACACACCAAAGTGAAATTAAAAGTAATTAAAAAGTTGTTGAAGTGATTGGTAAATATAATGTTTGATTTTTTTCAGGCACCGGAAGAACAACTCCGGGCACCACCTGAGGATGGAGACAGTGACTGACACACACACACACACACACACACACACACACACACACACACACACACACACACACACACACACACTATATATTTAATATAAATAATTGTTCTTGTTACTTGTTGTTTAGCATTTACTGTACATAAAATTATTATAAATCTTTGTTGTTGTTATGGTTTCCTTATATTTTGGCAAGCTTAGATTTTTTTATTTACTGTGTTTGATTTATTTTCTATACGCTTCCTATGCATGACCACATTAATATTAATTAGGTCCCAAGCCCTGAAAGGGCGAAGGCCCTATTGTTTTCCTTAGGATGATCACTATTATTATTTTTCTGTCAACCTTTCGGGCACTTTTGAGGCCCTTAACATGCTCAAAAACTCTTGAAACTTTGCACACTGGTCAGAACCCGCGGCCATCAGGGCCGGGGGCTAAGGCTGGTACCCGGGCATGGCAGGGGGCTCGACAGCGCCCCCTGGAACAGGGTCCGAAAACTTGGTCCGTAAATCAAATACGCTTGCATGTAATAATATGAAACTCGGTACACTTATAGATCTCATCGGGCCAAACATCTTTCGTGCTCTAAGTTTTACGTCAGCCCAACAGGAAGTCAGTTATTATGGGTTGTTTGGAAACTCATCCTCTGGAATTTGAAATACTCCTCTTAGGGAATTCATCCAATCACCACAAAACTCAGTGTGAATGAAGTCAAGACATTGAGGATGCTAAATTGCGGACGGATTTTTGAAATCTCGAACGGTTTGGCCGTGGCGAGGAAACGAATTTATGACGAAAAAGAGAAACAGGAAGTATGTTATAACTTCTGCATACATTAACTGATCTCAATGAAACTTCAGCAGTGTGTTCATTGTAAGAGGCCGATCACATGGATGTGACTATTGTGAGTCAAAGGTTTAGCGCCACCAACTGGCAGCAGGAAGTGTGTCACTTTCAAAATGCTTTGAAATCACCCTCTTATTTTTACCCGAATTGCTCAAAACTTTATCTGTATAATGCCAACACACAGCAGATGTAGACCTGCGAAAGGATTATTGATATCTTAAATACTGTTGTATTGCATCAAACAATGCATCAAACTTTAATATTTTTTGGGATGCTTTTGAGACTCTTAACATGCTTGAAATTGCATGAAACTCGACAGACAAATCACATTTATTAGCCAGTAGACATGTGCAAAGTTTCAGAAACGGGCGTGGTACAGGGGCTCAGTAGCGCCACCTTTTGACAAAAGTGGGGATGTTAGTTTTATAGTTTTGTCTACAATCATAAAACTCGGTATGTATATTGTTCTGATCAAGCCGAACAACTTTCTAATTTACAGTCATTAGCTCCGACCAACAGGAAGTAAGATATTTTGGTTTGAATGTAGATTGTTTTGGAGAATTTTCTCTCTCTCTCCTATTGCTTTTAATGTTTTTCAAGGTTTTGCAGGCTTTTGGGGCCCTTTACGTGCTCAAAAACTCTTGAAACTTTGCACACAGGTCAGAAGCAACGGCCATCAGGGCCGGGCTGAAGCTGGTACACGGGCGTGGCAGGGGGGCTCCACAGCGCCCCCTTGAATGTGGTCCGAAAATTTGGTCCACATATCAAACATGCTTGCGTGAATTAATATGAAACTCAGTACACATATAGATCTCATCGGGCCAAACATCTTTCCCTCGGTCAAGTTTTATGTCAGCCCAACAGGAAGTCGGCTATTATGGGTTGTTTGGAATTTGAAATACTCCTCCTAGGCAATTCATTCAATCACCATCAAACTCGGTGTGCATGAAGTCAAGACATTGAGGATGCTAAATTGCGGACGGATTTTTTATATCTCAAACGGTTTGGCTGTGGTGAGAAAAACGAATTTATGGCGAGAAAAGAGAAACACGAAGTGTTATAACTTCTGCATACATTAACTGATCTTAATGAAACTTCAGCAGTGTGTTTGTGGTAAGAGGCCGATCAGATAGATGTAACTATTGTGAGTCAAAGTTATAGCGCCACCAACTGGCAGCAGGAAGTGTGTCACTTTCAAAATGCCTTTGACAAAAGTGTGTGTGTGTGTGTGTGTGTGTTGGGGGGTGGGGGTAGTTTTACCTACAGTTACAAAACTCAGTACATATATTGTTCTAATCGAGCCAGACAACTTTCTAATTTACAGTCATTAGCTCTGACCAACAGGAAATAGGATATCTTTGTCTGAATGTGGATATTTCAGACTCTGAATTTTTAGCTACTCCTTCTAAGTGGATTATTTTATTCACACCAAACTTTTTCAACATGATGAAAATACATTAAAGATGCTAAATTGTGAGCGGATAATAAATATCTCAAACGGTTTTGCTATGGCAAGGGATTAAAGTAATGTCAAAAAAGGAAACACTAAAAGCCTCATATCTTCTAAAAATTGAATTATATACCAATTGTTTCTATATACAATTATACAAATATCAGAACTAAACCCCTTTATTCCTTTTTTTCAATTTAAGAATTATGTTTAAGTTTAAAAACAGCCAGAATGGTTGTTTGGTCCAAAAAATAAATAAATCCAAATCATACATAGTGCTATACTGCCCTCTTGTGTTCAAAATGGTAGATAGGCTTATTGTGTTTATATATAAATGTATTGGGGATGTGACTATGGGAATATTGTCCCACCGGTTAATCAACGTATGACACCGCTGGGTGCTTTTAAATCGCTAACTTGAAAGTTAAAGTAAAATACGCACTTCCGCACAAGACAATAATGGTGCGGAGTAGAGTGAGCATTTTCAATTAATTCCAATGGAAGTAGGAATGAACTAAAAAACGTTCACTCTGTTCTGCTCGTTCCTCGCCATGGGCTCGCACAGTTATGAATGCCTGTGCAGCCGTGAGCATATTAGTTTAATTTTAAAATTACCGCCAAAAATGACGGAATATGTTTTTATGTGTAACATATTCAATCGCGCCCGCGCCACACTCACCCACCCACCCACACACACTCCAGCATTGCAATCTTGACATCGCAAGCCTGTTCATTATAGCCTTAATAAAACATAACAATAAAATAGTCAACCTAACATATAAAAATTACACTGCTGTTTAAATAGTCAGTAGTAGGCCTACAATTCGTATCATTCACAGTAAGCACCGCTCCACTGTGATGTTTCCAAGCACATTTTTGCGCAAGTGAAGAGGCCACAAAAAAAAAAACACGTAATGCTATATATATATATATATATATATATATATATATATATATATAGCTGCGAGCAGCGATGAAAGGGCCAAAGCCGGCGGCACCACCACCCTGGTGCCTTAACTAAAGGCACCGGGGTTGCGGTGCCCCCGGCTTGGGCCCGTCATCGCTGCTCGCAGCTATATTTTATAATCTGTTTTTGTACACACTATAAATAAATGACGGATCCCTGCGTTAAACGTACTACTTATTCCAGATTAAGGTTCTGCAAGAACAAGTGTGAAAGAGTTTCTGCAGTAGCATTTTGTGGTTCCCTAAAGGTCCTTGACACCAGTGGGGATGTTCTGAGAATGTTCTGGGAACATCACATTTCCAAATAAAACACGGTCCCCTAAACGTTTCGATAACGTCCTGAATGTTCTGTGAAGGTCCGCCAAATAACGTCCCCCGACCCTTTAAAGAACTCCACACCATGACCGTCTCGAAACGTTCCCGGAACGTTACTAGGCGACGTCCTTGACCCCAGTGGGGATGTTCTTAGAACGTTCTGGGAACATCACATTTCCAAATAAAACACGGTCCCCTAAACGTTTCGATAACGTCCTGAATGTTCTGTGAAGGTCCGCCAAATAACGTCCCCCGACCCTTTAAAGAACTCCACACCATGACCGTCTCGAAACGTTCCCGGAACGTTACTAGGCGACGTCCTTGACACCAGTGGGGACGTTCTGGTAACATTTATAACTGGGTTAGTCCATGTCAATTTTTTTTTCGGCAAAACTTAATTTATTTTGCCTGACGTGGCTATATTAAAAAAATTCGCAATCAATAATTTGTGATTGGTAAATATAATGTTTGATTTTTTTCAGGCACCGGAAGAACAACTCCGGGCACCACCTGAGGATGGAGACAGTGACTGACACACACACACACACACACACACACACACACACACACACACACACACACACACACACACACACACACACACACTATATATTTAATATAAATAATTGTTCTTGTTACTTGTTGTTTAGCATTTACTGTACATAAAATTATTATAAATCTTTGTTGTTGTTACGGTTTCCTTATATTTTGGCAAGCTTAGATTTTTTTATTTACTGTGTTTGATTTATTTTCTATACGCTTCCTATGCATGACCACATTAATATTAATTAGGTCCCAAGCCCTGAAAGGGCGAAGGCCCTATTGTTTTCCTTAGGATGATCACTATTATTATTTTTCTGTCAACCTTTCGGGCACTTTTGAGGCCCTTAACATGCTCCAAAACTCTTGAAACTTTGCACACTGGTCAGAACCCGCGGCCATCAGGGCCGGGGGCTAAGGCTGGTACCCGGGCATGGCAGGGGGCTCGACAGCGCCCCCTGGAACAGGGTCCGAAAACTTGGTCCGTAAATCAAATACGTTTGCATGTAATAATATGAAACTCGGTACACTTATAGATCTCATCGGGCCAAACATCTTTCGTGCTCTAAGTTTTACGTCAGCCCAACAGGAAGTCAGTTATTATGGGTTGTTTGGAAACTCATCCTCTGGAATTTGAAATACTCCTCTTAGGGAATTCATCCAATCACCACAAAACTCAGTGTGAATGAAGTCAAGACATTGAGGATGCTAAATTGCGGACGGATTTTTGAAATCTCGAACGGTTTGGCCGTGGCGAGGAAACGAATTTATGACGAAAAAGAGAAACAGGAAGTATGTTATAACTTCTGCATACATTAACTGATCTCAATGAAACTTCAGCAGTGTGTTCGTTGTAAGAGGCCGATCACATGGATGTGACTATTGTGAGTCAAAGGTTTAGCGCCACCAACTGGCAGCAGGAAGTGTGTCACTTTCAAAATGCTTTGAAATCACCCTCTTATTTTTACCCGAATTGCTCAAAACTTTATCTGTATAATGCCAACACACAGCAGATGTAGACCTGCGAAAGGATTATTGATATCTTAAATACTGTTGTATTGCATCAAACAATGCATCAAACTTTAATATTTTTTGGGATGCTTTTGAGACTCTTAACATGCTTGAAATTGCATGAAACTCGACAGACAAATCACATTTATTATCCAGTAGACATGTGCAAAGTTTCAGAAACGGGCGTGGTACAGGGGCTCAGTAGCGCCACCTTTTGACAAAAGTGGGGATGTTAGTTTTATAGTTTTGTCTACAATCATAAAACTCGGTATGTATATTGTTCTGATCAAGCCGAACAACTTTCTAATTTACAGTCATTAGCTCCGACCAACAGGAAGTAAGATATTTTGGTTTGAATGTAGATTGTTTTGGAGAATTTTCTCTCTCTCTCCTATTGCTTTTAATGTTTTTCAAGGTTTTGCAGGCTTTTGGGGCCCTTTACGTGCTCAAAAACTCTTGAAACTTTGCACACAGGTCAGAAGCAACGGCCATCAGGGCCGGGCTGAAGCTGGTACACGGGCGTGGCAGGGGGGCTCCACAGCGCCCCCTTGAATGTGGTCCGAAAATTTGGTCCATATATCAAACATGCTTGCGTGAATTAATATGAAACTCAGTACACATATAGATCTCATCGGGCCGAACATCTTTCCCTCGGTCAAGTTTTATGTCAGCCCAACAGGAAGTCGGCTATTATGGGTTGTTTGGAATTTGAAATACTCCTCCTAGGCAATTCATTCAATCACCATCAAACTCGGTGTGCATGAAGTCAAGACATTGAGGATGCTAAATTGCGGACGGATTTTTTATATCTCAAACGGTTTGGCTGTGGTGAGAAAAACGAATTTATGGCGAGAAAAGAGAAACACGAAGTGTTATAACTTCTGCATACATTAACTGATCTTAATGAAACTTCAGCAGTGTGTTTGTGGTAAGAGGCCGATCAGATAGATGTAACTATTGTGAGTCAAAGTTATAGCGCCACCAACTGGCAGCAGGAAGTGTGTCACTTTCAAAATGCCTTTGACAAAAGTGTGTGTGTGTGTGTGTGTTGGGGGGTGTGGGTAGTTTTACCTACAGTTACAAAACTCAGTACATATATTGTTCTAATCGAGCCAGACAACTTTCTAATTTACAGTCATTAGCTCTGACCAACAGGAAATAGGATATCTTTGTCTGAATGTGGATATTTCAGACTCTGAATTTTTAGCTACTCCTTCTAAGTGGATTATTTTATTCACACCAAACTTTTTCAATATGATGAAAATACATTAAAGATGCTAAATTGTGAGCGGATAATAAATATCTCAAACGGTTTTGCTATGGCAAGGGATTAAAGTAATGTCAAAAAAGGAAACACTAAAAGCCTCATATCTTCTAAAAATTGAATTATATACCAATTGTTTCTATATACAATTATACAAATATCAGAACTAAACCCCTTTATTCCTTTTTTTAAATTTAAGAATTATGTTTAAGTTTAAAAACAGCCAGAATGGTTGTTTGGTCCAAAAAATAAATAAATCCAAATCATACATAGTGCTATACTGCCCTCTTGTGTTCAAAATGGTAGATAGGCTTATTGTGTTTATATATAAATGTATTGGGGATGTGACTATGGGAATATTGTCCCACCGGTTAATCAACGTATGACACCGCTGGGTGCTTTTAAATCGCTAACTTGAAAGTTAAAGTAAAATACGCACTTCCGCACAAGACAATAATGGTGCGGAGTAGAGCGAGCGTTTTCAATTAATTCCTATGGAAGTAGGAATGAACTAAAAAACGTTCACTCTGTTCTGCTCGTTCCTCGCCATGGGCTCGCACAGTTATGAATGCCTGTGCAGCCGTGAGCATATTAGTTTAATTTTAAAATTACCGCCAAAAATGACGGAATATGTTTTTATGTGTAACATATTCAATCGCGCCCGCGCCACACTCACCCACCCACCCACACACACTCCAGCATTGCAATCTTGACATCGCAAGCCTGTTCATTATAGCCTTAATAAAATATAACAATAAAATAGTCAACCTAACATATAAAAATTACACTGCTGTTTAAATAGTCAGTAGTAGGCCTACAATTCGTATCATTCACAGTAAGCACCGCTCCACTGTGATGTTTCCAAGCACATTTTTGCGCAAGTGAAGAGGCCACAAAAAAAAACACGTAATGCTATATATATATATATATATATATATATATATATATATATATATATATATATATATATATATATATATATATATATATATATATAGCTGCGAGCAGCGATGAAAGGGCCAAAGCCGGCGGCACCACCACCCTGGTGCCTTAACTAAAGGCACCGGGGTTGCGGTGCCCCCGGCTTGGGCCCGTCATCGCTGCTCGCAGCTATATTTTATAATCTGTTTTTGTACACACTATAAATAAATGACGGATCCCTGCGTTAAACGTACTACTTATTCCAGATTAAGGTTCTGCAAGAACAAGTGTGAAAGAGTTTCTGCAGTAGCATTTTGTGGTTCCCTAAAGGTCCTTGACACCAGTGGGGATGTTCTGAGAATGTTCTGGGAACATCACATTTCCAAATAAAACACGGTCCCCTAAACGTTTCGATAACGTCCTGAATGTTCTGTGAAGGTCCGCCAAATAACGTCCCCCGACCCTTTAAAGAACTCCACACCATGACCGTCTCGAAACGTTCCCGGAACGTTACTAGGCGACGTCCTTGACCCCAGTGGGGATGTTCTTAGAACGTTCTGGGAACATCACATTTCCAAATAAAACACGGTCCCCTAAACGTTTCGATAACGTCCTGAATGTTCTGTGAAGGTCCGCCAAATAACGTCCCCCGACCCTTTAAAGAACTCCACACCATGACCGTCTCAAAACGTTCCCGGAACGTTACTAGGCGACGTCCTTGACACCAGTGGGGACGTTCTGGTAACATTTATAACTGGGTTAGTCCATGTAAATTTTTTTATTCGGCAAAACTTAATTTATTTTGCCTGACGTGGCTATATTAAAAAAATTCGCAATCAATAATTTGAGGAACGTTTCATTTGCACAGAGCGTGTTGTCTTTCTTAACGCCGTAATGCACCTTCGCGTGAAGTGGAAAATCAATTCCTGAGCAATCGATGCCAACTAATTCAGCACCTTCACTTGGGACAGCGCCTTTGTAACGTCGAACGTAAGAAGCAGCGTGCTAAGAAGCTTCCTAAGGGACACTTCGGGGAACACACTTAGGAACATAAACAACTTTGGTAAGATATATCTTTCGAGTCTTCTTAGCACGCTAAGAGTGAGCGTTATTGGGGAACTGGGCCCAGGTTTTCCCAGTATATTTTTCTGTTTATATGGAAAATTGGGTAGATTTAGCAATATAACAGTGTATGATCTATATCAGTGGTTCCCAAACTTTTTAAAAGCGTGGCACCCCTTTGTAGAGTTTTTTTCCCCACGGCACCCCAACCCAATGAAATTAAACGTAGTCCTACATGTGTTTAATATTATTATTTACATTTATTCATTTAGCTGACGCTTATCCAAAGCGACTTACAATTGCTATATATGTCAGAGGTCGCACGCCTCTGGAGCAACTAGGGGTTAAGTGTCTTGCTCAGGGACACATTGGTATCTCACAGTGGATTCGAACCCGGGTCTCTCACACCCGGGTCTCTCACACCAAAGGCATGTGTCTTATCCACTGCGCCATCACCACCATTTTATTATGAAAATAGCATATAAATGATCTAATTGACTTGTTTTATCAAACAACTTGTTGAGAAAAATAAGAATATTTAAAAAAAAAATATTTTAATTTTGTGTCATTTAAAGGGTCATGAAACCCTAAACCAAATTTTGAGATTTTAACAGAGGTATGTGTGTTGAACACCATGGAAGACAATGTTAGCATGGTTAAATTTTAGGGGGGGTTTTTTGTGCTATTTTCATCTTCCGGGTTTAAAATCTTCATCGTGTCCACCTCACAGGCTGTGACATGACAGAGCACTGTAAGTGCTTTGATGACTCATCCGTGTCTCATAATTATTAATGAGACTGAGTTTTCATATCCTATGAGAAGACACTATCTCTTAATTATTCATGACACCACGTGGATCTTTCCAATGACAGACATGTCAAACTGTGATATCGCGTAGTAGATGAGAGAGCCAATCACAGGGTTCTCAAGTTTTATCAAAAGCTTGGAGTGAGATCACATGCGGTTAGGGGAGGGGCCCTAATGGAGCCCCGCCCCCGCCCATCCCCGCCCCCCAATTTTACCCATTGTTCATAATTAACCAGCACAAATTGAAATTATAACAATTGGTAAATCTGATAAATGACAGAGCAATTCATCACATCAAATATACTCTTTAATGTTATATTTCAAAATTACAAATATACAAAAATTACAAAAATATAACAAATTGTAAATATGTTTTGACAGGATATAAAATATTACCCAGAGCACTCTGCTTTAATACATGTAGCCTTAATGTAACTAGAAAGACTATTAATACAGTATAATATATTATTTAAAATAAAATGAAGAAATACATTTTCATTCCTTCCCATACTCACTAACATTTCCCTTAGTTTCAGATAACGTAAGCTAGCCAAACTGAGCCAAAGCTTCTGCTCCCAAGAACTGTACCAGCGGGGTCATACGAACCACAGATTTCCCATCGGTGGTGCAGCAAGGCGGAATGACTGGCCCAGACGTGGACGGCATAGCGGCCCGGTGTGGGGGCACAGTCATTCACCGCGCCCTGACAGAGGAGACCAGGGAAGGACGAAAGTTCCACGGGGGTCTGCTCTGCCAGGGTGCTGGCGATAGAGGAGGATGAGAGCGGCACGGTCCGGGGACGGCGCGCACTGTCATCTGGCTCTGGGACAGCGGAGGATGAGGGGTGCACGTCCCGGGGGCGGCGCACCGTGTCGTCCGAGAACTCTGTGTGCTCAGGGATGGAAATGTCACTTCTTTCTTTAACCACATTAGGGTGATGCCCACCCGGGGATGAGCAGCGGGGAGTGGAGAACAAAAGATTCTCCCCTGGCCCTCCACCGGGGGAAGGAGTGATCCTGCTACCACCTCCTGAGAAGTAACAATCATCATCCCTGAACAGCCCCTCTCAGGAGCGCCGCTTGGCCCGGCGTTTAGTGGGGGGCGGGGCTGGAGAGGGCATGGGCGCCTTCTTACGTTGCGGGAGCCATAGGAGGGCGCCCTCGGCGGCGAACAGACTGAGGATTCTGCCCGGTCGGCTGGGTGGAGGCAGCAGCGGGCCGTCTGGGCAGAATATGTTTAATAGCCTCAGTTTGTTTCTGGGCGGTGGAGAACTGTTGCATCCCGCATGTCAGCCAGGTTCAGCCACAGATGTCTCTCCTGGACCACAGCTGTGGACATCACCAGACCCAGGGAGCGTGCGGTCACCTTCGTCGCCCGGAGAGCGAGGTCGGTGGCGGCGCGCAGCTCATCAAAGATTAGCGTCGTGTTCGTCTGCTGGAGACGAAAGCGCAGTTAGGGAGATAACCTGTGCTCTGAAGGGAGTGGTGAGCACTTTAGGCAGGCAGCGCTTGTTGAAAGCGCGTGCAGGTCGCCCACTCTCTTGACCGAGGCGAGTGCCAGCAAGAGCGCCGTCTTGAGCGAGAGCTGTTTAAGGTGCACGGTTCGGAGTGGTTCGAACGGGGGCCCTTTTAGAGCGTCTAGGACCGTAGCTAGGTCCCAGATCGGCACTGAGGGGGGGCGTGAAGGGTTCATCCTCCTGGCGCCCCTTAGGAAACGAATAATTAGGTCGTTTCTTCCCAATGGACGTTCCATTACAAGGTCGTGTGACGCTGTGATGGCAGCCACATACTTTGAGCGGGGAGGGGGTGCGGCCCACCTCCAGAAGCCCTTGTAGGAAAACGAGTACACTCGTAATCTCGCATGTTACAGGGTTCAGGCCCTTGGTATTACACCAGTCACTGAACACTTTCCATTTCTGGGCATATAAGCGTCTCGTGGAGGGCGCCCGCGCCTCAGCGATGGTTTTTAGTGCTCCGCTCGCGAGGTTCATGGGAACCCGTTGAGGGGCCATGCATGAAGGGCCCACAGAGCGGGGTCGAGGACCCCGTCGCTCAGGAGGCGGCTTGCGGTTGTGAGAGCGCGAGCGGCGTCGAGCGTCAGCCTGAGGCGCGGGCTGAGAGGCGGTGGGAGCTGTTTTAGTCCGCTGCGGCTGTGGCGGTCTCTGTCTGCTCTGCGATGAGCTGGAGCGCTTTGGCAGGAAATGACGCATAGCTTGTGAAGCGTTCTGGGCCTCAGTGAAGCGTTCGGCGAAACCTTTAACCGCCGGTCCAAACAGCCCGCTGGTGGAGATAGGCGCATCGAGAAATGGCGCCTTATCCGCGTCCTTCATTTCAGTCAGAGTCAGCCACAGATGGCGCTCGAGAACAGTCAAATTAGCCATAGCACGGCCGATGGACTGGGCGGTGGCCTTCGTGGCTCGCAGAGCTATATCAGTCGCGCTGCGTAGGTCCCTGAAGGCTTCGGGTTCGGGGCCAGACTCGTCCATAGAGCGGAGAAGCTTGGCTTGGAACACTTGAAGTACCGCCATTGAGTGAAGCGCAGATGCAGCTTGGCCGGCGGCGGCGTAGGCGCGACCGGCGAGAGCAGAGGTAGTGCGGCAGGGCTTCGAGGGGTGGGAAGCTTTGGCTTTCCATCCGGTGGTGGAGGGCGGGCAGAGATGATTGGCCACGGCCTCCTCGAGGGGCGGCATTCCCTCGTAGCCTCTTAGAGTGGAGCCCGGCCAGTCGTCCGATGCAGCGTCGATGGACAAGCTGTCATCCATTCCCCCGTCGTCACAAGGCCCACCGCTCTGCTAGAGGGGTGTGGGTCCGGCTGGGTGAACTGAACCGGCGGTGGGGAAGGCAAGAGCGGCGGTGAAGCATGCTCCCTAACTGTGAGCGGCGCTTTTTCTTAGTGCGCGGCTCAAACAGAGGGGTGGCGATGGGCTCGCTCATGGCGAAAGCGGCGAGGCGAGCCCGTAGTGCGGAGAGACCCAGGTCATCACATTCCGGGCATCCGCCCTTGGTCAATGCAGCTTCTGCGTGGTCCCGGCCCAGGCAGCGAGCGCAGATGATGTGACGATCCCCGTCCGGGAGAAGGTCTCTGCACGACGCGCAGGAAGGCATTTGAAACAACGCCTTATTGGAAAATTGCTCTTTCACAAATGTCGCGGGGCGGACAGATGTAAAATACTTGCGTATATGGCGCGCCGGATGGCTCAGTAGGAGGTGCTTGAAGGCGGCTGAAGGTGCTGACGTCCTCATAGCAATCCCGCTGGTATGCTTTTCCACGGCGGCGAAGGCTTCCAATAATCCGGAGGATCCAGCGAAGAAGGTGTTCGCTGAAGGAGATTAAATCTAAAGAACTCTCATGACGGGGCACCCAATATATAGCTCTTGGCCACGCCCATCTTGGCGGGCTCTGACGCGCGCGGGCGCGAAGCGCGCTCATTGGTCGCGCATTCAGAGTCGCCCCGTCATTGGTTCGAGCAAGTTGGAGCTCCTTCGTTCATTGCTGTCAGCTGTGCAGCCGCAATGCGTTTTACATAAAGACTTCAATATTCTCGAGAAAAGGAGTTTTCCCATAGCGTAAGCTACTTACGCAATAGGAGAGACCTCTCGAAAGGGAACTGATGATGCGTGAGAGATTGTAATGACGATTTACTACTAATCATGGAACCGGCTTTACTGACGAGATGCGCATGCGTCACGAGCTTTGAGTATGTGCACGCAGGGGGTCGCGCGCGCTGGGGGGAGGGGGGTGTGTTACGGCCGTTTGATTGACGGACTTACTGTCCAATGATTCTAGTGGTCTTGGAAATGATTGGCTGGAGTTTTTCGAGTCCTGCCCGTTCCACAGATGATTAAATTGCTTAATTTTCATTTCAATGCTTCTAACTCAGTGGCTGTAAGTGGGTTAGGAAAAGGATTTCAAGTTATTTTGAAAAAATGGATAAAAACGAGAATCACATACCCCACCTTTAACTTAAACTTTGATGTAACTGATTGCCTAAATTTTTTCGAGTTTTGTCAACTTATTCAGGTTTACAGTGGCAGTTCACCAGTTAAACTAAGCATTCAAATGAAAAATGTTCTGTGCTTTCATGCCAGATTGTAATAGATCACATTACACTTCTGTACCCCTGAAAAATGCAATAGTTTAAAACGTACTCGGTTACATACGTAACCTCGGTTCTCACTAGAAGAGGGAACGAGTATTGCGTAGGTTGCTTACGCTACGGGTAAAGTCATCTTTTCTCGAGATATTGAAGCCAAAAATTATCCTTAATTTTCCATTTATTGTCAATGGAGTGCAGCAGCCAGCAGACCTAGAGCAGGCTATCTTGCGTGTTCATTGGCAGCCCTGCGGCAACTGCTGCAGCCTACCACTGAGCATGGCGCGTGACTTCGCGCCCTCTATGCGTCACAGCCCGCCAAAATGGGGGTAGCTTAGGGTATAAAAGTCAGGCTCGGAGGCTGCGTCGCTGGTTTCATCAGCTGAAGCGAAAATCGCTTGTGGCGCCTGCACGGTCGGGTTACGCAATACCCTCTTCTAGAGAGAACCGAGGTTACGTATGTAACCGAGTACGTTCTCTTATGAGAGGTTCTCTCGTATTGCTTAAGTTGCTTACGCTACGGCAGTGGTTCCCAAACTTTCAACAGGCAACAAGTTTTTAACAACAAGTTTTTTATTTGTTTATTAATATTTATTTTGATAAATTTTGTCGAGAATAGTGAATAGTATCATAAACATATGATACAAATCTCATCAAAAGTCAACATATGATACAAATGTGCTGATTTTAAACAGATATGCACCCAATCTCACACACAATAGGCCTACAACACATATCCAACATCTCATTAAAGCTATTGTTAACTTTTCACATACTGATAAGTATTGCTTTTCACATATGATAACATTGTATATTTTCTTAACTTCTCTGCTGTAAAATAATAATAAAAAAGAGAACACATTAACAATAGTAAACTAAATTGTAGTAAACCACACAGAATAGGCCTACCACCTCTCCATCCACATCACCAGTTTAATCAATGTGAGGGATGTGCCTGGATGTTCTTACATAATGCAGCGATGATAGGGCGAATCGGGGACAGTTTCAGTCTTAGATCATTATCCACAAACAGTCTGTACCTACACTTGGTCTTAAGGCAGACCAAAGCTGAGAATCCAGTCTCACATAAATAGGATGTAGCAAATGGTATCAACGTCTTAATCGCTCGGTTTGCCAGGTCCGAACTTGAAATATAAATTCTCAGAAAATGCATTTAATACTGAAACGTCTGTTTATATATCCATACTCCCTTAATAAAGCTCCAGACATTAGAAAATATCAGTCTACACATGCCTTTTATATTTAATATGAGGGAAATACACATGTGACGTGACAAAAAATCTCCACAGAACATAAAATATTATTTTTATTTAATTTTTCGTGTTCGCATTTATGAGGGAAAAAACAATGTTACGGACGTGACAGTTCTCCGTTACGGACATGACCGCTCTGAAAGCGACTTTAAAACTTTCACAGAGACCTCAAACAGAAAGCACAAAGCCTTTCTTTAAAGTGAATTTAGTTTTTTATTAATTGTATCTTAATTTTAATCAATGTTTCATCAACCAATTGCCTGGATTTAATAAATAAGAAGTAAATATAGTAGACAATAGATCATCATGACACGGAGGCGCCGGCGCGTGAACTGGACTCTCGTCTAATAAATTAACCGAAACACAGCGTATAAGGTACTTGCCTCACAGACCTGAGAAAGCTTGAAATGTCTACTTTTTTAACAGAACAATTCAAAACGAATGAAATCAGACTCTGCTTGTAATCCGTATGAAATGTGCATTTCTCTCTGGCGCGTTCACTACTGCGAAGATCGCGAGTCAACATCGCCAACTTAATCTTTGCAGCTGACACTGACAAACACTTGTTTATTAATAAACAATTAAAATGTCTCCTTGCTATATTTGACATATTCATAATCATTATGCCGGTTCTTTGTGGCAGCTTTTAGATACTTTATTGGCAGCGCCACCCTTGCATGTTACATGAACGCGTCTCCACTGCATCAGCACCAAAAACATGATTTTTTTCAAATCTAAAATCAAAAATCGTGATATGACCCGAATTGTAGGTTTGGTCTATGGTTACAGCCCTAGTAAGATGATAAATCAGGAGTTTAGTCGTTTGTCATGGTTGTAAAAATAAAATGGCTATCTGAACATCTTTGCCAAGCGCAAACCAGTACAGAAGTAATCAATAAATTATCGGGGAGGGTCATGCCTTTTTTCACAATCATTTTGGAGGGTCATAGAAAAAATTATTGCTGGCGAAGGGAGGGTCAAGTCTTTTTTGAATACAGATCTCAAAACTCCTCCGGTAGCCCCTTAAATAAAAAACGAACAGTCCCTTAGATCTTTTTTCGCGTACCCCCTGAAATCAGTCCACGTACCCCTGGGGGTACGCGTACCCCAGTTTGACAACCGTGGCGCTACGGGAACCCATTGTCAACGCCGTGCGCGCCCAGCATCCACTTCATGAGTCCCAGGGATTCCCGGGGAACATAGATAAGTGGGAAACAGGTGGCCAGCAATGCAGGCCAGCACATGTTATAAGCACATATAGGGAATACAGAGCGGCGTTGCCGGTCTATATAAATATTCACCATACAGTGCAGCTCAACCAGGAGGGCTAAGGTCACGTGAGAGTAGTCTGCGCATGATAAATCTGGGCAGGACATACACACCACTCATACTGACAGAAGTCTAGCCTGCAGGGCGGGAACTTCCAGGTTATAAAACCTAACAAATGTGGACGGGGAGGCCCAGCCTTCGGCCTCACAGTTTTCCTGAATGGAAATCCCGCTGGACCAAGCCCACGACGAGGCCACGCCTCTGGTGGAATGAGCCCTAATGCCCAAGGAACATTTCAGACCTTTAGACACATAAGCAGATGCGATAGCTTCCACTATCCATCTGGACAGGCTCTGTTTTGAGGTGGCGAGACCCTTGGTGCGCCCACCAAACGAGACAAAGAGCTGAAAGGGGCGGAACGCGTAATGTAAGCCCTCAGCTCCCTGACGGGGCAGAGGAGATTAACATCGCTCTCACTATCGGATGCTGGCAGAGCCGATAGAGAAATGACCTGCGCTCTGAAAGGAGTGCCCAACACTTTAGGGACATAGCCATGCCTTGGTTTGAGGATGACTTTAGAGTCATTTGGCCCGAACTCAAGACACGCAGCGCTAACAGATAGCGCGAGGAAATCCCCCACACGTTTGACTGATGACAGAGCTGTCAGAAAAACGGTTTTGAGCGAGAGGTACTTTAGGTCCACTGAGTCTATAGGTTCAAAGGGGAAAGCTTTCAGGGCCTCTAGGACCAAGGAAAGATCCCACATGGGGACCGACGGGGGTCGCAGGGGATTCATCCTTCTGGCTCCTCTAAAGAGCTCGTTTCTTCCTATTGACTGACCGCGCGTCGATTCAGTGAACGCTGCAACGGCCGCCACATATACTTTAAGCGTGGATGGGGACCTGCCCTTATCCAACAGCTCTTGAAGGAAGCCAAGCAACCACGGGACCCCCCACGTTCGTTGGTCTAGATCTCTATCAGCACACCATTTGGAGAACACTGACCATTTAGACGCGTAGAGCCGCCTCGTAGAGGGAGCTCTAGATTGCGTAATCGTGTTCATCACTCCTTCTGGCAGGACAACGGGTATCCGTTGATTAACCATGCATGCAGAGACCAGCGCTCTGGATGGGGATGCCAGATTGAGCCGCGGGCTTGAGAGAGGAGATCTCTCCTCACCGGAATCGGCCAAGGGGCTGTGTGTGACAGCCGCATCAGCTCCGGGAACCAGATTTGATTCTTCCAATAGCGGGGCTATAAGGAGCACCGAGTGGCGCGTTTCCCTGATCCTCTTGATTACCAGTGGTAACAGAGAGACCAGAGGGAAAGCATAAAGTGGGAGGCTGGGCCAGATTTGGGCCAGCGCATCCTCGTTCTTTGAAAAGAACATCGGGCAATGAGCATTGTCTTTTGACGCAAACAGGTCGACTTCCGCTTTGCCGAAAAGACTCCACAGTAACTGGACTGTTTGGGGGTGCAGGGACCACTCCCCTGGGGGAACGTAGTTCCTGGACAGTTTGTCTGGGCCGTCGTTCAGGTGGCCTGGCACATGCGCAGCTCTCAGCGAGCGCAGGAGGTGCTGAGACCATACGAGAAGGCGTTCTGTCAGATATCAGAGACTCCTGGATCTGACACCGCCCTGACGGTTTATGTAGGACACCACGGACATGTTGTCCAAGCGGACTAGCAGGTGGTGGTCCCGTACAAACGGGAGGAAACGCTTGAGCGCGTTCTCGACCGCTATCATCTCCAGACAGTTTATGTGGAAGTGTCTCTCTTGGTCTGACCACAGGCCAAAGGCCGGTCTGCCCTCGAAGAGGGCGCCCCAACTTGAGTTGGAGGCGTCCGTCGAGATGACCTTTCGGTGTGAGACAGCTCCCATTGTCACCCCCCGCTGGTACCAGTCGGCCGCTAACCAGGGCTGCAGAGCTGAAACGCAGCTCTGAGTCACTCTGATCCGTCTGCGGCCTGAAGCCCAATCCTGGTGAGGCACTCGGGCGTTCAACCAGCGTTGCAGCGGGTGCATGCGCAGTAGGCCCAGCTGAAGCACAGCCGCAGCCGATGCCATACAGCCCAGCATCCTCTGGAATGTTTTCAGAGAAGCGATGCTGCCCTCCTGGAAAGACGCGGCCAGGTGTCGGACACGGCGTGCGCGCTGTGTCGATAAACGTGCTGTCATAGCCACAGAGTCCAGTTCTATTTCTAGATAGGAAACTGACTGACTGGGCAGTAATGAGCTCTTGGTCCAGTTGACCGTGAGACCCAGGCTTTCCAGATGACTGAGGAGCACTGTTTTGTGAGATAACAGTTCTATCTCTGACTGTGCTAAAATAAGCCAATCGTCCAAATAGTTCAGAATTCGCAAGCCTTGTTTTCTCAAGGGGGCGAGAGCCGCATCCATGCACTTCGTAAATGTACGGGGTGCCAAAGACAGGCCGAACGGGAGGACGGTGTATTGATATACCCGACCGTCCAAGGCGAATCTCAAGAATGGCCTGTGATGGGGTACTATCGGAATCTGAAAGTATGCATCTTTCAGATCGAGAGAGACAAACCAGTCCCTCGGGCGAACTTGCGCGAGGATTTGTCTGGTCGTGAGCATTTTGAACGGTCTTCTCATGAGAGCTTTGTTCAAATATCTCAGATCTAAGAAGGAGGTACTGGTTCTATGGCCCCTTTGCACAGCAGTTTGGCTAAATCTGCGCGGAGTAAATGCGCTACATCTGCCTTCACTTCCGTCTTGGTCCGTGCTCGAAAGCGAGGGGGACGGGGAGCGAACTGAAGCGAATAGCCCTGTCTTATTGTGCTCAGCACCCATTCTGATAACCCTGGAATAGCCTCCCATGCTTTTACATGTATAGCTAGGGGCAGAATGGACTCCGGGTTCCGATCGCTGCACTTCGTGGGCTCGGGAAACTGAACCGGAGGTGTGTGCGGGGCGCGCGCGCCCTCGGATCTCGGACACGGCGGCTCGCTGACAGCAGTGGCTGACTGTATCACTTGTTGCGTCCCGAATGCTGTGAATGTGGAACGTTTTGTAATAATATTGAGCGCGAGCGGAGCCTGGGGCGAAGTGTTGTCAGTAAGCGTGAGCGCTCGTGAGCGGGCACGTGACTTACATTCATAACTTGGCCGAGAGGCTGTTGTGGCTGTGTAACAGAGTGGGTAGCGAGTAGGTGTGAGCACAGATTTGTGGGCACATTCTCTACATCTAGCACTCGAGCGGCATTTGCCAGCTTTATGAGAGTGGGCTCTGTGAGCGTGTGAGACACGGGGGGCATCGTGTTTATGTGTAGGGGTGAGCACTGATTTGTGGGCACTTTTTCTACACTTAAAACACCAACGGTGTGAGCCGGATGACAAGGAATTATACTCTTTTTGAGATTTCTCTGGGTCGCCATGACAACGGCGGTTGTGTGCAGGCGAGCGGGCTGTGTTGCCAACTCGTTGGCTGCTAAAAGAGCGGAGCACTCAGATTCCCTCATGTCAGCAAGCGTCAACCAGAGGTGCCTCTCTGTGACGGTGAGCAAAGCCATGCATCTCCCGATCGCCCGAGCCGCGGATTTCGTAGCACGAAGGGAAAGATCCGTCGCGCTCCTCAAATCCGTGATGGCGGCTGGGTCCTTGCTTTTCTCGTCCCATTCACAGAGGAGATCAGCTTGAAGGATCTGCAGCACAGCCATCGAGTGCAGGGCGGATGCAGCCTGTCCGGCGGCTGAAAACGCGCGGCCGACAAGTGCTGATGTGGTCCAGCAGGCTTTAGACGGGAGGGCAGACTTTGAGCGCCATCTCACAGAGGGCGGGCAAAGGTGCGCTGCGACCGCTTCCTCCACTGGGGGGATTGCTTTGTACCCCTTCTCGGCGGCGCCGTCCACTTGGGAGAGTGTCGAGGAGACATGTGAGTGGAGCCGCGCGGAGAATGGTGTGTTCCACGATTTTGCAAGCTCAGCGTGAAGCTCTGGCAGAAATGGCGCAGATCTGGAAACGGGCGGTGGGCGGCGGCTGTGGGGGAAACAGCCGTCGAGCCTATTGGGCGCGGGCTCCTTGGGCGGTGACCAATCTAGTCCGAGTTGGTCGACGGCCTTAGAAAGGAGTCGCATGAGTTCAGCGTCCACGCCAGCCCGAGTCCTGCTGGATTCCTGGATCAAGGAGGAGGCGGAGTGATGAGAACTCGACCACTCCTCACTGTCCGATGCCAGGATGGTACAGCTGTCACCTGGGTCGAGTCCTTCAGCTTCGTCCCCTGAGGCGGCAGCAGTGAGGGCCGAAGCCAGCAGCTGCACGTCCGGGAGGGGCGGAGAAGGAGAGAGGGAGGCTGGCGGGATGTAATCCGGCAAGCCCTTCACCGTGACCTCAGGCTCCGGTATCCACTGTGAACGGCGCTTCTTTTTGCGCGTTCCAGAGGGCGGAGTGACAGCGTCCGTGGTGAAGGCTTCGAGTCGAGCCCGCAGGGTCGACAGCAGAAGCGCTTCACAGTGCACGCAGCCTCCCGAATCTAGGGCGAGGGCTGCGTGGTCTGGCCCCAGAAAAAAAGAGCGCAAATCACATGGCGGTCTCCAGCGCTGAGCGGGGCTCTGCACGAGCCGCAGGAAAGGCGAGGCATTTTGAAAAAAACGCTTGCGCTCTTTCAGAGAGAGGGTGAGTGTCGCGGCGGCGAACACTCACAGGAGGCTAATAGCACTAAAAAAGGATACTCGACGCCGGATGGCGTAGCAGGCACGGAAGGCTGTAGGTGGCCCTGCCTTGCCTTGCGTGCTGGTCGCTAGTTTCAACGGCGGACGGCTTCTCTCAGAGTCCAGCGATGCGGAGAGCTTCGCTGAAGATGATGAAATCAGTGACGCAGCCTCCGAGCCTGACTTTTATACGCTAAGCCACCCCCATTTTGGCGGGTTGTGACGCATAGAGGGCGAGAAGTCACGCGCGAGGCTCAGTGGTAGGCTGCAGCAGTTGCCGCAGGGCACCCAATGAGCACGCAAGATAGCCTGCTCTTGACTAGGTCTGCTGGCTGCTGCACTGCGTTGACAATAAATGGAAAATTAAGGATAATTTTTGGCTTCAATATCTCGAGAAAAGATGACTTTACCCGTAGCGTAAGCAACTTACGCAATACGAGAGAACCTCTCGTAAGAGAACTTCTCTTATGCTACATAACAGCACAAATAATGAGATTTCTTCATTACTTTGATGGGACTATTATTTCACATTTTAAAGTTGATGAAAATAGAACATTTAAGATTCCTGAATTTAGGATAAAAGGGATCATTAAAAAACAAACCAAAGCAAAATAAATCAACAGATTTTCAATATGCTTTATTGGTTCTTCTCTCCATTCCTTATCATTTTTCCCCCTTTTCATCTTTTTTTGCAGTCTCCCCTCTTTCTATTTATCATTCATATTAGTATGCAGAATAACATTCAGAGTAAGTATATTTCTGTGTTGCACTAATGAATCACAATCTTGTCAGTGGCAACAGAACTAAACCAATATATTTCCCTTTATAGTTTTGGTTTCGCTGAGACAAAAGCAGTCACTGTGATTCAGAGAAACAGCTCAGCTGAACGTTATACAACATGTCAGTTTATTTGCTCATAATACATGAATAAATAATCAGCTGCACAGCTCTATTATTATGATGGAAGTATAAATATTCATATGCATTTAATATTGAATAATGGAATTTTATTTATTTGTTTGGTTGACTGATTCAGAAACATTGCCAACTTTTCAATCGATTAATTCTTATTTATGCCCTTTAAAAAGCAGACGATGTAAATGAAGAAACTAATGCAAACATTCAATGTCTGTATGTATCAATTTATGAAAAGGATTTAAATATGACACACTGGCTTTTACAGTATCTGACCTTATGGTGGATTTTGGAAAGTATTAAGAGATGAACCACAGTTTGATGCCATTCCACTCTCCATTAGGCTACTGCGCATTGCCCTTGAAATAAATATGGCTTTACAACATCTGGGCTGTTGTTATTATGCAAGTATAAACTGGCACCATCTGTTTTCATTGATGTTAATTATCATTCCATTCTCCAGACTTCAATTTAGGCAACCATTTGGGAAGCAGGAATGCGTGGTTCAACCGTCCATTGTTCCCTTTAAAATAAGAGCCAACTGTGAAAGTGTTCTTCTTTTAAATGAGGAAATATGACCAGTCAAACCCCAAAGAGCTTCAACTATTTCCATTTGAAGTAAAATTATGTGTATAATACTTGCCAAATGAAACCATGTGGTGATTTTTTACAGATCTATTGATAATAGGCTAATAATTAAAGCTGCAGTCCGTAGTTTTTCCCCTTTGTCGCCATCTCTGTTCGAAATCTGCAATTGCAGTTATTCGTGGAATTATCAACTTTACGTGGTTTGTGCCTCGGCAAGGGCCGGCACAGGATGAATCCAATGTTTTGAGGAAAATGTGCGGCTGTCAGTCACCACACTGGTGTGGCTACTGTCATTCAGAATCACAGATTCTACTTTTTGGGAGTATGACCAACATAAGAATTTTCACCGGAAAATGTCATCTGAACAAGTAAGTAACATCCACTTTTGTTCTGACCAACTAAGGGAAAAAAAAGCATTGCAGTAAATCGCGCTGATTAAATCTAACGATCGCTTATCATATCAAGTCAAACCATGCAAATTATACGTTGTTCTCAAATTGTTACTGTTAACAACATCAGCATTGCGTGACTACATCTGATGCCCTTCCGATATTTATCCTTGTTTTCGCATGGGCCCGGTTGCAGTCTCTTTTTTCTCTAGGCACTCCAAAGTCTTTTGCATTTTACAACGGGTGAATCTCCAGTTGTCACTGGTGATTGTCGTTTGAACCTTTCTGGATCCGCCATCAAATTAATAAGTTTAATTATATCAAGTGCTGTGAGAAAAGGCTATAAATCTCCACCTCCAACATCCTCACACTCATAGCCTACTAGCCGAGACACCTTTATGTGTACAGATGTGACGAAATGATGCAAAGCAGGGCCGGCCCGTGGCATAGGCAGTATAGGCAAATGCTAAGGGCGCCGGTGCCTTATACCCTAGGGGGGGCGCCAGAGTCGCGTAAGGAACTTTCCGCTTTTATTGTACTTCATTAACACTGCAACGAGTGGAGCAATTACATAAGCCTGCCAGTGGCGCACAAAGTGGGTATACCGATATGTGTAGCGGAGTAGGCGCCCTCATAAGGTTTCATCATAGAATTTTGACAGGGGACCCCCCTCCAATAATATCGCGAGCGGGCGCGGGTGCCGTGAGCGCTGAGCGAACAGGCACGAGTAGTGAGTTGTCGTCGAAAAAGATGGATAAAGGGGCTAAAATAGAAATAGCCCATTCGTTTTGTTTTGTTTTGTTTTGTTTTGCTTAATCGACGGCGCTGGGTTAGTGCTGGTGTAATGCATTGGTCAAAAAAAAGTCAGTGTTAGCTTTTTTTCTGACACCGCATGAAACGCGTAGATCAGCGGTTTTCTTGATTGACACTGGGCTGGCCCAGAAAAATACTCTTTCTATTAGTATAGAAATTAGTACAAAACTTATGAAAGTTTCCTTTATTTTTCAGTGCATTGTTTTACAATATACGAGTATTATCATGGGATTAATATTATAACTATTATTATGTAATGTAGACAGACACTAACTAAAAGAGGTTTGAATTTTTCTTTGTTTAATTTGAACACTGAATATGGGTTGGAGCTTTTAATTTTGAACTCTCAAAATGGACCAGATTGATTAATTTAACATTAAAATGCACAAAATTTTCTTACGGGGGAGCATGCCCCCGAACCCCCCTAGCCTTGTAGCAGCCTAATAGATTAGTAATAATAGTAGTGGTGGTAGTAATTGTCATTTATCTACTACAAGTTCCATGGTCAGATAAAATGTATTTGTACAATGCAACTATGTATGATGATTGAAATATCCTTGAACGTTCTTTGAAGCATTTGTATAAACAATTTATTACAGTTCAAGTCATAATTTGCTTATTGAAGTCTTGGAGTGACTATAAGAGCATTTTTGTTTAGTTAAATAAATACTCATTATTTTTCATTAAATACGCAAAAAAAAATCTCGCCTAGGGCAACCAAAGGGCTAGAGCCGGCCCTGATGCAAAGACATGCTCGAATTTCCCGCTGTAATCCACCAGTACCACTGGAATTAAAAACATTATTACAAGCTTACCGTTTTGAATTGAACTAAGGCAAGCAGATAGTTTTGAACACTGGCTGGTTATGCACTTGCTCAAATTTATTTTGGATAATTTTTAACCCAACAAAGTTATGAAGCAGCTTTAAGTAATAGCATAATTATTTATTATTGTATTATATTATTTTTAATAATTTATAATTAGTCTGCTATTAATATATCTGTAAAAAACAAACATTATTAAAAATATTGTGAATATTGTTAATACTCAGTATGTTATTATTGTTGTTGTTATTAATAATAATTGTTGTTATTAATACAAATTAATTGTAATTATCGTAAATATTAATTCCCACTAGAGGAATGTACTGCTGATTTAGAGTATGTGCATGGGAGAATCCCAAAGAAACAGAAGGAAATGCACAGAAAAGCTGTGCTATACAAACCGCAATAACAGATGGACAGAGCTCTGACTGCTGACCCAGACATGCACAAACACAAATAAATGTGAACGCACAAAAAAAAAAAAAAAAAAAAAAAAAAAAGATTTACATAACATTGCATTCACACACTCTGAAGCACAAACATACACAGTGTTGAGATTTAAGAGTGACAGCAATGAACTACTGCTCCATCGTGCAGCATCGCCATCAGAGGCTGATATCATCATTCACTTGTATCACCGATCTAATTGACACTTGATGCAAATTTACTCTCCAAACTGTCAGAAACATCATCCCAAAATAGCCAGAACTGGATGTATATTGAAAGATTTAAGTCAAAATGCCTGTCAACCAGTCCATGACAAATGCTTGGCTGCACTTAAAGTGGTAAGGGGCAATAGTCAGCTGAATGCTGATTGGATCAGCTTGTTAAAAGCAGGCCCATCACTCATCATTCTGTCTAAAGGACCGGAAGATCATTTTCTGCAGAGGAAAAAAGGGAAACAATTCAGGATAAAAAGACTCAGTTATTTTTTATTACACTTCTATTACTGAGGCCAGCCTAACTGAAACATGGAGATGTCCCATGCTAGCCAGCAGGGCCATGGGTATGAATATAATGTTAACAATCCATTAGTCTGCAGGAACAGTGGTACAGAATATGTTCAGATCCGGATTCTTGTGAAATAAAGTATGCGGTTGCAGCACACACATGCTGTCATTTCTATATAAATAAAAATGGCATGGTCACCGTTATTCAGAGATTCCATTGGGGCTGGTATTTCATTCAAAGTCCTAAGTAACGGTTTAATATGTTAGCTTAAACACTAAGGTTTTATAGAACCTTAAATGGTTCTGTCAGGCACTTCATATATTGAACATTTTAGGGGTTCCCATTATGGGATAGTTTTATGGATTTAGTTTTATTTAATCAATTCCGTTTTTAACTTTAATTAAATTGGATGAATTAAACACCTCGCAAACATACTTTATCAGTAGAATTTTTTTGGAATAATTCTTTAAACATGAAAGTATTATGCAATTTTTATGTATTAAGTTATGCAACCTTTTGTTGCATAAAGATTCTTTAACTTTGAGTTCTATATAGAACCCCAATTGATTTTTTTTCTAAGAGTCACTTTGCTCCTAAATGTTCCCCTCTTTATCTCTTTCTGAAATTATTTAAGGAGGCAATATCTTCATCTTAAAATGTTGCAGCATAACAATCTAACTGTAAACTGGCTGCTCATGTTCCAGTGCATTATGGATACTTGTTTTCTCTGAGTGTAACTCCATTAGTAAGGTGATTTTGTGAGTTATGCATTTATAAGCTTGTACTTATGTCTCGAAATAAAAAGTTCTGTTTTTAATGAACTAATACAAAAGTATCATAATATAATTTGTTTTTATAGTCATTTATCACATAAATAATGAGGATCAGGTTTCAGAACTGGATCATTTTAAAATCAGTACATTTACTCTGAATACAATGAATAAACACCATTAGTATGGCAATTGTGATAAATTGGATAATTTTCTTTAGGAGAATATGATAATGTTTACAGCAAAAAATATGTAAATGTGCACAGGACTTGTGTGAATGGATCAGATTCTTTCATATTAACCATCTGAATGAACCAAACAATGTAAATCCAAACCAACATACAGATTAAACATGGCAGAAATAGTAATACTCTGGTATGCTATTCTAATGTAGTAATTTGAAACTGAACAAACTGATTAATCAGAGGAGAAAACGTAGCTTATTACTGGAAAATCCACACTATTTACACACTATAACTGAACTCCTGAAAGTAAGGAGTGTTGCTACCGAAAGTTAGTTACTTGAGACATGCAGAGTTAAAATTGTAATAACTATGCTGACACACACAAAAACTTAAGGAAACAGAGTTCATTTTCTTAAAGCCACAGAGTGATTTTTCTGTGTCCTGTAGCCATTCCTCCTTACATAGCTTTGCAGGTCTGAAACTGTTATTGCAAAGCATAAAAATATGAGTCAGGTCAAAACTGCTGCAAGAAACATTAAAGCAGCTTGCATGAGGAGAGTCAGTGTGGAGGGAGAACATGCCCGAAAACATGCAAAATGATTCTTCAGTGAGAGTAAAATGTGTTTTGACAGAATATCAAGGCTGGAGAGAGGGGTAGAGAGAAAAAAGGAAGTGGGAGGAATCTGAATAACCTTTAGTGGAGTTGGGGAGGAAACAGCACAGAGAATTACAAACTTGGTCTTCTCTAGCTGTTGCTTTGTGATCAGTGTGAATCCAGCCTTATTTGTCCCCCCAGCATGACGCTGTCCACAGTCTGCGTCGCAGGGTGGCAACAAACAAGCAAAGGAAAATCAACAGGCTCATATACAAACAGAATGATTGTTTTTTTTAAGACTAATTATCACATTTTTGCTATGCTGATTAGTTTTATTCTTCTGCTGGTCACACCATGATCCTCACAACATTGTTTATAGTGGTGTGATCCATCCAAACACTCCCAGTGGTCCAAAATACAGCTTTACTCCACACCGTCTTCAGATTTAAACACTGTCAGAGACACACTGGCAGTTTTATGTCTTGTGTGATGGGTCATATAACTTTATAAAGTGCTCTATTATCCCCAAACTAGTGTTTTATCGTGGGGGGAAATTAAATCAATGCATCTACTGTATATGAGTGCACTGTTTAGAGACAGTTCTTCTATAAAGATGCACTGTAATTATTTTTGTTTATGCTTTGCTTACTGATATGGTGGCATCATGCAACAGCAAGTATTCAGATAACTGATTGTTAAATGCACTTAGTCAGACATTAATTCTGACAAGTGGCAACATGCATATCAACAGCAGTTGGAGCACACTGTAAAAAAAAGCTAACAAAGTTGAGTCAGTTGAGCTAACTTAAAAACTTGTGTTTGTCTAAAGAGTAACAGGTAGTCTTTTGAACTTAAAAATATGTGTCACTGTATTATATTGTTTAGCATTTAGCAATGTAGGCAGCTACAATATTTGTTTTTCATCTCAATGTATGATTTTCAAAGATAACTTAAACTAGAAACAAACATTTTACCCAGGCAAATATATTGCATACAAAAGTTGCAATGAGATGCACATATATTATATCTCAACTCACAAATCTCAAACATGGTGATGATCAACAATTGCAGTTCAGTAAAAATATGAACTCTGAACAATATGACAGCTAAATAACAGTGACAACAACAGCAGCAGCAGTATAGATCAAGCCAATAAATGCAAAGCAATAATATATAGTTACCACATAATTTTAAAGCTGAAATGCATGCTGGGAACTGGCATGACATTGTTCAATGTAAAAGGTTACATTGTGTGTGATAGGTTTGTCTTGTTTTTTAAGTTAGCTCTTTTTTTTCTTCTTTTTTTTTTTTTTTTTTGTGGTTTAAGATCTGAAATCCCAAAGGTCGCAACTTCAAACCCCTGAAGTTGCTACTACTGTTTTGCCTTTGAGCAAAGTATTTAACCTCTGCATGCTCCAGGATGATTGTCCCTGTAGCATGTACTGTAGATTACTTTGAATAAGAAAGCGTCTGCTATATGAATAATGTAATGGTGCTGCCGCATGGGATGTCTGTGGAAGAACTGCAGGCGGACTCGTGTATCTCCTAACTTGTTTAAATTGAGCCTCTAGGTCACATCCAATGTAATGCATGCGGATGATGGACTTTAGAAAAAAAAAGAGAGAGAGGGAGATTAATTAATTTATGTTTGGTTACACAATAGCTTTTTATTGTGTTTGTGTGTGGCGTGTTTTGTTACCAACGACATTGTTGGAAAGCTTCAATTGTTTTTTTTTGTTTGTTTTTGTGCAACAACAACAACTGCAAAATTGTCTCTTCGGAAAAATTGACCTTTTAGTGCTACTTCCCCTACAGAGTAGATGAATTGACCAATCAGAGTTCACTGAATGCCCAAACGTAGTTTGTGTCTTAAAATAGGGCCACATCAATATAATTTTTAGGGCAAATGTCATGTGGCACAGAGGTGATGAATGGAATATTTTCTCAGATCCATATCACTCATTTGATGCTTTTCCCTCCATCACTCCCCGCAAAATGATTGATCATGTCCGGGATGACAGATGAGAGAAGGTCATTAGGGCATATTTTACACACAGTGCTGTGCAATATCTTACAGACCTACACTGAATCCGGACTGCGTTCGGCAGGCTCTGGCACACATAATTATTCAGGAAAAAGCTCTATTGATCAATTCAATAATTACAGAGCTGACCTCCAGGAAGTGAATGCACCCAAACACAAGCGCATAAACTCAACACTTATTAGTCCTTATTAATTATGCAACTTATTTTAAACAACAAGGGAGCTTTAAAAATCATGTTTAAGATATAGTCTCTTAAAGCAATGTTATACCCATCAGATCTTATTTTACTCATAAAACTGCTATTTTAACAACCCAAAGGACATTCCAGATGGAACCCATGGCACATTAGTCTTCCAGGATTGCCTACAAGTGGATGTCAAGACTAGACAGCTTTATTTAAGTTTGAAGGGAAGAAAAAAAAACAAAACATACAAAACCACTGCTAGAGAAAACATATTCAATGTTGAGCAAAATTCTAAATCGAAGAATTACCTACATGTCTGTTAGGCAAAAAATAAAAAAAAATAAAAAAATACAGTTACTGTACAGTATATGACTTTCGGTAACACTTTAGAATACTGTTCCTTCATTAATGAATAACTACACAGGAACAAATGAGTAACACACTATTAACATTCTAGTAACTACCATTAACTAACAAGAAACTGATTAACAAATTAGTAAGTAATTGCGCTCAGTCAAATGTGTTTGTTCAATATTAGCTAATCAGTAATTACTATTTTTCATACCTTACTGAAGATTACTAAGAACTACTATATACAGGTTCATAATTAATATTAATAAAGCATAATATACAAAGTTAATGGTAACCCATTAGTAATGAATCAAGTGTTACTACAACCTTCTAAAGGAAATATTAATAATTTGGTCAGTATTCTAAAGTGAAAAGCTTGATAACTACCTAATATTGACTGAAGTCATTGTAAGGTTTTGGATAGTAATAACTCAAGTGTTACTACATCTTTCTAAAGGAACTACTAATTATTTGAATCAGTATTCTAAAGTGAAGATCATGGGAACACACTAGTAATGGGAACAGACTAAAGTGTTACCAAATCCATTGGAAGGAATTACTAAAATCTTACAAAAATCTCAAAAGCTTACAATGACTTCAGTCAATATTAGGTCGTTATCATGTTTTTTACTTTAGAATACTGATCCAAATAATTAGTAGTTCATTTAGAATGATGTAGTAACACTTGAGTCATAACTAGTGGGTTACCGTTACCTTTTATTATAAATTAGGCATTATTCATGTTAATTATGAACCTGTATATAGTCCTCTGGGAGGTATGAAAAAAATAGTAGTTACTGATTAGCTAATAGTGAACTACCACATTCAACTGAGCGCTATTACTTACTAATTTGTCAATCAGAGTTTCTTATAAGTTAATAGTAGTTACTAAAATGTTAATAACGCGTTACTCATTTGTTCCTGTGTAGTTATTCATTAATGAAGGAACAGTATTTTAAAGTGTTACCTGACTTTCTTTTAAATTTTGATTCATTTTCATTCCACTTCCTTACATTCAAATTTGAATCGCCATTCTACTTCTTGTTGCAGCCTAAATTCAAATTCAGGAACTGGACTGGAATTTAAAAGTCATACTCAATACATATTATTTCCTCATGTGACAACTAGCCCTGGCGTCCCCTAGGCCTACTCCTAATTGAATTGCAGATGCTTACGAGTTTTCCAGCACTGTAAAACCACAGCGCAATGTACAACAACTGCAGTTTTGTTGCAGTCCTCAAATTGTTAGAGCTGGTTGCACTAATCCAGCAGAATGCTTGACTCGCCTATCTCCTGCGCTTTCCTCTATGGAGAACTGAGAATGTGAGGACACAGAGCCTATCACACCCTATAAAAGAGATGGGGGATAAGTTGCACAGCCGGGGCAAAATGTTGGCTTTTCTGCCTATGGCCTTATCAGCCACTTACAGCTGCAGGCCCAGAAAACCTGATTTCTGCGTGTTCCACCCTAGAGGACAGACAGATTCAAAGCAGCAGAACCTCCTCAATAAAGCAGTGAGTGCTTGCAGTTTTAACTCTACTTAAATGCCATGACCCCTTAATTACATACCAAATTTTCCTTTTGAAAAGAAGCCAACCATTTCGTTTGTGTGACAATATTTGCAGACAGAAAAGTTCAGATTGAGACTATATGCTCCTGTCCTAAAACGCAAATAAACAACTACTAAACAATCATTAGCAGAAGTCCTAGCAAATGTCTATATTCTTGTCCATGTGGTTTCAAACAGCTAATTCCTGGTATACAAGTGACTCTGATTTTAAATCTAAACAGTTAAATCTATACAGTCATTGATGCCCTAATCAATGACTCTCAGGGGGGGGGGGGGGGGGGGGGCAGAACTGGTCCCTCATTAAATTATGGAATAATTGTTAAAAAATAAATAAAATAGGCATATTTGTGGAAAAATATATAAGCGGTGCGAACTGCGCTCTCCATGATGATGAGGAAGTATTAGTAAAGAATTCATTGATTGGGGGGGGGGGGGGGGGGGGTAGATAATCATAATCATAATCATGATTAGATAATCATCTAAGATTATCTTGTCCCGGGCCCAGGCAAGACTGTCAGCTGGCCTGCACAGGAGAATACATGAATCAAACTCAGAACTCATCATACATAAACAAGACTGAACAAAGAACCAAGGGCTTAAATACACAGAGTGAGCTAATTAACTGGAACCGAAACAGGTGCATAACTAATTAGAATCCATGGAAACAAACAAGCAAAGGGAACACAGGCAAACAGGAACTAAACCAAAAAACAATGAAAAACAAACTACTAATATGATGCTGTATCTAAATTCGCCTACTTATATTACGCCCTAAAAGTGTGTACTCTTTTTGTGAAGAAAAAGTAGACACTTTTGAGTGTGTAGCAGAAGAGTAAAGCTTTGGGACATACTAAATAAAATTGCGTCTTTAACGGTTGCTCTCTGTCGCTGTCAGGATTCCACCAGCTTCACTCACTCCTCCCACTCATTCACTCACTCCTCCCACTCGTTCATTGTCTCCCGAGTACTGATCACCATCACCTGCACCTCATCATTCCACCTCCTTTATATTCGACTCCCCTTCACACACTCTTTGTCTGGTCTCGTCTCTACATGACACACAGACTCACTCATGCTACTTACCTGCTACTTACCTGAGATCCATTGGACATCCTTCATCACCCCTGTAATTGTGTGCCCTCTTCAGTCTTCAGCCTTCCGTCTTCAGACCCTTCCATGTGACTCTCCATCAGCATCTGAAACAGAGACTCTGATTATCCTTCAGCTAAGTTCCCATCTGATTATCAACTGTTTGAATACTCACCATATCTCCGTCTGGTTCTACAATCCTGTAAATAAACACTATTTTACTTATCACCTGTCTGACTCCTGTTCCATCCGTGACAGTCGCATCCTGTCACAGTAAACTGGCCTGTCAATCATATTGTCACAGTTGAAATTCTCCACATTTTATTTAATTTCATTTAATTTCCTATCGTAACGGAGATAAATGTGTATCTGCAGTCGCGGGTCTTTCATGCAGAGACTCTCCTCATATTAATGCATAATGATGCATTTAAAAGTTAATGGCCAAACAGATCTTTATAAAAGTCCTCATTGTTATTGCAGATGAAATATAACACGGATAACATTAAATAAATATTTTTGTATTAGGTTAAACTTTGATTAGTCACTCAAACCTTTATCTAAACCTCTCATCGTAGGTCTCGAATATCCGCCATGTTTTGTAGTTTTTTTAAACACTTTTCACTCGTGTTTGTAGTTCCTCCTCAACATACTATGCTTTGGGACACACTTATTCTAATCTCACATACTGTTTAGGATTGAAAGTATGGACATTGATACGCAGGGTTAGTCACTCCTCTCGGAAAGCGGAGCAGACGGAGCTGATGGAGGTGGAGACCCAGGCAGAGCCAAAGAGCCGATGAGACCAGGCGACACAGAAGGTCCTGGAAGCCAAGGCGGAGCCAAGGTGATGAGTAGCCGAGGTGGAGACAAGGTGCTGGAGGACTGAGGCACAGTTGGTGGGAAGGTGGAGCCTGATGGAGTTCAGGGGGTTAAGGGACAAAGCACAGCTGAAGGACGACGGCTACAGGTGGAGCTGAGGGAGGGAAGAGCTAAAGTGAAGCTGACTGGTCAACAGGCTGAGTTGGAGTACCGAGCTCGGTGACACAAGGCGGGGACAGATCACATGTTAGGAGGCGGAGGAGGGAGGCTAGGCAGGACCATCAGTGAAGCAGAAGACTTGGAGCTGGGGGGGACCAACAGAGACGGGAGACTATGGGATAATCATCTTCCAAATCCTTATCATATATTGCAGAGGACAGCTACAGCTCACCCTCAGCGGAGGGAGTGTGGGCAGGGCTCCATTCCTTTCCTTCGAACACCACGAGCACGCCCACTGAAACAGACGGTGTTGCCGGCTCACTTAAATGCCATTTTGTAGTATAATCAGTGAATTAATACTGAAAATTTAAAAATTCGTTAGTCGGACTGTGCACTTATTTAACAGAAAACTGGAAGTGTGTAATGTTGGACTTCATGCACTCACAGGATTCTTATGTTGTGATAGGGATGGGACTAATAGACTCTGATAGGCCCTCAGATCTTTTTACTATATATCTAGTTTTTCTACCTCTAGATTACAGATGTGTCCACAGTCAATACAAATGCGCCTGAGTTACTCAATAACAGCAACAGATATTATTTGGTAATTCACCGACACTGTCATGTCTGAAAGGAAATTGAGCAGCTATGGATGACTTATTACTTCAATTTATGATTTTAAATCACGTTACAGGACCTGTAACACAATTTTCCTCTCAACACACATCAAATCACGTACAACAGCCAGCCAGTTCTGCAGCATGACCTAGAGGAGAATGTGTGCAAATAGTTAGACAGGTGGTGCATGCTGGTGTGAGGAGTGTTAACCGCTGCCCCTTCGAGACCTTCAATCATCTGCACCATCAGCCCTGAATGAGTAATTTTCTGTGTGTCCATCATTTCATTACTGCAGGAAGAGAGCCACCTGTATTTCAGCACCTCCACTCAACACTACACCCATTCTCAGACAGATGGTGGGTGACATGTGATTGGGAAAGAGGTGGCATCTCGGAAATAAAGCAGTTCTGACTGCAGCAAGAAACCGCTCATTGTTCTCCTACCTCGTGAAAGGCTCAGGATTGAGCATGAAGTTTGCTTGTTCCTCTACAGACCTGGTTACATGATTTATTGCTTAAGTGCTTAAACTTTGCAGCACACTATCATTGCAGTACTAAGGCCACATTTCATTAGCTTCCACTTGAATTTTAGAGGCGCTGGGGCTCTAATCTCATATCCTGACTTGGAAAAGATAATTATAGCAGAACCCTGACTTAGAAAGGTTTTGTTGCATGCTATGCAGTGTAAAATATATAGGTTATCCACTGATAGATAACCATCCACAACGAATAGCTAAGAATGACAAATTAGAGAATAACACAGTTGAAATAGATAATTTTGCTTCAGCCCAGTATTTATAAACCTGATTTGCATTCTCTCTCTCACCTCTGTTCAGTTACTGTTAACTTAATCAGCCTGTGATGTTGCAAAATGAATCATATTAGAACATGTATGATGAATCCAAAAATATAACTCTGCAACGTCCAATTTGCATGATGTTTATGGATATTATATCAGTGATGTTGTTGTGCCTGTATGTAATAATGTTATTAGATCATGCTTGTATTTGTCAACAGTTGACAACTGACATTTCAGTTTAACCCTGTAGCAAATTAGCTCTATGAAATATTAATAACCAATCATAACTTGTTATAATTAATTATGAATATTTGGGTCAGTTAATCGTATTAACTTGATGTAGCTACATTCACATTACAACCATGTGTGAGCTTGTTGAGGTGCATTCTCATAATCTCTCTGGTCTCGCTTTTTCAAGTTTCAGTGCTGTTGATTTTGATTTTATTTCCAAATTTGTTTTGTCAATGAATTCTACTACTTGCATACTTGATCCACTCCCTACGACTGTTTTGAAAAACTGTCTGTCTGCTATTGTAAATGCTTCACTCAATACAGGGAATGTCTCTTCTGCTCCAAAAATGGCTGCAGTTACGCCAGTTCTTAAAAAGCCTGGGAGTGATATCACCGATATGTCAAATTATCGACCCATCTCCAAATTACCTTTCCTGGCAAAAGTGCTTGAGCGTGTGGTTGTTGGCCAACTCCATACTCATCTCTGTACGAATAGCCTATTAGAAACTTTTCAATCCGGGTTTAGATCTGGACACAGTACAGAGACTGCTCTAGTCAGGGTCCTGAATGACCTCCTCGTTATAGCCGACTCTGGGGCTTGTGGCATTTTGGTTTTGTTAGACCTTAATGCTGCATTCGATACCATATGTCACAGCATATTATTGGACAGATTGCATATGTGGACCAGTCTGTCTGGAACTGTGTTAAACTGGTTTAAATCCTACCTCTCAGATCGTTCCCAATTTGTCTACCTGGGTTCTAACAGATCTCAGACTGTGCCTCTGTGTCAGGGTGTCCCTCAGGGATCAGTTTTGGGTCCTGTTTTATTTAGTGTTTATATTCTGGCTCTTGGGCAGATCATTCAGAAGTATGGCCTGAGCTTTCACTGTTATGCGGACGACACCGAGATTTATATCAGCTCTCAGCCTGATCTCTATTTTTCCTCTTCAAAACTTTCTGACTGTTTGTTGGAAATTAAAGCGTGGATGAAACTCAACTTTCTAAAACTAAACTGCTCCAAAACTGAAATCTTATTAATTGACACTCCCTTTAATGTCAGTAAATGTAAGGATTTTAAAATCTCAGTAGACAATACCCAATTGTCCCCTTCTGGCCAGGTGCGTAACTTGGGCGTGATTTTGATGCCCAGCTAACTTTTAATTCACACTTTAAAAACATAACAAAGGTTGCTTTTTTCCATCTGAGGAACATTGCGTGTATTAGACCATTTCTCTCTAGGCCTGATGCAGAGAGGCTTATCCATGCCTTCATCACGTCAAGGCTTGATTACTGTAATTCTCTCTTTGCTGGTTTACCAGCAAATTCTATTAAGAGGTTGAAATATATACAGAACTCTGCCGCACGTGTTTTGACTCATATATCCTCACGCTATCACATTACACCCTTGCTCCAGTAACTGCATTGGCTTCCAGTTCCAGTTCACGTATTGATTTTAAAATTCTGATTTTAACCTATAAAGCAGTACATGGGTTGGCTCCAGATTACATCTGTGATTTGGTTACTCCATCCATTCCCGCTCGCTCTCTCCGTTCTGCTGGCTCCCTCTCTCTGTATCAGCCTCATTGTAAATTGAAAACCATGGGGGGAAAAGCCTTTTCCTATAACGCGCTTAAGTTCAGTCCCTCCAGAAAAACGCGATTATGCGATCGCATGATTTAGTGCATAATCAGCCAAAGTCCGCATATTCATGCGGGGGCCGCATTTTTTCAAATACACCGCAATTTCGCCGCATAAATTGCCGATTTCCGCGCAAAATATGCGGGGCTTGCATGTTTTCATAATCCCCGCATTTTCGTTGCAAAAAAGACACATATCTTAGCAGAAAGTTGAAAGATGTTGCGTTTACTTCACACAAGAGCAGCCATTTCCCCCGTTGCCATGGGAACGTTATGAAGTGACGTAATTACGCGACGTGAATATCATCGAAAAGCTGCAAACCCCACGACGAAGCCATGATGAAGCCCGCAAATCATCAGTCTCATTTGCCAACAAAAATAAGCGCAAAAAAACGCGCAAAGCAGTTTCCCGGTGTGTTACATGGTGGGGCAAATTTGTGCATGGGAAGCACTTATTTTAACAGAAGATGTCTGTTTTGTATAGCTACCTCTGTAAAACAGGAAGCACACATTTTATTTTTTTTATATTTTATTTTATTTTTTATGTTTTATTTATTCATTTTTACAGAAGTTGTAGCATATTCATTTTGTAAAGCTACAAAACTTGTTTGACTCAATGTTTTGTAAGTTTGTGTTTAACACCATGTGTTTATTAAGGTCTGAAATAAAAAAAGATGAGAACTTAAATATTCCCAGCACTTTCTGTGATGTAGTATGCTTGCTTATCATAGGAAGTAATAAGAAATGACCCTTACATTAAGGTAGTAGCCTAGTGAGAACTTTTTTTCATCAAACAGTTTTTGCAAGTTCCCGCAGTTCCCTTTCGAGGGAACTCAACACTGCGTCGAGAATCGACACTTTGGGGACGCTCCTTTAGCGTGCGCCTCTGAAGTAAGAATGAAACTAATCCAATCCTGATTGGTGTTGTGTCGTGACGTAACATGTGACGGCATAACCGGATGCATAAAAGTGATGCTAACACACACACACATCAGCTTTAGCTCTTCAGCAAGCGCTCTCTGTGAAACTGTCTGTCTTATTTGGTGTTGTTTGTCTGTGCAAAGCTCTTTATAATGGCGAGTGAACAATACACTAAGTGTGTGCACCCCTGCCCAAGATAATATATATGCCACGGGTGGGGACACGCATCAGCTGTGTGTGTGTGTATTGTTCAGGGGCGCAGCACGCACTGTCAGCTCTCGAGAGGGCTGCCTGTGCACACTGTGAAGCACTTCCTATTAGAGTGCTGCGCTCCCGCTTGGCTATATTATTTCCTGATGATGGCCCGGCTCGCGATCCCCGCGGTTCGGGTCCCGCGTCCATTGAGGCGGCGCGACGGCTTAGATCGTGGAGATCGCAGAAGGATCTCGCGGATGAGAACGAGACTGCTGAGGCACCTTTTCTCTCATCATCCACAGATTCTATGACACTCGTTCACGACGCAGAAGCCCGCGATGCGGCTTCTTCTGCCCGTGACGAGTGCCCAGTGCTCGAGCTATCTGTTATAAGGAAGTAGATGTGCTCAGCATCGGGAACGAGCAACATGAGTCACACTCGCCGGCTTATGTTTCTGCTTATGTAGAGCTCGTGGAGGTTGTGATGCGTGCTGTGGCCAGACTAAATAAATATATAAATAAACATATATATATATATATATATATATAAAAAATATATGAGCTGGCCACAAAATAAGCAGGATGATCCCCGTCAAAATGAACTAGACGAGAGATTCCTGCAGCACTGTTCACAGCCTCAGAGCCGGGGCTTACTGTTTTTCCCAGATCTTTATAAAAATATAAATATATATGTGTAGATCCTGGGAAAAACCCCACTCTTTACGTATCTCACCACATTCATTATATGTTTATTCGAATGTGGTGGGTGCGAGAGAGTCGGGTTATGGCAAGATGCCGCAGATGGAGGAAGCTTTAGAGAAAACAAGCGATCTGTCTCCTGATCCGGCATCTTCACTTTAAGCCCCGGCGCTGCCCAACAAACCGTGCAGGAACACCTCTGCACTGGTTGGCTGGGCTTATATGGTGCAGGAAATCGATGTTGCTCTTACGCCATTTAAAAACGTTTCGGGACACATCGGTTTCCAGCGAACGAAGGCTGCACTGTCCGCCCAACATTTTTGCGGCCAGGCAGCATTCGCGTTCGCCAATCGAGAATCATTTTCGGTCCAGCCCTGTCGGAAACCCGCTTCAGGGGGTCGAGAACGGATCCCGATTAATACCCGAAGCCAGGCTCGAGAGCCTGGTTCCTTTGGTAAAATATTTAGAAAAGAAAAGGTCAGGCTGGTGCGTGCCTGCACTCTATGACGATTTTGCAGGCGTACCAGGCCGATCTTCTTAAAGATCTAAGTGAGGAGCAAATATTTCCCGTTGGCCGCTCCGCTATCTCTTTCTGGCCTGTTTTCCAACGCTGTCACTACAGTCGTTGACAGGTTTCAGGAAGCGAAAAAAAAAAAAAAGAGAGTGTTGCCTCTAGAGCCCCTCCTGCGGGAGTTTGGCAAACAGAGAAAGCACTCTCAACCGAAGTCCTCCAGCCAGAAGGGTGACCTGAGGGCCGTCCTTCAGGCGAAGAGGTCCTAATTGTAGGACCTCTGAGGGCAGATATGGGTACAGATTGCAGTTCGGTCACCGACCTCCCTAGTTTGCTGGGGTGGTACCGACTGCAGTGATTCCAGAACAGGCTCGGGTTATGGAACAAGAGGTACAGATTCTACTGGAATTAAGGGGCCATAGAATGTGTTCCCCTACCAGACAGGGAGTCCGGGTTTTACAGCCGGTACTTTATAGTTCCATGGCGGACTGAGGCCAATTTTAGATCTAGGGCACGTATGTCTCCCGCTCGTATCGAATCCATCCTGGCCATGGTGTCTGGGATAAAGCTAGGCCAGGCCATCACTGTAAAGCAATTTCAAAGACTGCTGGGCCTCATAACAGCGGCATCCAACATAATTCCTTTGGGCCTGTTTCACATGAGGCCCCTTCAGTGGTGGCTCAAAGCCAAGGGTTTTTTCCCCAAGGGGAATCCGTTCCGTATAATAAAGGTTACGCGCAGATGCCTTCGTTCCCTATTAATATGGAAGAAACCTTGGTTCTTGACCCAAGGGCTAGTGGTAGGGGCGTCATGTCGCCGGGAAACTGTTTCGACAGACGCTTCCCTCGCTGGCTGGGGCGCGGTCTCGGACGGCCGCTTTGCCAGGGGTCTGTGGCAGGACCATCATCATTCTTGGCATATAAATTGCCTAGAGATGTTGGCTGTGTTCAAGGCTCTGAGGAGCTTCCTCATAGACATCAAAGGTTACCACGTCTTAGTGGTAGCTTATCTAAACCGACAAAGGACACTCAGATCGCACCCTCTATCCAGATTGGCGCATCAGATCATTTTATGGCCCCAAGGGAAAATATTATCTATAAGAGCAATATATGTCCCGGGGGTTCTGAATCAGGGAGCAGACATCCTGTCGAGGCAGGGGCTGAGGCCCGGGGAATGGAGACTCCATCCAGAGGTGGCGGAGTTCATATGGCAGAGGTTTGGACCAGTGGAAGTGGATCTGTTTGCGTCTCGAGGGACGTCCATCCCACTGTCCACTTTGGTTCTCCCTCACTCATCCAGCCCCGCTGGGGTTGGATGCCATGGTACAGGCCTGGCCGAGGCTTCGCCTGTACGCTTTTTCCCCCGATCGCTCTGCTCCCGGGAGTCCTGGAGAGGGTCCGTCAGGAGGGCATCAGTCTTCTTCTGATAGTCCTGTTTTGGCCAGCCCGAGTATGGTTTTCAGACTTAATTTCACTCCTGATAGCTCCGCCATGGCAGATTCCTCTGAGGAGGGGTCTGTTGTCTCAGGCGGAGGGCACTATATTCCATCCTCATCCAGAGCTGTGGAAATTGTGGGTCTGGCCTCTGAGGGGGCTCAGTACCTAGATGCTGGGGTGGTCGAAACCATACTTATCTCTAGGGCTCCGTCTACTAGGAGATTATATGGCCTCAAGTGGAATATTTTTCTACTTGGTGTAGAGAACTTGAGTTAGACCCAGTTAACTGCCCAATGGCTTCAGTTCTGGAGTTTCTTCAAGATCGTTTCTCTGCGAATCTCTCCCCATCCACACGTAGGGTGTACGTGGCTGCCATTGCGGCGTTCCATGAACCACTAAATGTTGGGCTTTTAGGGAGGCACCAACTGGTCATACTATTTCTCCATGGTATTGGAGGATGAGACCGACAGTCAGGTCCAGGGTTCCTTCCTGGGACCTGGCGGTGGTTCTCGAAGGGCTATCCCTGGCTCCCTTCGAATACCTCCAGTCGGCTTCGCCTAGGACCTCACGTTCAAGATAGCCTTTCTCTTAGCTATTTCTTTAAAGAGACTGGGAGATCTCCAAGCCCTGGCATTATCGCCAGCTTGCTTGGGGTGTGCCCCCGGCGGAGTTAAGGCCATCCTGCATCCGAGACCCAGCTATGTGCCTTAAGTGCAATTTATCATGGCTAGGTCCATGGTCCTGCAAGTATTTCATCCTCCACCTCATCTGTCGGCAGAAAAGGAGAGGTTCCTTGCTCTGCCAGTCAGAGTTCCGAGTATTACCTTGAGAGGTCCTCTTCTTGGAGGAGGTCGGACCTACTGTAGTGTGTTTTGGATCACCTATTAGGGGCTCCCGGCTATACAAACCATAAGTAGGCCTACAAGGTGCGGAATTTCCCTTCACCTTTGGCCGTTAGGGCTCTTTCTACTAGAGGCATGGCGTCCTCTAGGGCCCTCCTTTCGGGAGTTCCCATCAAGGAGATTTGTGAGGCAGCCGGTTGGGCTACCCCACACACTTTTGTACGGTTCTATAGTCTGCACCTCCCCAGTACGCCTGGCGCACGTGTGCTCTCGTCCTGCTGAGTGCCTAAATCAGTTTCACTCCTGGGCAGGCCTGTTCGGTGCGTGGCCTAGTGGGCATTCGTTCCCCAAAGTGTCGATTCTCGACGCAGTGTTGAGTTCCCTCGAAAGGGAACGTCTCGGGTTCTGACTATAACCCTTGTTCCCTGAGAAGGGAACGAGACACTCCGTCGTCCTGCCACGCCCCTCGAGGCCTTAGAGCGTCTTGCTTCATCGCGGAGCTGATGTGTGTGTGTGTCAGCGTCACTTTTATGCATCCGGTAATGCCGTCACATGTTACGTCACGACGCAACACCAATCAGGATTGGATTAGTTTCATTCTTACTTCAGAGGCGCACGCTAAGGGAGCGTCCCCAAAGTGTCGATTCTCGACGCAGTGTCTCGTTCCCTTCTCAGGGAACAAGGGTTATAGTCATAACCCGAGACGTTTTTGCAAGTTCCCGCAATTTCATCGCATAAAATTGCATAAATATCCCGCATATTCAATCGCATTTTTTAAGAAAACGTGCCACATAATCAAGGATTTTTGCCCGCAACAATCACAAAAAAACTCTGCATTTTTCTGGAAGGACTGTAAGTTATAGAACATACTACCCACATCTATTAGGGATGCTGCTTCTGTGGATTGTTTTAAGAAACTTCTTAAGACACATCTTTTTAGTCAAGCTTTTAATTTATAATTTTATTATTTTTGTGTATTTTTTTGATACTTCTATATATATTTTTTACTTCCATGTTTGATTATTTTGTTCTGTACATGCTGTAGCGCTTTGAGTCTGAGAAAGGCGCATTACAAATAAAATGTATTATTATTATTATTATTATTATTATTATTACAACCAATTACTCAGTTCTACCAGAAAGACTCGGGAGATATAATGATGTAACAAAGCATTAATTTATTGACAGCCCAGCAAGCAATTATTTATAAAGTTCTTTGGCGTAGGCCCCGTCCGTAGTTCATAATCTGAGGGTAGCGGATCTGCATTTCCTGCCTGAAGACCAGTGTTAATTTCGTTGACGAAAATAATGACGAAAATTATTCGTCAACGACATTTTTTCACAGACGAAAACGAGACGATAACTAAATAAAACCTAGTTTTGAATGACAAAAACTATGACGAAAATCTATTGACATTTTCGTCAACGAATAAAAACTAGACGAAAATGTTAGATAGTGACGATCTGGGAAGCGATCCAGTCAGAACTGATGTCCTGCGTGTGTGATAGATGCGCACATTTGTACTGTAACGTGCTGATCTACGCAGCGGTCTCAAAACTTTAAAAAATGTAAACGTCTGGGAGAATGAGTAGAGCAGACATAATGACATATAGATCTGAATAAGAACTAAAAAAAAAAAAAAAAAAAAGAGCTCTATTCCGTACGGCACACACCCGACCTGAAGCGTGCAGCCATGCAGACAAATATACAGCGCGCGAGGACTGAATTGAGCTCTCTTTCGTGTCTGAATGGACAAATACACACAGCATTATGTCTAAATGTCCGTTTTGGAGAGTATTCATGTAATCTATGTTGGTTATGTCTTTAACAGTTAAGACATTTTTCCGTTTAACAGTCGTCGTCATTACTGTCCATTCACGCATTCCTTTGCGTCAATAAATGAGGTACGATGAGAGGCCGTTTGAATGACTGTGAATTTTAGATTGTGAGATATTTCAGAGTTTTGAAGGTCTTGAAACACTGTAGAACATGGAGAGAAAAAGCATTTTGCCCGTAAAGGTAATTAACACTTAAACAGTGAGTGTATCGGATGTGTATCAGTGCAATTGTATCCGCATGTCATTGGACATGATCTGATGTCTTAAAGTGACAGTGGCAATAAACCTAATGCGGTCTGTGTCCTTAATATTCAAGCAACAAAAGAAAAGCATTCACTGTTTGTTAATAGCTTTAATAAGGATTAATTCTATTTAATTCATACAAATAAATATATCTGCTTGAAAGAATAAATAATGATGTATGCAAGTAGTTATAAAGAATGCATATATCATTCATTGAAAAGAAGACTGTGTTTTACTTTAGGAAAAGTGGTTTTATTTAATTTTAAGATATTTTTTAAGTCACAATAGTTAAATCTGTATCTGTATTGCATGTTCAAACCTAAAAATCATTCATATTAATAGGTTAATAAATGTTTTCTCCGGGAGTATATGGGTTTGGACATTTTAGAGGAATTCTTAATTAATGCATTACAATTTAACTAAACCCATACTATTTTAGTCGACTAAATCTACTGTAGATTTAGTCTACTAAAATCTTATAGTATTTCGTCGACTAAAACTAGACTAAAACTAAAATAATTTAGATGACTTAAATATGACTAAAACTAAATGGCATTTTAGTCAAAAGACTAAGACTAAAACTAAATCAAAATTTGCTGTCAAAATTAACACTGCTGAAGACAAAGGCAGGGGCGCAGCCGACCCCCCTGGGAGGTATGGACAGGACCATCCTGGTGGTGGTGGGTTGGGGTGGATGGAGGTAGTTGTTGCGACAGCATCTGTGAACTTAAACGTGTGTAAGTACCAATCTTTTATACAGAGAGTATAAGGACATGATTGGATATATGTGAATGTAATAAGTGACGTAGTAATTAAGTATTCCTGGCATAACTTTATGCTAATGCTTTCATTTCTACCAGAAAGACAGTTCTTTGGCCTAGGCCCTGTCCGTAGTTCATAATCCGAGGGTAGCGGATCTGCATTTCCTGACTGAAGACGAAGGCAGGGGCGCAGCCGACCCCCAAAAGTAGGTGGATTATGGATCCAGCGGGACGGGGCCAGCCCACCCCCAAAAAATGGTAATGGAAAGTATACCCACCAGTCATGAATCCTGTGGTTCCTGAAAAATAGGAAAGGGAGTTACCATAAGCATTATGGACGTTGGATGTGGATGCCTCGTAGGCCTATAGCTTAATTAGACGAGGAAGCCACTTTAGTTTTTGTAAAACGTTGACCTGTAAGGTACGACGTGGAGCCATGGATTTATTTATTTTTTTGCATTTAGCCGGGCTTTTATCCAACGACTTACGTAGAATTCGATGTACTTTTTACATGATTATCAGTTCCACTCCTAAGGACACGCACAGACGAGGCCGCATTGGACCATACAGAACAGTGACACATTGAGCCATACATAGACAGGCCCCATTAGACCATACAGAACAGTGCCACATTGGGTTATACATAGACAGGCCTCGTTTGACCTCACAGCGCAGGCCACCTGGGGCCATACATAGTCAGGCCAGATTGGACCACACGGAGCAGGCCTCATTGGACCGTAACACTGGCCGCATTGGACCACACGGCCATGATAGACCACAGAGAGAAGGCCCCGATGAGCCACACGGCCATGATAGATCACAGAGACAAGGCCCCGATGAGCCACACGGCCATGATAGACCACAGAGACAAGGCCCCGATGAGCCACACGGCCATGATGGACCACATAGACAAGGCCCCAATGAGCCACACGGCCATGATAGACCACATAGACAAGGCCCCGATGGGCCACACGGCCATGATAGACCACATAGACAAGGCCCCGATGAGTCACACGGCCATGATAGACCACAAAGACAAGGCCTCAATGAGCCACAATGGCCGCTAATGCCACACTGAACATAAAATAAGGCCACGAGGGCCGCGGTATCGTTAGGCCACACTGAGACAAGGACACACAAGGACAACGGCCACTAGGCCACAGAGAACCGTTACCCTAACTGGCCACAGGACCACAGGATAAGGCCACGTTAGGCTACACGGTCACAGTAGACCACACTGAACATATATCGCACTCTTGCATTTTATTTATTTATTTATTTATTTTTATTAATTAATTACAGCCACATAAAGACAAGACCTCACTGGAACAGGCCACTGCCACACATAGACGACAGTCCACTAGCCGCGCATGGACGATGACTCATTAGTCGGTAATGAGAATGAAATAGCATAACACCACCACCAGTAGTTGCATAGGTATTTAACGGATTTGTTACTGTAGAGCTTGCTGAGCTTCAAGAATGGTTTTGAATCGGGTCTGATATATGATTCGGATGCAGAGAAAGACCATCTGCCCATGATCTTAATAGCTGGTGTAGAGATTCCTCGTTCAGCTGCTGTAGTAGCTGCCCCGATACTGAAGAAATGGGCGGTATAGGGAGAGGGGGATAGACTTCAGCTTTAATAACAATAGATAAATGAGTCCTGAGCCAGGCCTTAGAAAGAGGTGCTCCATTAGGTAATATGAATAGCGGTGCGTGATTTGAAGTTCTAGGCGGATTTTAAGAATTTTAAACATAGATGTGAAGGGACAAAATTGTTATTGATTTTGGAGTGTTAGGGTGACACCGGAGCACTTGGGCGTCATTCTTAGAGTGCTAAAGAAGATTAAAGAAATTAGGTGAGAAGCATAATAGAAAGGAAAACCACAGCAGGATCGAAATATTAAATTTCTGAGTTGAAATCCCCAGGCATATGAAGCCGTAAAAGCAGATAAAACAAGGCTTTTAGCAGAATATGTATATAAGGAAAAGGGATTATAGTGGATAGATATGATTAATAATCGCGAAAGAGCAAGGTAATAGGCAGGTGTTTATCTGGAGGTGCTAGAGGATTTATCTATGCCTTTGATTTTACGTAAAGTTAGCAATCCTAATTCCCAAGTCTTTTCACTGCAAACTTTTGTTCGCTTATTACTCGAATACCTGCAAGCAATCTATGAATGCGAGAATATTTAATTACGATTTTCGTAATTGTAGACGAGACAGGAACCACCGGCCATTATCGAGATGGGAATTAGAGGAATCTGGAAGAAAAGCAAAACGTTATAAACTGAACAAAGCAGAAGTGTGAGCTTTTAAGGTGGAGGGAGCCATGCCTTCGTGAAGTTCGGTCTAGCTAGATTGAGCAGATCATCTAATTTAACATTTCTGTTATTTCTCACAACGTGACTGACTTCAGATCTTGACAAATCACGTGAAGCAAGCAGTCGGCCCGCCATTTCAGAATTCGCTTCTCAACGGACGAAAAAGCTGTCTGTATTTTCTGAATACCGAACTTCACGAAGGCATGTCTCCCTCCACCTTAAAAGCTCATACTTCTGCTTTGTTCAGTTTATAACGTTTTGCTTTTCTTCCAGATTCCTCTAATTCCCATCTCGATAATGGCCAGTGGTTCCTGTCTCGTCTACAATTACGGAAATCGTAATTAAATATTCTTGCAGCTACCGCCTGACCGTAACAGTTTTTTTTTCCTTCCCCAATACATTTATGTTGTTAATAAATGACAATAAATTATTGTTGTACCCGCGATATCTCCAAGTTTTGTTTTTCACTGTAGAAAACTCAAATGTCATGATTGCCAATGCAAGAGAGTATCGGCACCCTTTTTTTTTCAGAAATGGCATAATCATCTGACAGAAAGATCTGCCTTTATGGTGGCAACTTTGCTTCCTTAGCACAAGCAACATATGTTTAGCGACCACGTCAAGCCCCAAAAGACGGTGCGACGGCTATATAGGGACAATTTTTTTTGGGGGTGAAGCGCAGATGAAACTAAGCTTGAGTGAGCTTGGTAATTTCATCTGGCCTTTACTGATCCGTGTATCCAAATCTGAGATCGGACATACACCCTTTGTCTAAACATATGTCATGGAAATTCTTAATACTAATATAACCAACAAACTGACTTCTTAATACGATGCTTAACTGAAGTAAGGTGACGGCGTCCCGTCAAGAAGCTACTATCGATACCTCAATGATGCTTGATGATCCGTTGTTTTAAAGGAGCCGTATGTGAGAAATTTATTTAAATTAATCATAAAATGGCCCTGAGATGTCACTAGACATTAAGAAATCATGTTCATTTCAAATACTTATATCACTGACAACAGTAGTCCGGCCAGGATATTGTCATTTAAAAAGTGAAGTTGCAGCCAGTGCTCGAAGTGGGGCGGTACTCACCGGTACGCAGTACCGGCACTTCTACATTTTACTCTTAAGCGTACCTGCACTTTTTCTTGCGTACCGCTACTTCTCGCATGTAGCCGGTACTCTACCACTGACAGAAAAAGCGTCAGTGTCAAGCCCGTTTCACATATACGCCGTTTGCAGTGCGTATGTGGTGCATATTTTTTCCGCACCCGTATTAACAGGTTAGAGCGTTCACAATGCACGCGGATGCGCTCTGGCGATCCGTTCCAGGAGCGGTGTGTAGCCTATACAGCAGTGCAGAGATCGTTTCCACACCGAGTCTATTTCTGCTGTGCTGCACGTGCTGAATTAAAGTTACAGCGCATGGTTCGTGGTCAAAATGAACACAGATTGACATGAAAATATAATAATCTTACCATAAATGCATTTAATTAAATAAAATGTATAGTATCTCACCATAAATGTATTTTTGGACTTGCAGACTTGGAGGAGTTCCGTTTTCTCACACACACACACACACACACACACACACACACACACACACACACACACACACACACACACACACACGCACGCACGCACGCACGCGCGCGCACACACACACACACACGACTTGTTTAAGTACATTTATGTTGTTAATAAATAACAATAAATTGTTGTTGTACCAGCAATATCTTCAAGTTTTGTTTTTCACAGTAGAAAAATGTTATGATTTGCCAGTGCAAGAGAGTACCGGCACCTTTTTTCCCCCACTTCAAGCACTGGTTGCAGCCCTCAACTGATGTTGATGTTTTCATGTTGTGTTTTGGTCTGATGCGCCACCCTCCACCTATCTACCAATCACAAAGTCAATAGTGTTGTGGCATCCGGGTTGCCAGCTCTGCTCTAGTTACCACAGCTGCAGCTACAAACGTGTCGGAATCGGATAAAAAAAATGTCTAACGTTGCGAAACCAAAAAAACCTCGTTATGAATCCGAAATACTTTGTGACAAAGTCCGAAATAAAACAAGGATCTGTATAGGAGATGCCTTTGAAAGATGGAGGCGGCTGAAAACGGAGAAGAATTTGAAGACAGAAGCCAACGTTGCTAATTTTCTCCTGGACAGGTAAGATTCATCTATGTTTGGCTAACTTGTACTTTATGTAAATGGACATTTCAAATATTCATGACAGTCGAACAAAGTTATGCATGTTCGTGCAAAATAACGTTGCGTTAGCTCATATGGAGGAGGTGGGTCATCGAATTGAAAATGTAAGGAATTGTTTGGGTAATAAAAACGGCGAGTCGTCATTGCTAACATTAGCAATGCATTATCAGAGCCCATTTCTCTGTCATTATGGTAAATGAAAACACCAATGAAAAGCACATTGTAGCCTATGAGGTGAATAATTTGTCCCACTTGGAACGTTTTGTTGCCTACTTGTTTATCATGCAAGTTCTACAGCCAAAAATAATAGAATGACATGTAATCTTTCACATCACATATTTTAGCGTTATGGACGTGTACTGCAGGGTAAGTTAAAAAATACAGCTGGTCTCTTTCACTTATAGCGTCAGCTAAATGAATAGCTGTATCTTTGATATCGGTTACACACAGTGACAGAGGCTTGTGCTTGTACTTACGTTAATTACAGATACCTACCGTTACAAGTTAGACTAACAGCTACTGTTCTAACAATGTACTGTCACATACGAGCATACATCTTTACGATTATATTTGGCTAATCGCCATTAGTAAATTTTTGCAATATATAATTACTTTGCAAAACATCTCTCATTTGAAGCATAAACATAATTAACAGAAAAAAAACTTACTCTGTAGGACTCGTCACTTGCCATTGGAAGCTTCTTGTAGCAGCCTAAGTTCCTGCTGGATCCTGCAGCCTATCTGGCAACCTTGAGTCAGGGAGGAGGGGGAGGGGATACACCGCTCTACAGTAATTTGAAAGTGATTGCAGTACCAGTTTTGGCCACAATCTTACATACGGCTCCTTTAAGCATAGAATCCGTTTCTCAGATATGCAGCATATGCCTGACATGGCTCCCAAGTTGCTCTTTGTAGAAATAGTTTTATTCATGGCTGGGAGATCACTGACCACAACAAGTCTCTTGAATAAAAAGATACATGAACGTTTAATCATACGGTTGAGTAAAAACAATGTCACTCGAGTCTTATTCACTGTGATTAGTTCCGGTGATTGGTTTGTTATTATCAAACAAATCATATGACTGTTATGGTGCGTTCTATTATTTATCCATGTCAGAGTTCCAACTAGGAAGACAGATGTTGCTTAGCAACACGCACCAACGCGCCCCTTTTTTCGGATTACCCAGCTCGGAAGTTGGACACCGTGAGGACACCGAGCAAGAATTTCGATACGGAATCCAAGATGGCTGCGCCCTGTGTGACTTGTATGAATTGTTTTTATTGTTTTTGGACCACTTTGGTTGTTTAAATTATGATTTTAATCCCTCGTATTACTGCAATACCTTACTGCGTCCGTATCACTACCTGTGGGTATGGGAATCGGTCTTGTTGTGAGTGCAATATTGAATGAAGCCTTGTTTCAAACACGTGGCTAGCGTTGCTAACAGAAGATAACTAAAACATGAAATAGTGAAAATTGTAAAAGTTCAAATGGCTGCGTTTTGATAAGCGCCTGGTACTCAGCCAGGGCTACCATAGCAACAGCTTTCTGGGTGGCGTGGCGTCCTTTTTTTTTTTTTTTTTTCTCCGACTCGGACACACAAAACATACCAGACGCTTGAAGTGTGGAAGTGACGTCATATCCGAGGGCCGAGTCGGTTCGTTGACAATAATAGAACGCAGGTTTAATTCTTCTGTTTTAAGCAATTTTTTGCTTAATTATATGTGGCCTTTGACCAGATATCAAACAGTCTCGACCAGTCGAACCACGAACGCCGTGCTACATGAGCTGAACTGTGACTATCGACCAGCACGTAGCACGGCGTTCGTGGTTCAACCGGTCGAGACTGTTTTCCAAAGATGGCTCCTGCTTGTATACGCGAAGTGTACTGTCTTTATAAAGTATCTTCTTATTAAACTGTCTGTACACTTACAAAGTTCTCAATGCTTCAGTTTGCAGGTAGAGACAGTAATTATGCTACCGTGTTAGTGTGGGGCTATCTTGAGCCTTGTAAGTGGTATTAACTAGCGATTTTTATTTTTACTTATTCAATGCCCCATACACTAGCGTTATAAGCTAATCTGTGGTTAAACTAACACTAAAGTTAAAACTGGGTACATTCGATTATCATGAAAACTCATCCCAGAGAACGGTCGACTCGGTACTCATGCGTTATTTAGCCCTAGGTTCATTTTTGGCCGGAATTGTCCTTTAAGCTTATTTTATTTCTATTCAGTTGCGCAGTTGATAGTATTTTGCAACTGCCCATGTGAGTGTGGGATTGGCGACGCTGGTATTATTAGATTACCACTGCACTGTGGAATATCAGTAAAGTGAATCATTGCTTACACTTGTAACAAACATTAAAGCTAGCTATCCGGCCCTGCTGTTTAGAGCGTTGCAGTATTGTCAGGGTTCTGTTCCTTCTGTCTGGTTTATATTCTTGGTTTGGTTAGAGAGCTCTGACACTCCCGGTTTGTCATGTGTTTGTGTTAAGTCTGGTCTGTTGTGAGCACATGGTTTGTCATGTATTTCCTTGTGCAATGTGCTCTCCTGTCTATTGTCTAGCCCTGCCCATCTTGTTATCTCATTATTGATTAATTTCCCCCACCTGCCTGCCTCGTTACCCTCTTATGTTTTATTCCCTATTTAGTCTCCCTGTTTTTGCATTCCTGTGCTGGTTCGTTGCTGGTTCTCGTTTTCCCCCACAAGGGAGTTTTGTTTGTAGTTTTGTTTAGTGTTGTTTTCTTAATAAATGTACCCATTTGTTATGCACTTGAGTCCTCGCTACATTTCTTCTACCCATTCCGTGACAAGTATATTGTGTTGCAGTCTGCATATCAACAGTTATTATGAACACACCACGTCACCGTAGTTACCAGTTGAACTCTGCCGCTGGAAGCAGCGTAGTAGCCAAGTTAAATACTTACCTGAATGAAGTTTAATCATGGTAGAGTGGACATTTTAACAGTGGCTGGTGGGAGTGCCTACCAAACTTGAAAACCTGACTGAAAACCTTAGAAGTGGAGCTTGAACTTGAAAACCAGTGTGAGAAGATTGCCTCTCGTGAATTGCAGAGTTGTTGATTCATGTCGGTGGATCGGTGATCAGCGGAACAAATGGCACCCGTGCAGACAGCGAGGTTCTTTTTGCTGGACAAGTTGAGGATGATTTTGCAGTTCTTTACTGCCGGATTATTTGGCTGAGCTGACGATGTTGAGGCTTTCGATGTCGTGGAAATGGAAACTGATGGGTTACCCGGTGTTTTGGGTCTAAAAGGAGCAGGACTTCTCTTGAGAAGCCATGGTTGACCAAACTCTCCGAAGACCGCTGTGCCCATGGGGAGATGCGGCACTGAATGCGGGAACTTCAACGTGCAGCAGGAGAGACGGCAGGACATATTCATCGTTGTAACTTGATAATCGTAAACAATATGTGTGTCCTGAAGCATGTTGGTTGGCGACTGAACAAGAGCATGAGTTGTCGCGACAGCATCTGCGAACTCAAACGTGTGTAAGTACCAATCTTTTATACAGAGAGTATAAGGACGTGATTGAATTGATGTGAAGGTAATAAGTGACGTAGTAATTAAGTCTTCCTGGCAGAACTTTATGCTAAAGCTTTCATTTCATCCTGTGAACCCTCAAAATTGGTTATTAATTAATTAATTAATTGTCTTTCTTACTAAGTACTACTAAGAGCAAGTAGTCAAATTCTAAATGATTAGTGACTCCAGATATGAGCTTCAGACACAGACAACTTTACGTGTGACATGAACAAGATTTTATTAACTAGACTAAACATTTAAACTACTCTAACATACATACATGCATGCATACAGTTTACCAAGGGAAAGAGAGCTGAAGCAGAGTACAGGAAAGCAAGAAGCTATAGCATTGTTTGAAATTCAGCAGATCAACAGCCTTAAGCAAACCATCAGTTTAGTTCTAACACACCATTCTTTAAAAGGGGTAAGGATACCCAGTATCTAATAATGAAACTAAGTTTGATACTTGCATGTCTCACCTATTTGAATTAAACTGTCCTGATGCAATTTGTTGAGGCTCCTGTTGATCTTTGCTGACGTGGTCTTGATGAGAGAGAACCAGTTGGAGTCCGAGGATATTTGGTGAATGGAAAGACAAGGCCGCAGCCTGGCACAAGCTTGGGGGTCCTTAGAACACTTATATTTCAGCATCATCTTCACATCAGGATTTCAGAAACGGACTAAGAGGCGGGATCTTGTGATCAGTGATTTTTAAAGCATGAAGATGTCACACCTCCGGAGGTGTGTGAGCCAATAAGAAGTTGTCCCTTTGGAGGGACATTTTTACGACCCTTTGTGTTCTAGCAGGGCATTTGAATCTGTAATTTCATTGGGTGTTTAAGAAAAATAATCTTCAAGATTCTTGTAATACCCAATGCGTCACAAAGTTAGCAAAATGTAATGTAAATTAACAAATGAGGAACGAAGATTATAGAGACCAAACATGCCACACGTATGATTTTGGTTAACCATAGTATGCAAAGTCTGAAACATTAACCCATTAGAATTCACAAGAAAACATAGGCCAAACAACATGAGATGGGAAAATTAGATGCATGTTTATACATTTCTCAAGTGGTTATATATAGAATATATAGGATTAACAGGGTTTATTTCTCCTTCTCAGTAAGATTTAAGTGAGTGTCACATCTCTCAGGAATTTCCTTTTGGGGTCGTAAATTCTTATCCTTCTAAATGTGTCCTGTAACAGGACACCGAGTTCTGCCAGTGGTGTTAGCTTCATTGTGATGTTAGTTTTGGGGGAAGTTTCATAGACCTTTGTTGGGAGGATGAGTTTGATGGATTATTCATTAAATATAATGAATAATCCATCAGTGTCTGATTGTTCCAGACGCTACAACCTCATAAACCATAGATAACTTCACCTAGGCAAGCCAAAAAATACATATAAACACAAAAATTGTGAAATAATAAATTAAATAAAGAATCACGATACAAGATACAATTAGATGCATAAATTATATAAATCAAGCGTCAGTTCTGGCAGGTCACGTTAGTCAAGCTTGCATCAGCTGATCCACGTCTACCTATAGGAATACGATGCCTATCACTGTATTCATATAAATGCTACTTCAGTATTATCAGCAGCTATCGCGTTTCTCGGGAGCTAATTACCCTCCTCCATCCCAGGCTCCTACTCTCGTCAGTCAGGATTTGGCATTCTGATTCCCCTTGAATCAGAATAAATTCTCGAATTATATAGTAATCTTGAATTAACGATATCTGCATACATTCATGTTGGTTCTGTTCTGTTTACTCTAAAAGGTGTTATTGCTGCCCGCCCTGCTCTTATCCATGCTAGGCTGCATGGATGCGCAGGGAGTTCTTGCCCAGAACGGAATCATATCGCCAGACTGTGTGATAATTGTCAATCGTATTTGAAGATAGGGGTCCTGACAGACATAGATTCCCATTTTGTTTAACATGACTTAGTTTAACAATGATAATACAAATTATATATATATATATATATATATATATATATATATATACATATAATTAAGTCTAACAAATGTTAAAACATATTTGGCGTTGAATCTACTGATCTCAACAGGTTTGGGTGAGAGTTATATTATAGGAATAGTTAAGCAATTTTCAACTTTTTTTTTTAACAATACAAGATTGAGTTATTTTTTTGAACTCAGTTTAATAGTACAATATACAGCTAAGTTTAAGTAATTTCAACTTAAATGATATTAAACTGACTTTAAAATTTGTTTAATCTTGTATAACCTGTTGGGGGATTTACAGTTAAAGACCCAAGGACCACATATGATTAATTAAGACCAGGAGTTAGAAGTGCAGTCAATTTAAGACAAGAGTCAGAATTATCACTGCGATTGCCTCTATAATCCTGTACAGTAAAATAAATAAGAGGGATTCGGGTCGGAATTTGAGACTGGGCGTGACGTCATGCGCGTTCACGCTCACCTGGCTATGTCTGGCAGGTTTGTGTATTCGCCGCCATTCTCCGTATCAGCGAAGACAACTCGAGCGAAAAAAGTAGAAGATGGATTCAAAGAGACCGGCTTGTAGTCCATTCCAAACCCTAACGCAAACTCCACGTAAGACAACGAAAACACACCTCTGGTTGCAGTTTTGCTTGTTGCCAGAGGGGGGCATAGCTCTGCAAAAACTCAGAGACTGGCGCTATGCACCTTTAACATAGATAAACATAGTAATTTTCCACACATGGACTGATAGGCAGTAGCACATCTCCATAGTCTGTACGGCTGCCACCAGGACCCTGAGTTAGGTACGAGTGGTCCTCCGAGGTCACAAGCTTGTCTCCAGGCACCATCATGTCGAAGAAAACAAGTCGGTCAATCTCCAATAATGCCACTTGTTCCTCAACCTGTAACCAAGAATACTAACACACACACACATAGACAAACAGCTTCTTCAAGGTTGGATTTGGCCAGGTCTTCTCACAACATTAAAGCAGCACTAGGTAACTTTTCAACCTTCATAATATATTTCCAAGTCTCTTGTGATGGTACATCGACTTACAATAGGTTGAATGACACGTCTGCCATAGCCTGACGGGGTCTGTAGCGTTTTTAATCGTACTTTTAAACTTCGGGTTTCGGGTAGTAACCGGCGAACAAAGAGAACTACAAAATTCGACTGCTTCACAGCATATACATCACTTCCACCACCACCGGCACTTCCTTAAAATAGGACGATATTCTAGTTTTTGATTGTTAGCTATCGCTAGCATTCTCGTTCTGATTTGAACTTTGCAATCGATGAAATGCAAATAGCAAATGTTTGACCTAAAAAGTGTACTCTACTCAACATGTACAAAGAAAAAAATCAAATGAAAGCCTATGTCTAAACGGTGTGTACAAGTTTGGTTGGGGCTACATTCTTGCAAGTAAATATATAAGATGTACAAAATCATATTTTAGGATACCTAACATGTCTGTGATTTGTTTATTTGTCTTGCCTCAAGCTATAATGCAAATCGATTTGTAAAATTTGCAGATTAATTTATGGTAGCTTGATATTATAATATTGACGATATATGGTTATTATCTACCACTCAAACATTGCATTGAAGTATCATATAGATTCAGTAAAACAGTAACCAATAGACTAGGCTACTATAATGACGCTGGCTTGTAAACGTGATCATCGCGATCATTTGTCGTTAGAAAAAAAATAAAACCCATGAAATTATATTCATATGACATGCTGAAATATATGCCACTGTACCTGGGATGAAGACATTTCACACGTGACGCAAGCAGAACACCTGCATGTGACCTCCTCCTACAGTGTTCAGGGCTATCATGGTTGTCAACAAATGCACGTGCATGTAGGATGACAGAGTTTACAACAGTAGTAGAGGAAAATACTGTTTCCCAACTGTAGGGGGACCCCGAGAGCAAAAGTTACCTGGTGTTACTTTAAGATAACATGTTCTTTCTCTCAAGGAGAGGACACTTTAATCTAATAGTAAAGTAAAGACTTTAGCTAAAAAATGGCCACTTAAACTATTGGTTCCAATGACCCCTATATGTTTTAACTAGGGCTGGGCAAGTTAATGCGTTATAATCGCGTTAACGCATTTATTAATTAATGCCGACAATTTTTTTATCGCACGTTAACGCAGTTTTTTTTATTATTATTATAAATAAAATAATAATTTTATTATCGTCCTTAATAAAAAGTTATAGACCATTCAACTTCGGCAACGCGCGGGCGCGTGCGTGAGGCGAGCATGACCGCAACAGTTTCACAGGAATGCACCCGCTTGTTGCTGCACCTTGTGCTCGACCACTTCACCTCACTCTTGGCTGATTTATACTTCTGCGTCGGACTTACGCCGAAGACAATACGCTATAGTCTACGCGTTGGTTTTCATTTATATCTCTGCGTCGTTGTCCGCGTTGACGCGCAATTACACATGCAGAGGGAGCATGTGAAACCCGAGGAGCGGTTGTAGCAATCACAGCGCTTGCGGTACGCGTAGAATTGACGTTACATTTTTGGAGAGGTGCACGTCAGGGTACGCCGAAGTGTACGCGCGCTACACAGCAACAGCATATAGTATAAATTGTTTTTTTTACTCTGTTTAATGGAATCTTACGTGGGAAACCATGGCATGACCAAACCTAAGCTACTATAAGTAACGTTGGTCGACTTATATAGTAGTGATCATGACCTCTGACTACTACATAGACTGTTTCTGCTGCTCCCTGATAAAAGATACCTGTTGATACCTGTTCAGAAAAAAACAAGAAAACTGGACTCGTTTTAACAAACTAGATAAAAGGTAATGCCCTGGCAGTAGCAAATAGCTTTGTTTAAATATTTGATTTGATTACATTAATGTTTAAGTTGAGATTTGAGATTACTGTGTAAAGGGAATACTGCTGGTATAAAAGCACCTTATTTGTTTAAAGTTATTGCACTTTTGTGTATATAGCAGTACATTTAAATCAAAAGTGCGCAATACACTACTTTAGAAGTCATTATTCAATTTTGCGCATAACAATGCGATTAATCGCGATTAATCGCAAGAAAACCATGCGATTAATCGCGATTAAAAATTTTAATCGTTGCCCAGCACTAGTTTTAACACATGCTGAAGACCTTTCTCAAACAAAACTAGTCCATATTTAATTCCTGGAAGCCAGGCTAAATGAGCAAGCACTGCAACTGCATTCATGGCATGGGACCCTTCAGTCACCTCTTAGATATTTAATTCAGACATTAGAGAATACATGAAAAGAACATTTTCGATAATCACACTGGTAACTTCTATAACAAAGTAAAATTGCATAAGCTTAGAGAAGTCATTCAACTCATTTGATATTTAGAACGAAAAATATTGATTAATACCTTGATTATAATCACTCATTAGAAATATATTGAAACAGCAATGGATTCCAAATTCCACCCCTTCAAACCTTTGATGAGTAATGTAGTACAAATGTAAAAACATTTGTTGTATAAAGCCACTTTTCATTATTTTACGGTAATCAGAGCACAGAACAGTAACATAAGACTGTATGAAATGGATCCAAACAGACATTTGCTCATAAATGAAGGAAAATATGACTACTCTGACTGCAGTTATAAGGAAACTGGACACCTGGTGTAGGTGATTTGGATGACAACCCAATTTGCATATCAAACTTTGCAATAAATATTTATACTCTCATATTTCTTTCATGCTGATACTGTTTTTTTTAAAGTCCATATATTGCAAAGCTCTTTCATTATTTAGTCATAAACATTATTAATATGCAAAATAAATATTACCATATAGCAGTCAAATACCAGTTGTTCTGGTGAATAACTTGGAGGGTCACCTTTTGCAAACCTTCCACATCAGCTGTCTCTCCCTTTTAAGACAAGTAATGGTTTACATCTGATCTGACAAATGAGCTTTTGCAGCCTTTCTCTCATTAGCATTTCAAAAGGTGTGGTTGCCTCTCCGATCTGTGATAAAGGCTGGAGAGATTACAGAAGGGTTTTGGAGCTGCCAAATGGTTTCAAGAAGAAATCACTTCTGACAACAGCACTGCTCTTTGAAGATAGTTTCCAGGGATTAAGGCTGTAGGAACTCTGCCTCCCCGCAACCTGGTTTAATGCAGGTCAGCACACAAGAGTCCCTATATGATGTTTTTGAGTAATGTTTGAGTAAACCTATGCTGCTTGACTGAAGCTTCAATAAATTAAAGGTTGAATGGCCTTCAAATGGTGTCGGAAATTCTCCTGCAATGAAATTGAAGGAGTAACCCGTTTGTGAATTCGCATAATTAGATTCTCAATTATTGTGAACACAATTCAATTAATAAATGTGGTTGTAGTAACTGTATCTCAGACCAAAACATTTGCACTCTCATATTTACAAACAAGATCATTTACTGGTTGGCCCAGAAAAACTGACATTTGAGTGTTTAATCTTCTGACTTGGATAACAAACATGGTAGCATTTACAGTTGTAATAAAAATTATTTAAGGGCTCCATTTAATAAAAACTAATCAATGGCTTCTGTTGTAGATTTTTCCCTAAACCTAACTGCGTACCTGGAATCTCATTATTGAACACTATCACTTTTGATCGCTAGTAAGGTCTCTAGTGCTTTTAAATTGAACACTATCACTTGAGATTGGTAGTAAGGTCTCTAGTGCTCTTTTATCTGGGGCGCCCAGTTAAATCGCCCAAGCGTCTACTAATCGACGCTTAAATCCTATACATCAGTGAGTCTACAAATCGACTACAGCATCCGTTTAAATCCTATACTCCAGCGAGTCTACTAATCGACTACAGCATCCGTTTAAATCCTATACTCCAGCGAGTCTACTAATCAACTACAGCTGAGTTTACATTGTATTAATTCTAACTTGTTTTCTAACTTACCCTAAACCTAGCCAGCTGCGCAGCAGAAAATAAAAGACAGGCTCCAGCAAATGTCCTTTAAATGCTTTAATCACGGCCAGGAGAGTTCTCGAGCAGTTCTCAGAGAATCTCCCTAGAAGAAAGCAAGGCCGGTGGATCTCTGACAAATCCCATTGAGAATCCCACCAGTCAACACGAATACACCAGTTTTTATAATATGACATGATACATTATCACATGCTTTCAAACCCAGACATCTCAAAACAGAATCATCATGACTAACATATCACACTCTCCATCATCACGATTCGTTACATTGTCAAAGCAAGTCCCCGTTTCAATTACCCTTTGTTAGTAACATCAGCAAAATATCCTGTATCATCAAAAAACATTGTGAGGGGTTAATATTTCAATCAATCATTTCACAATATAACGGTTAGTCCAATTTCAAAGTTCCTTTGACCAAAGTTATATTAAGTCAAAAGTTAGGAGGTTAGAGTTTGTCTGCTACATCCTAGAAGAAAAAGGAAGTAAGCTCACTTTAGATTTATTGTTAGAATCAGGAATGGAAGTTTTAGTCATCTTTAGACATAGGACCAAAGGAAGTGTTAGAACTTATCACAAGATGTTAGTATAATTCATATCTTTATGGTTAGATGTTAAAAACATTGTTAATTTAATATTCAGTTTAAAATCTCCACCACACTTCAGGTGTGCTTGAGCTACATCACATGAAATACTTGAGTGTCACATTTGACTGCATGTTAGAAATAAGTCAAAAGTATGGTCTAAAAAGTTAAGAGAAGATACCAAGATTGCCCTTCACAAAGAAGGAACAGGATATAAAAATATAGTGAAGACACTAAATGTTCCTAGAGACACCGTTGGAAGCATAGTTCGCAAGTTCAAAACAAACTTTTCCTGTCCTGTCTCCAGTTACACTTTTAACAGCTCACACATTTAACAGTGAAAAAAATGTAAGGATGCTCAGGGATAAACAATGAATAAATGTTCCATAACTTGCCAGCAGGCTAATGTGATTTCAGCAAGTAGGCTAACCCCCAATTTCCACCAACTGCGGGACGGCTGCGGATCGGCTCCGCTGCGTGTCGGCTCCGTGCTCCGCCGTCCTTCAATACCTACCAGATCTGGATTTGTTGCGGAACGGCTGCGGCCATGACTAACAGCTGAAGTCATGAGGACACACGATATCTCGCGAATTTACTTATGATCGCGCGATATAACAGGATGTACTTCCTATAAACAGAACCACAAAACCAGCAACAGTTTGTTTCCTTCCAGAGGAGTAGAGGGGAAACAACTCTGTGCTGACCTGCTGATCTCCCTTTTTTGTGGAGATTATTGTGATTCTACCATGGGTAAGTACAATATTTATAATTATATAATCAACTTATAAAATGCTAAATGTTAATTTTGGGTTCCTTTTTGAATGTATTGGGAAAGTAGTAGGCTGTGTAAATAAAGTTAACTATTGTTCTTGTTGGAAAAGGAAAAAAAGTATATAAAACAAAATCTCCGCCCATTATGACGGTTTAAAGGTGTAGTGCAGGAAAATACGATCCGCCGTGAGCAAGGGGTATTTTATTTTGAAAATTACCGGATGTTTTATTTTGTTTCTGTGCTCGACTTCCTGCGGCACTCTCCGGCATTCGGCAAAAATAGAAACTCTGCGTATCTGCTCCTGAGGGCTGCGGTCGCTGGAGCTGGGACGGAGTCCGAACGCAGCCGTTCCACAGTCAGTGAAAATACACACATTGACTTTAATGGAAACCTATAGACTCCCCTGCCATTCCGGAGTGGATCCGCAGCCGTTCCGCAGTTGGTGGAAATTGGGGGGCTCCGTGAGCAGAAAGCAGGTGCTGTTTTAACATAAACAATAGTAAATAAATAAAAAACTTTTCACAAACAGGTCTTTCATAACTTTATAAAAAAATACTGTATGAAATGTAATATATATATGAAAAACATTTACATTTATTAATTCAGACATCCCAAGTCTCCCGGAAGTTCCGGGAGTCTCCCACTTATTGATAGCGGCTCCCTGATGCCCGCAAATTAGTTAAAATCTCACGGAATCTAGAACGAGCGAGCAAGAGTGTGCATGCGAGACAGAACAGACTGTGCTCCAAACCGTGTAGCGCGCGCGCGGCAGAGAGGGAGAGAGCGAGAGACCTTGCGTGTGTGCCTCATGAAGCGCATGTAAGACAGAGCATCCTGATTGGCCTGTTTCGGCAAGTCAACCAATCAACCAACAATTTATAATTATATGGTGGAAGATAGAGCTCTGCCATGTTGATCTGTTCTAGGTAGGTGACTGTAGTGTTGTGAAATGTCATATTCACGTAGCAGCAGCAGTGGTGTTGAGAGAACACGTTTGAGCAACAGTTCAGAAAGGAGAAATCAATCTAACAGTTACATAATAAAATATTGGTCACTTTCTAAATAGTAAAAGTAGCCTATAGCGCATCTACTAATAATTATATATAAATAAATTGTTTTTTACCGATGCAGATATGTTAAAACCGATGCATCGCGATACAAATGCCAACTTGTATCCGATGCACACTTATTTAAATCGATGCATCGCATCGTTAGCTTTTATGCCGATGCACCGATGCGAATCTGTGAATCTTACCATCCGTACTAGCCAGGCTCTCAAGAACTGTGCCAGTGGGGTCATGCGAACCATAGACGTACTCTCTGTGGTGCAGCGGAACGACTGGACAGGGGAGGCATAGCATCCCAGAGTGGGGGCACGGTCATTAGCCGCGTCCTGCCAGAGGAGGCCAGGGAAGGACCAGCATTCCACGGGGGCGTGCTCTGGCAGGTGTCTGGCGACAGAGGTGGACGAGAGTGGCGAGGCTCGTGGGCGGCACGCACTGTCATCCGGGACCTCTGGGGGCTCAGAGATGGAAGTGTCAATTCCTTCTTTAACCACAATAGGGTGCTGCCCGCCCGGGGGCGAGCAGCGGGGAGTGGAGAACAAAAGATTCTCCCCCGGCCCTCCACTAGGGGAAGGAGTGGCCCTGCTACCAGCTCCTGTGAAGAATTGACTGCCATCTCTGAGCAGCCCGTCTCAGGAGCGTCACTTAGCCTGGCGTTTAGTCCTGGTAGACCTGCAGAATGGCCATGGCATGCAAAGAGGTGGCTGCCTGCCCCACGGCTCTATAGGACTTTGTCACCGGAGTAGAAGAAAATCTACTGGCTTTGGAGGGGTGCTTTGAGTCGCCACGGGAAGAAGCGCTCTGAGGACACAGCTGCATCGCAACAGAACGTTCAACCTGGGGAACCCCAGTGTACCCTTTAGCACCGGCCCCATCAAGGGAAGGAAAGGCGGAGAAGGTCACCAAATGATCACGGGAAGACAAGGGTGTCTTCCAGGACCTCGTGACCTCCTCATGCACGTCCGGGAAGAAAGGTATTGGGGTTGGACGCCGACGAGGATCAGCGGCCACACACAAAAAACAATCGTCCAGCCGCGAGTGCTCAGGATTCCACTCCAACCCGATGCTCGCGGCTGCCCGGGAAAGCATGGCAGTCGACTCGGGATCTGACTCGGGCAATGCTGGCACACCGGAAGGTGGCACCACAGCCGAATCATCATCTCCCGAGGACTCCTGCCCATCTTGTGATGCAGCAATCGACATGGTCTCTACGTCTGGAGCGCTGGTGTGGATGAGGGGACTCTACCTCTGACGAGGTCATTGAGTCTCGACCGAAGTGTTGCGATGGTCATGCATGGTGTGCAGTGAGAACATGAAGCATCCACAAACGCTGCCTTAGCGTGATCTAAGCCCAAACACGCAAGACAGCGATTGTGCCCATCAAATTCAGAAACCTGCCGACCGCAACCAGAATTGCACGGGCGAGACATCTTTAAAAAGACGTGCCACGCGCAAGCTCTTTTGTGAGAGGAAAAAACTTTGCAACAGGGAGAAAACACACACACTGGCAGATCACTGCACAGATCAGCAGGGAATGTGCACTCGCTGGAACTCGCCGTCACACCAACACCTGGAGAGAAGCTCTTCTCGAAGAGAGTAGATGGCTTGTGGAGTGAAGTGATACACTTGGCTCCGAAGCGAAAACATATCTGCATGTTACCAGCGTCCTTCCTTTTATACCCACGAGGTGGGGCGGAGTTATGCTATGCAAAATCCGCAGACCCATGGCATTTCTTTGCCATTGGCTCGTTTTGTAATACTCGAAGTTGATAGGCTTTCTAAGCGAAACCCCATTCGTCGTCACGACGTAACTCGTAGTGACTACGAAAGGGAACAATGTTTTTGCAGTAAAGTCGAGTATATTTATGTTGAATTCATGTTTGTAAAAAAGAGCGTGTCATCATATCACGGCCATTACAGTGTCCGAAGTAATTTTGCATACTCAAAGTGTAGTGTGACCGTGGCTTGAGGCTTATTCATTTAACTTTTGGTGTGAAAGGACCTTTACATTTGCTGTTGTCCTCATGAGCATTTTTTTGTTGTTATTAAAGCAAGCCCAGGTGAGAAAAGGGACACTATTAATTACCTTTTTTAGGAAGTCACGCAATATTGTAACGCATTACTCTTAAAAGTAACTTTCCCCAACACTGGTTACAACAATTAACGATAAACATTCCAATCATGCATTCTAATCATACCGGGTATGCTGATAATTTTCAGGAGAAATTTACAGTGATCACACTATGGTCAACACACAGGTTTCTCCTCTTATGACTTCACTGTGTGTGGCAGACTACTGCCACAGTGCTAAACTTACACATCCGACAACCTTGCTAAAAGCCAAAATAATCTTATCACCAAGAATTACAGACAGCAATCGTGCTGACAGCCATCTCTGAGAGTTGAAGTTAACTATTCAGTATCGGTTTTGCTTATCCTTAACAGACAGGTGCTCTCTCCTCTTTTGCCCACAGGCTCTGTTCCTGCTGGACACTGATAAATAGCAGTCACAGCTATTGCAATTTGCCTGGAAAGACAAGAGCTGACACAGACTGAATCGCTCCCTGACGAGAAATCTGCACTTTGTGGGCAGTTGAAAAGAATATGATAACCCTGACGTCACCTCAATTTCGAAATTCTCGTCCGCTCCCTGCTGCCTGCTCCCACGTCTTGACAGAGGTTGCTAAAGTTATAAATGATCCATAAGTCTATGGCGCTTTCGATAGGGCCGTATTATTATTTGAAGTGCACTCTGATAGAAGGACAGCTAATGTGCCCCTTATGTGAGATGTATAACAGCTCGCAACTTGACTTCATATAGAAGAGGTCGGAGTTGACATCCACTTATTTCTCAAACATTTGCTGAGACAGGTGTGCAAAACAGTAAATGATCCCTTTTGATAATCGTACATCTGCAGAACACATGCTAGCATTGCACAGCATCATTTGTCCTCCGCAGTTTAGCTGCCAAGAGACTTCTTTTTTGACAATCAAACACCTGCACAACCTAATTTTTCTGTTTTGTTTCCTTATATTCCTTCATCATCTTCCAAGAATCGGTCAAACAAACACTTTATGATGGAATGTCTGTGATATCAAGTTTCCACATCCAATTTTAAATGTAAAGCTAGAGGTAAGGTATATAATACCAAATAGTATAAAGCAGAAAATGTTTTCACTGGCACTAACAAAAAGTTCAATAGAAACTACATGGAATAAAAACTACTAATAAAACAAACCCTGCAGATCTGCATCTAATAGGCTAATTGAGAGCAGACTAAACTGAGTTATGAACATTGTAAATGGATCTCTGTATCTCACACTTAAGTATAGGACCATTTGCTCTGAATATCTAAATTGTATCTAAATGGTCTACTTTCAGCTGTGGCATTGTGTATCTCATTAAAAGAGGTGGCATTGGCGGTCTTACTTTTTTCAGTAAACGCAGCAGTTTTTTTTTACCTTCATAGGTTTTCTCATCATCTTTTGCATTGCATACCCTTATGCATAAATACCTAGATTTCATGAACGACATTGGTAAGGGAGACACTGTTGCCATACTGTAGGTATAATCTGAGAGCAGAGACAGGGGCACAAAGCTCAAAGCTGCGTTCTGCTCTGTTAGTACATTACCATGACACAGCAGACAGGGGGTTAAAGATATACACAAAGTCCCTGGAGTCTGGAAGAGAATCAGTCGCTGACATTACAGGCAACAAACACAATATGGTCAGCAGATAAAACTGCTTTTTTTCTGATCTTTGTCCTGGTTTCAGACTCATGTACAGACCCAGCTGCATTTGTACACAGCTGATTGCATCAAGTGATGCTAGCAGAAAACAGAAGCAGATAACCCTCTACATTCACTGAAGAAATAACAGTAACAGAGAATTATCTATGAAAGGAGAAAATAAACAATAATACTGTAGCTCATCCAAAAATGTAGTCACTATTTACTCACCCTCGTAAAAGGAGAATTTGTGAATAATCTCAGACCCAGTGATCTGCCTGCAGATCTGCCTGGAGATCTGCCTGGTTTTCAAGTTAACAGCTCATCTGCAGTGAATAATAGCTTAAATTTCTGTTCCTAACACAAAGCTATCGTATTACATCAGAATACATTTAGTCACTTTTGAGATCTTAAAAGCTTTTGTCACTAGGCATCGTATGCAAGACCTCTGCTTGGAAATGCATTACAAATCAACAGAAGAAAGTTAAGGACTATCCCTTTAAAGACAAACAGAACCAAAAAAAAAAAAAAAAAAAAAACCTCCCTGACGGTATGTATTGTGTGCCATTAGGCTTGATAAAACAGTTAAATGTGGACAAAGTGAATTCAAAGCATGAGAGGACTTGTTTCGCTTCACTGCTCTGATGTGGAATAGAAAGACAGCTGCAGTCTGCTGTCACTGTAAAGAGCATTACAGCATTTTCCGATTTTTATCCACCTTTCGTGATGGATTTTCATATTTTAAGATTGAAAGTCCTGGTCTGTGATATGGGTAAAATCAAAAATGATATCCATAAACACATTTGAAAAGTAGAAAAAATAAATTTTAATGTGACCTTCTGTAACACGGATCTATAAATGCACCAAAAGTTTATTAAAGAAAACATGAACAAAGATAATACAACAAGACAGGAATCATGACACATAAACACAATCCACACAAAAATAAATAAATAATATATATTTGTTTTAATAAAAATCAACCCCTGTAACATAAAAACACCCAACGTTGAAGAAAACCCCAGTGGAATTATGAGAAAGGAGACTAAATTAAACAAAAGATTAACAATTGACAGGTACATTATGGTAATTGTCAGTGTTTGACTGCAGTAATGGTGGTGGCATCAGAATTCGTGTCTGTTATCTTTTCACTTTATCCCCTCATGGCCTCCACTTGTGAATTCAAAAGGGATAGAAGCAGCATAAATACTGGAGCTTAAAATTTTGATTGAATCTCTGGAGGGCAACAAATGGGACGAGGAGAAAGGGATATAACTTCATCTACCTGTCACCATTTCTCTCAGGGAAAATCAATCACAATGAAAAAGGAGGGGAAATTGAGATGGTAACATATTATTTTTCCTCCTCTTCTTCCTCAGGATGCATCATCTGTCAGGATCTCCAGTAAAAGGCCCGATAAACTATTTGCAGGGCAGATCAGAAGATGAGGACTTGGCACAGGTTGAGTAGCCTGGTTCTACCAGACTCTCGTACATTTCATTTGTACAGAGAGTCTGGCACCGCTCCATTGACAAGCGTTAACTTCCTTGTAGGCGGGTATTCTATTGAAGTCTAAAACTATTGGATCTGCCCAGAGTCACTCTATCTGCCATAACCAATCGCTAACGTTTGGTCGTGACATATGTCTTTTCTCGAACCCCGTGGGAGGATGGCCATAAACACAAAACTAAGCAAAGATTGTTCTTGCTCCGGCTTTAACTTCTTGATATTCGGCAGCGTTGCCACAACGGACCGAATGGCTTCGCTCGCATCTTTCTTATTTTGAACTACAACTCAAAATAACGCACGAGTCGACATCAACGCCATCGTTCTCAGCCACTCCCTCTGTTCGCTGATTGGCCCGGTAAAAAATTGATCGGAGAAAACCAAAGTCTACAGCGCAATCCCAGACGTAGTACTGAAGGAAAATGAAATTGAGCGGAAGTGCGTAGGAGGGCGGAGCCAGGCTACAGGTTGAGGGCTGGACCCTGACACTCTTAACCAAAGACAGGCTGTGTAGTTAGAGACATTCTTGGGTTTGGGGGGCTACAAAGGGAGAATGATGTGAACAATAGTCATGCGTGATCAGGGGGAGAAGTGAGCTGGAGGTCTGATCATTGTTACAAAAATCACTGGGCTCACTGAGTTCATGCAACGGTTGATATAATTCAAAGGCAGCTGGAACATGTGATAAGTCACTTCTTTCATGGCAAGTCTGTCAAGATATTACTATTCCAGCCATGTAGCGTGAACATAAACCATCTGTCAAAGCTTATCCGCACACAGTGTGTGTACAAATTGCACTGTAGCTTCAGTGTTTTGCATGCTTCAGGCTCACCTGAATCAACTTGTATTAAAAATTCAGAATTCAAAAATTCTGAAATTAATCTAGTTTGGGGTCAGTAAGGGGTCTTCTGCACACAAATCAAGGCTACATTTATTTGATCTAAAATGCAATAAAAAATATATATTGTGATGCATTATTACTATTTAAAATAAGTGTTTTCTGTTTGAATATATTTTAAAATGTAATTAATTCCTGTGATGTCAAAGCTGAATTTTCAGAATCATTAAACTTTAAGGTCACAAAACTATGGACTTTTGGTAGTACCTAGAATAGCAAAGTCCACTAAAGGAGGTAGATTTTTTTAAAATGTTATCTCCTATACTCTGGAATAGCTATCCCGATCAGGGCTCAGACACACTCACCCAATTAAAATCTAGATTAAAGACACATCTCTTTAGTCAAGCTCTAACATAATGCATCTCATAAGTTTGTACTCCCGTTATATCAGATCAGATGCACATGATTATCTTTAGCTTGAAATGTCATAAAAAAGCACCTATAGTAAGCTAATTATTCTGCATTTGCTTTTCTGTTTCTACCTTGGGATGATGGTCACGGGGTAACTAGAGATTACGCCAGCTCCAGTTTCTTGCCTCTTGAACATACTTATTGTTTTTGCTTATTGTCTTAGAACAGTCTATCCATCCATCCATCCATCCATCCATCCATCCGAATCTCAATTTCAAATTAAATGTAAAGAAAAAGGCATTGTCAGTTAAATTATGCTGCACAACCCTGCTTCAAACTTGCTGACAAACAATACAGAAAGCTCAAGATGGCAATGAGACAATCTACAAAGGGTTAAGACTCTGTGTCTATGGCAAAAAAAGCCACAAAAATGTAAGATATGGGGGACATACTCTCTCTGTCTTTGCATAATCCAGAACATAGTCTTTAATGCTGCATCTTTCAGCCAGCGAGAAACCCAGCTCATCTGGAATGCACCAAGCACAAACAAACACTCCTTCAACCTCCTAATATTGTAATTGGAAGATAAGAGCTGCTCCATAAGTGATGAGCATTAGAGAGGTACAGCTGGCACATGGAAGCAGGCAGGCCACGTGGATGTGCAGCCAGTCAGGCAGAAGCTTCTTCGGATCACTCTTCTTCCCACTCCCTCTGATTCTTTCTCTCTTGATCTCTCCCTCTCCCACATGTTCTGCCTCTCTGCAAGAAAGAGTATGTCTCGCTGCATATCACACGACGTCACCGAGAGCTACACAGATGATTCATAGTGCAAATTATTTTGGGTGAAAAGACAGAAGTTGTCTGTGTTCTGATGTGCTATTTTTATCCATTTTCAGCTAGTCATTTCTATGTATATTCTGCAGAGTTTCTGATCGCCAAAATTAAGTGGACACCCCCTTTGTAATTAACGGTTTTGGCTAGGCTTCTTAACTCCAGGGATGAGAATCGTAAAGAATTTAAGGATTCCTCTTAATGATTCTATCTCCTTAACTGTGCCATTAATGATTCTCTTAGTACTTCTAATGAATAAATATTTGGAATAAACAAATACATTTCTTATTGCATTTACTGCCCTCAGCACTCGGTTGCCAAATGAGATGAGATAATTTCAGATACAATTCTTTGAAAAGTCTTGTTTACAAAGACTTTTTGATGACTCTTCATAAATCGTAATAAAAACCAATCCAACAACTGACCTTAACTATACCAAATAAAATGTTAAACCAAAAAATAAATAAATAAATAAACGCATTAAACCGCCTCTCGCGGTTCAAAGAAACAGGGCTGGTCAACTGCGTTCGTCATTACGTTGTGTGTCAAGTTCAAGGGTTATTCTTTTGCGGTAAATCGTTGCGTACGGCCGTCTGCTTCGCTTCACTTCAGAAGGCCTTTATAAACCCCCGGAGCTGCGTGGAGCACTTTTATCATGAATGGATGCGCTTTGATGGACTTCCAAAGACATACATCCATTCACTCCCATTATAATACTTGGAAGAGCCAGGACATTTTTTTTTATATAACTATTGTATTCGTCTGAAAGAAGAATGTCATATACACCTAGGATGGCTTCAGGGTGAGTAAATCATGGGCTAATTTTCATTTTTGGGTGAACTATCCCTTCATTCGTTAATGAAGGGATAGTTCCTTCATTCATTCATAAGTCATTTGTTCATTTAGAACAGGACTGCCTTGGTCCCAGAAGGTGTGTTTGACTTGAAGTGGTGCTGATCAGACCAATCGGTGTATGACATCAAAGCACCACGAAAGTGATTCAAAAGTATATGGAGCCGTCTGCTCTCTAATCGCTCTTACGGTACTTTGATGTTGTACACTGATAGGTTTGTGCAGCGCCACTTCAAGACAAACACACATAATCTGGTCTTGATTCACTAAAAAGAATCGGATCATAACAGTAATTTGTTTGAACAAAATATACAGGTCCTTCTCAAAAAATTAGCATATTGTGATAAAGTTAATTATTTTCCATAATGTAATGATAAAAATTAAACTTTCATATATTTTAGATTCATTGCACACCATCTGAAATATTTCAGGTCTCAAAAAATTAGCATATCATGAAAAGGGTATCTAAACGAGCTATTAACCTAATCATCTGAATCAACTAACTAACTCTAAACACCTGCAAAAGATTCCTGAGGCTTTTAAAAACTCCCAGCCTGTTTCATTACTCAAAACCGCAATCATGGGTAAGACTGCCGACCTGACTGCTGTCCAGAAGGCCATCATTGACAGCCTCAAGCAAGAGGGTAAGACAGAAAGAAATTTCTGAACAAATAGGCTGTTCCCAGAGTGCTGTATCAAGGCACCTCAGTGGGAAGTCTGTGGGAAGGAAAAAGTGTGGCAAAAAACGCTGCACAACGAGAAGAGGTGACCGGACCCTGAGGAAGATTGTGGAGAAGGACCGATTCCAGACCTTGGGGGACAGGCGGAAGCAGTGGACTGAGTCTGGAGTAGAAACATCCAGAGCCACCGTGCACAGGCGTGTGCAGGAAATGGGCTACAGGTGCCGCATTCCCCAGGTCAAGCCACTTTTGAACCAGAAACAGCGGCAAAAGCGCCTGACCTGGGCTACAGAGAAGCAGCACTGGACTGTTGCTCAGTTTTGCATGTCATTCGGAAATCAAGGTGCCAGAGTCTTGAGGAAGACTGGGGAGAAGGAAATGCCAAAATGCCTGAAGTCCAGTGTCAAGTACCCACAGTCAGTGATGGTCTGGGGTGCCATGTCAGCTGCTGGTGTTGGTCCACTGTGTTTTATCAAGGGCAGGGTCAATGCAGCTAGCTATCAGGAGATTTTGGAGCACTTCATGCTTCCACCTGCTGAAAAGCTTTATGGAGATGAAGATTTCATTTTTCAGCACGACCTGGCACCTGCTCACAGTGCCAAAACCACTGGTAAATGGTTTACTGACCATGGTATTACTGTGCTAAATTGGCCTGCCAACTCTCCTGACCTGAACCCCATAGAGAATCTGTGGGATATTGTGAAGAGAAAGTTGAGAGACGCAAGACCCAACACTCTGGATGAGCTTAAGGCCGCTATCGAAGCATCCTGGGCCTCCATAACACCTCAGCAGTGCCACAGGCTGATTGCCTCCATGCCACGCCGCATTGAAGCAGTCATTTCTGCAAAAGGATTCCCGACCAAGTATTGACTATTGAGTGCATAACTGAACATAATTATTTGAAGGTTGACTCTTTTTTTTTTGTATTAAAAACGTCTACGGTTACGTATGTAACCCTCGTTCCCTGAGTAGGGAACGGAGACGTTACGTCGGATGACGACGAATGGGGTTTCGCTTAGAAAGCCTATCAACTTCGAGTATTACAAAACGAGCCAATGGCAAAGAAATGCCATGGGTCTGCGGAATTTGCATGACTTAACTCCGCCCCACCTCGTGGGTATAAAAGGAGGAAGTCCGCAACAGCAGTTTATGTTTCTTCGCTGAGGAGCCAAGACTGAGCTCAGGCGATCCCCGCGGTACAGCGGAAAGTGGAACGAGGGTTACATACGTAACCGTAGACGTTCCCTTTCGTTGTCACTCCGAGTTACGTTGGATGACGACAAATGGGGTTACCAGTCTAATCACGCCACCTTCTCAGCTGTCTTCCAGTGCCCTGCGAAAATCGAGATCCCTGTCATAGACTGGACGAAGGACTCCATTTAACACAGGAATACCAAGGTACACTGGGAAGCATATCCCAAGCTAGGGGAAGTATGCAATTAATGCCAACCCAGAGAGGGGGGGACTTAGAGAATACACATATGACCCGAAGGATGCATATGGGGAACACTGGGGTGTCCAGCCGCAGGTGGAATATTTCAACCCCAGGGGTGGCAAGGTGGCTTGCCAAGGGAAAGACACATGCTCAGAGAGGCTTACAGTGGAAATACACATGTGGGGGTCGCTCAGGGGAGGGACCATGCACACGGGAGGCACCTAGCCGACGCGCAGGCAATAGACACTGGCGCCGACGTCAGGAGTGCTGGAGGAGCTCAGGGCTTACGGGGAAGCTCACCTGAGGAGAATATCGCACGTATCCAGTCCGTGGAGTGGAATGGCGAGCAAGCGAAGACACCTGAGCGGGTCCGGTACTAGCTGGTTGAAGCGAGTACATGAGAGGACACAGGCTCCACTCGGAGATTATAGAATCTGGCGAATGTGTTAGGTGTCGCCCAGCCTGCAGCTCTGCAGATGTCTGTTAGCGAGGCGCCATGCGCTAGAGCCCAAGAGGATGCCACACTCCGGTTGGAGTGGGCAGTCACACCAAGGGGGCACGGTCGACCTTGCTGCTGGTAAGTCAAGCAATGGCGTCCACTATCCAGTGAGACAACCTTGCTTGGAGAGAGCCTTTCCCTTCAGCTTCCCACCATAACAGACAAAGAGCTGGTCAGAGGTCCTGAAACACTGCGTCCTGTCTACATAGGCGCAGAGAGCGCGTACTGGACAGAGCAGTGCCAAGGCTGGGTCTGCCTCCTCCGGGGGCAGCGCTTGCAGGTTCACCACCTGGTCCCGAAAGGGAGTGGTAGGAACCTTGGGCACATATCCGGGCCGGGGTCTCAGGATCACGTGAGAGAAAGCCGGTCCGAATTCCAGGCACGCTTCGTCGACGGAGAATGCGTGCAGGTCCCCTACCCTCTAGATGGAGGCCAGTGCAACCAGGAGCGCTGTCTTCATAGACAGGAACTTAAGCTCAACTGATTGCAGGGGCTCAAAGGGAGCACTCTTCAGGGCAGTTAGAACCACTGAGAGGTCCCAAGAGGGAACGAGAGGAGGACGAGGAGGATTCAGTCGTGCTTCCCTACCGACTTACCTTCGACCAAGTCATGGTGTGCGGCAATAGCGGCAACATAGACCTTAAGGGTGGAGGGAGACAGCCTTCGCTCCAACCCTTGCTGAAGGAAGGAAAGCACAACGCTGATCGAGCATCTCCGGGGGTCTTCTCGGTGAGGAGAGCACCAGTCGACGAAGAGGTTCCACTTCAGCGCATAGGCGTGTCTCGTGGACGACGCTCTAGCGAAAGTGATGGTAGCCGCCACCGCTGGTGGAAGGGTACTCAAACCTACCTCGAGCCGTCCAGGAGCCACACGTGGAGGCTCCAAAGATCGGGGCGAGGGTGCCACAGGGTGCCCTGTCCCTGAGAAAGAAGGTCCTTCCTCAGAGGAATGGGCCAGGGAGGTGCTGTCGCGAGGAGTACAAGTTCGGGGAACCAGGTCCGGTTGGGCCAATACGGCGCGACCAGAATGACCTGCTCCTTGTCCTCCCTGACCTTGCGCAAGTCTGCGCAAGAAGGCTCACTGGGGGAAATGCATATTTGCGGCCCGGCGGCCAACTGGGCGCCAGTACATCCGTGCCGAGCGTGCCCTCGGACAGGGAAAAATACAGGGCGCAATGGGTCGAGTCGTGAGAGGCAAACAGATCTATCTGTGCGTCCCCGAACTGGTCCCAAATCAGCTGAACCGACTGGGGATGGAGTCGCCATTCTCCAGGGAGGGGCTGAAGCCGTGAGAGCTCGTCGACTGCACAGTTCAGAGCTCCGGGAATGAAAATGGCTCAAAGCGACCTCAGATGCTTCTGACTCCATAGGAGGAGGTGGCGGGCGAGTTGTGACATACGGCGGGAGCGTAGATCACCTTGATGGTTGAGGTATGCTACAATAGCGGTATTGTCTGAACGGACTAGTACGCGTTGACCCCTGAGCAACGCCCAGAAGCGGTGCAGGGCAAGGCGTACTGCCAACAACTCGAGGCAATTGACATGCCATAGCCGCTGGGGTCCTATCCAGGAGCCCGCAGCAGCATGTCCATTGCACATGGCGCCCCAGCCCGTGGAGGAGGCATCTGTCGAGACAACAACATGCCGGGAAGCTCGTTCCAGGGGGACACCCGCCCTGAGAAAACTGAGGTTCGACCACGGGGTGAAGAACTGACGGCAGGTTGGAGTAACTGGTACTCGGAGCGTGCCTTGTTGCCATGCCCACCTCGGGACTCAGTCGCGAAGCCAAAGCTGAAGCGGTCTCATATGAAGCAATCCGAGCGGCGTGACCGCGGCTGCAGATGCCATGTGCCCCAGGAGCCTCTGAAAGTGTTTCAGTGGAACCGCACTCTTGCCCTCGAGTTGTCTCAGCCAAGTCAGCAGTGACTGCGCGCGCGCGCTCGTAAGCTGCGCGGACATGGCGACCGAGTCGATGTCCATACCGATAAAAGAGATCCTCTGCACGGGGCAGACTTTGCTCTTCTCCCAGTTGACCCGAAGGCCCAGACGAGCTAGGTGCCGGAGCACTAGGTCCCTGTGTTCGCAAACCTGATCTCGAGAGTGAGCTAGGATCAGCCAGTCGTCGATATAACTCAGGATGCGAACCCCGTGTTCCCGAAGGGGAACAAGGGCAGCCTCAACGACCTTCGTGAAGATGCGAGGAGACAGGGCTAGCCCGAAAGGGAGGACCGCGTACTGGTATGCCTGCCCTTCGAAAGCAAACCGTAGGAACGGTCTGTGTCGAGGAAGAATGGAGACATGAAAGTAGGCGTCCTTCAGGTCGATCGCTGCAAACCAATCCTGGGGCCGAATGCATTCGAAAACGCGTCTGGCGGTGAGCATCTTGAACGGCAGCCTGTGAAGGGAGCGGTTCAGCACGCGCAAATCCAGGATAGGCCGTAAACCACCGGTTTTCTTGGGGACAATGAAGTAGGGGCTGTAGAAGCCGAACCTCATCTCGGCTGGAGGGACAGTCTCGATTGCACCCTTCGCCAGCAGGGTGGCAATCTCTGCTCTCATGATGGGAGCATTGCCACCGAAAAAAAGTGGAGCGGACTCCCCTGAAGCGGGGAGGAGACCGTGCGAACTGAATCGCATAACCGAGCCTGACGGTCCGCGCGATCCAGCGGGACAGACGGGGAAGCTCTAACCAGGCTCCCAGGAACTGAACCAGCGGGATCATGCGAATGACAGGCGTCCCCCCGGAGGGGCAGCGAAGCGGAGTAACTGGCCCAGACGTGGACGGCATAGCGGCCCGGTGTGGGGGCACAGTTAGCAACCGCGCCCTGGCAGAGGGGGCCAGGGGAGGACCAGGCTGGTCGTCCCGCGGGGGCCTGCTCTGCCAGGGGTCTGGCGACAGAGGGGGACAGGGGCGAAGCGGTCCGTGGACGGCACGCCGTGTCAACCACCTCTGGGACAGAGGGGGACGAGGAGAGCACGGCTAGTGGGCGGCGCTCTGTGTCGTCCGAGAACTCTGTGTGCTCAGAGACGGGAGAGTCAGTTCTTTGGAGAATAAGGATTCTTCCCCGGCCCTCCACCGGGGAAAGGAGTGGTCCTGCTACCAACTCCTGGAAAGAACTGAGTCCCATCTCTGAGGAGCCGCTCTCAAGAGCGCCGCCTAACTCGGCGTGTAGCGGGGGGCGGGGCTGGAGAGGGCTGTGGCGTCCGACCGCGGCCTCCAAAGCCGGCCCGGGTGAACGGGTGGGGTGGGAGCCGCGGGGGGGCGCCCTCGGCGGTGGGCAGACCGAGGGACCTGAGCGGACGGCGAGGCCGTCGGGACAGAGTCAACCTCAGTCTGCTCCATCCCCGAGGAGCCCGTCTCAGGAGCGCCGCTTTACCCGGCGTGTAGCGGGGGGCGGGACTGGAGAGGGCTGTGGCGTCCGCCCGCGGCCCCCAGAGCCGGCCCGGGTGAACGGGCGGGGTGGGAGCCGTGGGAGGGCGCCTTTGGCGGTGGGCAGACCGAGAGATCTGAGCGGACAGCGGGGCCATCGGGACAGAACCAACGTCAGTCTGCTCATGGGCGGCTGAGAGCTGTTGGGCAAGCCCTCAACCGCACTGCCGAAGGGGCCGACCTGGGATATGGGAATGTCGGACAGACGGGTCCGCGCGACATCTAGCACATCAGACAGGTTCAGGCACAGAATGGTGAGCATCACCTGACCCAGGGAGCGTACGGCCACTTTCGTCGCTCGGAGAGCAAGGTTAGTGGCGGCGCGCAGCTCAGTGAAGAGCCCTGGGTCAGTCCCGCCCTCGTGCAGGTCCATGAGCATCTGGGTCAGGTAGACCAGCAGAATGACCATGGCATGCAGTGAGGCGGCTGCCAGTCCCGTGGCGCTATAGGATCTCGCCACAAGCATAGACGAAAAACTACAGGTCACGGACAGGTGCTTAGGATTGCGCCGAGAAGAAGCACTCTGAGGACACATAGCATCGCAACAGAGCGTTCAGCCGGGGGAACCCCAGTGTACCCATGGGCAGCGGCCCCATCGAGGGGAGGAAAGGCGGATGAGATCAGCGAGCGGTCCCTGATCTCATCATGCACGTCCGGGAAGAATGGTATTGGGGTTGCCGTGGACGAGGGTCGGCGGCCTTACCCAAAAACCAATCGTCCCAGGAAAGCATGGCCGTCATCTCCGGATCAGACTCGACGAGTTGTCACTTCCAGGAAAATCAAACCCACCTAGTGAAGCTGCTACAAACATAGTATCATCCTCTGTAGCTTCAAATGAAACACACGGGCCACCAGAGGGTAGACCTGTGGGAATCACCTGTACACTAGCGGGCACCGTCATTAAAGAGGGGGGCTGGGGTCGCGGACACATAGTCGGCGCCTTGTTCCAGACCCTAACCCTCAGGTCACCCTGGCCACCAGCCGAAGATCGGGGGGTGGATGAGGGGACTCTCACTCATGTGAGTTCATGAGTGAAAACATGAGTCATCCACGAGCGCTGCTCTAGCATGATCAAGCCCAAACATACTAGACAACGCTTGTGCCCATCAGAGTCCGATACCAAGCTGCCGCACCATTCATTTTTTTTTTTTTTTTTAAATGCACGGGCGAGCCGTGTTTAAAAAGATGTGCCGCGTGCGAACTCTTTTAGTTTTGGGTTTTCATGAGCTGTATGCCAAAATCATCAGTATTAAAACAATAAAAGACCTGAAATATTTCAGTTGGTGTGCAATGAATCTAAAATATATGAAAGTTTAATTTTTATCATTACATTATGGAAAATAATGAACTTTATCACAATATGCTAATTTTTTGAGAAGGACCTGTATTTGTCAGTCCTTTTTCTTTTTTCTTTTTTTCTTTTTTCAACAAACCAACTCAGTTCCATTCAGTATCAGCGGAAGAATGCACATTCGAAAAAAATCTGTTCCTGTATTTCTAACAGATAGAGCCAGTTCTGAACAGGAACACTGTGTTTTCAGGTGTTTTGGACACATAGTTTGAGTTTTTTTTAGTAGAGCTTATAAAGCTTGATGTCATTTGTTCTGGCTTCCACTATTAGTCTTTAATTTCCCTAATGTTGTATTTCAGTAGTCACTTCATTAAACACTGCAGGTTTGTCCAATATATATTTTTTGCTCTAATATAACAACTTTTTGACTTAAAATATTCAGATGGCATTGCGTGTTTTGGTTTACCAATAACATTGAATGCATAATTAATTGTGTTTTATCTTTGAGATGATGAACGGACTGACTGCCTTGAAAAGTGAACTGCCTTGGCTCAGGTAAACATTTGCGGGTGTGAGTAGTTGACTGTCTTCCAGATTTAGAGTGTTGTGTGGAGTGGACATAATGTTCCAGTTGTCAACAATGTGATTTAAAGGACCCTGTAGACACTAAATTCTCCTCAAGTCTTTCTGGTTTCCTATGGCATTGCTCCATGAATTAAACGTTGATAAGTACAAATGCCGTGCCTTGTCAAACACCATTTTTGGTTTCAGCCTTTAGGCTTGTAATCTTGCAAAAAACAGATTGTTTCAGGCATTAGGTCTGGTGTCCTCCTCCATGTGTAAACCTGCAGAGTCCCTGTCATCATAGAGTTTTAATACAATAACAGTTTGACCTCTTGCTGTTAACCAATTTCTGTTCTTTCGCCCTGCCTGTCTGCTTTCATTTATTTCTTTTGACATGCATGGAGGGGCTGGGGAATAGAATAACAAGTAAGAGACATTCTTAAATTATAATATATGCAGCACTCTGTGGCAAACATGCCGTTTGACAATGTGCATCAAAGCGTCTGTTACCTCAGCATGAAAAATTAAGTTAAAACATTTTTAAGTTCTATGTTTCCTGATTTTTACCTCAGTGTGTTCTTCCTCCCGTTGATGGGCAGACCTTACCTTCATGCTGCTAATGGCACACATTTGCACTCTGCCATGATGCCCGGGGACATTTGGAGATAGAGATAGACAAAAATTATTACAAGGGAAAACAATACCAGGTAATTGCCCACATCACCGCACAGGTATAAACAGGTCACATCCGAACAAACAGCTTTGTGGTGCCAAATACTGATTTTTGCTGGTAATTGCTTAATTGTTATTCCTCTCAGTTTTGTGCAGGCTCATGCTTTTCTGAGGCGGTCAGAGCAAGAACAGTGGCTGAGTTCTCCTTGAGATGATGTCTTGTGTGTTTACAGTCCTCAGGCTGTCACAGCATAGAGATATCCTATGGAAAAAATAGCTGAAGTGAGTGTGTCTTTCCACATCCGTTACATAAGCTTATTTAACAGTATTGTTTGCACAATGTTTTGTTTTAGTAATAGTTTTAGTCAAAAATTTACATTAAATACAATCATTATTTTGTCATGTCATATTCATTCTTTTTAGTGTGTTTTATTCTGACTGAAATGAGAAAACAACATTTTATATGATGCAAAAGACCAAGATGGCAACATTGTAAATGTCCATTTAAAACTCATGATTTGGTTCGATACTTGATACAATACTCTCATGATACTTTGAACAAAGTTAAAATAGAGATACAATGGCCAGTTTTTTAATCATTACTTCTAACACATATGGTAAAGTACTGTTCATTAAAATGCTAAATTTGGTATTACATCAGGAGTGGACTTGAATAGGATTGAACTTGATTGGTCCTTCTCCCCCATGCAAATATGGTAGCCTAATGGTGACACCAAAATAGAAATTCAAAATAAAAATAAAAGTAGTATAAGTTTTGAGAACTTTCATGGATTTTAACACAGCTACATTGGTCATTCTAGTCTACCAAGAAATGGTAAAATATAATCAGCTAGCCTCAATAAAATACCAACATAAAAACATTTAAGATCTTGGAAGTTGGTGAAAACCTAGTGTCACGTAGCCAGACCTTCAGATTGACGACAAAAGGTCTGGACTCCATCACAGCTTTCATTTTTCAAGGACCACCCAAGAGGCCGACATGTAAAGCAGCCAATCACAGTTTGTTTTGTTCCACATCATGTTTAGGGGCGTGAAAACAAAGCCACTTGAAGGCAAGCCTGCAACCTTAGCTGAAAAAAAGCCTAATGCTTGCTAACGCTGCGGTACGTTGGGAAGAAGACAAAATGCTGTTTATTTAATGGATTTCAATATTAAAGAGGCTTCACTATGCTGAATTAACTGCTTTTGTGAGGGAATAGCTTATCTTTAACATATTAGCTCTTAAAGATTTGATCAATTTTCTTGGTTTACTCCGAAAAAAAAAAAATGCTGTTTTATAAGAGAAGCCACAGACAATTGTACGACAGGTATGATTTGGTTTACGGCACTTCTCATTCATTTCTGTGGTGTCCACAAACAGTGATTGACTGTTGCACAATGAAATTCAATGAACTCAAGGCTGTAATGTGATTTGTTGTCAAGGCACACGTGATCCAAGTTAGCATTATGCTTTCTCTAATGGAAGAGCCACAGAGCCTTGTATCTCCCAATAATAAATATGTCCTCACAATAACAGACCAGCGTGCATCTAGTAAATTATTCATTCAAGTGCATTGTGCAATTTAACTGCAACAATGGCACCACAAACTTAAACTTTTGAAAATACAGCATCTACTTGATCCTGATAAGTCACAGTTGTAAACAAGATGGCCTTCTTCTTCCAAGAGGTGGCTTGGTGTTATGACAGCTTTGTTTCCAGTTGGGCCGTTAAAGAACACGAGACACACGTCACCCGGAAAACCTGTAGAATTCAACCAATCAGATGATGACTTAAAAACTTTGAGCTTGCTCAAATTTAGCATTAGCTTTGTCCACTGCTTCAGAACTACTACTACTACTACTACTAATAATAATTTGTTACATTTATATAACGCTTTTCTGGGTACTCAAAGCGCTATACATAGAAGTTATACACAACCACCACCAATGTGCAGCATCCAATGCAGATGATGCGACGGCAGCCATATTGCGCCAGAATGCCCACCACACACCAGCTTATTGGTCGAGAGGAGAGAGTGATGAAGCCAATCAGTATATGGGGATGATTAGGAGGCCATGATGGACAGAGGCCAATGGGAAAATTTGGCCAGGATGCCGGGGTTAAACCCCTACTCTTTTTTCCGAAGAACATCCTGGGATTTTTAATGATTACAGAGAGTCATTAATTTTGTCATATTAATATTTCACAATCGAAACACTGATGCAGATGAAATCTATTCACAGGAATGCTTGGCTTCTCAGAGATATTTTGATTTCCAGATATGAATTTGATGGATAACAAAAACAAAATTCCAAATTTTGTAATCTACAGTTTGCACACTGGCATCCTAATAGATTTAAAGGACCTCACGCTAAGCCACCAGCAGTAATTCAATGCCATTTATTTTCAAAATCTCATTGTAAAATAGAGAGATTTCCAGCAATTCACTTCCTGCTGTGACAATAAAAACAAGTATGTGTGAAAGGTTCTGAGGGAAGCTGAAGGACTGGACCGGCTCTGTTGAAAATCAGCCTGCAGAAGCTGAGTGAAAGGCTTTGGCTAAAGCTGCTGAGTGTAATCTTGTGAGACTGGGTCAAGCTAGGGACTCAGAAATCATTAGTGCTACTGACAAGGCAGGATCTTGACTGCCTAACTCACTCATCAAATGGAGAACAGTGAGGGGAGCTGAAAGACAATGCGTCACAAACTTGTGCTTGATGTGTTGTGCACTTTCTGTTAAGGGACAACACCCAAGTATCTATGGCCAAAATAATGTATACTTGATCCTTAACTGCACACACTCACCATATTCAGCATTCCTGCAGCTCAAACTATAGAGTATGGCACAAATAAAGTCAAGGTCATGAGTTTATTTCTTTTCTATGACAGCTGGAAAGATGCAGGCATTAATTCTGCGTACCATATGTGGCTGAGGTCTGAGGTCCTTGAATATCACAGATAAAACACAAATGAAGTGCTTGATTATCAAAACGTTGCATAATTCAATTTAATTTAAGTTAATAACATGGCTTTTCACATGTTTTACTTTTCCTCGGTTGATTTCTTGTTATCCTCCATACTCTTCACTCACCTCCAAGAAGCCTGGAGTATGCAGGGTGCCAAGCAATTCTACATCTCTCCAGGGTCCTTTCAGCCCAGCCGAGACACTCATCTCCAGAGGGTTTGGGTGCTTACTGTGTCCTGTTTGCTGTTGTGTCCTCTGTTGTGACTGATGACTCCACAGGGTTCTCAGCCTAGAGGTACAGTGGCCTCTTCACCAGACACCAAACTCACTGATCAATACAGGCTTAACGCAGCGGGAGAGTATTTGCCTTTAGTATTCTGAACACACATCTAGACAGAGAACACAACAGTTCATGCGACACAATAACAGTGTTTTGATGTAGTTCAGATCAGTGATACAAACATTTAGAGACTGGAGTTTGAAACATTGCTGAGATTTTGAACTATTACTGTGCACATCTACAGTAAGTGCCATGTTTTAAAACACAACACAGCCTTACCTAAACCTTACTAATGCTAATGACTTTAAATAAACTACACACTGGCAAACAGATGGAGCAGTCTCATCTAAGGAAAAAAAAAAGAGCATCCAGTCTCAGCTAAAATATTCATCAGTTCGAGTGCAGATCAAAGCAAGTTCTGGGGCAAGAAATTAAACTAAAACAACAACAAAAGGTCTTGGTTTGCTTCTCTCTCTCTCTCTCTCTCTCTCTCTCTCTCTCTCTCTCTCTCTCTCTCTCTCTCTCTCTCTCTCTCTCTCTCTCTCTCTCTCTCTGTGTGTGTGTGTGTGTGTGCTCATATGTGCAGTCAGATTTGACCTTTGACTGTCTTTTGACCTATTCTCATTTAATAGAAAAAAATATTTGATGGTCTATATTTCACTGGTATAGACGGTCACAGGAATGGTCACAGGCTTGAGGGAAATACATGTTGACGTTTAGGCCAGCTGATAGATTTAATCTATGAAATGTAAATCCTTTGCTTCTCCAGATGCATCACATACACTTTAAATTCAAGGTCCAGAACAATTTCCCTTATATTTCTTATGACAAGACCCCATATAGCTGATATTTACAGGCACAAATACATTACTGCTGTTAAAAACAGCTATCAGCAGCTTCCATGTTCATTGACAGTTGGCATTGAATGCTATGTCAAATCGTTGCTAGGGGATCTCATCCATTGCTCTTACCCATCATCTCAAGATGCTGAATTTTAAAGCAGACGGAGACGATTTAATCAAATCCATGCTGCTGTGACTGAAATCTCAAAAGTGGCACAGTAGCAGGACAAAATGAGGGTGATACGTTTCAACGTCTGTAATTCAGTGAATTTTAAAGCTGTGTGTCTCAAACTTTGATATAATACACCCATACTCTTCAAATTATAGTTTAGAAAAATATATCCTAACCTCCCTAAACTGTGTATATTAACGTTAAATGCAAAGAGTGCTGAACTTAAAACCTATACTTACTACAGTATTTGCGTGGGTTGCAATACTACTAGAAATCATTTGATATTTTTGTGCAATAAATTTATTGCGGTGAATGTTATAAAGAAGTCTTCCTACACAGTTAATTACTCTATAAGAAAAAAAAACAAACAAAGCGGTGAGTAGGGGAGAAGGCAAGGGCATTGGTCCATCTTAATGCAGTTTAGTGAACTGTGATTTCAGAGCCTGGAGCAAAAGGCTCACTCACGGACTGATGCAGTCTGCATGGAGGCCAGTGCAGTGGGGAGCGGAAGGATTCGGGAAGCTCAGGTGGAGATTTCTCATGTGTGTAATTTGTGGCCTTGATACAGTATTGATGAAACATGGAGGCAGACGAAAATGAGGGTCGGAGGTTAAAGTAGTGGAGATTTGAGTCCAATGAAAGCCCAATGAGTCTCAGCCAGACAGCTTGATGGGATTCAGATTGCAGGCAAGGATGAATGCAATTCCTCTAAGGTTAGTTGGTAAGGGGTTTGGAGACATTTAAAACATAAAAATTACAGCATTCTTGATTTTTTTCTCCTGTAAAAAAAAAAATCTAAGACTAAAAGCTCTGTTGAGGCTCTGTTATACTTTATACGTGCACAAGGGTCTGCTAGGGTCCGCATGACGTGTTAATCATTATCGGAGGGTGTAAGCAGAGGCTCTTTGCGGACATCCGCGTGCCTTCCCTTTTTTCGTGACCGCACATTACTATGCTAAAAAGAGCACCAACTGCGCATGCACTGGAAAACAACATGGACGTCACATTTGAAGAGAGGCTGTGTGAAGAACTCCATCGCTACCTGCACCTCTACAATCCGTCGTTAAAACAATATAAAGACAGCCAGATGTGCAATGAAATTGCGTGTATGGAAGTATACACGCCGATCTACTGCGCATGTGTGAAACACATCCGCTGAGCGGACCCCAGCATACACTTTCAGTAGTATAAATACAAGTAGTCTGTGTCCGCAGCTGCCTGTGTACGCGTCCAAACTGGAGTATAACAGAGCCTTTAAGATGTAGCCTGTGCTGTGTGTTCATTTAGAAATATCCTGTTTAAATGAGTGTGTCAGAACCAATTACTATTTGTTTTATTATTTGGTTTTTGCAGCATACTTTGCATGTCATAATACCCAAGCCAAATTAATAATCAATAAAGCAATATACACTATGTTTTATTCTTAAATGAATTATTGTTATGAATTTAATATAATCGTTTGACAGAATGATTCAATGACCCATTCGTAAAAACAGACACTGGTCTAGTTCCGGGACGAATCAGTGTGTTTTAACAAATCGGCTGAATGTACGACTCAATGACGTATCAATGTAACCTAAAATAATATACAATACAAACAGATAGATAGATAGATAGATAGATAGATAGATAGATAGATAGATAGATAGATAGATAGATAGATAGATAGATAGATAGATAGATAGATAGATAGATAGATAGATAGATAGATAGATAGATAGATAGATAGATTCAAATCAGACAAGTTCCCCTGTGTAACTTCAATACAATATGACATTTTGAATTCTCTGGTCGGGCCCTTAGGTGTACAGGACCAAAAAATCCAATTCAATCAGTGAATATCTTCGCATTTCTCATTTAGAGTGCTGCAAGTTAGCTTTAATCCTTTATGATTTTCGATTACACAGAGGCTTGACAGCAAACGCTTGTGTCAGCTTAATTTGATTACTTTGAAACGTACGAGCTGTCACAGAAAATGTTTATTGTGAAGATTATTGTGCTCACTGAATAATGAATATCACAGATAATGTTTGCTTTGGTGCGCACCGCATTGTATAGCATGTGCTATAAATAAAAGCAATAGAGAACTACCTTCGTCGAATATGACCTTTGAATATGTCAACATTTTAATTTAATGCCATCCCTAATTCAGCATACACACAGAACCTTTTTCCCCCCAACTAAGTGGATTCTAAATGCAACTTCCTAAGATGACAATTGGTAACACTTTAACAATTGGCAACACGGGTGCACTAATATGCATTAATTCATGCTGAACTAATGCACAGATAATCATGAGTTACAGTTTTTCTCAGTCGCTTTGGAGCATTTCTCAGAACACAACTGATATTCTCAAAACCACTTGTTTAACCTCCACATCATAGTCACTTGTGAACATCATAAAAACAATTTCTCATTCTTTTGAACAAATTGCAAATGCTTTTGATCATGCAATTGATTATTAACAATTGTCTGCTGTTTTGTACTTTATCAATCACTTGTGTCATGTTGATCAAAATATAATATACTGGTTCCCTGTTGAATAGTTGTAACCCTCAAAATTAATTTCTACCAGAAAGACCCGGGAGGCAAAATGATGTAACAAAGCATAAATTTATTAACGGCCCAGCAAGCAAGTATTGTGAAAGTACAAGTTCTTTGGCAATCCGAGGGTAACGGATTCTGCATTTCCTGCCTTAAGACGAAGGCAGGGGCGTACAGTAGCAGACCCCCTGGGAGGTATAGGAAGGGACCATCCTGGTGGCGGGTGGGGGAGGATGGAGGTGAACGTTGGCGTTAGCATCTGCGAACTCAGACATGTGTAAGTACATATCTTTTATACTACTAGTATCAGAACACGTTTGGTTAGATGAGAAAGTAATAAGTGACATAACAATTGAGTCTTCCTGGCAGAACTTACACTAAAGCTTCCATTTCTAATATATATATATATATATATATATATATATATATATATATATATATATATATATATATACACATAAATATATATATAAATATATATATATTTATATATATATATATAATTTTTTTTATTTTTTTGTCAATTTGTCCTGAATTAATAAATTGCAGAGGTGAATTTTGTATTTCACTAATGAAGGGAAATGTAAAGGGCTAGATCTACCATTGATCATCCTGTTCTTGGAACTATAGACAGAGCACAACACAGTGTTACATATTCTGACAATGGAAGAACAACATGGAAAAAAACAGGGTCAACAGCTGGGAAAAAAAGAGGAGTAAAGATGTGTGTGGAAGGGTAAGGAGGCAAAACAGAGGAAGGGGTAGAAGAGGCCAACATTGTAGACATGTTTCTGATGAAATAAGGGCCAATATTGTGGATTATGTTCTCAATCATGACAATGGCTGAGGCGGGTCGAAAGGTAGAGTTGAATGTTGGGAGAACAACTGTGTCCTCAGTCATTCAAATATTTGTAGACAGAACAGGTATGTAATCAGGCAATGTTCACTATAATGTAACACTGTATACTTACTGTAATCTTATATTGTAGTCCACTTGCATTTTGCATTATACAGTAAATATACTTTATAGAGACATAATGTCATGATCATCAATCTCTGATCACTTCCGGTGTGAGAACGCTAGGCGCGCTTGTGCTGCCGCTTCACGCTGGTACTTGTTTGTTTGCTGTTGTTACGTCTGTTTTTTGGATATGTTTTTTCTTGGAATTGACTTGGAATTCTTGGAGTATTCACTGGACTATCTTACACCCTCGAAACACTTCTTGGATTATTCACTGGACTATTTACACGCTCAAAAGTTTTTGGGTAACTTAACTGACCTGGCTGTTTCTGTGATCCAGGTCACACTGATCGGCTACGAGCCCTCTCCATTCTTATCCTCATATCCCTCGTGACATCTGATACTGTGAATCTCCCCTATCTTTATCATTTTGTTGTGTCAATCTTTGGTATGGTTGGGTAGCCTTCCCTTCTGTGGATTGTGTGGATTGCGGGTCTGATACACTTCTGGCTAACGTAGTTAAACCGATAAATTGTTGTGTAGGTCGCGTTGGACATCACTGGTCATGTCGTCACGGATCCACTTGCAGATTTTGTTTTTTGGTCTTTTTTGGTTTGTGCTGTTTTTGAACGACGTTAATCGATTTAGTTTCTCCGAGATGGCTTTACAATTTTCTGCAGCCCATCTCAGAACATATAAAGGATTGTTCCGATTGGCTCCGGGCACTTAATTATGTTTTATTAACGTAGTTCGGGAGGAACACATCAAATGAGCTACTCTAGTGCCACCTGCTGTCTACAATCAATAATCAACAAATACTCTAGTATCACCAGCTGTCTACAATCAGTAATCAACATATCTACCCAACATATCTACATCTATCACTTCCTAAACCGGGGGGAATACCCTGCGTTCGGGCCAATTACCAAGATCAGAGCCCTCTCCCCGGACAGCACTCCAAATACGTTTACCAATTTAATCTATCCGACTGATTTGAAATAATATCTCTGTTAATTGTTCTGATTTTGCTTTCTCAGATCATAAACTCATAAGCTTCAGTTGTAGTGTTCCAATATCTATATCACCACTGAAGAAAATGCTGACTTATCGTAAATGAAGCTCTAGCACAAGTTCTGCCGGGAAGACTCAATTGTTACGTCACTCATTACCTTCTCATCTATCCAATCGTGTTCTTATACTAGTGGTATATAAGATACTTACACATGTCTGAGTTCGGAGATGCTGACGCTTCCATTTACCTCCATCCTCCCCACCACCACCAAGACGGTTCCTTCCCCTCCATCCTCCCCACCACCACCAGGATAGTCCCTTCCTATACCTCCCAGGGGGTCGGCTGCCCCCCTGCCTTCGTCTTCAGGCAGGAAATGCAGAGTCCAGACCCTCGGATTGCGAGCTATGGACGGGGCCTACGCCAAAGAACTTTATTGCTTGCTGGGCTGTCAATAAATGTATAATTCTTACAGTATTTATTCTCCCGAGTCTTTCTGGTAGAAATAGCTTTTCTCAATTCTTCTCAGATAAATTGAAGTCAATCACTGCATCCATTTCCAAAAACACTTCTCACACAAGTGACTCAAATGTTAATTTAATGTTAGCTGTTTCCACTTACTCAACAAACTCTCTCTCTGCTTTCACTCTAACTACTCCTGCTGCCATAAGTGATCTAATTGTGAAGTCAAATTCCACATCCTGCCGGCTTGATCCTACACCTACTGTTTTGCTTAAGTTGTGTGTGCCCGAGGTTGCACCCTTCATAACACATGATAAACTGTAGTTTGGCGTCCGGCGTTGTTCCAGCAGAATTAAAAATGGCTGCGGTGACCCCCATTCTGAAAAAAGCAGGCCTAGACCACCTAAATATGGACAATTACAGACCAATATCCAACTTAACATTCTTAAGCAAAGTCCTTGAAAGGGTTGTTGCTTCACAATTGCGATCACACTTGGAGGTTAATGGTCTTTTTGAACCTTTTCAGTCTGGATTTCGCCCATCACATAGCACTGAAACTGCCCTTCTTCGGGTGGTTAACGACATTCTTTTGTCCATGGATTCAGGGCTGATAAACATCTTGATGCTCCTCCTTGATTTAAGCGCTGCTTTTGACACAGTCTGCCATGAAATAATGATCTCTAGGCTTTCTGATATTGGCATCACTGGCTCTGCTTTTTCCTGGCTCATTTCCTACATCAGCGACAGAAAGTATTATATCACTATACAAGGGTTTAGATCTGCCACTGATTCACTCACACAGGGTGTTCCTCAAGGTTCAGTTCTTGGCCCACTATTGTTCATCATCTACATATATCCACTCGGTGACATCATACACAGGCATGGACTTAAATTTCATTGCTATGCTGATGATATTCAAATCTATCTTACCACCAGCTCCGATAGGCCATCTCTGCCCGACTCACTCACTGCATGTATCAAGGACATCAAGCATTGGATGTCCCTGAATTTCCTCAAATGAAGTGATAAGAAAACTGAGATATTAGTGATTGGCTCTACTGCCTCAATTAAAAGGATGGACCAGTCCTTTGACATTGATGGAATTCTTTCGTCATTGATTCGTAACCTTGGTGTCTTATTCGATCGAACTCTATCTTTTGGCTCTCCTATTTATTCTCTTGTTAAAAACTCTTTTTTCCATCTTCGTAATATTGCTCGTCTATGATCTTCTCTCACTTTTGCTGATGCTGAAACCTTAATTCATGCATTAATCACATCACACTTGGACTATTGCAATGCCTTATTTCTTGGTCTTCCCAAAAAACGTATTGCAAGATTATAGTATGTTCAGAACTCTGCAGCAAGAAGTACTCCTTACGAAGTACCCAACACCTCTCTTCTGGTCCGTAATCCTCCCAATCCACTAGATATTCGAGGCGACCACCAATGACGTTGGGAGTCCAATATCTCTTTGACCGCATAGATGGGGTCAACTTCAATGGGTGGTGGCGAGGGGTTGTTGTCAGAGATCGAATCCGTGGAGGGAACGGGCACAGGTGAGTGGTGTGGTTTTAAGAGAGAAACATGGAATGTGGGGTGTATTCGATACTGGGCAGGGAGTTGGAGCTTGTAGGTGACTGGGTTGATTTGTTCTTGTACTGGAAACGGCCCAATATATCTTTGACTCAGTTTTTTACATGGTTGATGCAGGCGAATGTCTCGTGTTGAAAGCCATACCAGTTGACCAGGCTGGTAGCTTGGGTTCTGATGTCTGTGGCTATCTGCAAACCGTCTTTGCCGATTCTTGGCTTGTTGAAGGTGTTGGTGGGCCTGGTTCCAAACCTTTTCATTTTGTTGAAACTACTGATTACTGCAGGTACTTCTGAAGGTTCTCCTGACCATGGAAATAATGGGGGTTGGAAGCCCAGAACGCATTGGAATGGTGTGAGGTTAGTGGACACTTGACGGAGAGAATTTTGGGCATATTCTGCCCAGATCAGATATTTGCTCCATGTGTTTTGGTTGCTGTGTCAGAATGTACGTAAGAAGTGGCTGACGTCTTGGATCTTGCGTTCTGTCTGCCCATTTGCCTGTGGGTGGTAACCGGATGTCAGACTCACTGTTACATTCAGGAGTGAGAGGAAAGCTCGCCAGACCATAGAGATGAACTGTGGTCATCTGTCAGACACAGCTTGAGTTCAAAGCGATGTTTTCTCTCTGCTTGGGATAATCTGCTAGTATCCACTTGCATTCTTTCAACCCCGTGGGTTGTCTCTTGTTCCGTGAAATTAAGCTGAGGAGTGGAATCCAGGTTTGGAGAGTCATGGTAACAAACATGGGATCGCTGATTTACCCTTAGGGCTTGTTGCATGAATTTTTCTAATCCCATGTTGTCATCATAAATGGCCAGTTGCAGACGGAGTTTAGGATTAAGTCCTCTTCGAAACACGGTGAAGAGTGCTTTTCGTTCCATCCACTAGCTGAAGCCAGGGTTCTGAATTTTAATGAATACTCAGATACTGAATCATTACCCTGTCGCAGTTGCAGAAGTTGATCGCTGACAGAAGAGTCCCCCACTGGTCGGCCGAACACCTCTTTAAAATGGGTTATACAATTTTGTAAGGATGTTGTAATTGGAGATTCTTGAAACCAGATAGTTTCTGCCCATCTTAGAGCTGGTCCGGATAATTGTTGAATAATAAAAGATATCTTAGATCTTTCTGTCTGGTATTGGTGTGTTTGTTGCTCCAGAGCCAGTGAACATTGAAGCAGAAAACCATTCCAATCTTCCGCCCTGCCAGAGAAGGGCGCTGGTCTAGAGGCTGGGTTAGCAATATACGTCAGCGAAGGAGCGGATGATGCGGGAATGGGCGTTGAATTAGCGGCTTGCGTCGGTGCAGGAGCAGGAAATGCGGAAGCGCTGGGCTGGGGCGCTGTGCGCGGTGTTGGAGCGGTCTCTGGTTGTGTTTGATCCATGTCGGTAACGGTCAAGCCTTCTGTCAGGATACACACTCGGAGACCAGGTAAGTGAATGCAAACACAGTGTTTATTTACAAGAGTAACGTGCAAGGAGAGTTTTCTGGTGATAACGTGGCGAAGCAGGTGATGAACACACGGTGCGTGGAAGATGAGCAGGTAAGGATATCCGTGAATCAAAGAGTAGCTATATAGTAGACGGAAAGTATTTAATCCAAGGTTTCTTTCTCCACAGAAGCAGGCAGGTCAGAAAGGAACCGAATCTCCCAGACGAAGGGAAAACATCCGTGAGATCCTTTAGCGGATCTGGAAAAGGATTTGACAAAGACACAGGAATTACAATCTTCGGATAAGGATACTTCTTTAGAAAACCTGGAACTGGTTATGAAAACAAGAAGACAGGCAGGTAAGTGGTCTTTCCTATTCGAGGCTTGACGCTGGAGTACTGGTGTAAGATGGAATTTATAGTGCTGGATAATGAATGTGCTGATTTGGGACAGGTGTTTGATATCAATACTCAGGTGAGGGTGAACGCTGAGTGGTGGATGGGACCGAGCTTAATTGGTCCCTGACACTTGCATGGGGCACTATGTTGAGGACGTACATACAAAACCACCCTGAAAGCATTTTTACAGCATTTTTAAAGATTTTTCAATTTGACAAGTTCAGTTATTCAATTTGTCGAATATACAATTTATTAATGAGTAATCAGTCTACATTTTAGGGCCCTATCATACACCCAGTGCGCACAAGTGTTTTTTGCTAGTTTCAGCCTGACGCAGTTATCGTTTTCACGTCCTGCGCTATGTTGTTTAAATAGCAAATGCATTTGCACCCATTTGCATGCCCATGGGCATGCTGGTCTGAAAACGATTGTTGGCGCATTGCTATTTTGAGGCAACTGAATCCAATCTGACTGTTTAGATTTTTTAAAAAAATAGATTTTTTTTGTTATTTAAAGAGCTCGTTAGTAATATGAGCCTATAGGCGGGTGCGCAACGCGCGTACCCTCTGCTTATTACACACACACACACAGGGACACGCAGCAGCACACAAACTAGCCAAATATTAAAAATAAAGGATTACAATGTAAAAAATTTATATTGTGCACATAAAGATATGGTGGAATCCAGCTGGGAAATTATGCTCTGTTCCCTTTCGAGGGAACTCGCGCTGCGTCGAGAATCGACACATTGGGGAATGCCTTCAGCATGATGCGTCTGAAGCCTGTATGGAACTAGTCCAATCTTGATTGGTGTTGCGTCATGTGACGGTGATGCGGAAGCTATGAAAGGACACCGGATCATAACAGCGTCAGCTTCTGTTCTTCAGCAAGCGTTCTGTGTGACTGCGTGCCTTATTTGGTGTTGTCACTTATATATCTAAAATGGAAAAAGTGAAACAATTCAGGCAGTGTGCATCCCCCTTGCCCGTGCTTTTTGAGTGAGGGTGATACACACTCGCTTTGTGTTGTTTGTCTGGGAGTGGAGCATGCACGGGCAGCGCTTGAGGGCGCTGTCTGTGCTAACTGTGATCTAATGCCCCTGAGAACGCTCCGCTCCCGCCTGAGCCTGTTCGATGAATAAGGCCAGGCACGCACTCCCCCGTGGTTCAGGTCCCACGTCTGTCAAGGCAGCGCGGCGCTTGCATTCATGGGGATCGCAGAGTGGCTGATGATGTTGAGACAGCCTCGGCCCTTTCTCAACATTCAGCGGCCAGCTACCTTGGTCCCGCTCACGGATCGGAAGCCCGCCCTGCGGTTTCTTTCGCCCTTGAAGAGGACCCGATGCTCAAACTATCTGGCTCCGAGGAGTTGGATATTTTGAGCATCAAGGCGGGAGAAGGTGAGGATTTGCCACCCCATTCTCCTGCCTTTGAGGAGTTGCTGGAGGTTGTGACCAGGGCAGTGGCTAAGTTAAACATCGATTGGCCACCAGAAAAGTAGGAAGAAACTAAAAGAGGCAAACTCGATGAATGCCTCCTGCAAGCCCGTTCACAGCCTTCGCACCGGAGCCTCCCATTTTTCACTAATCTCCACACTGAGGTGTCGAGATCGTGGGAAAAGCCCTTCTCTTCACGATTATCAAGCCCCAATATTCATATATATTCTTCTATAATGGGGTCGAAAGAGAAGGGCTATGGAATGATGCCACGGGTTGAAGAGAGATTTGCATCACATCTCTCGCCCGATGCTGCATCGTCCCTGAGAGCTCCGGCACTTCCCTCCAAGCCCTGCTGTACAACATCGGCCTTGGTAGGGAAAGCATATATGGTGGCAGGTCGGGCTGGTGCATGCCTGCACACAATGGGGCTTCTGCAGGCATTCCAGGCCAACCTCCTCAAAGAGGTGGACGACAGCGGGGAGGTCACCCTTGATGATATTCAAGAGATGCGTGATGAAACGATGGTCAGCTGCATTTAAACAGCTTATCCCCCACCCTAGTCCTATGTCTCATGGGTCTGCCGCCAGGGGGCAGTCCCACGAGGCAGCCGCCAGCTCCTCACACCTGCAGCAGCAAAAACACCCTCAGCCGAAGTCCTCCAAACCGAAGGCAGATCTGAGGACTGTCATTCAGGCAAGGAAGGCTTTGGCGAAGAGGTCCTGACGCATTGCGCCTCTGAGGTTAGTCCCCCCCACGATCAGGCACCAACAGCTCACTCCTTCGCGGAGCCCTTAGGAAATCGATGTTTGCTTCCCGCCGCTAAGTACGCTTCGGGACGCATCGGTTTCCAGCGAACGCATATCGTAGTGTCCACCCGAAAATATTGTGGCCCTGTCAAGTTTGCTTCCTCTCACGAGGCCTGCAGAAAAATTAAATCCGTTAGCTCCTGCCAGTCAACTGCTTCAGGTCACCGAAATTCCAAATATAACACCAGAGGTCAGTCTCGAGAGACTGGTCCCCCTAGTAGATTATCTAGACACCTGGAAATGTCTTCGAAATATATCTCAGTGGGTCCTGCGCACAGTGGAAAGGGGTACAGAATTCAGTTCGAGTATCGTCCACCAAAGTTCAGCGGGGTTGTGCATTGTGCACACGTGTTGTCAGCCCCGAGCAGGGTCAGGTCATGGAACAAGAAGTTCAGTCCCTCTTAGTAAAGGAAGTCATAGAGCTGGTTCCTCTTCAAGAGAGGGAAGCCGGGTTCTACAGCCAGTACTTCATAGTTCCCAAGAAGGACAGGGAGTTACGTCCTATAATAGATCTCAGGGTACTGAACCGGTCTCTGAGGAGATACCGTTTCAAAATGCTAACTATACCTATTATCGTGAGTCAGATCAGGTTCGAGGACTGGTTTGTCACAATACATCTAAAAGATGCTTACTTCCACGTATTCATCCTTCTCCAACACAGGAAGTTTCTAAGGTTCGCTTTTGGGGGAAAAGCGTATCAATACAGAGTTCTTCCATTCGGCCTAGCATTGTCACCTCGCACCTTCACGAAATGCATGGATGCTGCTCTTGCTTCATTGAGACTTTAAGGCATTCGCATCCTCAACTACATCGACAACTGGCTCATTCTGGCACAGTCAGAGGAGATGGCAGTTCAACATCGAGATGTTGTTCTGAATAATCTAAGGTACTTGGGATTAAGACTCAATGTCAAGAAGAGTTCACTAATTACTATACAGAGAACGATTTTCCTGGGTGTAGAATGGGATTCAGTCATGATGCGGGCACAGTTGTATCCTGCTCGTATAAACACCATCTTGACCACAGTAACGAGTATAAAGCTAGGCCAGGCCATCACTATCAAACACTTTCAAAGGGTTCACCCTTGACCGGAACTGTGGAAGCTGTGGGTCTGGCCCCTGAGGGGGACCATCTCGTAAATGCTGGTCTCTCAACTGAGGTTGTTGAGACCATCTTAAACTCTAGAGCCCTACTCCACGAAGAAACTGTATGCATTAAAATGGAATGTATTTAACTTATTGTGCAGAGAACATCAGTTGAATCCAGTTAACTGCCCAATGGCTTCAGTGCTGGAGTTCCTCCAGAGTTGCTTCTCTGACGGGCTCTCCCCGTCCACGCTTAAGGTCTATGTGGCGGCTGTAGCTGCCTTCCACACGCCTTTAAGGGTGGGCACCTTGGGGAGACACCCACTTATAGTACGTTTCCTTCGTGGAGCTAGGAGGATGAGGCCTGTCATCCAGTCCAGGGTCCCCATGTGGAACTTGGCAGTGTTTCTTGCGGGGTTATCCCTGGCACCCTTCGAACCCTTGGATTAGGTGTCTGAGAAATTTGTATCTTTAAAAGTAGCCTTCCTGCTCGCTATTACGTCCCTAAAAAGAGTCGGGGACTTGCAGATGCTATCTGTTGTCCCCTCTTGCCTCGAGTTCGCTCTTGGCAGAGTAAGGGCCACTCTCCACCCTAGACCCGGCTATGTGCCTAAGGTGCCAACAAATGTGGCACGGTCTATATTTCTTCAGGCATTCCATCCTCCACCGCATGTGTCAGATGAGCAAGTTAAGCTACATTTATCATGCCCGGTCCGAGCCCTGGAGGCCTATGTTCAAAGAACCTCGGCCTGGAGGAAGTCGGACCAGCTACTCGTTACGTATGTAACCCTCGTTCCCTGAGTAGGGAACGGAGACGTTACGTCGGATGACGACGAATGGGGTTTCGCTAAGAAAGCCTATCAACTTCGAGTATTACAAAACGAGCCAATGGCAAAGAAATGCCATGGGTCTGCGGAATTTGCATGACTTAACTCCGCCCCACCTCGTGGGTATAAAAGGAGGAAGTCTGCAACAGCAGTTTATGTTTCTTCGCTGAGGAGCCAAGACTGAGCTCAGGCGATCCCCGCGGTACAGCGGAAAGTGGCAGGCAGACGTAACGTCTCCGTTCCCTACTCAGGGAACGAGGGTTACATACGTAACCGTAGACGTTCCCTTTCGTTGTCACTCCGAGTTACGTCGGATGACGACGAATGGGGTTACCAGTCTAATCACGCCACCTTCTCAGCTGTCTTCCAGTGCCCTGCGTAAACAGAGATCCCTGTCATAGACGGACGAAGGACTCCATTTAACACAGGAATACCAAGGTACACTGGGAAGCATATCCCAAGCTAGGGGAAGTATGCAATTAATGGCCACCCAGAGGGGGGACTTAGAGAATACACATATGACCCAAAGGAAGCATATGGAGAACACTGGGGTGTCCAGCCGCAGGTGGAATATTTCAACCCCAGGGGTGGCAAGGTGGCTTGCCAAGGGAAAGACACATGCTCAGAGAGGCTTACAGTGGAATACACATGTGGGGGTCGCTCAAGGGAGGGACCATGCACACGGGAGGCACCTAGCCGACGCGAAGGCAAGAGACACTGGCGCCGACGTCAGGAGTGCTGGAGGAGCTCAGGGCTTTCGAGGAAGCTCACCTGAGGAGAATATCGCACGTATCCAGTCCGTGGAGTGGAATGGCGAGCAAGCGAAGACACCTGAGCGGGTCCGGTACTAGCTAATTGAAGTGAGTACATGAGAGGACACTGGATCCACTCGGAGATTATAGAATCTGGCGAATATGTTAGGTGTCGCCCAGCCTGCAGCTCTGCAGATGTCTGTTAGCGAGGCGCCATGCGCTAGAGCCCAAGAGGATGCCACACTCCGGGTGGAGTGGGCCGTCACACCAAGGGGGCACGGTCGACCTTGCTGCTGGTATGCCAAGGCAATGGCGTCCACTATCCAGTGAGACAACCTTTGCTTGGAGAGAGCCTTTCCCTTCAGCTTCCCACCATAACAGACAAAGAGCTGGTCTGAGGTCCTGAACACTGCGTCCTGTCTACATAGGCGCGAAGAGCGCGTACTGGACAGAGCAGTGCCAAGGCTGGGTCTGCCTCCTCCGGGGGCAGCGCTTGCAGGTTCAGCACCTGGTCCCGAAAGGGAGTGGTAGGAACCTTGGGCACATATCCGGGCCGGGGTCTCAGGATCACGTGAGAGAAAGCCGGTCCGAATTCCAGGCACGCTTCGTCGACGGAGAATGCGTGCAGGTCCCCTACCCTCTTGATGGAGGCCAGTGCAACCAGGAGCGCTGTCTTCATTGACAGGAACTTAAGCTCGACTGATTGCAGGGGCTCAAAGGGAGTACTCTTCAGGGCAGTTAGAACCACTGAGAGGTCCCAAGAGGGAACGAGAGGAGGGCGAGGAGGATTTAGTCTCCTCGCTCCTCTCAGGAACCTGATGACCAGGTCGTGCTTCCCTACCGACTTACCTTCGACGGGGTCATGATGTGCGGCAATGGCGGCAACATAGACCTTAAGGGTGGAGGGAGACAGCCTTCGCTCCAACCCTTGCTGAAGGAAGGAAAGCACAACGCTGATCGAGCATCTCCGGGGGTCTTCTCGGTGAGAAGAGCACCAGTCGATGAAGAGGATCCACTTCAACGCATAGGCGTGTCTGGTGAACGACGCTCTAGCGGAAGTGATGGTAGCCGCCACCGCTGGTGGAAGGGTACTCAAACCTACCTCGAGCCGTCCAGGAGCCACACGTGGAGGCTCCAGAGATCGGGGCGAGGGTGCCAAAGGGTGCCCCGTCCCTGAGAAAGAAGGTCCTTTCTCAGAGGAATGGGCCAGGGAGGTGCTGTAGCGAGGAGCACAAGTTCGGGGAACCAGGTCCGGTTGGGCCAATACGGCGCGACCAGAATGACCTGCTCCTCGTCCTCCCTGACCTTGCACAAGGTCTGCGCAAGAAGGCTCACTGGGGGAAACCGAGCCGAGCATTCCCTCGGACAGGGAAAAATACAGGGCGCAGAGGGTCGAGTCGTGAGAGGCAAACAGATCTATCTGTGCGTCCCTGAACTGGTCCCAAATCAGCTGAACCGACTGGGGATGGAGTCGCCATTCTCCAGGGAGGGGCTGAAGCCGTGAGAGCTCGTCGGCTGCACAGTTCAGCGCTCCGGGAATGAAAATGGCTCGAAGCGACCTCAGATGCGACTGACTCCATGGAGGAGGTGGCGGGCGAGTTGTGACATACGGCGGGAGCATAGACCACCTTGATGGTTGATGTATGCAACAGTCGCGGTATTGTCTGAACGGACTAGTACGTGTTGACCCTGGAGCAACGCCCGGAAGCGGTGCAGGGCAAGGCGTACTGCCAACAACTCGAGGCAATTGACATGCCAAAGTTAGCAACCGTGCCCTGGCAGAGGGGGCCAGGGGAGGACCAGGCTGGTCGTCCCGCGGGGGCCTGCTCTGCCAGGGGTCTGGCGACAGAGGGGGACAGGGGCGAAGCGGTCCGTGGACGGCACGCCGTGTCAACCACCTCTGGGACAGAGGGGGACGAGGAGAGCACGGCTAGTGGGCGGCGCTCTGTGTCGTCCGAGAACTCTGTGTGCTCAGAGACGGGAGAGTCAGTTCTTTGGAGAATAAGGATTCTTCCCCGGGCCTTCACTGGGGAAAGGAGTGGTCCTGCTACCAACTCCTGGAAAGAAAAAAAAAAAAAGCCCTCCCTGAAAGAGGGCTGTGACGTCCGACCACGGCCTCCAGAGCCGGCCCGGGTGAACGGGCGGGGTTGGAGCCGCTGGGGGGGCCCTCGGCGGTGGGCAGACCGAGGGACCTGAGCGGACGGCGGGGCCGTCGGGACAGAGTCAACCTCAGCCTGCTCCATCCCCGAGGAGCCCGTCTCAGGAGCGCCGCTTTACCCGCCGTGTAGCAGGGGGCGGGGCTGGAGAGGGCTGTGGCATCCGCCCGCGGCCCCCAGGGGTGGGAGCCGCGGGAGGGCGCCTTCGGGCAGACCGAGGGATCTGAGCGGACGGCGGGGCCGTCGGGACAGAACCAACGTCAGTCTGCTCATGGGCGGCTGAGAGCTGTTGGGCAAGCCCTCAACCGCACTACCGAAGAGGCCGACCTGGGATATGGGAATGTCGGACAGACGGGTCCACGCGACATCCAGCACATCAGACAGGTTCAGCCACAGAATGGTGAGCATCATCTGACCCAGGGAGCGTACGGCCACTTTCGTCGCTCGGAAAGCAAGGTTAGTGGCGGCGCGCAGCTCAGTGAAGAGCCCTGGGTCAGTCCCGCCCTCGTGCAGGTCCATGAGCATCTGGGTCAGGTAAACCAGCAGAATGACCATGGCATACTGTGAGGCGGCTGCCAGTCCCGTGGCGCTATAGGATCTCGCCACAAGCGTAGACGGAAAACTACAGGCCACGGACGGTTGCTTAGGATTGCGCCGAGAAGAAGCACTCTGAGGACACATAGCATCGCCACAGGGCGTTCAGCCGGGGGAACCCCAGTGTACCCATGGGCAGCGGCCCCATCGAGGGGAGGAAAGGCGGATGAGATCAGCGAGCGGTCCCTGATCTCATCATGCACGTCCGGGAAGAATGGTATTGGGGTTGCCGTGGACGAGGGTCGGCGGCCTTACCAAAAAAACAATCGTCCCGGGAAAGCATGGCCGTCATCTCCGGATCAGACTCGACGAGTCGTCACTTCCAGGAAAATCAAACCCACCTACCAATCAATACCACCTAGTATCATCCTCTGTAGCTTCAAATGAAACACATGGGCCACCAGAGGTTAGACCCGTGGGAATCACCTGTTCACTAGCGGGCACCGTTGGCGGGCTGGGGTCGCGGACACATAGTCGGCACCTTGTTCCAGACCGTAACCCTCAGGTCACCCTGGCCACCAGCCGAAGATCGGGGGGTGGATGAGGGGACTCTCACTCATGTGAGTTCACCGAGTCTCGACCTTAATTACGCGATGATCATGTTTCCACGGAGAAAACATGAGTCATCCACGAGCGCTGGTCTAGCATGATCAAGCCCAAACATACTAGACAACGCTCGTGCCCATCAGAGTCCGATACCAAGCTGCCGCACCATTCATTTATTTTTTTTTTTTAAATGCACGGGCGAGCCGTCTTTAAAAAGACGTGCCGCGTGCAAGCTCTTTTAGTGAGAGAAAACTCAAGTGTTGAAGCACCCGGGGAGACTTGCACCGACTAGCAGACCACTGCAACAGATCAGCAGGAAGCACGCGCTCACCGTAGATCGCCGTCACACCAACACTCGAGGTACTCGTTTGTGAAGCTGACAATTCAGAGATGGCTTGTGGAGAGAAGAATAAACTTGGCTCCGAAGCGAAAACATAAACTGCTGTTGCGGACTTTCTCCTTTTTTACCCACGAGGTGGGGTGGAGTTACGTCATGCAAATTCCGCAGACCCATGGCATTTCTTTTCCATTGGCTCGTTTTGTAATACTCGAAGTTGATAGGCTTTCTAAGCGAAACCCCATTCGTCGTCATCCGACGTAACTCGGAGTGACAACGAAAGGGAACTAATTCTTCAGCTTATGAGGCGCGCAGCTTTGCTTCTTTTTCAGATAAGAGCGCACTCAACCAGAGGAGTGGCTTCCTCTAAAGCTCTGCTAGCAGGAGTTTCCCTTCAAGAGATCTGTGATGCCGCAGGCTGGGCCTCCCCAAACACCTTCATAAAACATTACAGTCTGGATCTGCCCTCTACACTGGGTTCACAAGTTCTCTCGTCTTGAGTGTGCCAGATTGCTTCACACCAGGGCGTATATCCCTCAGTGTGGCGCAGTGGGCATTTCGTTCTCCAATGTGTCGATTCTCGATTCTCGATTATCTTCTGCGTCCCTCGGCCACACTTCTCGCCCTCCTGAGAACGACTTGCTTCGACCAATCAGAAGCTGATACGGTTATGATCCGGCGTCCTTTTATAGCTTCCGCATCACTGTCACATGCGACGTCACGGGTGACATCATGACGCAACACCAATCACGATTGGACCAGTTCCATACAGGCTTCAGACGCATCACGCTGAAGGTGTTTCCCAATCTGTCGATTCAGCGTCTTTACAGTCGTAACCCGAGACGTTTTTTTGCACATTACGCCCAAAACACACCCATTACTCATTAAGAGAATAGGGACAACCCTTTTAGACCATGCGCCGGGCGCGCTGACCATTTTTCCCCGTCGTTAAACTAGCAAAAGTGGATTCGAACACATCCTAAGTGCACGTGCGCCATGTGCTTTAGACCATGCGCTTAGATGTTAAAATAGGGCCCTAGTCATTTTATAATATGTATAGCATGAGAAAATGCCTAGAGGTAGAAGCAATGTGTAACAGTAGAAAAAGTTGAATGCAGCCTCTACAGATAATGTAGTTAATTTTAACACCAGCAAAACATTCACTACAAATATTTAAATGAAAAGCTGTCTTAAAATACGGTCACTTAGTGACAACATACCTCAGGCAACAAACCTATAAAAAACACCAATATTATTTTTTACAAATTGTTTTTGAAAACTATTTTAGTAAGGAAATCCATTTTTATGTGCGAAAGGTTAATCAAACATTTTTAAACATTCACAATGCACTCAATAGATACCTTTATCAATTGTGCAATACAAACTTCCTTTCCATTCTCTTTCTCTCTTTGAAATAGTTAAATACTGTTTTAAAATAACTACATTAGTCGAAACTGTATGAGAGCTTTGCAATTATAATGATTATGAAATGAGAATGATCACTATTTTTCTTCCAGGCAGGAAGGTGTGTAAATTACTGCAATCCTGAATATTGTAGCTGATTCTCTTTGTTCCTCCAGGCAGGAAGGTGTGTAAATTACTGCAATCCTGAATATTGTAGCTGATTCTCTTTGTTCCAACAATTCATTCGTCTGCCAATAGGATAGTTAAATAAATGATGGCACACTAATGAATATCTGTGTTTAGGTCTGTTCTGTTGAAGATTGTCATGGTACAGATAGAGGCAGACAGGTAAATGGTAAAAGATGATACTTTATTGAACAGAGGAGAGGAGAATCTGAACTGAGATGGAACTTAGCTGGATGACAATGTTGATAACTGTTTGCAGGAGGTGGAACGGGACATGGCAGGTTGGCGACTGGCGACTGGCGACTGGGTAATCTACAGGTTAGTAGAAGTGTCTATACATCTGGTATGGACGAGACCAGACATTGTAGTGCTGTGGATGTGGTGACTAAATAGTGCTGGTGATAGCTGTGCTGAGGTGGTGGCAGGTGGTGGCAGGTGGTGGTGATAGGTGATGGTGATTAGATAATCAGGTGATGGCTGATGGTGTGCAGGTGTGGGTCAAGGAGGATGTTGGGAAATGTAGTGAAGAGCTGGATGATGAACTGGTGACAGTGACAAAGATGAGAATGTAGATGTTGCATGGCTGCCAAATGCATTGGATCTAAATGCTGAGTGTCATTAATACAACTTATACAGCCTTATACAACTATCAGTCTTTACTGCAGATTGCACTGTCCACACTTGTACTAATATACCAGTTAGCTTGTTTGAAAAAAATGTTTGAGTAAGGTTGATTTCATTGTATTTTGGTTTCGTTTTCATTGTTTTCCCTGTTCCTGTTTTGCCAGAGTTCTTGTTCCTGTTCCCTGTCTCTTTGAGTACTATCCTCCTATGTAAGCCCTCTGTTTCTTCTGTTCAGTGTTCAACATTAAAGTTATGTTAGCAATGTTAGTTCTCTGTGATTAATATTGAGTTTCTTGTTCACTCTGAATCATGCATCTCTTGTTGGTTGGATTTAGTACATGCTCTACTGTTACAGTTGCGAACAAAAATATAACATTTAAATTGATAGTTCACTCAAAAACTGTTTAGAATGACATGGAGGTGAGTAAATGACACAATTTTCATTTTGGTTGAACTATCTCTTTAAAGTAATAAATAATCCTCTACTCTAAATAAGCCAAAACTTGTCATATTTCATCTGTTTTTCCGCCAGTGTCCCATCAATTCAAGATACAAATTGAATGACAATACAGTAACTTCAAATAAGTGCTAACATTTATCATAGTCTTTGAGCTGGAAATGCAGTCTCAGCAGTTATGGGGGAGCTGATCATTTGCTTCCCAGGCAAAAGTTTTCAAGACATTTAGTGTTTTTGACCCAGGGTATCCAGGATTTCATGTATTATTTTCAAAGTTGAAAGGCTGAAATATCCACCTTCCTCAGGCAATAGGGGCACTATGTCTATTGAACGGATAATCCCGGGCCACAAATCTATAACACTCACTCTGAACACTAAGTACAGAGCCCCTGTTGATGGTCAGGTAATTTAAAAGATTGCAAAGCCCCATGGTTGCGCTTTATGGAACCGTAAATCTCCAGAGATCTACATGAGGCAACCCAGGCAGATTGCCCACCTATATTTTAAATTCCAAGATGAACAGAAGCAGTCCATTCCTTTTAGTGTACTTTAAAGCCATCAAACTCAACAGAGTCTTTGCTACAGTTACTCATACTTCTCCCATCCCCCCCCCCCCCCCCCCCCCCCCTTTTTCATTTTTGATGTGATGATGACACGGTTTCTTCATAATGATTCATGGATCAAACGGACCTCAATCACTTCTATTCCCCACACCCTCTCTCTCAAATTCTAGCCAATATGGTCCAAAAACCGAAGAATTATCCTCTGCTACCGCACACAAACATACCTAAAAATAGACTGTGGCTCAGTGTGGCAATTATTTATCAGGTCAGTCCGGTGGGGGCCAGCTAGCAGCCACACATGGATATTAGAGCACGGACCCTGGACCACATTTACAGTGGAGAAGAGCATTTTACAGCTAACAAGCCCTTTGGGAGAAGAGAGCAAGTATTGATTAAGTGAATACTGCTGCTGCTTTTGGTCATTATATTGTGTTCGATAAAATATAGTGGGAGCTGGCTCTGGCAGAGGCTGGCTCACCAGCAAGGTGCTGAGACAGCAGAGTAGATAGTCTCCGGAACTTTTCATCTCTATGTTTAGCAGCAAAGTCTTCTGGGAAAAGGACATTTTTGCAAAATTAAATCATGAACCAAACTCAAATCATTATATTAGCAATTTGCTTAATTAATCGGATAAAGAGCTGACACAGACACTGCTATGTGCATTTTATTTGACTAAATGATGCAGTATACATGCTGTATTTAAATTAGGCCTGTCAATTGAAGGCATACTTTGGTATAATTAATATAAATATGAAAACTGTGACGAACTGGAAGTTGTCATCAAAAAATGGTTGCGATGTCCACAGGAGGGCGATGTTGTCCTAGAGAGTTGCGAGTATAAAAGCAAATAAACAAAATGGAAAGGGGGTAGCTAGAGAGAGGACGCCACACTACCCCCGAACACGCTAATTTCGTCTGATCTCGGAAGTTAGAGATGTGAAATATGGACAAGCCGCTCTAAAAGCCGATTCTTTGAAAAGAGCTTGACTTCCCATCACTATCCACTAGCTTTTTGCTGTCGCTATGGCAATATCAGCTGCTTTGTCATTTTTTTTTTTTTTTAAAGTAGCCTACATTAAAGATCAAATCCAAACTGAATGATGACAAGACAGAATAACGTACAATCACTAGACTAGTACATGAAATCCCTTTTAACAGTTTATTTCACAGACTTAGACAAGTTTTCTACTTTTTTCCCACAAAACCTTTAGTATTAGCATTACAAACACTGAATTAATACCGGCATATAACAGTATGCTATATCAGATAATTGGGAATGTTGGACAATATTTATATATAACAGCAATAGAATAGTTTTACAGTCAACTGTTTTTTTTTTTTTTTTTTTTTTTGCAGTAGCTACAATCTTATATTAATGACCGTTAAAGCAAGACTATGTAAACAAAAAAAAAAACACAGCCACTGTCCATCATGTTCTATAAGATCATCATGTTTCAAAGGGCATCTCAGGGACTGCACTCCAATGGTTCGAGTCTTACCTCTCAGGTAGGTCCTTTAGGGTGTCGTGGAGAGGTGTGGCATCTAAGACCCAACATCTAGCTACGGGGGTGCCTCAGGGCTCAGTGCTTGGACCACTCCTCTTCTCCATCTACATGACATCACTAGGATCTGTGATTCAGAAACATGGCTTTTCCTATCATTGCTACGCTGATGACACGCAACTCTACCTCTCATTCCAGCCTGACGATCCAACGGTAGCTGCTCGTATCTCAGCCTACCTGACAGACATTTCTGGCTGGATGAAGGACCACCACCTTCAAATAAACCTTGCGAAGACAGAGCTACTTGTGGTCCCGGCCAACCCAACACTTCATCACAACTTCTCCATTCAGCTAGGCTCGTCATCCATAACTCCATCAAGGTCAGGTAGGAACCTTGGGGTTGTAATTGATGATCAGTTGAAATTCACAGACCACATTGCTAGAACTGCCCGGTCCTGCAGATTTGCCTTGCACAACATTAGGAGGATCAGGACCTTCCTTACAGAGCATGCTACACAACTCCTTGTCCAAGCACTTGTTTTATCCAGACTGGACTATTGTAATGCTCTCCTGGCTGGTCTTCCAGCTTGCTCTGTCAGACCTCTACAATTGATCCAGAATGCTGCAGCCAGAGTAGTCTTTAATGAGCCAAAGAGAGCACACGTCACTCCTCTCCTCACAAAATTGCACTGGTTGCTAGTTGCCGCTCGCATTAAATTCAAGGCACTGACGTTTGCCTACAAAATAACCACTGGCACTACTCCCTCTTACCTAAACTCATTACTTCAGACTTACGTGCCATCCAGAAACTTGCGCTCTGCTAGCGAATGTCGTCTTGTGGTACCATCTCAAAGAGGCACAAAATCTCTTTCTCTGACCTTTACCATGACTGTTCCCTGTTGGTGGAATGATCTGCCTAACTCAACCAGAGCTTCTGAGTCAGTAGCCACTTTAAAGAAACTGCTGAAGACGTATCTTTTTCGGCAGCACTTGATTCAGTAGTACTAACACTTTCTCTTCTCCTCTATTCTATTTAAAAAAAAATAATAATAAAAAAAACTGCACTAAAATTAAACTGAGAGGGGTTATAGCACTTACGTATTGTTGTCCTACTGTTAGTTTAACTGCTTCTATTGTTCTCATTTGTAAGTCGCTTTGGATAAAAGCGTCTGCTAAATGAATAAATGTAAATGTAAATGTTTGTAGCATGATCCAGGGGATTACCCATACAGAAATGTAATGTCAATATAAGTAAATTACATATATAGCCTAATGTCAGTGCCCATGTATGTCTGCTGCCTATATGAGAATATATGCAAAATTCATATAAAACACATAGACATATATGAAACAATACAGGTCCTTCTCAAACAATTAGCATATTGTGATAAAGTGCATTATTTTCCATAATGTAATGATACAAATTAAACTTTCATATAGTTTAGATTCATTGCACACCAACTGAAATATTTCAGGTCTTTTATATTTTTAATACTGATGATTTTGGCATACAGCTCATGAAAACCCAAAATTGTATTTTTCCCTGACCGAGGGCACGCTCGGCACGGATGCACTGGCGCACAGCTGGCCGCCGGGCCGCAAATATGCGTTTCCCCCAGTGAGCCTTCTTGCGCAGACCTTGCGCAAGGTCAGGGAGGACGAGGAGCAGGTCATTCTGGTCGCGCCGTATTGGCCCAAACGGACCTGGTTCCCCGAACTTGTACTCCTCGCGACAGCACCTCCCTGGCCCATTCCTCTGAGGAAGGACCTTCTTTCTCAGGGACGGGGCACCCTGTGGCACCCTCGCCCCGATCTCTGGAGCCTCCACGTGTGGCTCCTGGACGGCTCGAGGTAGGTTTGAGTACCCTTCCACCAGCGGTGGTGGCTACCATCACTTCCGCTAGAGCGTCGTCCACAAGACACGTCTATGCGTTGAAGTGGAACCTCTTCGTCGACTGGTGCTCTTCTCACCGAGAAGACCCCCGGAGATGCTCGATCAGCGTTGTGCTTTCCTTCCTTCAGCAAGGGTTGGAGCGAAGGCTGTCTCCCTCCACCCTTAAGGTCTATGTTGCCGCCATTGCTGCACATCATGACCCCGTCGAAGGTAAGTCGGTAGGGAAGCACGACCTGGTCATCAGGTTCCTGAGAGGAGCGAGGAGACTATATCCTCCTCGCCCTCCTCTCGTTCCCTCTTGGGACCTCTCAGTGGTTCTAACTGCCCTGAAGAGTACTCCCTTTGAGCCTCTGCAATCAGTTGAGCTTAAGTTCCTGTCTATGAAGACAGCGCTCCTGGTTGCACTGGCCTCCATCAAGAGGGTAGGGGACCTGCACGCATTCTCCGTCGACGAAGCGTGCCTGGAATTCGGACCGGCTTTCTCTCACGTGATCCTGAGACCCCGGCCCGGATATGTGCCCAAGGTTCCTACCACTCCCTTTCGGGACCAGCTGGTGAACCTGCGAGCGCTGCCCCCGGAGGAGGCAGACCCAGCCTTGGCACTGCTCTGTCCAGTACGCGCTCTTCGCGCCTATGTAGACAGGACGCAGTGTTTCAGGACCTCAGACCAGCTCTTTGTCTGTTATGGTGGGAAGCTGAAGGGAAAGGCTCTCTCCAAGCAAAGGTTGTCTCACTGGATAGTGGATGCCATTGCCTTGGCATACCAGCAGCAAGGTCGACCGTGCCCCCTTGGTGTGACGGCCCACTCCACCCGGAGTGTGGCATCCTCTTGGGCTCTAGCGCATGGTGCCTCGCTAACAGACATCTGCAGAGCTGCAGGCTGGGCGATACCTAACACATTTGCCAGATTCTATAATCTCCGAGTGGAGCCAGTGTCCTCTCATGTACTCGCTTCAACTAGCTAGTACCGGACCCGCTCAGGTGTCTTCGCTTGCTCACCATTCCACTCCACGGACTGGATACGTGCGATATTCTCCTCAGGAGAGCTTTTCCGAAAGCCCTGAGCTCCTCCAGCACTCCTGACGTCGGCGCCAGTGTCTCTTGCCTGCGGGTCGGCTAGGTGCCTCCCGTGTGCATGGTCCCTCCCCTGAGCGACCCCCACATGTGTATTTCCACTGTAAGCCTCTCTGAGCATGTGTCTTTCCCTTGGCAAGCCACCTTGCCACCCCTGGGGTTGAAATATTCCACCTGCGGCTGGACACCCCAGTGTTCCCCATATGCATCCTTCGGGTCATATGTGTATTGTCTAAGTCCCCCCCCTCTGGGTTGGCTTTAATTGCATACTTCCCCTAGCTTGGGATATGCTTCCCAGTGTACCTTGGTATTCCTGTGTTAAATGGAGTCCTTCGTCCAGTCTATGACAGGGATCTCGATTTACGCAGGGCACTGGAAGACAGCTGAGAAGGTGGCGTGATTAGACTGGTAACCCCATTCGTCGTCATCCGACATAACTCGGAGTGACAACGAAAGGGAACGTCTACGGTTACGTATGTAACCCTCGTTCCCTGAGTAGGGAACGGAGACGTTACGTCTGCCTGCCACTTTCCGCTGTACAGCGGGGATCGCCTGAGCTCAGTCTTGGCTCCTCAGCGAAGAAACATAAACTGCTGTTGCAGACTTCCTCCTTTTATACCCACGAGGTGGGGCGGAGTTACGTCATGAAAATTCCGCAGACCCATGGCATTTCTTTGCCATTGGCTCGTTTTGTAATACTCGAAGTTGATAGGCTTTCTAAGCGAAACCCCATTCATCGTCATCCGACGTAACGTCTCCGTTCCCTACTCAGGGAACGAGGGTTACATACGTAACCGTAGACGTTTTCATGAGCTGTATGCCAAAATCATCAGTTTTAAAACAATAAAAGACCTGAAATATTTCAGTTGGTGTGCAATAAATCTAAAATATATGAAAGTTTAATTTTTATCATTACATTATGGAAAATAATTAACTTTATCACAATATGCTAATTTTTTGAGAAGGACCTGTATAGCAAAAATGGCCGTTTTCATGTAAGTGCCATATATTTTCCCGTATATGCACATAAATGTTAAATATATGTAGCCTAAGATGTATGCATATATGTACTTATTTCAATGCATCAGTATCACATGCATGTATGTTTACATACATTTATTAAATATGTGGGAAACAAATATATATGTCACATATTTATACTTAATGTTGTCCATATATGTGAGAAATACTATACTCTGTAATATATGCAGATATATGGTATCATATTTACAGTAGATTAACTCAAATATTTTGTTCACATGTTTGGACACATAAATGTTCATATATGTTGCAGGCATAGGCTATATTGTGTTCTCAGATAAGTCAAATATTTGTATAGATATATGTCATGCTATTAAAAATATAACATATATGGCCATACATTACATTTTTGTATGGGTAAAAAGTACAAAATATATTTCAGGCCTAGTGGAGTTGGTAACTAATAATAGTAATAAATGTGTAAAGTTGCATAAAAATGGAAATACTCAATAAAGCAAGAAAAAACTACCTCAAATGTGTATTTAATGATTGGATTAACTGTTATCTGTGCTTTTGTCCAGTAACTCCAGTTGGAATTTTCACCCCAAAATGGCGGCCACGCTACGAAGCGCCACCTAGTGGCTGTTTCCAAAAAAGCATCAGAGTTTCGCCTCTTGTTCTTCTATACTCTTTGCCATTACTGCTGAACCCTGGTACAGACGGAATGTCAAACAAGTATTTTGCTGTTTATTTTTCTGAGAATGTTGCTTGTTTCCGCTGCTGTGGAGCATTTGAATTGGGTCCCTGAATCGTTGAACAGTGAGAGTTCCTGAGTGTTTGTTCTGTTGAACGAATCATTAAGTGGTTGAAATGAGTCAATGAATCATTGAACAGTGACAAAGATCCTGAGCGTTTGAACTGAGTCACTGAATCGTTGAACTGTGAGAAAGATCCTAAGCGTTTGAACTGAGTTATTGAATTATTGAACAGTGAGAAAGATCCTGAGCGTCTGAACTGAGTCACTGAATCGTTGAACAGTGAGAAAGATCCTGAGAGTTTGAACTGAGTCACTGAATCGTTGAACAGTGAAAAAGATCCTGAGCATTTGAACTGAATCATTGAACAGTGAGAAAGATCCTGAGCGTTTGAACTGAATCATTGAACAGTGAGAAAAATCCTGAGCGTTTGAACTGAATCATTGAACAGTGAGAAAGATCCTGAGCGTTTGAGCTTTTGAACGAATCATGAAGAGTTTTGAATTTAGTCACTGAATCATTGAACAGTGAGAAAGAATCAGAAGCTGTGTCCCAATGTGAAGCTGTATCCTCCCAAGGTCCGTATTTGAAGGCCAATTGGACGTATTTGAAGGCTGAATGCATCACAGCGTCGCAACGAAGTATGTCCCAATTCAAAGGCTGCACCCTTCGAAGGTCGCATTTGAAGGCCGATTGCATCACCACGGCCCGATGAAGGCTGTCCCAGTTCAATTCTGCATCCTTCGAAGTGTTATGTGTGACATCCCTTTAAATGTGTAAATAAAAGAGAATTCATTGCTCTGGACATTTATTTTTGTAATGACAGTCATAATTTCTACATGAAACAATCTTCTATACCTTTTTTTTTTCAATTAAAATTGGTAAATTTGTTTAAAAAAAAAATTGTTCTAGGTTACATTAAAGTACTTTTCCCAACTATTCACAACATACGTTAAACATCTCAAAATCAACATAAACATTTAAATTTACAGTACATAAAATAAGAAAAAATGATGTAGCCTTTTATTCAGCTGAGCAGGGAGACCATGGTGTGCTGCTGGACCGGGATGGGCTCCACAATAGAGACCCTGGTAAGGCCTCCTGCTGGTGGGACATCATCTGGGATGGTCTCCAGAGTGTTTGAGTGGACATTTCCACTATCCACTAAGTTATCTACCAACAGGTTTGCAGGGCTGACTCATGGAATAAATATTGAGATACTTTATTATGCTCAACTACTTTTAATAACCACTAATGACTACTACTACTAGAAAAACTACTAGTCATATATTTCAAACCTTAGTTAAGCAAAATTATTTTGGATACTCTAAAGTACTTAAGGTATCAAGAGTAAAGGTATGTATTCTGCAGGAAAAAAAACTCCTCGTCAGGGTTTTTATGATGGTTTTGCATTTATCTTACTACTGCATATGTTGCATTTTACTTCTGAAAATGTTCAAGGTTGATACATTTAAACTATATACTTTTGTGTAGTTTAATGTAAAACAATGCATCATATTGTAAAATAACATAATTTTGTAGTGTTGCTGTAAAAAAGTAGGATACTTCACATTTGTATGTGAATTAACGAAGTATGCAGTTCCTTACATTCCACCACTGGTTATTTTGAAAATTAATATAACAAAATGTAGGTCTATTGTCACAATATTAACAAATTGCTGCTAACTACAACTGTGTCCCATATCAAAGGGCGCATCTGAAGCGTTCGGACCGGTCTAGCCTACGGAGGATTGTTCTTGTCGCCTTGCATCTGTGATAGCTACCAGACTTTTTTATATTCAACTGGGTTTTATATTCAAATAGGGTTGAAAACCTGTGTAAATATATTCACCATTATCCATTTCTTTACATATTAAAAAGAATACACTAGGCTACAATAATACATGACTGAAACATCCTCACCATGTCCTCCAGTAAAATATAAAACAAAAAAATGACAATAGCCAATTCTGGCTCCATAGCTGTTTACTCAATTATATCAAATGAATTATCAGGATGGCAACTGTACTCTCGGACCATTGCTTGGCGCCAGGAGTGGTTATTGGGAACACCTGGTTGCGCAATTAGGAAATCCTATGAAGGCTACATGGTGCGTCCTTCAAGGACGAATAGGCTGCATCCTTCGAAGTCCGCGGCCGGTTAAAAAGTTAAAAACTTTTTTTTCCATGTGGTCCAGGACATGGAAGCTATCTTAAAACCTCTCCAAACTGCCATTGAGAAGCTACAATCAGAATTTCTTTCACAAAACCAACAGATTAAAGTACTTTCCCAGGATTTGGCCTCACTTAAACAAGATGGTATAAATTATACACCAGTGACTCCTATTTCACAACCATCTACTATTACTCATGACTCATCTAATAGTTATAACAATTACATGACTTGTATGTGATCTAAGCATAAAATACACATACAGAGGTTGTAGATACAATATAGGATTATGTAGTTGAACAATGTTCTATTAGAAGTCTGTCAATAATTGTTTTGGGATGATTTTATGAATTGTAAATGTAAAGTCTCAGTCTCTGTGGTTTTAAGAGATTTCAACCCTGGGGTCGTTCCAAGGTCCTTAAAAAGGAGGCGGTCTGTTTTAAATCATTTGTCATGGGTTCAAACAACCTCTGCCGTTATCTTGGTGGGTTCTGAGCCATGCCATCTCTGAACCAATCAGTCTTTTCCAAACTATCTAACGTTGACGACGTTCTCCTTTAGTTGGGCACATCTCTTTGAATCTTTAGAACTGGCTGGAGCCCACTCCATTTATGGCCCTAGATTAGACTGGTGATTTGGGGGTCTGGAGTGTTGAGTTCTGTGTGGAATTATGTTTGAACGAATCACCTGGAAGATTCATTTGTGTTTGGTTCGCCCTCAAATCCCACAATGTATCATTCTCTCTGTAAGCGTTAAAAACCGGAAATTACAGATAAAAAGGTAATTAAAGGGTTAGTTCACCCAAAAATGAAAATTAAGTCATTAATTACTCACCCCCATGGCCTCACTTAAACAAGATGGTATAAATTATACACCAGTGACTCCTATTTCACAACCATCTACTATTACTCATGACACTTCACCAGTTAGGATTCTTTCTCAGACCAATCCTGTGGTACCTTCAGTTGATGTTGCAAGTGGACTGTAACCATTAGTCTACAATACAGCAAGGTATCATAGACTAAGGTTCACTGGGACCCACAGACTTACTTATGTCCGGTGGAGACATAGGGTGACCAGGGGACAGTCCCGAAATCTAAGCTGTTGTCCCGAATCCCGAATCCGGCCCTGATTGTCCCGAAAATTATACTAAAGCAAAATCTTGAGTAGCCTAGTTATTGTCTGCTAAAACATTAAAAACTGTCTGTGGAGGTTGAGTCGTGAAGAGAGCGCAAGTTGGAGCAGCCGCGAGCTCAATGAATGAATGTGCAGGCAGCCAGTCGTAAAGGAGTGATTGATTTGTCGCGGCAAAAAAAAAAAAAACTTCGGCAATGAATAGAGACAGAGCGTATTTATTTAAAAGCTGCTGTGTGACAAGGTGTACAGCAAACAAGCTAAATAACCCAGAAATAAAATGTTATAAGCTGTCGTCCCCAAAAAACGGTTTGTTTCAGGACATAAAAGTGGATCAATTGAGACAGAGCGCAACTAGTTCGCGAACTACTCTGAGAACTAACGTTACGCCCACTGGAACGCGACATGATATTGTAAAAAAAAATAAAAAAAAATCATAATTTGAACCATGTCGATTGCTTATTTCACCACCCCATGGGCGTAGATTACGTGGGGGACGGGGGGGACGTGTCCCCCCCACTTTTTATAAAATGTAAATTCGTCCCCCGCACTTTTTCATAGGGCAAATGTTATGTGTCTATGACAAGCTGAGGTTTCCGCGGGTGTGTATAGCCTGCCCTACATCGAGATTTAAAATCCAAAGAGTCAAGGATAGTCTATCTACATACGTGACTTTCACGCTTCCATGGTAATCATCAGTCACTCGTGCATTAGCTTACGACACGCCCGTGCTCGCACCCGCGCCGAATCCATCAGTTTCATAGAGTTCAAAACGGCAAAAAACTCTTCACTCCATTTTCACGAAAAAGTCAAGCACTGTAAGTAAGTTGTCATGTGGTATCCGAATTGTGTTGCACAATGATGAATAACTCTGCCTATTTCTCTTGTTGAATAATTAACAAGTTTTGTTGTAAATTGAAAATATTCACTACACCCGCACAAACGTGCACTATTTTCAATCTTTTTTTATTCGTAATGTCTTTTATTTTCACAGATATGTTATCAAAGCCCTTCAAATTAGAATAAACATGGTGATTTGTTGATGCTGAATTTGTATGTTCATGCATTAACAGCCACGATCTGCTTGAATCAGGCAATAAAATGTGTAGACGATGATGTTTACCATAATTCGGTAACACTTTACAATTAGATAAAAAAGTTTGTAGACAAACTTTAAGTTCTCTTGAAAAAGCCTAACTAGAAAGTTTGAAGTATTTTTAAAAGCTTGACGTTTGAAGGTTTTCAATTGGAAAATTTTAGTTTAGTAAGACAAACTTTAGGCTATTAAGGAAATGTTATTTTGCCAAAAGAAGAACTTTTATTTTAAGCAAATGTTATTTTTAAATCAGCCTACTTCAGTTTGATATTTAACCATATTATCATGCTTAACAGTAACACTTATAATTTGAATAATTGTAATGCGATGATCAGATATCTAAATCAGAGAATATCATATGTTTGGGCGGTTGACGGGTGGATTATTTATTTTTAACAGTGTATTCGGGGGACTCAAAGTGCACCAGATTAATCAATTTATCTTTAAAATGTACAAAATTTTCTTTTTGAAAAAAAAAAACCCGGACCCCCCTAGAAGTACCGAGATCCACCTACAAAAATACTGTGGGAATCACAGTAGGCTGAAAAATTTGGTCTACGAAAAATAAAAATGTTATTATCTAATTAAAATACATGATCAGGATTTTACCACCTCCGCCTCGTTTTAAGCCAGGGAAAACCCTGCGTGTGAAATATAAAGTACTGAACATTTCTTTTCTTTTGCATTTCTTTCTTTCTGTTTTTTTGCTTTAAAAATAAATAGCATATTAAGCCAATTAACCTGTCAACAAAAGTCTGAAAAAAAAAATGGTATTACACTTGACATTCTGTCCCCCTCACTTTTGAAATGATGGCTACGCCCCTGCACCACCCTATGTGAACCTGAGAGGAGATATATTGTGCACACGTAGCCATACTGAGTGTCAGGATCCCACAATTTACCTATTCTTCCAGCTGATGCTTCACGTCTTATTGCCTGTATTTTTGTCTCCTTAAAGGCTGGCTTTTACGGTTTGGAAGCTTATAAAATGTATTTCTGTTTTTTTTAGCTTGTTTAGAGCTAAACAACCCCCCCCCCCCCCCCGTCCCGAATTTCAGCCAATCTCATCTGGTCACCCTAAGACATAAGCCGCCACCTCAGTGGAAGGATACCTATTACGTTGGAGTTCCCTACGTTTGGTAGAGAAGAAGATGATCCAGATCCATTGACGTACATTGAGAAATGTCAAGATTATTTAGCCCTGAATCCTTGTGCCTGGATAGATGTCTTGGGTGGCCAATCACGTGGTGTGTTGGCAGATGGACGGAAAGTCTTTGAAGTTGGAAAGCGGGCTTTGCAGTCGAAACTTTGCAGCAAAACTTTACTTAGAATCGAGACTCTCAACGGAAAAGAAAATAAAGCTAAGAAACAGAAAGAAAAGTGAGACGAGAGTAGTTAGATGGCTTGAATGAAGCTGTTTAAACCATGTTCTTCTGATCTTGGTTTGGGTTATTTTGCCTGCTCGTCTACATGGTTACTCGTCTGTCCGGTTACCAGTCATGGCTTCTCCATGACTTCTGTAAATCTTCTCTAGCGAACAAATTCAACTCAACCAAACCTCCATTCAGCTTAACATTCCACCAACTCTTTTTTTTTTTTGGCTTTGTTCGGGTCCTAAGATTTTAAACTCAATTGTTTGTCCAGCCTCCTGGATGAGTTCTGACCAATTAGGCACTGTCTTTATTTGAGAGGAGGCATTTTCTTCACCTCTCATCATAAATCATGCGTTATCTGTGATCTCCTTACTCTACGGCTCTGGCAGAGTAAAGAGGGTACAGTTAGACATGATTCCTATTATAAGAACACAAAACATTTTACACAGATTTCAATCAAGCCATCTTCTGAATTAAGAACATATGATCGTATTGATAGGAATCAAGACACACTTTCATTTAAACATCTAATAGTTATAACAATTACATGACTTGTATGTGATCTAAGCATAAAAGACACATACAGAGGTTGTAGATACAATATAGGATTATGTAGTTGAACAATGTTCTATTAGAAGTCTGTCAATAATTGTTTTGGGATGATTTTATGAATTGTAAATGTAAAGTCTCAGTCTCTGTGGTTTTAAGAGATTTCAACCCTGGGGTCGTTCCAAGGTCCTTAAAAAGGAGGCGGTCTGTTTTAAATCATTTGTCATGGGTTCAAACAACCTCTGCCGTTATCTTGGTGGGTTCTGAGCCATGCCATCTCTGAACCAATCAGTCTTTTCCAAACTATCTAACGTTGACGACGTTCTCCTTTAGTTGGGCACATCTCTTTGAATCTTTAGAACTGGCTGGAGCCCACTCCATTTATGGCCCTAGATTAGACTGGTGATTTGGGGGTCTGGAGTGTTGAGTTCTGTGTGGAATTATGTTTGAACGAATCACCTGGAAGATTCATTTGTGTTTGGTTCGCCCTCAAATCCCACAATGTATCATTCTCTCTGTAAGCGTTAAAAACCGGAAATTACAGATAAAAAGGTAATTAAAGGGTTAGTTCACCCAAAAATGAAAATTAAGTCATTAATTACTCACCCCCATGCTGTACCAACCCCGTAAGACCTTCGTTCATCTTCGGAACACAAATGAAGATATTTTTGATTAAATCTGAGAGCTGGATCACTTCTACATAGGCTGCCTAAGGGACTGAAACTTGACGGTCCAGAAAGTCATTAAAGAAAATGTTTAAATATTCCATGTGCCTACAGTGGCTCAATTATAAGTTTATCAAGCGACGAGACTACTTTTTGTGCGGAAAAACAAACAAAAATAACGACTTTATTCGACTATTCCTTTTCTTCCTTGTGGGCCTGAGACGAGAGTTCAAGAGATTTCCACGACGCATGCGCGAGAACTGAGATGAGGACGTTCTTCTTCGACTCCTTCTTGTTACCGGCTGCTCACCGCTTAGAAGTATTACCGCCACCTACCGTATAAGATGACGTGTTGGAAGCGCAAAACTTTCTGTTTACAAGCAGAGGAAGACGCGCGCTGTACATACGCTTTTCAATTCGACACTTAATGTGCTGTAGGTCTCGCTATATTATATACAATGGTTAAAAAGTGTGCATTTCTAGGATGTCCGAATCGTGAGAAACCAACCAGAGTACGTAAAAGTGCTTCAATGTTGCAAAATGAACGGCTTACCTTTTTCAATCTCCCATTTAATGATCTTGAGCGACTGAAGCTATGACTGCTGGCTATTCAGCGGGATGTTAATTTACCACTGAAAGTCGTCAAACATATGAGGTTGTGCAGTGAACATTTTACACCTGACGACTTCAAGCCAGTTGAAAAAAACAGTCGACGATTACTGAAATCAACTGCTGTGCCAAACTTGGTTATACAGAACAACAATGTAAGTGTAAGCGGCATGTGGTGTTTGTTAAAATAACAATAACTTCACTTTATATTAGTTATGTTAAGTTTGTTTACACGTATATATATATATATATATATATATATATATATATATATATATATATATATATATATATATATATATAAATATATATAAATCTATAATAAATTGCACATGGTACAAAATTATTACGTCCGAGTTACAACAGTGATTTTTTTTTTCTGTTTTTTTAGGAGACTAAAGAACCATCTCAGCTCAGTCAGTACCCCGATTCACCAGATCCAGTTTTCCCTACCAGTTTTCTCCCACAAACTGATCTAAGTGAAAACACTGTAACAGAGGAAATATTCTCGGCTTCATATTTAAATGCTGTTCCCCAGTCAACCCCAGTTAAACAACATAGAATCCACAGTTCTAAGCAAGAACCGGACTATACCTTGCCGTCAAGCCTTCTTTTGGTTTTATCAAGTCCAGCTACAGCTGTAAAGTCTTCAAAGCCATCAACATCAGGGACGTACTACGCCTTCCCTGCAGCAAAGTCCTATCAATTCGTGAGTTAACTTTTTAATGAAAATGTTACTATTCAGATTTTTTTTAATAAAACATTATAAATTTTATGATGTTTTAAAAAATATATCTTTATTTACTATTTTGTGTTTGTTCTTTGTAATTATTTTCAAACACAAATGTAAATCATATATTTTTTTTTTCCATTTAGTGTGAAAAAACAGACGCTGAAAATGACAACCTATCTGAAGGTCTTAGTCTTGATGTCAGCATGCTTTCCCTGAATCCTCTGTCAGAAAAGAAAGACACAAGTTTTGTTCCTCCAAGTTCCACCTCAACATCTACTCCGACTACAGAGGATGATGAAGAAAATAGATTAAAAGATCGCAAATGGATTGTGAATGAGTCGAGTTTGATGGAGCTATTTAATAGATGCCATTATTGTGGAGCATCAGTAATTGAGACCCAAAAAACAACTTGTGGTAGCCTCATACGTGTTAAATGGGAATGTTGTAATGGTCATCATGGAAAATGGGATTCATGTGATTATATTCGAGGAATGCCAGCTAACAACCTTCTTGTGGCAGCGTGTACACTGTTCACTGGGGCAACATATGTGGACATTGATGATTGGGCTACATTGCTCAACCTACAATTACCAAAGAAAACAACCTTCTACGCTATCCAGTCCTCATATCTAATCCCTGTTATAGATGTTATGTACAAAGAACAACAGGAGAATATTTTGGAAGGCTTGCGGATGCAGAACATACTGCAAAAAGGTGTGCATTTGTCTGGGGATGGGAGAAATGACAGGTAAGTGTAAATCATAACTATTTGTATAAGTTCTTTTTAAATATTGATAACTATTTTATCACCATTGATTTTATTTTTACAGCCCTGGATTCTCAGCAAAGTACTGTACATACAGTTTAATGGACGATTTAACCAATCAGGTAGTCCACTACGAGTTGGTGCAGGTCAGTGTACATGCAATTATTCCTAAATATTCATCTACATTGATATTTGACCTTTTACTTCATTAATTCAATTCAAGTATGCATAGTCTTTATTTTATTTTTTTATGATTAAAAGATAATAAGGTTATTGCAGTAATAACAATTGTTTTTATAATTATATACATATCAACAAATAAATTGTAGGTTACAGAAGCATCAAGCTCAGTTGGCATGGAGCCTGTGGGCTTTAAGAGAGGTGTAAACTCTCTTTTGGAAATGGGAATGGACATTGAAGTGATGACTACGGACAGATCCCCATCTATAAGAAAGATTATGAGGGTTGATTATCCACAAATTCATCACGAGTTTGACATCTGGCATGTAGTGAAGGGTATGTACATGTATTCTTAATTGTTTATATGTTTGTTTACATATAATGTAATTTTTGTTTCATAATCTCTAAATTAGTACATACAAAAAAGCTTTGAAATAACATGCATTTTAACAATAACATAAAATATAACAACTATTTGTATGCACTAGGGTTACCACAAAACATAACAAATTGTTGAATAGATAACTGTCGTAATGTTTTTCAGGTTTCTTCAAAAAATTACTGTCAGTTTCCAAAAAAAAAAAGAAAATATTGACCTTCAGCCATGGATTAAAAGCATATGTAACCATTTGTGGTATGCCTGTGCATCCTGCAGCGGCGACCCCGATGTATGTTATCAATTTTTTTGGGTGAAATATCTTATATCGGCAAACACATTACAAAAATTACATTGTAAATTATTTTGAACAGGTGTTGATAGAAAAGTGGAAATCCCTTCTCCATCACATTTGCGGTGAACACCAGTGGGAAGAAAATGGACGGCAACAACGATGTGCCCACGATGACCTCACTCCTGACCAGCAAAAAAGGAAACGATGGCTACTTAAAGAGTCTCCTGCCTTTCACACACTAACATCTCTTGTTTTACACCAAAATCTCTTGAAGGACATGAGGCAAATGGCCTTATTCAAGCACACTGGTAAGTTACTGCTTAACAAATATGTATTCAATTTCACAAGTAAATGGAAACACTATAAATTTTAGCCTTTTTTTTCTCTCTTAGGCGGTCTTGAGGTTTACCATTCAGTTCTTCTGAAATACTGTAGAAAGAACCTGCATTTCCACTACTCCTCGATGACAGCACGTACCCAACTTGCTATCATGGATCACAATGAAAATGTAAACCGTCAACAGGCCACAACCAGCTCAGGCAAGTAGTTAGCTTCTCAAAAGTGGGGTGTTTACAACACTAAATGCACAGTTGAATTGTGTGTGTGTGTACATATATATATATATATATATATATATATATATATATATATATATATATATAACACAATGAGAGAAAAATGAACTGGGTAATTTAATTATTCCATACAATAATAGCATTTAACTATATACATTTCTATTTTATAGGTATTCCTCGATACAACGTTGTTTTTCCCAAACAAAATAAAGAGTGGGTGGCCAGGAAAATTTATGAACCAACTTCACAAAAATTCAGGGATGAACTCCAACCCAACCTCTCAAGTTTCTTTGCCCGTTTTACCGTGCAATATCGCAACAAAACAAAAACCGGAAACGGATCCTCTTATTGCAAAACATGCGTCAAGGTTTAGCAATTAAACGACAGTCAGTGTCATACTGTAATAAGTGTATTACACTTGAACGTGTTGCTTGATTTTTCTTTATGTAAAATGCTACCTTGTGTTGCTTGATTTTTCTTTTTGTAAAATGCTACCTTGTGTTGCTTGATTTTTCTTTTTGTAAAATGCTACCTCAACATGTTTGTTTAAGTAATCGTTTTTATTTTGGTTAGAACAAATGTTTGATGTGTAAAACATCTCAGAATAACAAAGTGATTATCAATTGCAGTGATAACAAAACATAAAGAAGCTACTTCATATGGTAAAACAATCTAATCAACATTTCAAAAAAACATATTTGGTCGACTGTAATTGACAAACAAAAGCCTATTTTTTTATGTAATTTTTTAATTTAAATAGAGATGTATAGAAGCAATACCCTCTCGGATTAGTTAAACATATTGAAAATAATATTGAAAAATAAAACAGATTTAAAATGTCTATTGTGGTGCTTTTTTTTTTTAAATTAGCATGAAAGCTTCTTCTGCTTCCTTGAAACCAACATATACTCCTGATGATGATGGATATCTTTCCCGTATGGCTCGCACAACACATGACGGCAGAGCTTTTCTGTTGTGTCTTCCAAGTTTTTGACCTTTCAGTATCCACTCTAGAACAACCCGGTACGCCACAAGTCTGCATTGACTGAAAACAGAAAATAGATCATAATCACAAAAATATTGATTGCCAAGTGTGTCCTTTCTTTCTTTCTTTCTTTCTTTCTTTCTTTCTTTCTTTCTTTCTTTCTTTCTTTCTTTCTTTCTTTCTTTCTTTCTTTCTTTCTTTCTTTCTTTCTCTCTCTCTCTCTCTCTCTCTCTCTCTCTCTCTCTCTCTCTCTCTCTCTCACACACACACACACACACCAAAACACACACAGCATAGTAAAACATGCATTGTAGAAAGCTACGCATCATGTGTATTAACTCTAGTTTAAACAAACCTACTTACTCTACAGATAGTGTGCCACCTGGTCCTTCTGGTCTCGGACGTCGCTTCCAGTTCACTTTAGGCAAATAAAAAAAAACTTCTAAAACACTGGGACTTAGCAGGGGCGGAAAACCGGGATCCTCTGTTATACAGCTAGATACACTTGTCCCATTGTCTGCGTCTTCCAGATTTTCCAGTTGTGGCATTACAATGTCCCAATCGATACAGCACATGCTCTCCTGTTCGGTAGGCATCGCTTGGCACTGATGGCATTTACACCACCAGCTCTCCAATGCTCTCGGTCTTGCAAGAGCTTGAGACTGCGGTTGTGTTGCAGCCTCTTCCATCTCTTGCAGTTCAGCGTCAGTGTATTCTGGTTCGAATAGGTACGGTTGGTTAAAAAAATGTAAGTCTTCATCTACGTCGAAATCAGTAGACATATTTACGAATTGAAAAGCGTATGTACAGCGCGCGTCTTCCTCTGCTTGTAAACAGAAAGTTTTGCGCTTCCAACACGTCATCTTATACGGTAGGTGGCGGTAATACTTCTAAGCGGTGAGCAGCCGGTAACAAGAAGGAGTCGAAGAAGAACGTCCTCATCTCAGTTCTCGCGCATGCGTCGTGGAAATCTCTTGAACTCTCGTCTCAGGCCCACAAGGAAGAAAAGGAATAGTCGAATAAAGTCGTTATTTTTGTTTGTTTTTCCGCACAAAAAGTAGTCTCGTCGCTTGATAAACTTATAATTGAGCCACTGTAGGCACATGGAATATTTAAACATTTTCTTTAATGACTTTCTGGACCGTCAAGTTTCAGTCCCTTAGGCAGCCTATGTAGCAGTGATCCAGCTCTCAGATTTAATCAAAAATATCTTCATTTGTGTTCCGAAGATGAACGAAGGTCTTACGGGGTTGGTACAGCATGGGGGTGAGTAATTAATGACTTAATTTTCATTTTTGAAGATAAACAAAATCAACAGCAATATGAACAGAGTAAATGTTTCTCCAACAAAATGATTGTTAAAACAGAAAGTCAGAATCACCAGACTCAAAGTATAAAGGAGCAAAAGAGGGCCGCCCCAATGTTTTGTTGGAAATGTAAAGGAGCACATTCGCCAGCATCTTGTCGTCAATACCCTTTAAAAAAGAATAAGGATACCTTACGATGTAGTAATGCATCTATTGTTGCTAATACTTCTGGTCATCAGTCCCATCCCACAGTAAATTAAGTTCTGTAAGGAAGACTCAATCAGCGCGTCATGCATTACCTCATCCCTATCCAATGAGGTGTTAACAGCCACAGTATAAAAGATTGGTACTTACACTTGTCTGAGTTCGCAGATGCTGACGCTGCCATTCACCTCTATCCTCCCCAACCACCACCAAGATGGTACCTTCCCCTCCATCCTCCCCATCACCACCACCAGGATGGTCCCTTCCTTACCTCCAGGGGGTCGGCTGCGCCCCCGCCTTCATCTCAGGCGGGACATGCAGATTCGGCTAACCTTGCTTTGCTCGCTAAGGACGGGGCCTATGCCAAAGAACTCATAAATTTATGCTTGCTGCGCTGTCAATAAATGTATACAGCCTTTCAATTTATCTCCCGAGTCTTTCTGGTAGAATAATGTTAAGACAAAAGATCAAACTGATGGTAAAAATAAAAGAGACAGAGTTCCTTTACTAGCTACAGGTAACACTAGCCCGCATCAATTGGTGGTTTCACTGATGGTTCGCCAATGGAAAGGAAATGCTATTTTAGACACAGGATGCTCTTTCACGCTTCTTTCCAAAAAACTCTGGGCTAATGTGCAGTTGCCTGGAGAAGAGCTACAAGCTTGGGAAGAAGGACCATTATATTTGGCTGATGGTGAAGCTAAACAACCTCTGGGATGGACTGAGATGGAAGTCCAGGTAAATAACCGCAATTGGGTAGTACCTGTTGTAATCATGTCTGAAGAGATGTTTGTTTTTCCAGTAGTATTGGGCCTTGACTTTCTATTCTGCAGTGGATTACAGATTGATGTAATGACTAACACCTACTGGTTCAAACCTGATGAGAAACAAAGATTTTCTTTTAATGGTGGCTTCCAGAATTTGAATGACTGGGGACTTGAACATCCAGTTGCTTTATTTACAGCTTTTCTGCCGACTCTAGCAATACCAAGCTTTGAATTGCTTATCCATTGCCCACTATGCAAGAAATTCTGGACTCTTTAGCTGGTGCTACTATATTCACCTCACTTGATTTGAACAGTGGTTACTGGCAGGTTCAAATGGATCCGGTTAGTCAAGACAAGACTGCCTTTGTATGTTCCTTTGGTCTATATAATTTTAAGACCATGCTGTTCGGCCTTAGAAATGCACCAGCCACATTTCAATGGTTAATGGAGATAGCCTTGGGAGAACTCAGACGAACGGTTTGTTTGGTGTATTTGGATTATATAATTGTGTTCTCCCCTAATAAAGACCAACATTTCCAAGACCTACAATTGGTGTTGGATAAACTGAGAGAGGCAGGACTTACAGTGAACATGAAAAAAAAGTAAATTCTTCCAGAATAAATTAAAATTTCTTGGTCATATTGTGTCTTCAGACGGTATACAAGTTGACTCCGAGAAGACTCAAGCCATTCGTGATTTCCCAATCCCTACTAATTTGAAAGCTCTCCAATGCTTACTTGGCATGGCGGGTTGGTACCACCGATTTGCGCCTAATTTCTCACAAATTGCTGAACCTCTGACAGCCCTGAAACGAAAAGGAATACGATTCAAATGGTCTGAAGAATGTCAGGATGCATTTGATACCCTTAAACGTTATCTGATGGATTCTCCTATCTTGGGACATCCTGACTTTAACTTACCTTTTGTGGTCTATACAGATGCTAGTGGCATTGGGCTAGGGCAGTGGTTCTCAAACTTTTTCGGTCATTCCCCACTTTGGACAAGGGGGAATTTTCAAGCCCCACCTGCCCCCCTCGCCCCAACACAACGCTAATGAAATACGCAAAAAGCTTAAAATGTTCCAATTTATTGAGGTAACAAGTAGTAGGCCTATCAGTATAGTAACAAGTTGTATCTAAATACAAACTAACTATCTACATCAAATTTTTTAACAGCAAGTTCAAAAATAAAGAAAATAAAAGTGCAGCTGTGTCATAACCTGTATGAAATTCAAAAATAGAGAAAATAAAAGTGCAGTTGTGTCAAAATTTGTATCAAGTTCAAAAATAAAAAAGAAATAAAAGTGCCACTCTTCATAGCATCAGCACCCCATGGTGGTGGCTGTGGACTAACATAACATTGTACTTAAAGGTGCAATGTGTAATATTTCTGAGGATCTATTGACAGAAATGCAATATAAGATCCATAACTATGTGTTCAGTGGTGTATAAAGACCTTACTCAATGAACCGTTATGTTTTTATTACCTTAGAATGAGACATTTATATCTACATAACCGCGGGCACCCCCTTCTATGAAGGTCGACATATTGTGACGTCATGTTTCTACCTAACCGACAGCGAACAAACAGCTCTACAGAGCGCGTTTCGTCACTACCTTGAAAGAAAAGCCACAGAAAGCTAGAAGCCAGCCATAGACACCGTGAGTAGTGACTTTTCCCTTGTCAGTGGTGTAAAATATGTAGTTGGATTGTTCATGTAACTTAGTTCTTCTCCCTCGCTGTGTTATGGCTTTGACAATCAGCTTATTAGTACTATTGACCGTAAAACAGTAACGTTATAGGAGTCCCCAACCCATCGATCGCGGTCGACAAGTCGATCTTGGAAGTATTTTAAGTCGATCGTGAAGAGTTTTCAAAACCAGAGAAAAAAAAAAAATGTATTCATTAATTTGTGTGTAGTAAATGGTGTCTAGGGGATGCGGATGCGCGCGCGCTGTTACAATTACATCATTTTTGCATACGCGCCAAGAATAAACAATGCTTTACGCTTTAACCAGCTCAACCACAGCCCTACAGCATAACAGCTCATATTAGCCAGCTAAACTTTTCTACCCTGTTAGAAAAAAATATGTAGTTGGATAGTTTCGTGTGGTTCTTCTCCCTCGCTGTATTATGGGTTTGCTATGTGGGGATAAATGTGCTGGTTACATTCGTGAGACAATCAGCTGATTACTATTATTATATTATATATTAAGACCCTTGATCCTCACCTGACTATGGCTTTGTAAACTTTATCCATGTGGTTTATAATGGACTGTGGTACAGAAACAGTGACAATGTTACACACTCTTGGCTTACTCTGGCTATTCTCTGGTGTCTCAGACGACGATATGTTTGTCCCGTTTCAACAACCATAGCTTCTTCGAAAGGGAGAGGTGAGCAGTGGGCTGAGCCATTAGTGCAACTCGCAACCGAACCGCTAGATGCCGCTAAAATCTACACACTGCACCTTTAAAAACGTGAAATAAAAAAAAGAAGATATATTACACACATTAAAATAGACATAACATACTGTTTGATATGGGATTAAAATGATGGGCAATGTATAAGATATAAACTAATGATTAAATATTTTAATATTCCTTTGTTCCGATCAGAGCATGTGAGTGGAGAGAGAGCGCATTTCTGAATATTCCGCTCAGGGTCGCGCGCTCAACACAGAATGGCCTGCTGGTTCGAAAATATGTGGAATAAGGGCTGTCTCCGACTAAAGTTTTTTTTCTAGTCGACTAGTAGTTGTTCATTTAAGCCATTAGTGGACAAATCGCCCCTTTATATTGATTTAATTACTTAAATAGGCTGTACAGGATAATGAGCGTTATATTGCCGCACTCAAGCGCACGAATAAAGCTTGCCACAAAGAACCGGCAAAAGTAATGATTATGAAGAGCAGGTAAAATCATCACAGACTCCACTCACCCTGGACACCTCCTGTTTGAACTGTTACCGTCAAGACGGCGACTCAGATCACTGGCCACAAGAACATCTCGGCACAGGAACAGTTTCTTCCCACAGGCCATTTCCCTCCTGAACAGTTAACACTCCTCCCAAGTGTGGCAGTATGAGTTACTGTAATGAACTGCTGTTCCTTTGGTCACTCCCCGTGTGAAGCCCCGCCCTATAAATAGCGAGTAACCCTTCTGACGCCCTCTCGCTCAATGTTGACAGGAAGTTGTGTTGTGCTTCCTGGTCTCGCTCTCCGTGTGCGGTACTGTGCTGTGCAACAGGTAGGGTAGCGGCTTTGCTGTCTCCGTGCGAACATTGTTTCCTGCTGTCTTGGTTACTGGTATTATGTGGTTATTTGCGTTCGTAGATCTCCGGTCGGATGGCCAAACTTTCTTGTCGTTCAACTCACTGAACCACTGAACGTACTGCATTAGTGCCGTGGGCAATCGTCGAGCTTTCTCCCTCGGGTATGTCTGAATGATGGGTATGTATCTCAGATGACGTAGGATTCATTTACATTTTGTTTCTTATTAATTGGGGGTTAATGGTAACTTTTCTTTGTGTAGCTAACAGGAATGAGGCCAGTTTAGCTGGAGATCATCGCTAGCTGCACAGGACCGATTCGCTGCCTGCTGTTTTGCCTGCTGTTTTGCCTGGCGGCTATATTGTGCATTTTGCCTCTGTTTAATGTGCTGTTTTGTATACACTTCCGTGTTTTTCTCTGTCCGGCATACGTGCCGTTTTGCCCGTGCCACGGCCTTGTTGGTGCAAGCAACGTTACTGAGCAGGTATCAGTGACTGGAGTAGCTCGCTATATGCTCGCCTTGCTATCACGGCCACTGGGTAGTTACGGCTGTCTGGCCAAAAATATGTGTCATTCGTTTTATGTGGGTTATTGCTTTTATGATATCTGAATATAGCTCAAGGGGTTGGGGCTTTATATTATAATTTTGTTGATATAAGAAGTTTTTTTTTTTTTTTTTTTTTTGTTGTGTGTTTTGACTCCAATTTAAATTGAAATTGTATTTATATTTCATTTGATTTCTTTTTTTTGATTATTGGATTTATATATATATATATATATATATATATATATATATATATATATATATATATATATATATATAGTTTTCTTTATACTGCCGTTTTATCACCATTGCTGGTTTTGGCAGTTATTGTTTGTATTTAGTGATAAGTTTATTCTTTGTTTTGATTTCTCTGAAATTTGTTTATTTTCTTTGTTGTTCTTCTACTGCCTCTTTAGAGCCATTGTGGGTTCTGGCAGTTATTGTTTATATTTTGTGATAAGAAAAATAGATTCCCTTTCAAGGGAACTCGAGCTGCGTTGAGATGCGGTGGGAACGCTCTGCGTGATTGCGTCGTGAAGCACGTGTATAATCAGTCCAATGGAAGAGCTAGACGTCATAGGCGGGTGACGTCATAGACCAGGAAGCTATAAAGCACCCCTGAAAACAGACCGCGACAGCTTCTGCGCCTTCAGCAAGCGATCTGTGTATTCTGTCCTTGTCATATTTATTGTTGTCTGTCAAGTTGAAATATATATATATATTATGGCAAAAGAGAGCAAGCAGCTTTGTGTTGTTCCCTGCCCACGTTATATCACGGGTGGGGACACACACATCAGCTTTTTGTTACTATTTGGGAGTGGAGCATGCCACAGTCAGTTCTCGAGGGGGCTGACTGTGAGCATTGAGAGAAGCTGTCCGTGAGGACGCTCCGCTCCCGCCGGGCGTTCTTCGAGGAGGACGTTTCGGTTCGCGCTCCCCGTGCGGGTCCCGCTGTTGTCGATGCACGGCGGCGACTCGCATTTTGGGGTTCGCAAACGGATCTGACAGCGAGAGTTGGGACGGGCCCCGCCCTATCTCAGCTTTCACCTGCCAGATCCAGTGCTGGCGATTTCCAGTTCCGAGGAATTGGTATCGTTAGTGTTTTGTTTAGAAAAAGAGAACAAAACAAATAAAGATATTAGAAAAAGGCAGATGTTTGAGTTTTCAATAAATGAATAAATAAGTCAGCTCATAACTCTGTTGAATAAAGAGGAGCTTTAAAAGGAGGTTTATCTAGTGCTGTTGCTAGTTAAATATTTTCTGGCCAGCTGAACATTATGAGAGTAAAAGAGTTTATTAGATGAAATATATCTAAAAACAGAAAAACTCTGTATCTCAGCCTCCTCGTCGGGGACTGCCGTTTTTTCCCTATCTCCACACCACACTGAGGTGTCGAGATCGTGGAATAAGCCGGTTTCTATTTTATGTGTTTAATGCCCAACGTCTAACTATAGTAAGGCTATGGGTATTAAGTATCATGGTATGACAGTGCCTCGGGTTAAAGAGACGCTTACTAGCTTTCTCTCTCCCGAGTCGGCGTCATTATTTTAACCCCGACGTTACCCAGCGCTGGTGGGTAAATTATAAAGACATGGATGAATGTGAGGTTGTCAGCACTGACGCTATTCGAGAATTGCGTCGTGCAAAAACAAAGAAAGAGATAAACTATACTGGGAGGGACGGTTTCGAGAAATCGTTTCTCCTCTGCGTCCTCTGGAGGGCGACTCTCTGAGGAGGGCCGCAGCACGGCCAGTTCGGTTGTTTTCCTGCTGGTGGCCACGGAGTGATATATTTATATATATATATATATATATATATATATATATATATATATATATATATAAACATACGTATTTCTGATTTAAAAATAAAGAAAAAACAAAGAAATAAACCATTCAGCGGCGTTCCAGAGGTTTCTTCCTCACCAATCTAATGTTCCTGAGACTGCTGGGCGGAGCAGTCTCGGTCTACTAAGCTCCTCGCAGCACTGAGTGCAAACGAGCATCGCCATTTGGGCTCCTCCACAATCGGGGGACTTGGGTGGCGGTAGCAGTCTAGCCAGTTAGAGATATGCAAGATCTGAGGACGTTTTTATCTCTAAAAAAGCTTGGACAAATAGGAAGCCCTGACGCCGAGGCTATCAGGCTTCTAAAGGGTGGTCCCCTCCGGGGGTAGGGATGGTTTTGAGAAATCGTTTCTCCTCGGCGCCCTCTGGGGTGCGACTCTCTGAGGAGGGTCGCAGCGCTGCCAGTTCGGTTTTCCTGCCGGTTCGCCGTTCAGGGCACCAAGGTGTCAGTGTCCCCAAACGATCCTCCGAGGGGGGTCGTAGAGCAGTCAGTTCGGTTTCCCTGCCGGTTCGCCGTTTCAGGGTGCCGAGGTGCCTGCTTTTTCCAATGATCCTCCGAGGAGGGTCGTAGGAACTAAGTTATTTAGAGGTAGGCAAGATCTGAGGACTGTCGTCATCTCTAATAAAGTTTAGACAGGAAGTCCTGTCGTAAAAAAAAAAAAAAAAAAACGAGGCTATCAGGCTTCTGAGGGCTCCTCCGGGGCAGGGACCGTTTTGAGAAACCGTTTCTCCTCGGCGCCCTCTGGGGTGCGACTCTCTGAGGAGGGTCGCAGCGCTGCCAGTTCGGTTGTTCCCTGCCGGTTCGCCGTTCAGGGCACCGAGGTGTCAGCGTCCCCATACGATCCTCCGAGGAGGGTCGTAGAACGGTCAGTTCGGTTGTTCCCTGCCGGTTCGCCGCTTCAGGGCACCGTAGTGACTGTTCAACCAAATCCAGAGGCCAGTCTTGAGAGACTGGTTCCCCTAGTAGAATTTCTGGCAGCGTGGAAACTACTGCCACATATTTCTCGGTGGGTCCTGCACACTATAGAAAAGGGGTTCAGAATTCAGTTCTTGTCCGCACAGATTTCTAGGGGTCCTCCCCACTGTGGTGGACCCCGAGCAGGCTTTGGTTATGGAGCAGGAAGTACTGACACTTCTGCAAAAGGAGCTGTAGAAGGGGTTCCTCCTCCCGGCAGACAGTCAGGGTTTTACTGCCATTACTTCATTGTTCCGAAAGAGGATGAGGGGTTGCGTCCTACTCTAGATCTGCGTCAATTAAACAGCAGGTCTCAGAATCTTAAGTTCAAAGTATGCTTACGCTAAATATGATTGTGTCACAGACTCAGTCCGAGGACTGGTTTGTCACAATAGACTTAAGGACGCTTACTTATCTATCCATCCTCATCACAGGAGGTTCCTAAGGTTTGCTTTCAGGGGCGAAGCATACCAGTATCGGGTTCTTCCATTCGGCCTAGGTTATCACCCCGCACCTTTTACAATATGCGTGGATGCAGCTCTGGCTCCTCTGAGATTCCAGGGCATTCGCGTATTAAATTATATCGACGATTGGTTGATTTTAGCTCAGTCCGAGCTTTTGGCAGTTCAACATCGAGATGTCGTTCTGTCCCACATAAGGAGGTTGGGGTTGCGGCTCAACACCAAAAGAGTGTACTCCTCCCAGCTCAGAGGACCACTTTCTAGGTGTATTATGGGATTCGACAACAATGCAAGCACGTCTGTCTCCTGCACGTATTTCTGCGATTCTCACAGCCGTAAAGAATGTAAAACTAGGTCAGTCACTCATTGCAAACAGTCTCTGAGACTGTTGGGGCTCATGGTAGTTGCGTCCAACGTAGTTACTTTTGGCCTTCTGTACATGAGACCCCTGCAGTGGTGGCTCGGGACCAAGGGGTTTTCTCCGAGGGGAAATCCGTTTTCGCATGGTCAAGGTCACGCGGCTATGCCTTCGTGCCTCGGTCATGTGGAAGAAACCTTGGTTCCTCGCCCAGGGCCCAGTCTGGGGGCTTCTTGTCGACACGTCACGCTATCGACGGATGCTTCCCTCACAGGATGGGGGGCGGTCATGAGTGGCCATTCGGTGAAAGGCCTTTGGTTGGGGCTCAGGGCAGTTGCGTCCAACGTAGTTACCTTTGGCCTTCTGTACATGAGACCCCTGCAGTGGTGGCTCAGGACCAAGGGGTTTTCTCTGAGGGGAAATCCGTTTTCGCATGATCAAGGTCACGCGGCTATGCCTTCGTGCCTCGGTCATGTGGAAGAACCTATGGTTCCTCGCCCAGGCCCAGTGTTGGGGGCTTCTTGTCGACGCATAATGCTATCGGCGGATGCTTCCCTCGCAAGTCGGGGGCAATCATGAGTGGTTGCTCGGTGAAGGGTCCGGACAACACACTGATGGTCTCGTATATCAGAGCAGATATCCTGTTGAGGCAGGGGCTGTGGCCCGGGGAATGGAAACTTCACCCCGAAGTGGTGGAGCTTCTTAGGGAGAACTTAAGTCAAACTCAAGTCGACCTTTCGTATCGCTTGTACAATGCATTGCCCTTTGTGGTTCTCCCTCATGCATCCAGCTCCGCTTGGACTGGATGTGATGTATTAGGTGTGGTTCACGCTACAACTGTACGCATTTCCCGATATCTTTGCTCCGGATACTGCTCTGGATACTGTGGGCTCGGCCTCTGAGGGGGCCCAGCTCATAGACTCAGGTCTCTCGACCGAGGTCGTGGAGACCATACTCCAGTCTAGTGCTCCCTCCACGAGAAGACTAAATATGCATTGATATGGAAACCGTTCTCTGACTGGTTCAGAGAACGCCTTCTGAATCTTGTTTCTGCCCTGTTGGTACAGTACTTGATTTCTGTAATGAATGTTTCTTTGCTGGGTTATCTCTGAGGAGAGATCCTTAATTTCGTCTTCTCCGTGGTACATGAGGCTGAGGCCTGCACGTACTTGGATTTGCACCTGGTATGGTGATAGTATTTCTTCACCCCAGGTCAGGTTGTATCTCTAGGTCCCTACTGAATGTGCGGGTCATTTGTGCTGCAGGCCTTCTGTCCTCCACCATTAATACCCCAGATCAGGAAAAACTTAATCTGTTATGCCCTGTCCGGGCTTTGGATGCATATGTCCACAGAGCTGCTCAGTGGCTTATATCAGAACAATTATTTGTCTGCTTCGGGTAACCTAAGATAGGTTGCCCTGCATCTAAACAGATGATGAGCAAGTGGGTAGTTGAGGCTATCTCACTTGCTTATGAAGCGGCCGGACAGCCTTCACCCTATGGCTGTTCAGGCCCATTCTACAGAAGTATGGCTGCCTCTAGGCTTTAATTTCGGGAGTTTCCCTTCAGGATATTTGTAATGCGGCAGGCTGGTCCTCACCACATACATTTGTCAGATTTTATTACTTAGACCTCTCCACTCCTGGGGCTAGGTTGCTTGCTTCTTAGTGTGCGCAAGACTTCACACAGAACGGGCATTTGTCTTTATGGCGTAGTGGGTATGGGGTTCCCACCGCGTCTCAACGCAGCTCGAGTTCCCTTGAAAGGGAACGTCTCAGGTTACGTATGTAACCCTGGTTCCCTGAGAGGGAACGAGACGCTGCGTTCTCCTGCCATACTTCCTGCATGCCCTGATCGACTTGCTTCAGGCTTATCAGAAGCTGTCGCGGTCTGTTTTCAGGGGTGCTTTATAGCTTCCTGGTCTATGACGTCACCCGCCTATGACGTCTAGCTCTTCCATTGGACTGATTATACACGTGCTTCACGACGCAATCACGCAGAGCGTTCCCACCGCGTCTCAACGCAGCGTCTCGTTCCCTCTCAGGGAACCAGGGTTACATACGTAACCTGAGACGTTTTCTGTATTTTCTGTTCTTTTTGGTCAATCTTTGTTGGAGTGTGCGTGTTATTTTTTTTCTTCTTTGTTTGTTACAGTAGCTGAGAGCCGGTGGTGGTATTGGTGTCTGGGTGGTATTGTCCCCGTCTGGAGTGCTGTTGACTTCCCTGTTTGCATTTGTGTTCATTGGGGTGTGTTTGTGTGTTTACTGGGGGATTTTTCCTGGGATCTTTTACTGCCTTTGACTCCTTTTCCTCCATCGGTAAGCCTCAGCAATTATAAGTTTTTCTCTTTCTTTTTTTGTGTTCTCTTCCCTGAGAGATGACGGTTTTAAATTGTTAAATTATTTAAACAAATAAATGGTGTGTCTTCAGAATTGAACATTGTCTTTGGCTCTATTGTATACGTACCTGTGTGTCTTTAGCTGTTAGATTTATAGAGTTTGGGTAGTAAAATCATTCTCTGGGTGAAATTCCCAGGGTGGCGTAGTCGGTGTTTAGTCTGTTTTGGTATAGAGCGCCACAATTTGGCGTAGTCGGCAGGACTACAGTTTAATGCCAAGGACGTGTTCAATTTTGTTGTATTTGTTGTTTTTTTGTGTGTGTTTTTTTTTGTTATAGGCAAAACAGCAGCCGGCGGCTTTTCCCCGTCTTCCTATCTCCTAACGGTAGAGTTTCCCTTTGTTGGGTATGGTAAGTATGGAGGGAGAGTTACAGGAGTTGAGGGATTTAGTTGAGCAGTTAAGAGCAGATAATGAGAAGCTGCGCCAGGAGCAGGCTGCGGCCGTGCCTGGACCTGGTCCCGCACCCCCTAATGTGTTAACCACTGCCCAGCCTATGGCTAGAGCTCCTATAACTGAGAGATTGGTTTTTGTGCCCCGTGATCGAAAATGTCCTATATTCAGGGGAAGGTCAGGTATAGGGTTGGCAGAATGGATTGAGGAAGTGCAATCCTGTATGAGGGCGCGCCATCTGTCTACATCCGATCAGGCATTCTTTTTGTTTGACCACCTAGAGGGAGAGGCTCGCGACGAAGTAAAATTTCGTCCTAGTGCAGAACGCGAGAACCCAGATAAGATAATTGCCGTTTTGCAGGAGCTTTACGGTTGTTGCGAATCTTATGTATCGTTACAGGAAGCGTTTTTCTCCCGTCGGCAGCGCGAAGGGGAAACCCTGCAAGAGTTCTCCCTCGCGCTAATGAGTCTTATGACGTCGGTAAAGCAGCGTGCCCCCGGCGATATACCAAATGCCGAAGTTTTGCTACGCGATCAATTTATTGAGCATGTACTTGACGGCGCTCTCCGCCGCGAGTTGAAGCAGTACGGGCGTAGACAGCCAGCCGCTACCCTGCTTGAGGTGAGAGCAGAGGCGATCCGGTGGGAGCGAGAGGGTCTGCCTGGAGGCGCTAGGGGCCGGAGTCACTCTGTCCCTTCAGCCCTTGGTTTTCAGTTTGGTGTTCAGAGTGATCCTCGGTTGGTTGGTAACTTACCCCATCTATCTGAGCTGAGTGAAATGCGAGAGATGCTGAGGCTGCAGCAAGACCAGCTCAATCAGCTTACTCAAAGCATTGGTCGCCTGCAGAGCTCTAGCCAGCGCGGTCGCTCATCTCATAGCGGCCCTATAATTTGTAGGCGGTGTCAGCAGCCTGGCCATTTCGCCAGGGAGTGCGAAGGAGAACGTGTCCCTGCTCGCGCACCATTTACTTCATCTGCCCCTCCACCTTTTAATAGGCCATCTCGTCCTGCTCCGGCGTCGGAAAACTAGCACCCGCCGAATTGCAGAGCCACAGTTCGGAAGGGGCAGCGATTGGTTCAGTTGTTCTTAATTGTCTGGCAGACACTTCAAAGTTGATGTCTTCTTGTCCACATTTAGATGTGCGTATGGGTGGAGTTGAGGTCCCCTGCTTGGTGGACACCGGGTCAATGGTTTCCACAGTCACAGAGAGTTTCTTTCTCCAGCAGTTCGAGCCATGGGGTCAAGAGAGGCTTCAGTCTTGTCACTGGCTGCAGCTCAGGGCAGCTAATGGGCTGGCTATTCCCTACCTTGGTTACTTGGAGCTTGATATTGAGCTTTGTGGTAAATTGATGCAGCGGTGTGGGCTGCTGGTAGTTAAAGACCCCCCTGGTGGTGCGTCTTCGCAGGTTCCTGGTATTTTGGGAATGAACGTGATTCGCAGATGCTACAGAGAGCTTTTTAGTCGGCATGGCCTGGCCATGTTTGACTTGCCTGTTGTTGCCAATAGTCCGGAATCTGTTGTGAAGGCTTTGCAGGGGTGCCAGCGGGCCAGCACTCGTTCCTTTAATGCAGCTGGTAAGGTAAGAGTACGAGGCAGAAAGGCTTGTCGGATTCCTGGAGGTGTGATGAAAATTGTCACTACCACATGTTCAGCGCAGTATTCTGAGGATACTGTACTGTTCGAACCTCCGAGCTCTGGCTTGCCAGCTGGACTACTTGCCTCCCCTGCGTTGGTTCGGGTGGTAAGGGGTACTGCCTACATCCCAGTGGTGAATGTGGGTACCCTTGATGTGCTGCTCTATCCGCGCACGGTGGTGGGTACATTGGATGAGGTTTGTATTGCTAGCCTGCCAACGGGAGTTACGGAGGTACCTTTAGGTGTGGCTACAGTGGCTTCTCAAACTGTTGCCCCTACGGTGCAGGAGCAGATAGACGCCATGGACCTGTCGTCCTTGTCTGTTGAAGAGCAGGGTCTGGTGAAGTCCCTTCTGGAGAGGTATAGCTCTGTCTTTTCTGCCCATGATGGAGACCTTGGTTGTACTAATCTGATTGCCCATGATATCCCTCTTTTAGACAATGTCCCTGTCAGGCAGCGTCACAGGCGTATTCCTCCGTCTGAATATGAGGTGGTTAAAGAGCATATTCACCAACTCCTCGAGGCGCAGGTTATCAGGGAGAGTAGTAGTCCTTACGCCAGCCCTATTGTCCTGGTTAAGAAGAAGGATGGAACTCTAAGAATGTGCGTTGACTATAGGCAGCTCAACGGTAAAACCCGGAAGGATGCTTTTCCCCTTCCTCGTATCGAGGAATCTTTGGATGCTCTTACAGGTGCTCGCTGGTTCTCCACCCTGGACCTGGCGAGTGGATATAACCAAGTCCCAGTTACTGAGGCAGATCGGCCCAAGACTGCATTTTGCACTCCCTTTGGGCTTTTCGAATGGAATCGCATGCCCTTTGGGCTGTGTAACGCCCCTGGCACATTTCAGAGATTGATGCAACGGCTGTTTGGTGATCAACAAAACCAGTCCTTGTTGCTTTATCTCGACGACATTGTGGTTTTCTCCTCCACCGTCCAGCAACATTTGGAGAGGTTGGAAGTGGTGCTTGGCCGGCTTCAACGAGAGAACCTTAAGGCAAAGCTCACCAAATGTGCCTTTTTCCAGGAAGAGGTGCGTTATTTGGGGCATGTGATCTCCAGCAAGGGGGTTGCCACAGATCCAAGTAAGGTAGAGGTGGTAGCCAACTGGCAGTCTCCCGCTACAGTTTCAGAGCTGCGGTCATTTCTTGGGTTCGCCAGTTATTATCGCCGCTTTGTGGAGGGTTTCGCTAAGCTGGCGGCCCCCCTACATAAGCTGGTGGCACATCTGGGGGCCATGAAGTCTAAGAGAGTGACAGCGCAAGCTGCCATTGAAAACTGGACTGCGGAGTGCCATAGCAGTTTTGAAGCACTGAAAGTCAGGCTCACCAGTACCCCGGTGCTTGCTTATGCAGATTTTTCGCTTCCTTTTATTTTAGAGGTGGACGCAAGTCATGGCGGCTTAGGAGCTGTGTTATCACAAGAGCAGGATGGTAAAGTTAGGCCCATAGCCTACGTAAGTCGGGGTCTGAGGCCTACGGAGCGTAATATGGTGAACTACAGCTCTATGAGACTGGAGTTTGTGGCACTTAAGTGGGCCATGACGGAGAAATTTCGGGAATACCTGCTGGGCCACAAGTGTGTGGTATTTACCGATAACAATCCGCTTAGCCACTTGTCATCTGCTAAACTTGGCGCCACTGAGCAACGTTGGGCTGCTCAGTTGGCATCGTTTGATTTTGAGGTAAAATATCGTTCAGGCAGAAGTAATAAGAACGCAGATGCTTTATCTCGTCAGTATCCTCCTGGCCCAGTAGATATGGAAGCTATGCTTCCTGGGACGTCATTGCCCAAGCCTTTGCAGCAGGCTCTCCAGGGCACTCAGGCTGAAGCAATTCAAACGGCCGTCATGGCCCTGCCTCACCATACCACTTCTGATATGTGTTCTCTCCAGCAGGCTGATCCATGTATACAGGAGGTCTTGGTGTTTTGGAGACGTGAGCAACGTCCCAACGCTGAAGAGCGCCAAGGGATGACCCAGCCTGCACTAGTGTTGCTCCGACAGTGGGACAGGTTGGAGGAGAGAAGTGGTGTCCTGTATCGCCGTGTGTTTCGCCCTGACGGTGCGGAGTTGGTCTTGCAGGTGGTGGTGCCTGTTTCCTTAAAAGAAGAGGTGTTAACTAAGGTTCATCAGGAGCATGGCCATCAGGGTGTAGAAAGGACATTAGAGCTTATACGTCAGCGCTGTTACTGGCCGGGTATGTCTGTGGACGTGTCTAAGTGGTGTCAGGCATGTGAGAGGTGCCAAGTTGCCAAGGACACTCGACCTCCTAATTCCAGTCTTATGGGACACTTATTGGCCTCCCGGCCTAATGAGATAGTAGCCATTGACTATACCATGTTGGAGTCTACTCAGAGTGGTATAGAAAACGTACTGGTCATGACCGATGTTTTCAGCAAATACACACTTGCTGTTCCCACTTACGACCAACGAGCTCCTACCGTGGCTCAAGCTTTGGTGGTAGAGTGGTTCTCTAAGTTTGGTGTCCCTGCTCGTATCCATTCCGACCAAGGCCGTAACTTCGAGAGCTCCCTGATCCAACAGCTGTGTCGACTTTATGGCATTGAAAAATCTCGCACTACGCCATACCATCCGGCCGGTAATGGCCAATTTGAAAGGTTTAATAGGACGCTCCATAATTTGTTGCGCACCTTGCCAGTGTCTCGGAAGAGGGACTGGAGTTCTTGTTTGCCACAAGTTCTTTTCTCGTATAACACCACTCCCCACCAGGCCACTGGTGAGTCTCCGTTCTTTTTAATGTTTGGGCAGGAGCCTAGACTACCGGTTGATTTCCTCTTAGGTCGGGTACAGGATCCTGTGGGTGGCAATATCCATGAGTGGATTCAGGAGCACCAGACCCGTTTGCAGTTAGCCTTCGAAGGTGCCACAGAAAGGTTACGGGTTGCTGCACAGCGTCGTAAACATAACCATGATCGACGGGTGAGGGTTGTGCCTTTTAAGTTGGGCCAGTTAGTGTGGCTTCGTGACTTCTCGGCACGGGGCCGTCATAAGCTCCGCGACCTTTACGGTCCAGTACAGTACAGAGTCCTTAAAGTGCCCCGAGCGGAAGGCTCAGTGTATACAATTGCACCAGTGGATTAACCGACCAAACTCAGGCAGGTTAACCGTGCATTGTTGAAGGCGGTGGTAGGAGGGTCTCCTTCAAGGGGGGCTGCTTCACCTTGTTCCCCTCCTGCGGACCAGCTGCCGTTTGAGGATGAGTCGATAGAAGATCTATTGGTGTGGAGGCATGATGCCCCTCTGGCGACTCCCACTCAAGTGTCCGTTACTCAACGCACCCCTCGGGCGCAGTTTTCACCAGTTACCCCAGTACCTATTAGGCAAGGCCTGTTAGTGCCTCCTATTACCAGTGCAGCGGAAGGATCCTCCGTCCATTCAGTCCCTTTGCCTGGAGCTGCCCCTGCAGTCAGTGAAGTGGCTATACGTCGGACAGCACGGTCGACTGCGGGTCAACATTCTAATGTTTATCACCTTCCACGACCTTTAGCGCCTGTGGACAATGCGGCCGATCATTCTGGCCCTGGGTCTAATGTAATAATGGCTCTTTTTCGACCCTGGAATTAGTATGGGATATTCTGTTTTGTCCATCGTCGGGTCGACGATACAAAAGGTGGGGCAGATTGTGGCAGTATGAGTTACTGTAATGAACTGCTGTTCCTTTGGTCACTCCCCGTGTGAAGCCCCGCCCTATAAATAGCGAGTAACCCTTCTGACGCCCTCTCGCTCAATGTTGACAGGAAGTTGTGTTGTGCTTCCTGGTCTCGCTCTCCGTGTGCGGTACTGTGCTGTGCAACAGGTAGGGTAGCGGCTTTGCTGTCTCCGTGCGAACATTGTTTCCTGCTGTCTTGGTTACTGGTATTATGTGGTTATTTGCGTTCGTAGATCTCCGGTCGGATGGCCAAACTTTCTTGTCGCTCAACTCACTGAACCACTGAACGTACTGCATTAGTGCCGTGGGCAATCGTCGAGCTTTCTCCTTCGGGTATGTCTGAATGATGGGTATGTATCTCAGATGACGTAGGATTCATTTACATTTTGTTTCTTATTAATTGGGGGTTAATGGTAACTTTTCTTTGTGTAGCTAACAGGAATGAGGCCAGTTTAGCTGGAGATCATCGCTAGCTGCACAGGACCGATTCGCTGCCTGCTGTTTTGCCTGCTGTTTTGCCTGGCGGCTATATTGTGCATTTTGCCTCTGTTTAATGTGCTGTTTTGTATACACTTCCGTGTTTTTCTCTGTCCGGCATACGTGCCGTTTTGCCCGTGCCACGGCCTTGTTGGTGCAAGCAACGTTACTGAGCAGGTATCAGTGACTGGAGTAGCTCGCTATATGCTCGCCTTGCTATCACGGCCACTGGGTAGTTACGGCTGTCTGGCCAAAAATATGTGTCATTCGTTTTATGTGGGTTATTGCTTTTATGATATCTGAATATAGCTCAAGGGGTTGGGGCTTTATATTATAATTTTGTTGATATAAGAAGTTTTTTTTTTTTTTTTTTTTTTTGTTGTGTGTTTTGACTCCAATTTAAATTGAAATTGTATTTATATTTCATTTGATTTCTTTTTTTTGATTATTGGATTTATATATATATATATATATATATATATATATATATATATATATATATATATATAGTTTTCTTTATACTGCCGTTTTATCACCATTGCTGGTTTTGGCAGTTATTGTTTGTATTTAGTGATAAGTTTATTCTTTGTTTTGATTTCTCTGAAATTTGTTTATTTTCTTTGTTGTTCTTCTACTGCCTCTTTAGAGCCATTGTGGGTTCTGGCAGTTATTGTTTATATTTTGTGATAAGAAAAATAGATTTTCTGTATTTTCTGTTCTTTTTGGTCAATCTTTGTTGGAGTGTGCGTGTTATTTTTTTTCTTCTTTGTTTGTTACAGTAGCTGAGAGCCGGTGGTGGTATTGGTGTCTGGGTGGTATTGTCCCCGTCTGGAGTGCTGTTGACTTCCCTGTTTGCATTTGTGTTCATTGGGGTGTGTTTGTGTGTTTACTGGGGGATTTTTCCTGGGATCTTTTACTGCCTTTGACTCCTTTTCCTCCATCGGTAAGCCTCAGCAATTATAAGTTTTTCTCTTTCTTTTTTTGTGTTCTCTTCCCTGAGAGATGACGGTTTTAAATTGTTAAATTATTTAAACAAATAAATGGTGTGTCTTCAGAATTGAACATTGTCTTTGGCTCTATTGTATACGTACCTGTGTGTCTTTCGCTGTTAGATTTATAGAGTTTGGGTAGTAAAATCATTCTCTGGGTGAAATTCCCAGGGTGGCGTAGTCGGTGTTTAGTCTGTTTTGGTATAGAGCGCCACACAAGGAATATGCCTTAAGTGCAATACTCCCACTGTTTAGTGCAATACCCTACAACTCAGGTTATACTTATATGTAGATTTATTTATTTATAATATTCAAAACACTGTAAATATGTTCATAATCTGTAAATCTGAAATTGTCTATTCTGACTAAACCCAACTGTGATACTTTTATTCTCATATATTTATATTTTTATTTTTTATTCTTATAATTTGTAGTATTATGTTTCTTGTTGTATTTGTATATGTCCACTGGAAGCCTCAGTACCAAAAACAAATTCCTTGTGTGAGCAAGCACACTTGGCAATAAAGCTCTTTCTGATTCTGATTCTGAAGGATGGAATTTAACGCAGAAGTTTACTACGGCCTACCATCCACAAACAAATTTCACGGAAAGAGTAAATTGTACCCTGGAGACTATGGTAGCTGCCTATGTAGGATCACAATATCATCATTGGGTTCAACATCTTCATGAATTTTATTTCGCCCTGAACTCAGCTGTGCAAGAATCTATGGGAGTTACACCTGCAGAGGTAAACCTCAACAGACCCCTCAGAGGTCTATTGGATATGGTGTTACAGCCTCTCCGCCAAACGCGTTCTCGAATGCGTGCGGCCCCAGGATTGGTTTGCAGCGATCGACCTGAAGGACGCCTACTTTCATGTCTCCATTCTTCCTCGACACAGACCGTTCCTACGGTTTGCTTTCGAGGGGCAGGCATACCAGTACGCGGTTCTCCCTTTCGGGCTAGCCCTGTCTTCTCGCACCTTCACGAAGGTCGTCGAGGCTGCCCTTGTTCCCCTTCGGGAACACGGGGTTCGCATCCTGAGTTATATCGACGACTGGCTGATCCTAGCCCACTCTCGAGATCAGGTTTGCGAACACAGGGACCTAGTGCTCCGGCACCTAGCTCGTCTGGGCCTTCGGGTCAACTGGGAGAAGAGCAAACTTTGCCCCGTGCAGAGGATCTCTTTTCTTGGTATGGACATCGACTCGGTCGCCATGTCCGCGCAGCTTACGAGCGAGCGCGCGCAGTCACTGCTGACTTGCCTGAGACATCTCAGGAGCAAGAATGCGGTTCCACTGAAACATTTTCAGAGGCTCCTGGGGCATATGGCATCTGCAGCCGCGGTCACGCCGCTCGGATTGCTTCATATGAGACCGCTTCAGCTTTGGCTTCGCGACCGAGTCCCGAGGTGGGCATGGCATCAAGGCACGCTCCGGGTACCAGTTACTCCGACCTGCCGTCAGTTCCTCACCCCGTGGTCGAACCTCAGTTTTCTCAGGGCGGGTGTCCCCCTGGAACGAGCTTCCCGGCATGTTGTGGTCTCCACGGATGCCTCCACCACGGGCTGGGGCGCCATGTGCAATGGACATGCTGCTGCGGGCTCCTGGACAGGACCCCAGCGGCTATGGCATGTCAATTGCCTCGAGTTGTTGGCAGTACTACTTGCCCTGCACCGCTTCCGGGCGTTGCTCAGGGGTCAACACGTACTAGTCCGCTCAGACAATACCGCTACTGTAGCGTACATCAACCATCAAGGTGGTCTACGCTCCCGCCGTATGTCACAACTCGCCCGCCACCTCCTTCTATGGAGTCAGAAGCATCTGAGGTCGCTTCGAGCCATTTTCATTCCCGGAGCCCTGAACTGTGCAGCCGACGAGCTCTCACGGCTTCAGCCCCTCCCTGGAGAATGGCGACTCCATCCCCAGTCGGTTCAGCTGATTTGGGACCAGTTCGGGGACGCACAGATAGATCTGTTTGCCTCTCACGACTCGACCCATTGCGCCCTGTATTTTTCCCTGACCGAGGGTACGCTCGGCACGGATGCACTGGCGCACAGCTGGCCGCCGGGCCGCAAATATGCGTTTCCCCCAGTGAGCCTTCTTGCGCAGACCTTGCGCAAGGTCAGGGAGGACGAGGAGCAGGTCATTTTGGTCGCGCCGTATTGGCCCGGCCGGACCTGGTTCCCCGAACTTGCACTCCTCGCGACAGCACCTCCCTGGCCCATTCCTCTGAGGAAGGACCTTCTTTCTCAGGGACGGGGCACCCTATGGCACCCTCGCTCCGATCTCTGGAGCCTCCACGTGTGGCTCCTGGACGGCTCGAGGTAGGTTTGAGTACCCTTCCACCTACGGTGGCGGCTACCATCACTTCCGCTAGAGCGTCGTCCACGAGACACGTCTACGCGTTGAAGTGGAACCTCTTCGTCGACTGGTGCTCTTCTCACCGAGAAGACCCCCGGAGATGCTCGATCAGCGTTGTGCTTTCCTTCCTTCAGCAAGGGTTGGAGCGAAGGCTGTCTCCCTCCACCCTTAAGGTCTATGTTGCCGCCATTGCCGCACACTATGACCTAGTCGAAGGTAAGTCGGTAGGGAAGCACGACCTGGTCATCAGGTTCCTGAGAGGAGCGAGGAGACTAAATCCTCCTCGTCCTCCTCTCGTTCCCTCTTGGGACCTCTCAGTGGTCCTAACTGCCCTGAAGAGTGCTCCCTTTGAGCCCCTGCAATCAGTTGAGCTTAAGTTCCTGTCAATGAAGACAGCGCTCCTGGTTGCACTGGCCTCCATCAAGAGGGTAGGGGACCTGCACGCATTCTCCGTCGACGAAGCGTGCCTGGAATTCGGTCCGGCTTCTCTCACGTGATCCTGAGACCCCGGCCCGGATATGTGCCCAAGGTTCCTACCACTCCCTTTCGGGACCAGGTGGTGAACCTGCAAGCGCTGCCCCCGGAGGAGGCAGACCCAGCCTTGGCACTGCTCTGTCCAGTACGCGCTCTTCGCGCCTATGTAGACAGGACGCGGTGTTTCAGGACCTCAGACCAGCTCTTTGTCTGTTATGGTGGGAAGCTGAAGGGAAAGGCTCTCTCCAAGCAAAGGTTGTCTCACTGGATAGTGGACGCCATTGCCTTGGCTTACCAGCAGCAAGGTCGACCGTGCCCCCTTGGTGTGACGGCCCACTCCACCCGGAGTGTGGCATCCTCTTGGGCTCTAGCGCATGGCGCCTCGCTAACAGACATCTGCAGAGCTGCAGGCTGGGCGATACCTAACACATTTGCCAGATTCTATAATCTCCGAGTGGAGCCAGTGTCCTGTCATGTACTCGCTTCAACTAGCTAGTACCGGACCCGCTCAGGTGTCTTCGCTTGCTCGCCATTCCACTCCACGGACTGGATACGTGCGATATTCTCCTCAGGTGAGCTTCCCCGAAAGCCCTGAGTTCCTCCAGCACTCCTGACGTCGGCGCCAGTGTCTATTGCCTGCGCGTCGGCTAGGTGCCTCCCGTGTGCATGGTCCCTCCCCTGAGCGACCCCCACATGTGTATTTCCACTGTAAGCCTCTCTGAGCATGTGTCTTTCCCTTGGCAAGCCACCTTGCCACCCCTGGGGTTGAAATATTCCACCTGCGGCTGGACACCCCAGTGTTCTCCATATGTTTCCTTCGGGTCATATGTGTATTCTCTAAGTCCCCCCCCTCTGGGTTGGCATTAATTGCATACTTCCCCTAGCTTGGGATATGCTTCCCAGTGTACCTTGGTATTCCTGTGTTAAATGGAGTCCTTCGTCCAGTCTATGACAGGGATCTCGATTTACGCAGGGCACTGGAAGACAGCTGAGAAGGTGGCGTGATTAGACTGGTAACCCCATTTCGTCGTCATCCGACGTAACTCGGAGTGACAACGAAAGGGAACGTCTCGGTTACGTATGTAACCCTCGTTCCCTGAGTAGGGAACGGAGACGTTACGTCTGCCTGCCACTTTCCGCTGTACCGCGGGGATCGCCTGAGCTCAGTCTTGGCTCCTCAGCGAAGAAACATAAACTGCTGTTGCGGACTTCCTCCTTTTATACCCACGAGGTGGGGTGGAGTTACGTCATGCAAATTCCGCAGACCCATGGCATTTCTTTGCCATTGGCTCGTTTTGTAATACTCGAAGTTGATAGGCTTTCTAAGCGAAACCCCATTTCGTCGTCATCCGACGTAACGTCTCCGTTCCCTACTCAGGGAACGAGGGTTACATACGTAACCGAGACGATTCTCAGATAGTGACCTTAAAAAAAACAATGATTCAGTTTTAAGAAAGGGAAGGGAGTGTGATGAACTGGAGGTTGTCACCAAAAATGGTTGTGATGTCCACAGGAGGGCGATGTTGTCCTAGAGAGTTGCGAGTATAAAAGCAAATAACCAAAATGGAAAGGGAGTAGCTAGAGAGAGGATGCCACACTACCTCTGAACACGCTAATTTCGTCTGAAAATTTCGTCTGAATCGTTGAACAGTGAGAAAGATCCTGAGCGTTTGAACTGAGTCACTGAATCATTGAACAGTCAGAAAGATCCTGAGCATTTGAACTGAGTCACTGAATCGTTGAACAGTGAAAAAGATCCTGAGCGTTTGAACTGAATCATTGAACAGTGAGAAAGATCCTGAGCGTTTGAACTGAGTCACTGAATCATTGAACAGTCAGAAAGATCCTGAGCATTTGAACTGAGTCACTGAATCGTTGAACAGTGAAAAAGATCCTGAGCGTTTGAACTGAATCATTGAACAGTGAGAAAGATCCTGAGCGTTTGAACTGAGTCATTGAATCATTGAACAGTGAGAAAGATCCTGAGCGTTTGAACTGAATCATTGAACAGTGAGAAAGATCCTGAGCGTTTGAGCTTTTGAAAGAATCATGAAGAGTTTTGAATTTTGTCACTGAATCACTGAACAGTGAGAAAGAATCTGAGTGTATGAACTGTTTGAACTGAATCATTGAACAGTGAGAAAGATCCTGAGCATTTGAGCTTTTGAACGAATCATGAAGAGTTTTGAATTTAGTCACTGTATCATTGAACAGTGAGAAAGAATGTGTATGAACTGTTTCAACTGAATCATTGAATGTTTGAACTGTGTAAATTGAATCAATGCGTGTTTGAACCGCTGTTATAAAACTAGGACTGCCTAATACTGTAGTATTACATCAAGTGTGTTATATCAGTCATATCGTTTACTGGTTAAGGGTCAGTGAAAACTTGGCTGAATGAATCAGGTGTAGGAGAGGTACCTCTAAAAACAGTATAAAGTAGGCTATTTGAACTGACGTCACAAGGAAGTTATTGAATATATATATATATATATATATATATATATATATATATATATATATATATATATAATTTCTTTATTTTTTTATTGTGAATTATTTTCTTATCAAATGGTTGTTTGAATAGGTTTTTTTTGTTTTTTGTGTGTGTTAAGGCAGGAGACTGAAATGAATACAAAACATCCATGCAATGCAAATTGGTTTGTTATCTGTTATATTATTGCCTCTTGTTCAACGGGGTTCATCTGTTAAAAAGCAACAAGCTGAATCCTCTGTATGATTGACTTTAAGATTTAAAAAATGTACTTATAATTAGACTTATAAGTTAGCACCCCAGATAAATCTAGTCAATCTGCTACAAAACTATTAAAATCATTAATTAATAATCATTATTATTATTGGTTATGAGTAATAACAATAATAATAATAATAATAATAATAATAATAATAATAATAATACAAGAATGCATTCATTGTGAGCGGTCCCATAAATTATATTTATAATATGAAGTAATTAATTTGAAATAAAATACTTAATCAACTGACAGCACTTGTGTAAATCCATAGAGTGCTATACCATAAACATGAAGAACACAGTGAAAATTGATGAACATCTTCAATCCATGATCACGGGTTCAAAGCATTTGTCAGGCAGGCAGGTGGAGAGAATGTTCTAGGTCAGCGGAGCTACTAGGTGGTGGTCCGAAAGCGAATGTCAGGCCTCTAACAACCATTACAGTGATTAGCCGAGATCTGCGAGTGTCATCTGACAGGCCCTGCTAATGAAGCATGAAGACATCCTGTGCAAGATGAAAGAACAGGCCTCTGTTCCAGTCTCCCTTCTATAACCTGACAGCACGACTGAGGAGTGACAGGTCAGCAATTGGCCAACATATATGTCTCTTCACTTCTCTCTCTCATGGGCTCTGACCCAATGGAAACATACAGTATCAACATGTTCTTATATTTCAGTTTGTATCTCAAATCTTAGTACCATTGGTAGACATATCACCGATCAATCCTGACCTGTCTCCTTCATAAGGAGACACAGTATGATGATCAAAAGTACAGAACCTAAACACCCTATCCCAGTCCATGAGCAACATGATCCCCTGTTATGACTAGTAGTGTGTTACAAATTAAATATTGTATTAGGGAATGCATGAATAACATCTGTGAATCTTACGTATTCTAGAAAAAGTATTAGACTGATGATCTAACTAATAAAAGTGTAGAGCAATGTTTTACAACATCTATATAAAAAAAAATCTGTAATCCATAATAAAATGTAAACTTACAACACAATGATTTTCCCATAAAGTCAATGGTAAAAAAACTTCTGAACTTTCAACACAATATTGTGTAGCTATAAATTGTAATTTCAGTGATAAAAACTGCATGTAGCCAAATAAATGATTTGCACATTTTATATACACTAGCAATTAAGAGTTTGGGGTCAGTGAGTCTCTTTGAATTACTATTATTATTAATTTAGCAATGATGCATGAAATTGATTGAACATGACTGTAAAGACATTTCCCTTTCAAGGGAACTCAAGCTGCGTCGAGGCACTGTGGGAATGCCCCTGCGGGATTGCGTCATGAAGCACGTGTATAATCAGTCCAATGGTCATAGACCAGGAAAATATAAAGCACACCTGAAAACAGACCACGCTAGCTTCTGTGCCTTCAGCAAGCGCTCTCTGTACACGGTCTCTGTCTATTTGGTGTTGTCTGTCATTGCAAGCACAACATTCACACAGATATATATATATATATATATATATATATATATATATATATATATATATATATATATATATATATATATATATATATAAATATATATATACACTCACCTAAAGGATTATTAGGAACACCATACTAATACTGTGTTTGACCCCCTTTCGCCTTCAGAACTGCTTTAATTCTACGTGGCATTGATTCAACAAGGTGATGAAAGCATTCTTTAGAAATGTTGGCCCATATTGATAGGATAGCATCTTGCAGTTGAAGGAGATTTGTGGGATGCACATCCGAGGCACGAAGCTCCCGTTCCACCACATCCCAAAGATGCTCTATTGGGTTGAGATCTGGTGACTGTGGGGGCCATTTTAGTACAATGAACTCATTGTTATGTTCAAGAAACCAATTTGAAATGATTCGAGCTTTGTGACATGGTGAGCTTTAAAGGTGACATGGTGAGCTCTTGGAAATTGTAGCCTCTTTTTCCTATTTGTAGTTGAGATGAGTGGTACCCGGTGGGGTCTTCTGCTGTTGTAGCCCATCCGCCTCAAGGTTGTGCGTATTGTGGCATCACAAATGCTTTGCTGCATACCTCGGTTTTAACGAGTGGTTATTTCAGTCAAAGTTGCTCTTCTATCAGCTTGAATCAGTCGGCCCATTCTACTCTGACCTCTAGCATCAACACGGCATTTTCGCCCACAGGACTGCCGCATACTGGATATTTTTCCTTTTTCACACCATTCTTTGTAAACCCTAGAAATGGTTGTGCGTGAAAATCCCAGTAACTGAGCAGATTGTGAAATACTCAGACCGGTCCGTCTGGCACCAACAACCATGCCACGCTCAAAATTGCTTAAATCACCTTTCTTTCCCATTCTGACATTCAGTTTGGAGTTCAGGAGATTGTCTTGACCAGGACCACACCCCTAAATGCATTGAAGCAACCGCCATGTGATTGGTTGATTAGATAATTGCATTAATGAGAAATTGAACAGGTGTTCCTAATAATCCTTTAGGTGAGTGTATATACAGTGGATAGCAAAAGTGAACACACCCATGCTAAAGTTGACTAAAAAGAGGAATAAAAAAATCATCTTTTGGAAATTGATCTTAATGCCTTAGGACACCAATTCTCTATGTGAAGGAATAATGTATTGTGAATAAATAAATGCTCTTCCTTAAAATACAGGTTGCATAAGTCAGGACACCCCTATGTTAAATTCCCATAGAGGCAGGTAGATTTTTATTTTTAAAGGCCAGTTATTTCATGGATCCAGGATAATATGCATCTTGATAATGTTCCCTTGGCCTTAAAAAGCCCCACATCATCACATCCCTTCACCATACCTAGAGATTGGCATGGTGTTATTTCAGTTAGGCTAATAGCTGGTATGATTTGCATTGAGAGATGATCTTATGGAAAGTGTCCCATGCCAATCTCTAGGTATGGTGAAGGGAATGTGATGATGTGGGATATTTTAATTCCAAAGGCCAATGGAACTTTATCAGGATCCATAGTATCCTGGATCCATGAAATAACTGGCCTTTAAAAATAAAAATCTGCCTGTCTCTATGGGAATTTAGCATAGGGGTGTCCTGACTTATGCAACCTGTATTTTAAGGAAAAACATTTATTTATTTACGATACATTATTCATTCACAAAGAAAATTGGTGTCCTTAAAGGTTGGATTTTTCCTCATTTTTTAAATTAAGGCATTAAGATCAATTTCCAAAAGATGATTTTTTATTCCTCTTTTTAGTCAACTTTAGCATGGGTGTGTTCACTTATCCTAGGCACTGTATATATATATATATATATATATATATATATATATATATATATATATATATAAAATGACTCATTCTAGAATTGGGGGTACATTTCAAGTCTCCCAGATAAACCTTCTTTTATTTAAAAAAAAAAAAAAACTTTTTGGAAGTAGTTTTGAATAATAACAGAAATGATATTACACTATCACTAAAAATAATGCTTTATGTATGTTTAGGATTTTTTTTTTTAATGTGAAATATTAACTAAACGACTCCCACTCCACCTATTATTGACTGTCTCTGCTTCGTGATTCATACATTCAACCTGAATTATCATGAAACCATTAAGTCTAATTATCAAATTAAGTTATATAAACAATTGCATAGAATATATATTTTCTGTATTATTTGTAATTAAATTAATAAAAAAAATAGATTTTGTGTCTGTCCCTACGTTCTGGCCAACTCTGTTACCTCTGTTATAAAACAAAAAAAAAACCTCCAAAGCATTTGTAGAAAAAGCATGTGACTTGCACCAAGTGATGTCACTTCCTCTGGCGGGAAACTCTGGAAAGCAGTGATGTCAGTCATTATTCTTCTCTCATTAATTTGTACAAAATATTTAGGATACACAAATAGTAGATTAATTATTTGTCAAATATATTATTGTGATATTGCATTGAATCTCGCATTCACTTTTTAAAAAATTATAATATGGCGAAAGCCCATAAAATTCTGTTATTAGACATGCCATCTGGTATCTGGTTTGAGGTTAGCATTTTGAGCTAAAGCACAAAATGGTGGAAAATGTTAACTCTGTTATCGTCAACTCTGTTATCATCAACCCAATTTGTCTATAACAGAGTTGACATATTTTTCTGTTAGTACATTGATGTTCAGTATTAATATTTAAAATCTTACAAGTTTAAGATCAGCAAACAATGAAAATGTTGAATTTAAAGTGCATTCTATGAAAATAAAAAAGTTTAACAGAAAAAAAAATCCTATTTTTTGTTTTCTTTCTTTACTTGAAATGTACCCACAATTCTGGAATGAGTCATATATATATATATATATATATATATATATATATATATATATATATATATATATATATATATATATATATATATATATATATATGACTCATTCCAGAATTGTGGGTACATTTCAAGTAAAGAAAGAATATAAAAGCATTTTTTATCTTAAAAATATATCTAAATTATGTCATATGCTCTCAATGAAAAATGCAGAACAATTGGTTCATGCGTTCATGACGTCAAGGCTAGATTATTGTAATGCTCTACTGGGTGGTTGTCCTGCACGTTTTATACATAAACTACAGCTGGTCCAAAATGCAGCCGCTAGAGTTCTTACCAGAACCAGGAAGTATGACCATATTAGCCCGGTTCTGTCAACACTACATTGGCTCACTATTAAACGTCGTATAAATTTTTAAATATTGCTGATTACTTACAAAGCACTAAATGGTTTAGCTCCCCAGTACTTGAGCGAGCTCTTAACGGATTATAGTCCTTCACGTCTATTGCAATCTCAAAATTCTGGCCAGTTGATAATACCTAGAATATCAAAATCGACTGCTGGCGGTAGATCTTTTTCCTATTTAGCATGAAAACTTTGGAACAATCTTCCTAACATTGTCCGGGAAGCAGACACAGTCTGTCAGTTCAAATCTAGACTGAAAACATCTCTTTGGCTTAGCATATATTCTATAATTCAATGTTAGGCTGCATAGTTTAGATCAGCCGGAACCGGGAACACTTCCCATAAATCCTGATGTACTTGGTACATCATAAGAAGGATGGTGTCTACGCTAATATCAGTCTCACTGTTTATCCTGAGGTTTACTGCAGTCCGCCGTATCCAGGCCGTATCCGGATCTAATGAAGGACCTGAGCCTGGACACGACGACAATGCAGTCCTGAAGTGTCAACTAGTCTCTCCCTTGTGAAGGCCTCCTTCCCTTTAGCTCTGTACTGATAAAACGTTGTCGGGATAATTCCGATTCACGTGGCTATGCGGAAGCGATAAAAAATTCTCAGAGCCACCAGGCACTGTTTTATGCAAATGAGTGGCCGGATCGCATTAAAGGTTTTCTGTTTGAACGGTATCGTGTTAGCGGCCCCTAAGTCAATAACTAATGATCGTTGCGACGGAAGTGAATCAATCAAAACTAACTTTAGCTGGACAATAACTTTATTCTAGAGCTGCTGTAAAGCCAAAACAATCTCTGTTACTTTAATTTCCTATTATCACTGTAAAGCTGCTTTGAAACAGTCCATATTGTTAAAAGCGCTATATAAATGAAGGTGACTTGACTTGACATCGTCAATTAAAGCCCCGACGTTACCCACCAAGACACTAATATCTACTTCAGCGCTGGTGGTTAAAGCGTATTCGTCAGGTTCACCGTTTCAGGGCATTGAGGTGGCTGCACATCTCAACGATCCTCTGAGGAGGGTCGTAGAACAGTCAATTCGGTTGTTCCCTGCCGGTTCACCATTTCAGGGCATCGAAGTGACTCAAATCTCGAGAGTTTGGTTCTCGTTCCTGATGTCCTTTCTAGAAGGCTCTCCGATGGAGATTCTGATCAGGAAGGTCCTATTGTCCCAAACAGGGGGCACGATATATCACCCTCACCCGGAGTTGTGGACCCCTTAGGGGGCACAGCTCATAGAATCAGGTCTCTCAACTGAGGTCATGGAGACCATACTCCAATCCAGAGCTCCCTCCACGAGAAGAATGTTTGCACTGAAATGGAAACTGTTCTCTGCTTGGTGCGGAGAACGCCAACTGAATCCTGTTGACTGCCCTGTGGGTACAGTACTTGATTATCTGCAAGAACTTTTCTCTGCGGGATTATCTCCTTCCACCTTATCTGCTTATCCACCTATATCTGCTTACCACACTCCTCTGGGTGGTACATCATTGGGGAAAGATCCTCTTATTTCTCGTTTTCTTCGTGGCACCCTGAGGCTGAGGCCTGCACTGCGTACTAGAGCACCGGCTTGGGATTTGGTCGTTGTATTGGAAGGGTTGGCTTTTGTTCCCTTCGAGCTCATTTAAGAGGTTTAAGAAAAGTTCCTTACACTAAAAACTTTATTTCTTCTTGCTATTTCATCTATCAAGAGAATTGGAGATTTGCAAGCCTTGTCGGTTGCTCTTTCGTGTCTAGAATTTGCACCTGGTATGATGAAAGTCTTTCTTCACCCTAGGCCGGGTTATATTCCTAAGGTCCCTACTAATGTTGCAGGCCCGATTGTGCTGCAAGCCTTCTGTCCTCCACCTTTTAATACACTAGATCAGGAAAAACTTAATCTGCTGTGCCCTCTGCGGGCTTTGGATGCCTATGTACACAGAGCTGCCCTGTGGCGTAAATCGGATCAACTATTCGTCTGTTTCAGGTCACCAAGAAAAGGTTACCCTGCATCCAAGCAGAGGATGAGCAAGTGGGTAGTCGAGGCTATCTCACTTGCTTATGAGGCGGCTGGTCAGCCTTCACCTTTGGCTGTCCGGGCCCATTCAACCAGGAGTATGGCTGCCTCAAAGGCTTTATCATCGGGGGTTTCCCTTCATGACACCTGTGATGCGGCAGGCTGGTCCTCACCGCATACATTTGTTAGATTTTACAAATTGGATCTAGGCTCCACTCCAAGGTCTAGGGTGCTTGCTTCTTAGTGTGCACAATGATTTCACACAGAACAGGTATTTGATATTATGGCGTCATGGGAATTGTGTTATCACAGCGTCTCGACACAGCTTGAGTTCCCTTGAAAGGGAACTTCTCAGGTTCCGTATGTAAATGAAAGCTTTAGCTTAAGTTCTGCCAGGAAGACTTAATTACTACGTCACTTATTACCTTCACATCTATCCAATCACGCCCTTATACTCGCTGTATAAAAGATTGGTATGCAATAACTCATGCTCTCGCTCAGTCGCCAACCAACATGTTTCAGGACATGCATATTGTTTACAATTATCAAGTTACAATGATGAATATGTCCTGCCGTCTCTCCTGCTGCACGTCGAAGTTCCCGCATTCAGTGCCGCATCTCCCCATGGGCACAGCGGTCTTCGGGAGTGTTTGATCAACCATGGCTTCTCAAGAGAAGTCCTGCTCCTTCTAGGCCCAAAACACCCTGGGTATCCCATCAGTTTCCATTTCCCAGACATCCAAAGCCTCAATATTGTCAGCTCAGCCAAATAATCCGGCAGGAAGAGAACAGCAAAATCATCCTCAACTTGTCCAGCAATAAGAACCTTGCTGTCTGCACGGGTGGCATTTTTTCCGGCTTTCAGGTCGGGTTTTCAAGTTTGGTAGGCGTTTCCAACAGCCACTGTTAATATGTCCCCTCTACCATGATTAAACTTCATTCAGGTAAGTATTTAACTTGGCTACTCCGCTGCTTCCTACCTAAGCGGCAGATTTCAACTGGTAACTATTTGTGACGTGGCGTGTTCCTAATATCTGCTGATATGCAGACTGCAACGCAACACACTGCAACGCTTTAAACAGCAGGGCCGGATAGTTAGCCTTAATGTTTGTTACAAGTGTAAGCAAAGATTTGCGTTACTGATATTCCACAGTGCAGTGGTAATCTAATAATTCCAGTGTCGTCGATCCCACGCTCACATGGGCAGTTTGCAAAATACTAACAAATGCGCAACTGAATAGGTATAAAATAAGCTTAAGAGTAACAGAATATTAAACTGGCTTTAAACCCATGCCATAATCACCGGTCGCGCTCCTCATAACGTCTGCTCTCACCACTGTTCGGTAATGTATTTAAAAAAAAAAATAATTCTGAAAAGGAAAGAATCTGAGCTAAAAGAGAGCAAGTTGGTCATTGCCTGGTATGCATATGCTGTTGTAGATCTCTCTACAATGGCAGTAAATGACATATTTACACAAGTGTTGTAATTTCACAAACAACTATTTTACACCATATTTACTTAAAATTCATATTATTAAGGTCCTTTTATACTTAAAATTTTAGAAATGTGTGCAATCGCTGTAACACACAACCTTTCCAGGTGACTATTTAATCCACTAATATGTGTGATATAAATATTTCATGTGATGGGTATTTCCACATTAAATGTACAGCGAAATGCAGTCTAAGGATGCTCCGGTCAAAGGCCAGATATACTTAAGCAAAAAAAAAAAAAAAAAAATTCCTTAAAACAGAAGAACTAACAATTATATGATTAGTTTGATAATAACAAACCAATCAATGGAACTAATCACAGTAAATAAGACTCATGACAGTGACATTGTTTTTACTCAACTGTATGATTTAAATGTTCATGTATCTTTCTATTCAAGAGACTTTTTGTGGCCAGTGATCTCTCAGCCATGAATAAAACGATACTCGGTTACTGACGTAACCTCGGTTCTCTCTAGAAGAGGGAACGAGTATTGCGTAAGTTTAGCTTACGCTACGGGAAAGATTCATCTTCTCGAGATACTGAAGCCAAAAAATTATCCTTTATTTTTGTATACCTTGTCAACGCAGTGCAGCAGCTAGCAGACCTAGAGCAGGCTATCTTGCGTGCTCATTGGCTGCTCTGCAGGCAACTGCTGCAGCCTACCAGTGAGCAGGGCGTGACATCACGCCCAATGAAAGGCGCCCGCGCCTTCATGGCGTCACAGCCCGCCAGAATGGGCGTGGCTTCAGCCTATAAAGGAATGGGCTGTAGGCTGCTTCCCTGGTTTTTGTCGACTGAAGCGTAGTCGCTCGTGGCGCGAGCACGGCCGGTTACGCAATACTCGTTCCCTCTTCTAGAGAGAACCGAGGTTACGTCAGTAACCGAGTATCGTTCTCTTACGAGAGGTTCTCTCGTATTGCGGAAGTTTAGCTTACGCTACGGGAACACTTTGTCAACGCCGTGCGCGCCAAGCATCCACATGAGACCCCGAACTTAGGGGGGAACCCCATAAGTGGAAAAAATAAGGTGGCCGGCCGTTTCGCGGGCCATCACTTGTACGTAAGCACACATAGGGAATACAGAGCAGCGCAGGCGCGAGTCTGTATAGGCACATGGCATAACCCCTTTAGTGCAGCTCAACCAGGAGAGCTAAGTCATGTGAGAGTGATCTGAGCAGGGGATCTGGGCAGAATACATCTCTCGTTTAGACTGACAGTAGTTTAGCCTGCAAGGCGGGAACTTCTAGGTTATAGAACCTGACAAAAGTAGACGGGGAGCTCCAGCCCGCCGCTACACATATGTCGTGGATAGAAATCCCGCTGGACCATGCCCACGAAGAGGCGACGCCTCTCGTGGAATGAGCCCTGATGCCCAGAGGGCATTGCAGATCCTTTGACGCATAAGCGGTCGCTATAGCTTCTACTATCCATCTGGACAGGCTCTGTTTCGAGGAGGCGAAACCCTTGGTGCGCCCTCCAAACGAAACAAAAAGCTGTTCCGAGCGCCTGAAGGAGGCGGTGCGCGTAATGTAGCTCCTCAGCGCTCTGACGTGGCAGAGGAGGTTTACATCGCTTTCAATGTCAGACACTGCGAGAGCAGATAGTGAAATAACTTGCGCTCTAAATGGAGTGCCCATCACTTTAGGGACATAGCCGTGTCTAGGTCTGAGAATAACTTTAGAGTCATTTGCTCCAAACTCAAGACACGACGCGCTGACAGACAGCGCGTGTAGATCCCCTACGCGTTTTACTGATGACAGCGCAGTCAGAAAAAACGTTTTCAGTGATAGATATTTCAACCCCACGGAGTCCAGTGGTTCGAAGGGAAAAGCTTTCAGGGCCTCGAGGACCAGTGAAAGATCCCACATAGGAACCGACGGGGGGCGCGGTTCTAGCTCCTCTAAGGAAGCGGATGACCAACTCATGTTTCCCCAGCGGCTGGCCGTGCGTTGGTTCTGCAAACGCTGCTACGGCCGCCACGTACACTTTGAGCGTGGAAGGGGACCTTCCCTTATCCAACAGCTCTTGTAGGAAAGTGAGCAGATGCGCCACCCCGCATGTCCGCGGGTCCAGACCTCTGTCGGTGCACCAGCCAGAGAACACCGACCATTTAGACGCGTAGAGCCTTCTCGTGGAAGGGGCTCTAGACTGTGTGATCGTGTTCATCACTCCTTCTGGCAGGGTAACGAGTACCCGTTGATCAGCCATGCATGCAGCGACCAGCGCTCTGGATGGGGATGCCAGATCGCACCGCGAGCTTGAGAGAGGAGATCTGCCCTCACCGGAATCGGCCACGGAGCTGTAAGCGACAGCTGTGCTAGTTCCGGGAACCAAATCTGATTCTCCCAACGCGGGGTTATGAGGAGCACTGAGTAGCGCGTTTCCCTGATTCTCTTGATCACCTGTGGTAACATAGAGACCGGAGGGAAAGCATATAGCGGGAGGCTGGGCCAAACTTGGGCCAGCGCGTCCTCGTCCTTCGAGAAGAACATCGGGCATTGAGCGTTGTCTTTTGACGCAAATAGGTCGACTTCCGCTCTGCCGAATAGGCGCCACAGTTTCTGGACCGTTTGGGGGTGTAAGGACCACTCCCCTGGGGGAACATTGTCTCTGGAGAGTCTGTCTGGGCCGTCGTTCAGATGGCCAGGCACATGCGTCGCCCTCAGCGAGCGCAGGTGTGTCTGAGACCAAATAAGGAGGCGTTCCGTCAGATTGCAGAGTTTTCTGGATCTGACACCGCCCTGGCGGTTTATATAGGAAACCACAGATGTGTTGTCCGAACGGACAAGAACATGCTGGCCCTGTATGAACGGGAGGAAGCACTGCAGTGCGTTCTCGACCGCCATCATTTCCAGACAGTTTATGTGAAACTCCTTCTCCCAGTCTGACCACTGGCCAAAGGCCGGTCTGCCCTCGAACAGCGCTCCCCAACCTGAGTTGGACGCGTCTGTTGAGATGACTTTCCGGTAAGAGACGGTTCCCATCGTTACTCCCTGCTGGAACCAGCTGGCCGCTAACCAGGGCTGCAGAGCTGCTATGCAGGTCTGAGTCACTCTGATTTTCCGACCGCCAGATACCCAGGCTCGGGGGGGCACGCGAGCATTCAGCCAGCGTTGGAGCGGGCGCATGCGCAGTAGGCCCAGCTGGAGCACCACTGCAGCTGATGCCATACAGCCCAACATCCTCTGAAAAATTTTCAAAGGGAGGAAGCTGCCCTTCTGGAAAGAAGCGGCTAAGTGGCGAACACGGCGCGCGCGCTGTGTCGACAAACGAGCCGTCATGGTTACCGTGGTAGTTCTATTCCTAAGAAGGAAATTGACTGGCTGGGCAGTAGTGAGCTCTTGGTCCAGTTGACCGTGAGACCCAAGCTTTCCAGATGACTGAGTAGCACTGTTCTGTGAGATAGAAGTTCTGTCTCTGACTGTGCCAATATCAGCCAATCGTCCAGATAGTTCATTATACGCAGCCCCTGACTTCTCAGGGGGGCGAGCGCCGCGTCCATGCACTTTGTAAATGTACGGGGTGCCAGGGACAGGCCGAACGGCAGGACGGTGTATTGATATACCTGACCGTCGAAGGCGAATCTCAAAAATTGCCTGTGACGGGGTACTATCTGAATCTGAAAATATGCATCCTTCAGATCTAGAGAGATAAACCAGTCCCTCGGGCGAACGTGCGCGAGGATTTTCCTGGTCGTAAGCATTTTGAACGGTCTTTTCGCAAGCACTTTGTTCAAATGTCTCAGATCTAGGATGGGTCTGAAGGCTCCGTCCTTCTTGGGCACAAGAAAATAACGGCTGTAAAAGCCTGACTCGCTTAGAGAAGGCGGTACCATTTCTATAGCCCCTTTGCACAGCAGCTTTGCTATTTCTGCGTGAAGTAGGTGTGCTACTTCCGCATTCACTATTGTCGCGGTCCGGGCTCGAAAGCGCGGGGGACGGCGAATGAATTGTAGTGTATAGCCCTGCTTTATTGTGCTCAGCACCCATTCTGAAATCCCTGGGATTTTTTCCCACGCTGCTATGCGAGCCGCTAGGGGGCGAATGGCCTCCGTGTTCAGACCGCCATTTGCTGGCTTGTGAAACTGAACCGGAGCCGAGAGCGCTGCGCGCGTTCTCTCGATTCTGGGCAATGGCGGCTCGCTGACAGCCGAAACCGGCTGATTTATGTGAGATGTCCCGATCATAGGGGATGGGGAACACACTTTTACCACATTTTGATGCGCGAGCCGTGCTCTGGGTGACAGAGCTCTCTGTAAGCGTGAGCGCGTGGGCGCGGACACGAGACTTACAACTGTATCTAACGCCCCGGTCATAATAGACGGGGAGCGTTTTATTAACGCTCTGCGTTTCGTGATAATGCTTAAGCGCGCGGGCGGGGCCCGGGGAAAGGTTTGTGTTAGTAAGCGTGAGCGCTCTCCGGCGGGCACGAGACTTACATTTATAACCTGTTTGTTTGACCGTGTAACAGAGCGGGCAGATAGTGGGCACAGACTTGTGGACACATTTCTTACATGCAACACTCGAGCGGCTTTTCTGCGCTTTATGAGAGTGTGCTCTGTGAGTGACACAGGATTTTGAGTGCTTATGTGTAGGGGTGAGTACTGGGATGTGGGCACTTTCACTACACTTAAAACATTGACGGCATGAGCCGGACCAGACACTCTTTTTGAGATTTCTCTGGGTCGCCGTGAAAACGGCGTTTGTGTGCAGGCGAGAGGGTGAATAAACCGGCTCGTTGGCTGCTAAATGGACCGCTGCAGTAGCCTGTTTGAAGGGGACTGACAGGGCAATTAATTTTGACGGCGGACCGGCCGCAGCGGGACACGCGCGTCTTTTCCCTCTTACTGTTAGGAGGGCTTCGCGTGCTCAGACTTCAGCGTGATTCTCTGCCGAGGCCCTCTGGGAGGCGCGGTCTATGACGGCTGTCTGAGCGCGACCTAGGGCGGCCGCCCTGACGTCGCTGCGAAGGCTGAGGCTGGGGCTGTGCTGGACGCTGGGTGCTGGTTCGCACTGGAGGCTGGCTTTGTCTCTCGCGAGAGCGGCCTGTGGCGGAACTCGAGCGTCGCGGCAGGAAGAGGTTCATGGCCTGCGTGGTCTTCTGTACCTCAGAAAAACGATCAACAATCCCATTAACCGCTGGGCCGAAGAGACCAGAGGGGGTAAGCGGCGCGTTGAGAAATGTGGCTCGCTCAGACTCCCTCATATCCGCGAGCGTTAACCAAAGGTGCCTCTCCGTAACGGTTAACGCGGCCATAGCTCGTCCGATAGCCTGGGCTGCTGCTTTGGTAGCGCGGAGAGAAAGATCCGTTGCGCTTCTCAAATCTGTAACAGCAGGTGGATCCCGGCCCTTCTCGTCCCATTCACGGAGGAGGTCGGCTTGCAGGATCTGAAGCACAGCCATGGAATGTAAAACAGACGCGGCCTGGCCGGAGGCAGCATAAGCGTGGCCGACCAAGGCGGACATGGCTCTACAGGCTTTGGACGGGAGCACTGACCGTGACCGCCATCTCGCGGAGGGCGGGCAAAGGTGCGCTGCAACCGTTTCTTCCACCGGTGGAATAACCGTGTACCCTTTCTTCACTGGGGAGAGCGACGCGGAGGCTGGTGACTGTAGTCGCGACGAAAAAGGAGAATTCCACGACTTAGTCAACTCCGCGTGAAGTTCCGGCAGGAATGGAGCGGGCCTCGTTGCTGAAGCTGCGCGGCGGCGGCTTTGAAGGAAGCAGCCGTCGAGCCTGTTCAGTGCGGGTTCCTCAGGCGGCGACCACTCGAGCCCGAGGCGGTCCACGGCCTGGGTTAGTAAACGCATTAGCTCAGCGTCAGCTCCAGCGCGGGTACGGGTGGATTCCTGGATCGACGAGGCGTCGGAATGAAGCGACCATTCCTCGCTGTCCGATGCCAGGATAGAGCAGGAGTCCCTCGTGGTGTGTCCCTCGGCCTCATCCTCTGAAGCGACGGCAGTGAGGCTTGTGAGCGGCAACTGCGCGTCGGGGAGGGGAGGCGGGGAAGGCGAGAGCGAGGCTCGAGGGAGGTTCTCCGGCGAGCGCGTCGCTGTGGCCACAGGTTCCGGCTGTCTCAGGGAACGGCGCTTCTTCCTGCGCGGTCCCACAGAGGGCGGAGTGACTGCTGTAGATCTGATAGCTTCGAGGCGAGCCCGCAGGGTCGCCAACGGAAGTTCCTCACAGAGCTCGCAACCCCCGGAAGCGAGGGCGAGCTCGGAATGTTCCAGGCCCAGGCAGAGAGCGCAGATCAGATGGCGGTCTCCGGCGCTGAGCGGGGCTCTGCACGAGCCGCAGGAAGTGTGAGGCATCTTTAAAAAGACGCTCGCTGCTCTTTTAGAGATGTGAAAATCAATCTAATGCAAGGCAAAAGGATACGTCGCCGGATAGCGTAGCTCGCACGGATGGCTGAAGGTGGCGAAGACGGCCGGCTTCCTCAGCGCTGTCCTAAGCTGGCTGTTCGCTGTTTCGACGGCGGCGATGGCTTCTATCAGATCCAGCGATGCGAAGAGCTCGCTGAAGAGACAAAAATCAGGGAAGCAGCCTACAGCCCATTCCTTTATAGGCTGAAGCCACGCCCATTCTTGCAGGCTGTGACGCCATGAAGGCGCGGGCGCCCTTCATTGGGCGTGATGTCACGCCCTGCTCACTGGTAGGCTGCAGCAGTTGCCTGCAGAGCAGCCAATGAGCACGCAAGATAGCCTGCTCTAGGTCTGCTAGCTGCTGCACTGCGTTGACAAGGTATACAAAAATTAAGGATAATTTTTTGGCTTCAGTATCTCGAGAAGATGAATCTTTCCCGTAGCGTAAGCTAAACTTACGCAATACGAGAGAACCTCTCGTAAGAGAACTATTTCTACAAAGAGCAACTTGGAAGCCATGTCGGGCATATGCTGCACATCTGAGAAATGGATTCTATGCTCAAGACAACAGATCATCAAGTATCATTGAGGTATTGATAGTAGCTTCCTGACGGGACGCCGTCACCTTACTTCAGGTAAGTATCGTATTAAGAAGTCAGTTTTAGTTGGTTATATTCGTATTAAGAATTTCCATGACACATATTAAATTTTTTTTTTTTTTAAAAAGTCCAGCTAGACGAAGGGTGCATGTCCGATCTCAGATTTGGAGACCCGGATCAGTAAAGGCCAGATGAATTTACCAAGCTCACTCAAGCTTCGTTTCATCTGCGCTTCACCAAAAGTTTTCCTATAGCCGTTGCAGCGTCTTTTGGGGTTTGACGTGGTCGCTAAATGTTGCTTGTGCTAACGAAGCAATTTTGCCATCATTAAGACAGATCTTCTTGTCAGACGATTATGCCATTCTGGAAAAAATTACATTCATGACATTTTGAGTTTTCTAAAATGAAAAACAAAACTTGGAGATATCGCAGGTACAACAATAATTTATTGTCATTTATTAACAACATAAATGTATTGAAACAAGTCATATGTGTGGGTGTGAAAAAAAACAAAAACTCTGTTGACGTGTCTGGGTCTAGCGCACATGTTCTTAGTACCTTTTTGAAGCGAGGCTAACATAACGACTTACAAACTCGACACACTACTTTTAGTTTCTAGGTTTCAATTCAGCAGTGAAAAATCCAGTGGTGTAGTCTACGTGATACGCAGGTATACGCCGTATACCCACTAGAAAATGTCAAGGATTTCCGTATGCCCACTAGGAAATGTCAAAGATCTCCGTATACCCACTTTAAAAAGCGTGAGGATTCGTAACAACATCGTTTTGTGAAAGAACTTTCATTCATAAATTCACCCCGCCGTGACGTCTGTGTTTGCGCAGCGACACGGATCGAATCGCGGAATCCAGCAACACATGTAACTCAGCCTACTGTAAAGCGGAACGTCGTGCAATTTGGCCATTTCTGAATCAATAAATCAATAGTAATGATACAATGAATCAAATCTCGATATGTACTAATTGTCTACGAATATTAAAGCTCAAAAAGACTGATATTGAAATAAACTCTGAATGTTCTGCGTGTTTCTGTGTATGAGCGCTCAATGTGTGCTCCACTACACACTGACGCGTGACACTCGTGGTGTTTTCAGCGTCTATGAGGAGGACATGCACACATTTGAACTTCATTGCACAGCTTTTATGAGAGTCACTTCACAACAATTTTACCATTTCATTTGATAAAACTATCGTCATTCATTCGTATCATATACACACTCACAAACTTTAAAGTCTTCATGACAACCTGTCAAAATCAAAGTTTTGTATAACTTGAAGAAAATATAACAGAAATATATTACTATTGCACAGTAGAGTATACTTCAAGTAGGCTTAATAATAATAATAATAATAATAGTTTATTAAAACACACAGAAGCTCAAATGTCTTTAATTTACAACCCACCAAAATAAAAGTTTGTAGAGATAAATAAAGTAACTCAAGGGAATTATGAAAGAAATTGCATAGTAAGATGTACTTTTTAAAATAATAATAATCAAATCAATTAAAACATAATTTTAAAGGAATATCACACAAGTTTTTAAAAAGTAAATTTTTATTTGTGCTTATAATGTTTAAGTCTTTTAATTGTCAGCGGATAAAACCTGTGCTTTAGGGACCATATTCATATAACATCTAAGGCTAAATGTAGCTCTTTACTGGCTGAGTTAGATGGCGATTAACACTAAACAGTAGAAAATGGGTGGTGGTGGCGGCGGCGGCAGCGGGTGGGCGGGCGGGCGGGCGTGTGGGGGGTGGGGGTGGGGGGGTTAGGTGCTGGTATATCATATTATACTCACTACAAAAAATTAGACTACACCACTGGAAAAATCCGTTACGGTCAGGCGGAAGCCGCAAGCATCAGACAGCTTTTTCGAACTAGCGCCCGTTGAGAAGCGAACTTATGATATGGCGGGCCGACTGCTTGCCTTTACATGATTCGTCAAGATCTTAAGTCAGTCACGTAGTGAGAAATAACAGAGAAATGTTAAATTAGATGATCTGCTCAATCCAGCTAGACCGTACTTTGCGAAGGCACGGCTCCCTCCACCTCAAAAGCTCATTCTTCTGCTTGGTTCAGTTCATAACGTTTTGCTTTTCTTCCAGATTCCTCTAATTCCCATCTCTATAATGGCCGGTGGTTCCTTCCTCGTCTACAATTATGGAAATCACAATTAAATATTCTTGCATTCGTAGATTGCTCGCAGGTATTTGAGTAATAGGCGAACGAAAGTTTGCAGTGAAAAGACTTGGGAATTAGGATTGATAACATTACGTAAAATCAAAGGCATAGCTAAATCCTCTAGCACCTCCAGATAAACACCTGCCTATTACCTTGCTCTTTCGCGATTATTAATCATCTCTATCCACTAAGATCTCTTTTCCTTATATACTCTGCTAAAGGCCGTGTTTTATCTGCTTTTACGGCTTCATGTATCTGGGGACTTCAACTCAGAAATGTAATATTTCAATCCTGCCCGTGGTTTTTCCTTTCTATCATGCTTCTCACCTATTTTCTTTAATCTTCTTTAGCACTCTAAGAATGACGCTCAAGGCTCCGGCATCATCCTAACACTCCAAAAATCAATAACAATTTTTGGCCACGTCCCGCTGGATCCATTAATCCACCTACTTTTGGGGGTCGGCTGCGCCCCTGCCTTCAGGCAGTCTTCAGGCAGGAAATGCAGATCCGCTACCCTCGGATTATGAACTACAGACGGGGCCTACGCCAAAGAACTTTATAAATAATTGTTTGCTGGGCTGTCAATAAATGAATACTTTGTTACATCATGATATCTCCCGAGTCTTTCTGGTAGAACTCTGGTTCCCTGAAGAGGGAACGAGACGCTGCGCCGCCCTGCCATACTCCCTGCATGCCTGTGATTGACTTGCTTCTTCCTATAAGAAAGCTAGCGCGGTCTGTTTACAGGTGTGCTATAAAGTTACAGGTGTGCTATAAAGTTTCCTGGTCTATGACGTCACCCGGGAACCAGGGTTCCCTTTCCTAGTCACTACGAGTTACGTCGTGATGACGAATGGGGTTTCAATAGAAAGCCTATCAACTTTGAGAATATAAAATGAGCCAATGGCAGGAAAATGCCATGGGTCTGCGGAATTTGCATAGCGTAACTCCACCCCACCTCGTGGGTATAAAAGGAAGGACGCTGGCAACATGCAGATATGTTTTCACTTCGGATCCAAGAGTATTCTTCACTCCACAAGACATTCTGAGATATCTGCACTCTTCGAGACGAGCTCACTCTCCAGGTGTTGGTGTGACGGCGAATTCCAGCGAGATTCACATTGCCTGCTAATCTGTGCAGTGATTGCCAGACGTGTTTCACCCCGGTCGCTTCAGCGTTTGCGGAGTCTTTTTTCTTCTCATTATAGAGTTTGCGCACGCAGCACGTCTTTCCAATACAACAGTGAAAGATGTCTCGCCCGTGCACTTCTGGTTGCGGTCGGATGTTTTCCCCATCTGATGGGCTCAATAGCTGCTTTGTGTGTTTGGGCGTTGATCACACTAAAACAGCTTTTGTGGATGGTTTATGTTCTCATTGCGGGAACATGACCATCGCAACACTGTGGTCGAAACTCCATGAACTTACTAGAGTGAGGGTCCCCTCAACCACACCCCGATCTACACCCTTCACGAGAGGTGGTACTTCAGCTGGTGGCCAGGGTGACCTGAGGGTGACGGTGTGGAACAAAGCGCCAAAATGATAATTCCTCTGCCCACACCCCCCTCTTGCGTAACGCAACCCGCGAGCGCACCGATGACGCCCGCGGGTCCATCTTCGGAGGATACCATGACGATACCATGTCCGTCGCAGCTTCACAAGGTGGGCTCGAGTCATCGGGAGATGATTATTCGGCTGTGCTGCCGCCTTCGGGTGTGCCAGCATTGTCCTTGTCAGATCCCGAAATGACAGCCATGCTCTCTCGGGCAGCCGCGTGCATTGGGATAGAGTGGAACCCTCCGCCCCGTCCCGAGCGCTCGCGATTGTTTTTTGGGTGCTGCTGGTGCTGCTTCCCATCAGCGTCCAGCCCCAAATCCTTTCTTTCCTGAGGTGCATGAGGAGGTCACAAGGTCCTGGAAGACACCATTGTCTGCCCGTGATTGTTCAGCGACCTTCTCCATTTTCCTCCCCTTGATGAGGCCGCGGCCAATGGTTACACTGGGGATCCCCTGGTGGAACATTCTGTTGCGATGCACCTGTGTCCTCAGAGCACTTCCTCCCGTGGTGACCCAAAGCACCCCTCCAAAGCCTGTAGGTTTTCGTCGACCCTTGTCGCGAAGTCCTATAGAGCTGCGGAGCAGGCTGCCGCCTCTTTGAATGCCATGGCCATCCTGCCGGTATATCAGGCATGGATGCTCAGGGACATGCACGAGGGCAGGACTGACCCAGGGCTCTTCGATGAGCTGCGTGCCGCCTCCGACCTCGCTCTCCGGGCGACGAAGGTGACCACACGCTCCCTGGGCCAGGTGATGTCCACTAATGTGGTCCAAGAGAGACACCTCTGGCTGAACCTGGCCGATATGCAAGACGCTGAGCGAACCTGTTTTCTCGGCACTCCCATATCCCAGGCTGGCCTCTTCGGCGGCGCGGTTGAGGACTGCCCAACAGTTCTCAACCGCCCAGAAGCAGACTGAGGCTATTAAACACATTCTGCCCAGACGGCCCGCTGCTGCCTCCACCCAGCCGTTGGCAAAAAAAATCTCGGAAACCCTCAATTTGTTGTTTCCCTCTCAAACGTGATTGGATTGTGCAGGCGCCACTGATTGGGACAGCCTATCAGCAAATCACCTTCACCTTCAGCTCTGAACTGATGCCAAAGTAAACTCCATGGTCAGATTTATGTGGGTTCAAATGTGGGTGCAAAAAATCCATTAAAACTCTAGCAGAGGTTTGTCAGAGCGTTGCCATTGTGCATTGCATTGTGGGCAAGTGAGAAATGTTAAATAAAGCATAATGGTAAAAAGATGAAAATGACTTGAATTAACTTTCGATTCCTTTTAGATTATCAAAGGTATTAACATTAACATTTTTCATAACTCCATGTAGGACGTTTCTGTACATAAATGTAAGCACGGTTCGCGTACCTACCCCGAAGTGATAAAATAAAATTCTGTATCAAATTTATAGGCAAAGACAAGTAGTTTGTTTAGGCATGGTTTGTAGGGAATTACAAACCTGAACACATATATTCGAACACACATAACTATAGAATCAATTCTTAATGCGCATGTGAACACCATCAGCGTTTATCACAGGTTCAGTTTAAAGTCTGTTTAGAGAGAACGGTGTCATCTTAGTGGCCCCTAATTTAAATAACAAATGATCATTTCGACGGAAGTGAATCAATCAAAACTAACTTTAGCTGGAAAATAACATCATTCAACAACCGCTATAAAACCAAACCAATCTCTGTTTCCTTAAATTATATGTTTATCTCTGAAAAGCCGCTTTGAAACAATCTACATTGTTAAAAGCGCTATATAAATGAAGATGACTTGACTTGACACTGTGGCAGTAGTAATGCAATATTTAGAAAATTTACTCTTGTACTCTTGATACTCAAGTACTTTTAAAAACAAGTACTTCAGTACTTTTACTTAAGTAGACATCTGACTGTAGTACTTTTACTTGTACTTGAGTAAAATTTAGCAAGGGGTATCTGTACTTTTACTCAAGTAACGAAGCTGTGTACTCTGTCCGCCTCTGCACTCAGTTCTTTTCAGGAGAGGGTAGCAGGTCCTTTCCTTCCCCCAGTGGAGGGCCAGGGGAGAATCTTTTGTTCTCCACTTCCCGCTGTTCACTCCCTGGCAGCACCCTAATGTGGTTAAAGAAAGAACTGACACACCAATCTCTTAGCCATCAGAGGTCTCGGATGACAGTGGACGCCGCTCACGAGCCTCACCACTCTCACCCGACCCCTGGCAGAGCAGGCCCCCGTGGAACGCTGGTCCTTCCCTGGCCTCCTCTGTCAGGACGCAGCTAATGACGTCCCCTGTCCGGACCGGTCATGTCACCTCGCTGCCTCACCGGCGGTACGTTTGTGGTTCACATGACCCCGCTGGCACAGTCCTTGGGAGCCTGGCTAGAGCTTCCCAACCTGTCCCGCTGGGTTGCGAGAACCATCAGGCTCAGCTACCTAGCCCGTCTGGGCATTCGGGTCAACTGGGAGAACAGCAAACTTTGCCCGTGCAGAGGATCTCTTTTCTCGGTATGGAAATCGACTTGGTCGCCATGTTAGCGTGCAGCTTACGAGCAAGCGCGCACAGTCACTGGTGACTTGACTGAGACAATTGGAGCGAGGCTCCTGGGGCATGTGGCATCCGCAGCCGCAGCAACGCAGCTCGGATTGCTTCATATGAGACCGCCTCAGCTTTGGCTTCGCGATCGAGTCCCGAGGTGGGCAAGGCAACAAGGCACGCTCCGAATATCAGTTACTCCGACCTGCCGTCAGACCTTCACCCCGTGGACGAACCTCAGCTTTCTACGGGCCAGAGTGCCCTTAGAACGAGTTTGGGATGTCAATTGCCTCGAGTTGCTGGCAGTACGCCTTGCTCTGCACCGCTTTCTTGCACTGCTCAAGAACCAACACGTATAATCCGCTCAGACAATACCGCGACAGTAGTGTACATCAACCGACAAGGTGGTCTACACTCCCGCCGTATGTCGCAACTCGTCTGCCACCTCCTCCTATGGAGTCAGAAGCAGTCAGGTCGCTTTGAGCCATTTATATTCCGGGAACCCTGAATTGTGCAGCCGACAAGCTCTCACGGTTTCAGCCTCTTCCTGGAGAATGGCAACTCCATCCCCAGTCGGTTCAGCTGATTTGGGAACAGTTTGGCGAGGCACAGATAGATCTGTTTGCCTCCCGCGACTCTTCCCACTGCAGCCCGTTTTATTCCCTGACCGAGGCCATGCTCGGCATGGATGCACTGGCGCACAGCTGGCCGCAGGGCCTCCGCAAGTATGCGTTTCTCACAATGAGCCTTCATCAGGGAGGACGAGGAGCAGGTCATATTGGTTGCGCCTCATTGGCCCACCCGGACCTGGTTCTCCGAACTTGTACTCCTTGCAACAGCACCTCCCTGGACAATTCCTCTGAGGAAGGACCTTCTTTCTCAGAGATGGGGCACCAGCGGTGGTGGCTACCATCACTTCCGCTAGAGCATCGTCCACGAGACATGCCTACGCGTTAAAGTGGAACCTCTTCGTCAACTGGTGCTCTTCTCACTGAGAAGACCCCAGAAAATGTCCAATCAGTGTCATGCTCTCCTTCCTGCAAGATGGGTTGGAGCGAAGGCAGTCTCCCTCCACCCTGAAAGTGTATATTGCCGCTATCGCCGCACATCACGTCGGGGTCGAAGGTAAGTCCGTGGGAAAGCATGACCTGATCATTAGGTTCCTGAGAGGAGCGAGGAGACTCAATCCTGTGTTAAGTAGGAGTCCTTCGTCCATGCTAGTCTCACGACAGGGAGCTCAGACTTATGCAGGGCACTGGAAGACAGCCGAGAAGGTGGTGTGATCAGACTTGGCACCCCATTCGTCATCACAACGTAACTCGTAGTGACTACGAAAAGGATCGTCTCGGTTACGTATGTTACCCTCGTTCCCTGAGTAACGTCTCCCTGCCACTTTCGCTGTACCGCGGGAATTGCATGAGTTTAGTCTCAGCTCCTCAGCAAAGAAATATATCTGCATGTTGCCAGCGTCCTTCCTTTTATACCCACTAGGTGGGGCGGAGTTACTCTATGCAAAATCCGCAGACCCATGGCATTTCTTTGCAATTGGCTCGTTTTGTAATACTCGAAGTTGATAGGCTTTCTAAGCGAAACCCCATTCGTCGTCACGACGTAACGTCTCGGTTACGTATGTAACCCTCGTTCCCTCAGACATTACATACGTAAACTGAGACGTTAATGTTACAAAGAGTTTTTTTGACCATTTTATTCCTCAAAGCATCCTGAAAAAAAGTCTAAGAGACTTATTTCAAAAAAATTAAAAATCTTACCGACACACCAACTTTTGAACAGTAATATATATTTTTAAGTGGATATTCATATTTTGCATTGTTGTTTGAAATTGTAAGTATTATAGTCAAGTGATGAATGAGAAGTCTGTTTACTCTTACTCCACCCTCACTCTCACTATCATAACCATCCCCCGTGCACACATATTGCCCACTGCTAAGCCACACCCATTTCCTGCTCTATATAAATACAAATTATTTTGAATTTGAAATCCTAACTAATACAGATAGAGATACAGATTATGGCATGGCTGCACACCTTTTGTTAAGACCCACCTTGAGTGCCCTTCACCATAATAGTGGTGCCTTTGTACACGGGGAGCAGCTGAGGACTTTTACATGTTGCACTGATGGATTAAATTATATATGTTTTAGATGCAGATTCGAATGATTATTTTATAATGCAGGGAGATGGAGCTGAAATTGTCTTAGCCTTTGTAACAGACATGCAAAAGTAATTCATGCAAAATCTCATTGCACCTTTATTTGGGAGTCAGACAACCAAATTACTTATGAATAGCCCATCTAGAGAGGGGAAACATCTCAAACTGACAGCCTCATGAATAACCCAAATGAAAATGGAGCCAACTATTTGTGACCTTTGCTGTCCTGGAAAACATGGCACTATTTGCAAGCCAAAGGCATTTCATCCTTTCAAAGTATGTAAAATGGATTTCAGTAAGCCAATTAAATTTTGTATATTTTATGAGGTGATGCACAGAGTAACATTCCTGTGTCTTTTGAACAATTGCACGCCATTTGCTTTTGAAATGTTTTGATATTGTCTGTGAAAAGTGTAAAGTCTTGTATCCTTGTTTATTGGTGTTTAGACATAACTAAACTAATTTCTCATGCCTAATGATCAGTGCTCTATTTACTTTCGAATAAGTAATATCATTGGCTTGAGTGTGTTTATCAGCTGCAGAGATTAACTTCATTCTTGAATCATCAAATTAATCTTTAGCTTTTCATTATGCAGAGTGCATTGGGGCAGGTGCTACCTCAAAAATACATCTGAAATAATTATTGAAACCAGAATAAATAAGACAGAATTAAATTTAATAATTTATCATAGAATATTCTTCAAATTTAAAGTGATTGAAACATATTAAAGCAATGACATATATATATATATATATATATATATATATATATATATATATATATATATATATATATATATATATATCAACTCACTCAATGATCCTCAACTGATTTAGTCAAAGTGGTTTGTGAGTTAACAGCATACTGGTTATGAGTTAATAATGTTCCCCAGAACTTGATTCGGAAGATAGTGCACAAGTCATATGAACTATACTTTCATGGAAGATTTCATGTTTTTTTAATCCTACAGAAACAATTAATTTTTGGAACAACATGAAGGTGAATAATGACATTTTTTTTATTTTTAGGTAACTAAAGTGTCTCTTCATATCAATATACTCAATGATCATGAACTATCCATTGTATGAACACATTTAATTATTTATTAGAAAAATTGTCTAAACAGTATTTTTTTTATTCAAAATGTTTTTATAGCATATCAGTTTAGATAGAATTGCACAATTAAACTACAACACTTGAAATTGATTGTGCAACCACTAGTCAGAGGGCAGGGCAAATACCCTATAAATGTCCTCTTACATTCTTGAAATCCCTCTCACATTTGAGTTTTCTTTGTTGGCAAATAGATAAACTTACAACTCTGTATGAGCACTGGCAGAAAATCAAAAGCACTTGTTAAGATTCTTGTGAGCAGATACTTGAACAGACTCACGCTAGAGCAGAGGTGGGCGAAAGCAAAATGAGACAGAGAGAGACATTCATGTTGATGTATGACAGTCCCAGAGAGCAAATTCGTCGATGTCCAGGTCAAACAGCGTCCAAGGAATTCTGGGATTCATAAAGGATAGATTCACACGGGAGAAACAAATTGGTATGAAACCATTTTCACTCAGAATTCAATCACAAATAATTATGATGAAATAGCAAGTAACTCAATGAATTAAACGTGCAATTTTGAAGTAAGATTGAAATAATATTTTCTTGTAAAACATACTCCAATAATCTTTGTTTTGTTTGGAACTTAGGAATTTTTTTTTGTTTTTTTGTTTTTTTTTTAGTGCATAATGGAACTTTCACAAGATTCAATTTGCTAACATTAAATAATGAATTCGGCATCATGAACATCATCTACAAATATATTTTTTTTACATCTCATGTTGTATAAATTTACATTAGGTTATGATTTATGAACAAACATTAATAATGAACAAATAATTACCCTTAATCTAGATTAACCATTTCAAGCATAAAGGTCACTACAGTGGACAACTAATTAAAAAGCTTTTCTTTTTTTTTTTTTTTGTGTGTGTGTGTGTGTGTGTGTGTGTGTGTGTGTGTGTGTGTGTGTGTGTGTGTGTGTGTATGTATATGCTTTGATTGGACAGATGCACATCAACCACTACAGTGGCAAAACAAGATGGCCAACGGCCAGTCAGACATGGCAAGTTGCTCTGGAATGTCCATCCATTCCTTCTATCCTAGGAGACTCTTGCACGTAAAAAAAATGTTGAAACATTAAGTAACATCTAAGGAGTCATTACATTGTTAAATTTTCCAAGTATTGATTTTAGATTGGGAGGACATTCTGATAAATCATCTGTCCACTAAATTGGACATTGTGCATCGCTAGCAAAATCTCTTAGTGTAAATGTATTAGTGTTATTAGATTGTAATTTACAGTTATGCCAAAAATGTATCTGATTACGTAATGCGCGTTTCTAATGCATTACTTTACTCGTTACAGGTCCAAGGTTGATATAGCCGGGGTGGAAGTGGGGATAAGCGCCCACTTCTCAAGAAATGCCCCATACAGTGTGTATCTCTGATCGCCTCTGTCAACCAAAATCCAGCTCCTGGCCTTTGTGTGTGGCTTAGTTTCTAACCGGCGGACTACGTTTTTCCACTAACAGGAGAAGGAGTGAAGGCGGGTCACTGGCGCCTTAAAACCAGTTTCTTCGGGCAGATGGAGCTCGTCAGCCTTGGTTGGCTGCCCATCTAGGAGAAGGAAACTCAGATTCCAAATCTCTGCTGCCTTGCGGCTATACCCACTCATGGGAAGGCTAGGGGAGTCAACCCCAAAATCAAATCCGGAGACGGAGTCCCTAAGGCAGTCTGACATTGTATTCACATTCACTCTGGCAACTCCTGCGACGCTTCTGGTGCCTAGCTGCATTGACTCATGTCTTTCCCTTGGATACACCAGCTGCATGGTGAGTGGCAGTCTGCTGCATGGGCAACAGCTGATTCTCCATACCACCTTGGCCAGGTTTTGTAGCTCCACTGGAGAGGACACTCCCGTGACGCCGTAAGTTGACGATAAAACACGGGAAGTGGCAGTTACCAGTGATAAACTCATCCGATTGGCGTAGGAAATGAGTACCAGGGGCCACTTCTGACGGTGGGAGAGATAATCGTATCTCATTGGACAGCTACAGCCCGCCTCAAGCTGGGCAGTCCCCAGCCAGTAAGGTGCCGTCCCACCATGGCCTGCCTGCTTCACTGGGTGCGTGGAGCTTAGAGAGCCATCTCAACAAGTGGGTCACATTTTCCGCACCAGGCAAAAATACTCAGAAAAGAAAGAAGACTCCAGCTCTTCGATTCGCAAGCTGGAACGTCTGGACCTTGTGCCCTGGTCTCACTGCTGAACTGCAGCAGATTGACGATTCACGCAAGGCTGTCATCGACAGGGAACTCTCTCGACTAAACGTCGACGTTGCCTCTGCCGTGCAAAGGCAAAAGACCGTAACATCGTTTTTGGTCGAAAATGAGTTATTTATATTTTTGGCACATTCAAGACCTCCTTTATCATGTGGATAAGTAGCTTGAGTCAAATCCGTTGTTTTCGGTTGTCTTAACCGTAACATCCAAAAGCCCATGAGAAACCAAGGCAGAACACGTAACACCAGTTATGGCTCTTTGGCTTTGTTTTGGAACGCTCACGCTTGAGTTACGGTTCTCTGCCTTTGTTTAGCCGCACGTCAATATGAAGTTACGGTGCCGGAGTTCTATCAAATAATGCTACCTACCAGATTATACGGTGGTCTGCCTTTGTTTTACTCTCCATTAAAATTTAAATTACGATGTAGCCTGTGTAGAGCTGTGTACAGCTGCCATCAATCCCTGTCTTCTGATGTCCTCAGAGCTTTGTCCAGCACTAATGCGGTCAGAACATTTATTATGGTCTGAAACCGCTCCGTCGACAAACGTGCGATAACGATCGCGAAGGATATATGCAGAGATGACAGAAAAATCTTACACATGCCATATCAGGTGAATACAACAAAGAACTAAAGCCCCGCCTCACCCAGTTCGGATACCGGACCTGGTTGAAACAATCATGCATCTAGCTGGCAGAGTGCCAAAACTTTGCGGGCGCCTCCAGTACCGCCCTGAACACGGTCGAGCCGACGCGGGACTAATATATTACAGGGAGTGATAATAATGAACAAACAAGGGTATATTGGTGTATAGCCTACAACATAAGGAAGCAAGAAGTGCTGGTGCATACAACATCAGACCAGCTTTTACAAGCAGGTTACAAATACAATCACAGCGTCCGGAATAAATCCGCGGGACGAGCGAAGTGCACAAGCACAATAATAGGGCAGACAGCTGAAACCACCGCATACTGAAAAGACGCGAAACACAGATGGTTGTGCTATAAATACAATAGTCGTCTAGGTAGTCCAGAACGCGCTCCCTACTGAGTCTCAAGGGGGAAAGCACTGCGTAGGCTACTTTTCGTGAACGGACGAGGAGCGTGACACCTTCGAACACGAATCTCGGTAAGCGCCTGTGAAAGTATGCGTCTTTCAGATCCACTGCTTTAAACCAGTCTCCGGGTCAAATGTGCGCAAGGATCTGTTTTATTGTGATCATTTTGAACGCATGTTTAGCAAGTCTTATGCCACTCGGTACCACTTGAAAATACTCTTTACCCCATGGAGGTATTTTGTCATGTTTAATGTAGGCTATTAATATAGGACCAACAGAATGCAATCAAAGCACAGGATAGCAATAAGTAGATGGCTATAATTGTAACTCATACAAAATAAATGCCATGATCACTAGATTTTATACAGGTGTTGCTATAATGATTTTGTTAATGGTGATCAGCAACCAAATATTGATAATGTGGAAGTTACTGCCTTTTGCCTTGGCATGACTTCTTACTTTTTGCTGACAATACAAAGGCAGAGTACAGTAACTTTAAAATAGTGGTCAAAAGTCAAGTTTGAGCTCAAGAATTTTTTATGTAGATAATTTTCATTACTTAAACATCTAATTGCCCGATTTTCAGTGTCCTACCTATAATTAATTTGGCGGGACAACTAAAAATCTTTAAAGTCATTTTTCTCAGTTCCACACTCTAGCGAGTTAAGGTCTTTTGCCTTTGTAAGGCAGGCCTGCCTACAGTAGATCCGACTGGCTGACAGCGGCAACATCAGGGAAGCAAGTTACACTTTCTTTTGTCAAGGGAAGTCCTCAGACGATCCACGGCAGCACGGTGTCGACTTCACTGTCAAGAATACGCTCATCGCCTTCATTGAACCTCTATCATGAAAAAAATGGCGGCTGCTGATGTGAGTGGTTTGGGAGGCTCCACTCACAAGCGTAAATCTGGACATATTGCCGCTTATATAGTCCCCAACCCGCTTACAATTGGTATTTTAAAGTTGTGGCACAATGCTTTCTATGATATCAACAAAAGCTTTCTCTAAACAAAAGAGAAACGGGAAACATGAGTACGACAACTACCATATTGCAGTCTTAGTTACCTGTTGCATCTTGGCGCTTATGTCTGCATTGTTCATATGCGATGAACCAACTAAAGCGGGTGAAAATACTAACCGTGCAGCTGATCAAGATCCATTTGGCATTCGGGGTGAGAAAGCCAAACTATATTTTTTTGGTTTTGGCTATGCTACCATCTTCTCCCACACCTCTGCTGCCAATGCAGCGCAGGCATCCAAAAGACTGAACCAACGCAACTGCATGAGTAAGCAGAAGCAGGCTCCTCCAAGAGTAATTAAAACTCTAATGTTGTTGCTTCTTCTGTCGGGAGATGTACACCTAAATCCCGGGCCTCTATGTAAAGTTGATGTACCCCAACACATCTTTGAACAGCAGTACCAAGCTAACAATTCATTTCCAGGAGTAAATGTGATAACAAATGTACTCTCTCTGACTAAAAATGTGGGTGAGATGGGTCATCTCGTCTCACAAGTGGAAACGGCAGTTGACGTGTTTTTTCCTACTGCCGAGTCCGTGTGGTCATCTGGACATCTGAGTACATCTGTCGGCGGGAAGGATGGAGCAGTTGCTGACGCTGCCGTGCTGGAGCCGCAGCAGATGTGGGGCCTTGATCGCGGTGGGGAGCGGAGTGTTGGAGTGTGCCATCCATTTCCAGCAACAGAGTCTCAGAGCACTGGTGTCAGTAGCTCGGATTCTGACAATGCGGTGAGTCTTGATCTACACGGCGCATGCATTACAACAGATGCCGAATGTAAACAACGACGGCAACTCATAAGGTCCAACAATCGTGCACCGCAAAAGCAGAAAGAGCTGAAGATTTTCCAAACTGTAAATCATGCCCAAACAGAACCAAAGGGGATTTTGGGAGGACACATTAATATAAGGAGTACAGGTCCTTCTCAAAAAATTAGCATATTGTGATTAAGTTCATTATTTTCCATAATGTAATGATAAAAATTAAACTTTCATATATTTTAGATTCATTGCACACCAACTGAAATATTTCAGGTCTTTTATTGTTTTAATACTGATGATTTTGGCATACAGCTCATGAAAACACAAAATTCCTATCTAAAAAAATTAGCATATTTCATCCGACCAATAAAAGAAGTGTTTTTAATACAAAAAAAGTCAACCTTCAAATAATTATGTTCAGTTATGCACTCAATACTTGGTCGGGAATCCTTTTGCAGAAATGACTGCTTCAATGCGGCGTGGCATGGAGGCAATCAGCCTGTGGCACTGCTGAGGTGTTATGGAGGCCCAGGATGCTTCGATAGCGGCTTTAAGCTCATCCACAGTGTTGGGTCTTGCGTCTCTCAACTTTCTCTTCACAATATCCCACAGATTCTCTATGGGGTTCAGGTCAGGAGAGTTGGCAGGCCAATTGAGCACAGTAATACCATGGTCAGTAAAGCATTTACCAGTGGTTTTGGCACTGTGAGCAAGTGCCAGGTCGTGCTGAAAAATGAAATCAGATGGAAGCATGAAGTGCTCCAAAATCTCCTGATAGCTAGCTGCATTGACCCTGCCCTTGATAAAACACAGTGGACCAACACCAGCAGCTGACATGGCACCCCGGACCATCACTGACATGGGTACTTAACACTGGACTTCAGCTATTTTGGCATTTCCTTCTCCCCAGTCTTCCTCCAGACTCTGGCACCTTGATTTCCGAATGACATGCAAAAATTTGCTTTCATCCGAAAAAAGTACTTTGGACCACTGAGCAACAGTCCAGTGCTGCTTCTCTGTAGCCCAGGTCAGGCGCTTCTGCCGCTGTTTCTGGTTCAAAAGTGGCTTGACCTGGGGAATGCGGCACCTGTAGCCCATTTCCTGCACACGCCTGTGCACGGTGGCTCTGGATGTTTCTACTCCAGACTCAGTCCACTGCTTCCGCAGGTTCCCCAAGGTCTGGAATCGGTCCTTCTCCACAATCTTCCTCAGGGTCCGGTCACCTCTTCTCGTTGTGCAGCGTTTTTTGCCACACTTTTTCCTTCCCACAGACTTCCCACTGAGGTGCCTTGATACAGCACTCTGGGAACAGCCTATTTGTTCAGAAATTTCTTTCTGTGTCTTACCCTCCTGCTTAAGGGGGTCAGTGATGGCCTTCTGGACAGCAGTCAGGTCGGCAGTCTTACCCATGATTGCGGTTTTGAGTAATGAAACAGGCTGGGAGTTTTTAAAAGCCTCAGGAATCTTATGCAGGTGTTTAGAATTAATTAGTTGATTCAGATGATTAGGTTAATAGCTCGTTTAGAGACCCTTTTCATGATATGCTAATTTTTTTAGATAGGAATTTTTGGTTTTCATGAGCTGTATGCCACGTGATTTAACCACAACATTAATGGCTAAAAATCGTGACCTTGCACTTAAAAAGTCTTTAAAAACTAGGAATAATATTGACCATCGAATTTTCACTGGTCTCAGGAATAAAGTTATAAGTGAGCTGCGCAAAGCAAAAACAAAATATTTTATAAAAATGAAGCAAATGGAAGTAGCTCCAAATTATGGCAACATATAAACAAATTGACAAATTCTAATAGGAAAACCCATCAAATGATAGATTGCCTTAAAATTGATGATAATTACGTTTATGACAACCAGTCAATTGCTAATGAGTTCAGCAAATTTTTTGTTGAATCAGTTTACGATGTAGCTAAACCTTTCAAGGGCAAATTACCGTTTGAGAACAAAGTTCAGCTTAGCAGTACAGATTCTTTAAAAATCAGAGAAGTTCGGATGACAAAGTAAGTAAAATGCAGACAAAAACACAGCACAGAAACCGCCAACTGCTTCTTGTTGGAACAGATCAAAGGTTCACTGGACAAAGGGAATGTCGTAGGCGCTGTATTTTTAGATCTGAAGAAGGCACAGTGGACCATTGTATCTTATTGCAGAAATTACAGCAATTTAAATTCTCAAATGCAGCTCTGTTATGGTTTAAGTCCTACCTGGAGGGTAGAGAACAATGTGTGAAAGTAGGAACTGTTATATCCAACCTGAGTCCAAATTACTTAGGAGTGCCCCAAGGGTCAGTTCTAGGACCGTTGTTATTTTCAATGTATATAAATTATCTCCCAGATTGCTGTCAGGGTGTAAGTTGCCAGCTTTATGCTGACGACACAGTAATCCATGTGTCAGCAAAAATAACTGCGGTGGCTGGGCAGCAGTTAACACAGGCTTTACATAACATTTCAAAATGGCTTCAGCTGTCCCATTTAACTTTAAATGTTCAGAAAACCGTCTCAATGTGTTTTTCTATCAAGCGGAGGTCCCCTGACAGCATCTTTGAAGTTCATTTAGACCATGAACCCACCCATAAGGTTCATGAAACGAAATACTTGGGCATAATCATGGACAAACATCTGAAGTTTCAAAGTCAAGTAAACCATGTTTGTAGGAAAGTCAAATCAAATCTAAACTGTTTTCGCTTTATTAGAGGAGAGTTGCCACATCACACGGCTTTATTGTTTATGCATGCAATGTTTTTTTCACATTTGTCATACTGTATTACAGCATGGTCACAAACATCAGCATCCACTCTGAAACCAGTCACTTCTCTATATAAACAGGCAATTAAGATATTTGATAAGAGACCTATGATATGGCATCATTGTGATATCATACAAAAGCACAAGCTTTTTACTTTTGAAAATTTTGTCAATTTTAGTATTTTGAAATTGACTTTTAAATGTTTAAACAACTGTGTGTCACCACTGTTCTCTGGCCTCATAGAGAGGCGTCAGGGCTCTTTTAGACCTTCCACCAGAGCCTCAGTTAGAGGGGATTGTGTGCTACCAAAGTTTAGAAAATCTTTTGGTCAGTCTAGCTTCTCCTTCAGAGGGGCTACACTATGGAATTCTCTCCCAATTGGATTCAAACTGCAGAACAATATTAACATCTTTGCCAGAGAGCTCAAACAGTGGCTTAAATCGGGCCAAAGTTGTTCTCATGTGTAAAATGTGCCTTGTCTTGTTTAACAATGTGTTTTTTATCTGTTGTAAAAGCCCCTATGGACAGGTGTTGAAAATTAGCACATGTGCTATTACACTTTAAACAATGCATCTGGTTTGTCAAGGTTTGGCAATGTTATTGTTATGTCCATATTAAAAAAATAAATAAATAAAAATAAAAAATAAAAAATAATCATCAGGCAAGGAGAGGATCCTTGCACTCCGCTTGTTAACATCCTCTGGCCCAGCTAACATCATCAGCGTGTATGCCCCAACTCTCTGCTCCACCTCAGAGGAGAAAGACCAGTTCTACCAGAAAGACTCGGGAGGCAAAATGACTTAACAAAGCATACATTTATTAACAGCCCAGCAAGCAAGTTTATAAAGTTCTTTGGTGTAGGCCCCCGTCTGTAGCTCGCAATCCAAGCATAACAGAATCTGCATTTCCGGCCTAAAGACGAAGACAGGGGCGCAGCCGACCCCCTGGGAGGTATGGGAAGGGACCATCCTGGTGGTGGTGGGGAGGATGGAGGTGAATGTTGACGTCAGCATCTGCAAACTCAGACATGTATAAGTTCCGATCTTTTATACTACGAGTATTAGAATACGATTGGTTTGATGAGAAGGTAATAAGTGAAGTAACAATTGAGTCTTCCTGGCAGAACTTTCGCTAAAGCTTTCATTTCTATGAGGCACTGGATGACACAATACCTAGAATCCACAGCACTGAAGGACTTTACCTGCTAAGGACTTCAATGCTAGAGTGGGAGCCGAAAACGAATCCTGGCCTACCTGCCTAGGTTTTCACGGTAGAGTTAAGATCAACGAGAATGGTCAGCGTCTGCTGGAGATGTGCTGCTTATATGGTCTCTGCATGACAAACACCTTCTTCAAATGCAAGGAGATCCATCAGGTGTCATGGAGACAACCACGGTCCCACCACTGGCACCAGTTAGACCTCATCATCTCCAGGCGTGCGGAACTTGCCAGTATCCTCCTCACCAGCAGTTACCACAGCGCTGACTGCGACATGGACCACTCCCTTGTGGCCAGCAAGGTGCAAGTTACTCCGAAGAAGCTGCATCTCTCCAAGAAGAACGGCCATCCACGTATCAACACCTGTTTTGCAAGCAACCCAGAGAAGACACAGCAGTATGTCAGAAACTTACAGGAGGCTCTCACCAAGGAGTCACCTATCGATGACACCATTGACTCCAGGTGGTCCCAACTCCGAGGCGCAGTCTACAACGCGGCCATTACAACCTACGGGAAGGAGGAGCGTAAGAACGCTGACTGGTACGAGGCCCACTGGGAGGAAATGGAGCCCGTGACTGAGGTGAAGAGGAAGGCCCTCCTGGATTACAAGGTGTCGTCTTGCCCTAGTGTACAGGAAGCCCTCAGGACAGCCAGGAAGAACGCCCAGCAAACCGCTGCCACTGCGCCAATATATATTGGCTAAATCTCTGAAGCAGCATACAGACAGCTGCCATTACCAGGGAAGCAAGAGGCATGTACAAAGGCATAAAGAAGGCGATAGGCCCCACAACCACCAAGATCACCCCACTCAAGTCCAGGATGGGAGAAGTCATCATAGACCAAGGGAAGCAGCTGCAGTGCTGGATTGAGCACTATCTCAAGCTGTATGCAACTCATAACGTCGTCACTGACACCGCTTTGGATGCCATCCCAGATCTACCAGCCATGGAAGCACTGGACAGCCCACCTACCCTGGAAGAGCTCAGTAAAGCCATTGACTGCCTCGCTTGTGGGATGGCCCCTGGGAGTGACGGCATCCCACCAGAAGCCTTGAAAAATGGCAAACCGGCGCTGCTTCAGCCCCTACAAGAAACTCCTCTGCCTACGCTGGGATCAGGGCCACATCCCTCAGGATATGCAAGATGCCAAAATCGCCACGGTGTACAAGAATAAAGGAGACCGCAGCCATTGCAAAAACTACCGGGGTATCTCCCTCCTCAACATCGCTGGCAAGGCATTCGCCCATGTCACCCTGGTGCGCCTACAAACCCTAGCCTCCCGTATCTACTCAGAGTCCCAGTTTGGCTTTAGAGCCGGTCGGTCAACTGTAGATCTTCTCACTACGCCAGCTGCAGGAGAAGTGTCAAGAGCAGCAGATGCCACTCTACGTTGCCTTCATTGACCTTACGAAGGCGTTCGACTTGGTTAGCAGAAGCGGTCTATTCAGGCTTCTACAGAAGGTCGGCTGCCCCCACAAGTGTTGGCTGTCGTCACCTCATTTCACGATTACATGCACAGCACGATTTGCTTTAATAGCACAACATTCCTTACTGGAGTACTTCCCCATCAGCTGCGGAGTCAAATAAGGCTGTGTCCTCGCACCAACACTCTTCAGCATCTTCTTCTCCATGCTCCTCCAGTACGCCTTCAAGGACTGCAGTGAGGGAGTATATATCCACACCAGGGCTGACGGCACTCATTCGTGAGATGCTCTCCGCCGACGACGCAGCCTTGGTGGCCCACACCAAAGATGACCTGCAGCAGCTTGTCAGTCGTCTTTCCTACGCCTGCAAGGAGTATGGACTGACCATCAGTCTGAAGAAAACCAAAGTCATGGCCCAGAAAATAGACTCCCCTTCAACCATCGCCATTGATGGGTACAACCTGGAAGTTGTCAAGAGCTTCACTTACCTCGGGTCCACCATCTCCAGCTTTCTCTCCATCGACACAGAGATAAACTGCAGGAGAGCCAAGCCAGCAGCGGTCATGGCCAGACTGAACCAGATGGTCTGGAACAACGCTAACCTCACAGAGAGGACCTGAGAAGAAACTTAACAGCTTTCACTTGAGGTGCCTGCAGTGCATTTTGCGCATCCACTGGCAGGACAAAGTGCCTAACACAGAGGTTCTGGAACGCGCCGGCATTAGAAGCATGTCTGCCATACTTAGCGAGAAGTGCCTTCGTTGGCTCGGCCACGTCAGGAGAATGGCCCCAGGCCGCATTCCTAAGGACCTACTGTACGGCGACTGACTGGACGTCCATGACTGCACTACAAAGATAAATGCAAGAAAGACATGAAGCTGTTTGACATCAACGTTGGCATGTGGGAGAGCCAGGCAGAAGACCGCACCGCCTGGCAGCTTGTTGTCAGACAGGGCGTATAGAAAGCCGAGGAAACCAGAAATAAAAACCTTTCCGCAAAGAGAGTCAAGTTGAAGGAAAAGCAACTGCAGCCTCAGCAGGCATCGTCTTTCACCTGCAGAAAATGCAGCTTGCCATTCTAGAGTCGGGCTCTATGGCCACTTGCGAAGGTGCAGATAGAAAATCACAAAAACACGTTGTCTACTGTAGACGGAAAGATGCCGACGACTTTACTCATTACATCAAAAGGTAATCTGATTATGTAATGCACATTACTTGCAATGCCCCAACACTGCTCATTTCAGGTGAGATTTAAAAACACCTGATTGTTAGTTTTTACACAGTCTGAAAACATCAATAGATCAATGTAAATTTCAGTCTGAGGGGTTTTCAGAGAGGAGAGCTAAATGTTTCCATTTTGAACATGACTGGAAGGAGCGTCAGCTTGATCTACATAGTCAGAGTTGGGTTTCCACCGTTGTACCTTCACTGGTTGTAGAAATCTTTGATCGAATCACAATATGATTCTGATATCATATTGTTCTGATATCAAGGACACGTGACATTCAACTTGAATGAAGTTCTTCGTCTGCTGGTCAAACAGGAACAAACTAAATTGAATTTGCAATAATTGAATCTGTATTATATATATTTTTTGTATATATTTTAAAGTTTTCACATGATTTTTTTTACATCACTTTTTTTAAATACACACAGTATTACTGCTATGTGCAATAACTGTATTGTGGTTAAAACAGCATTTCTTCATTTAAAAACATAAACGCATACTGTCCACTAAAGTGGACATCTGAAAATGTCTTTGTAAAAGTGTAGAAAAAAAAAGTTCAAATCTTGTACGTCACCTCCACTGCGCCTGAGCGGATATACGTCACCTAATCTTCACTAAAAATGGGAAACTTTTTACACAACAACAGTGTTTTGGGGGCCTGAAAACGGAAACTTTTGAAAACAGGATTCAAAGAGCAAGTATTTGAAAACGATACAATTTTCATCTCTGTGTAAACTATTTGTTAAAAGGGTGACGTCATGCGCATGCGTATTACGTGTTAAGTCTATAGGCGTGTAGTGTTTATTTACAAAGTAACATCGCCAACTACTGGACTGGCATGAATACAGTGATTTTAGTCATCTTCACAGATCCGTGTGAATGGCGATCGTTTTGACAATGTTGTCGCCTGTATGGCATGCGGAAAACTACATTTAGTAGCCTCTAAGCCTCGTATTAGGTTCGTATTTCTTTCTGTTTTTCCGTATTTCTTTCTTTTATTCTGTTTTGAACCATCGTTTAACTCATAATTACTCATAATTACAACTCGGACTGTTGAGCAGAAGCGTCTCAAGCCGTTACCCAACACCGGTCCTTTACACCTATGGGTCACGGCTGAGCGAGTCTTCTTTACACTCACTTACAAACGAACATTTTCCCGTCTATTGTGCGTCTACATTACACCCGTACCACTAAAAAGACCGTTTTTACCCAAGACTTGAGTCATAAATTAGTATAAATATTAATAGCATCACTGGTTGCATCATTGCTAACTTACTGTCCATCTGTTAAAATGGCAAATATATCAGGTGTATGTTATCTACCTTTTGGTGCAGATGAGAACAAATCTGATTTGCTCGCGGTGCAGTCTGAATTAGAAGCTGTAGAAAAGCAGATCCGTGACCTTCTAGAGAGACAAGCTGAGCTGAGAGACCGGCGTTTAGCTCTTGAAACATCACGCGCTGATGCACACGGATCAGTGATTAACGTTAGTAACCCGCTGGCGCCGACCTAGTCTACTCCGTGCGTTTCTCAGCATTGTTCCCGAGCGTCCAGCTCACGATCTGCCATGGTTTCATTCACTCCGGCTCCAACACACCACCACGAAGCCTGGGTGGTTCCGCGGAAGCCGCGAGCCAGGACAAGAATTTTTTCGCCCCTCCCGGTTTTCGAGATCTCCACTCAGAACCGCTTTTCCCCTCGTCGTGAAACGGAACGCAATGCTGTGATCATCGGCGATTCCACCGTCCGACACGTCCACGCTACGTTAGGTAAAAGTAAGGTGCACAGTCACTGCTTTCCTGGTGCTCGTGTTCTCGATATCACCGCGCAGGTAACTGAGATCTTGAACGGTGACGAGCGCGTCGGAGCTGTTGTGTTGCACGCGGGAGCTAACGACATTAGGCTGCGACAGACGAAGGTTCTGAAGCAAGACTTCAGGAGCCTTATCAATACGGTATGCAGCACATCGCCTGAAACATTGATTATTGTGTCTGGACCGCTTCCTACGTACCGACGAGGGCATAAAAAGTTCAGTAGATTATTCGCGCTAAATGAATGGTTATTGTCATGGTGCAATGAGCAGAAACTGCTCTTTGTAAATTGGAATCTGTTTTGGGAGCGACCAAGGCTCTTCTGCGCTGATGGCTTACATCCAAGTAGAATCGGGGCAGATCTTCTGTCGGATAACATCTCCAAGATGTTAAATACCGTTTGACTAGTAACCAAAAATCCAAATCACAGTCTCTACTGCACCAATTTAATTGATATTAATACTAGTGTAGAACATTGCATAGAAACTGTCTATTCCTCGTTTACTAAGATCAAATAATAAATCTACTGCGGGATCTAGAAAAAATCGAATTGTTATTAAAACAAAAAATCTTGCTATTAGTGAACAAAAACAATTTCTAAAAGTAGGTCTTCTAAACATTAGATCGCTCACACCTAAGGCGGTTATTGTAAATGAAATGGTCACAGATAATAATTTCGATGTTCTGTGCCTTACTGAAACCTGGCTTAAACCAAATGATTATTTCGGTCTAAATGAGTCTACTCCGCCAGGATACTGTTATAAGCATGAGCCCCGTCTGATCGGTCGTGGTGGCGGTGTTGCAACAATCTACAGAGATATCCTCAATGTTGCTCAGAAAACTTGTCATAGGTTTAATTCGTTTGAAGTACTTGTGCTAAATGTTACGCTCCTAGATATGGTTGGAGATTGTAACATACACGTAGATAATTTAAATGATGCGTTAGGGGCTGGGTTTACAGATTTATTAAACTCCTTCGGGGTCAAGCAAAACGTCACCGGACCAACTCATCGTCTTAATCATACACTCGATTTAATTATATCATATGGAACCGATCCAACCGATATAGATATCATTCCACAAAGTGATGATGTCACTGACCATTACATGGTAACTTGCATATTACGGACTGCTGTAATATGTCATGCTGCGCCACGTTATCGACCAGGTAGAACAATTCTTCCATCCACCATAGATCATTTCTCAAATAGCTTATCTGATCTGTCTCAGCTGCTGCCTGAACCCAAACAAACAGATGAACTAGACGAACTAACTAGCACTATGAGCACCATTCTCTCTAGAACATTGGATATTGTTGCACCCATTAGATTAAAAAAGGTCAGAGAAAAAAGTATAGCACCATGGTACAATAATACTACGTATGTTTTAAAGAGTGAAACCCGTAATTTAGAGCGTAAATGGAAAAAAAACTAATTTAGAGGTCTTCAGAATCGCGTGGATAGACAGTATGTCACGTTATAAAAAGGCCCTTAAAACGGCCAGGGCTGAGCACCTCAGCAAATTAATAGAAAACAACCGAAATAATCCAAGGTTTTTATTTAATACCGTGGCTAGACTAACAAATAAACAGACATCGTCGGAACAAAATACCTCGTTACAGTTTAGTAGTAATGACTTCATGAACTTCTTCACCGAGAAAATTGAAAGCATCAGAATCAATCTGATTCTGAACGTAAACGTTCAATCTTTGCTCGCACCTTATAATTCAGCCGCAATTATCACCCTGCAAGAACAATTACAATGATTTACAACCATAGAACAAAAAGAGTTAAATAAACTTATCACTTCATCTAAAACAACAACATGTTTATTAGATCCTATACCAACTGAACTACTGAAAGAAGTGTTACCTATAGTGGAAGAGCCTCTTCTCAATATTATTAACTCATCTTTATCTTTAGGTCATGTTCCAAGAACTTTCAAGCTGGCAGTTATAAAACCTCTTATTAAGAAACCATAATTAGATCCAAATAACCTAGCAAATTACAGACCCATTTCGAATCTTCCATTTATGTAAAAAATTAGAAAAAGTTGTGTCCGCTCAACTCGGCTCTTTCTTGCAAGAAAACAACATCTATGAAAAGTTTCAGTCTGGATTCAGGCCACATCATAGCACTGAAACTGCGCTTGTTAGAATCACAAATGATTTACTTTTAGCTTCGGACCAAGGCTGTATCTCAGTACTAGTTTTACTTGATCTTAGTGCTGCGTTCGATACTATAGATCACACAATACTCTTAGATCGACTACAAAATTACACTGGTGTTCAAGGACAAGCATTAAGCTGGTTCAGGTCATACTTATCTAACCGCTACCATTTCGTCTACTTAAATGGAGAAAAATAGATCATAACTTCGGCAAACTATGGAGTGCCGCAGGGATCTGTGTTAGGCCCTTTATTATTCTCAATATATATGCTGCCACTTGGTAATATTCTAAGGAAACATGGAATTAGTTTCGATTGTTATGCTGATGACAATCAAATATATATTTCATAACGGCCAGATGAATATGCTAAATTATCCAAATTGACAGATTGTGTAAAAGATATAAAAGATTGGATGCCGTGTAATTTTCTTTTATTAAATCCAGACAAGACAGAGGTAATACTTATCGGTTCTAAAAACCGTCCACAAAACCTTTCACAGCACGACTTTAACATAGTAGGATGCCCTGTTACTTTATCCGCTACAGTAAAAGACCTGGGTGTTACATTAGACTGCAACCTGTCTTTTGAAAAGCATATTTCATATGTTACAAAAACATTGCTAAACTACGTAATATGCTATCAGTCTCTGATGCAGAAAAGTTAGTTCATGCATTCATGACCTCGAGACTAGATTACTGTAATGCTTTATTAGCTGGTTGTCCTGCATCTTCAATAAACAAGCTACAGTTAGTCCAAAATACAGCCGCTAGAGTTCTTACTAGATCAAGAAAATATGATCATATAACACCGATTTTATCATCACTTCATTGGTTACCTATAAATTTCCGTATTAATTACAAGATTTTGCTTTTGACTTTTGATAAAGCTCTAAATGGTTTAGCTCCAGTCTATTTAACGGATCTTCTATCGCCTTACAATCCATCGCGCTCTTTAAGATCACTAAATTCGAGGCTTCTGGTCATTCCTAGGATATCCAGATCCACCAAAGGAGGCAGAGCATTTTCACATTTAGCTCCGAAGCTCTGGAATAGGCTTCCTGATATTGTTCGTTGCTCAGACTCGCTCTCCCAGTTTAAAACTAGACTGAAGACGCTTCTATTTAGCCAGGCATTCATACAAATTTTTTATCTTACAGTTACTGTAAATTCAGCCTCTAGTTCATAAACGCCAGAGGAGAACTGGCCCCCGACTGAGCCTGGGTTCTCCCAAGGTTTTTTTTTTCTCCATTGGGTCATCCAACGCAGTCTCATGAAAGTGCGTATCTGTTGTGACCGGGCGGAGTCAGGAGAATCCATTTGCAGCATTTATTAGAATAGTCAAAACAGGCAAGGTCAAACAGTGGCAAACAGAACAGAGAAGGCAAGGCAGAGACAAACCAGGTAACCAGGCAAAGGATCGAGACAGGCAGAGAGAATCAGAGTCCAGTAAACAATCCGAGGTCAGGGCAGGCAGAGAGAATCAGAGTCCAGTAAACAGTCCGGGGTCAGGGCAGGCAGAGAGGGGTCAGCAACGATAAACAATCCAAGATCAAACACAGGAAACAAACTCAGGGAAATAACGCTCAGAAATGATGGCCGGGGCAGATCAAGACTTCGCACTGAATGAGTGTGTGAATGAGGCTTATATGAGTGTGTGTGAATGAGGTGCAGGTGTGAGTGCAATCAGTCCCAGGTATGAGGCATGATGGGAAATGGAGTTCGATGGGTAAAGTTAATATTCCGGAGACGGTTCCCTCCGGTGGTGAAGAGGAGGTGGTGCGGGAGCCTGCTCCGTTACAGAATCAATACCACGAATGTTATTTCTCGTGCCATTTATACGCCAAAAATGGTTTTTGCGTGTATATGCTACGCACTGAAAACCCCTTGGGTAGGATTAGGGGGAGGGGGGATGGGGGTGCGTGCGTATTACACGCCATAAAGTGCGTATCATATGCACGCGCAAACTGCGTATCATATACACGCAAAAACGATTTTTGCCGTATAAATGGCGCGAGAAATAACATTTGTGGTATTGATACGCACTTTGATGAGATCGGGCTGGGTCATCTGATGGAGTTTTAGGACACCATTAGGTCAATGGATGGATTTTTTCGGTTCCTTGCCACTGTTGCCTTTGGCTTGCTCAGTTGGGGATATTCAAATTAATTAACCAATCATACCATTGATCAGCTCTACCAAACTTGGATGTCTTTTTTCCAGTAATAAACAAACATTGTTAAGTTGTTTTGATTGATACTGTGAAGCAGCTTTGATACAATCTGTATTGTGAAAAGCGCTATATAAATATATTTGACTTGACTTGACTAGTACATTTTTAGTACATTGTTGTCGTATAAAGGTACCCTGAGGGCTTAAATACATGGAGAAGACAATCAACAGAACAGGTGCGAGAATACAGAAACTACAGCAACAAAAAATGAACTAGAACTAGGCAAAATAGTGACACAGAAAATTAAACTAAACAGGACATGATCGTGACAGGGATCCCCTCCCGAGGATTTTATTTTTTTATTTTATTTATTTATTTGCTTTAACTGCCTTAAAGCTGTATTTATTTAACTGCTTTTTTGGCTACTTTTAGCCACAAAATGTAAAGAAAACTACACATATACAGCAAGACAATATAAATATAATTTCACTCATTGCTGTAGCCTATATCCAACTTAGTCATGGGGTCTTTCTTCATTTTTAATTTGTAGCTGTTGTTCGAATGGTAGCATGGTAAATTTGTTGACAATCAATTATTCAATATCTGTACTCTCCATAATTATCGTAATTGGTACTTTATCAGCAGTAGCAGTTCAAACTAAAATCACATAATACATTTCTACAATGATTGGTTGATATACCAAGGGAGGCTAGCCTCCTCTGTGATGTATTTTTTCTCAACACTAAGTGTTGAAAGTCAAATACTCAATGGTTATTGACAAACAATTTTACCAACAGGGACAAAATTATATGGTTATGGATCTCCTCAGTCTCGCCTTAGCACAGTTCCCTTTCGAGGGAACTCAACACTGCGTCGAGAATCGACACTTTGGGGACGCTCCCTTAGCGTGCGCCTCTGAAGTAAGAATGAAACTAATCCAATCCTGATTGGTGTTGCGTCGTGACGTAACATGTGACGGCATAACCGGATGCATAAAAGTGACGCTGACACACACACACATCAGCTTTAGCTCTTCAGCAAGCGCTCTCTGTGGAACTGTCTGTCTTATTTGGTGTTGTTTGTCTGTGCAAAGCTCTGTATTATGGCGAGTGAACAATACACTAAGTGTGTGCACCCCTGCCCAAGATAATATATATGCCACGGGTGGGGACACGCATTAGCTATGTGTGTGTGTATTGTTTAGGGGCGCAGCACGCACTGTCAGCTCTCGAGAGGGCTGCCTTTGCACACTGTGAAGCATTTCCTATTAGAGTGCTGCGCTCCCGCTTGGCTATATTATTTCCTGATGATGGCCAGGCTCGCGATCCCCGCGGTTCGTGTCCCGCGTCCATTGAGGCGGCGCGACGGCTTAGATCGTGGAGATCGCAGAAGGATCTCGCAGATGAGAACGAGACTGCTGAGGCACCTTTTCCCTCATCATCCGCAGATTCTATGACACTCGTTCACGACGCAGAAGCCAGCGATGTGGCTTCTTCTGCCCGTGACGAGTGCCCAGTGCTCGAGCTATCTGTTTATAAGGAAGTAGATCTGCTCAGCATCGGGAACAAGCAACATGAGTCACACTCGCTGGCTTATGTTTCTGCTTATGTAGAGCTCGTGGAGGTTGTGATGCGTGCTGTGGCCAGACTAAATAAATATATAAATAATAAATATATAAATAAATATATAAATAAAAAACAATGAGCTGGCCACAAAATAAGCAGGATGATCCCCGTCAAAATGAACTAGACGAGAGATTCCTGTAGCACCGTTCACAACCTCAGAGCCGGGGCTTACTGTTTTTCCCAGATCTTTATAAAAATATAAATATATATGTGTAGATCCTGGGAAAAACCCCACTCTTTACGTATCTCACCACATTCATTATATGTTTATTCGAATGTGGTGGGTGCGAGAGAGTCGGGTTATGGCAAGATGCCGCAGATGGAGGAAGCTTTAGCGAGATATCTTTCTCCTGTTCCGGCATCTTCACTTTAAGCCCCGGCGCTGCCCAACAAACCGTGCAGGGACACCTCTGCACTGGTTGGCTGGGCTTATATGGTGCAGGAAATCGATGTTGCTCTTCCGCCGTTAAAAACGTTTCGGGACACATCGGTTTCCAGCGAACGCAGGCTGCACTGTCCGCCCCACATTTTTGTGGCCAGGCAGCATTCGCGTTCGCCAATCGAGAATCATTTTCGGTCCAGCCCTGCCGGAAACCCGCTTCAGGGGGTCGAGAACGAATCCCGATTAATACCCGAAGCCAGGCTCGAGAGCCTGGTTCCTTTGGTAAAATATTTAGAAAAGGTCAGGCTGGTGTGTGCCTGCACTCTATGACGATTTTGCAGGCGTACCAGGCCGATCTTCTTAAAGATCTAAGTGAGGCAAATATTTCCTGTTGGCCGCTCCACTATCTCCTTCTGGCCTGTTTTCCAATGCTTTCACTACAGTCGTTGACAGGTTTCAGGAAGCAAAAAAAAAAAAAAAAAGAGAGCGTTGCCTCTAGAGCCCCTCCTGCGGGAGTTTGGCAAACAGAGGAAGCACTCTCTACCGAAGTCCTCCAGCCAGAAGGGTGACCTGAGGGCCGTCCTTCAGGCAAAGAGGTCCTAATTGTAGGACCTCTGAGGGCTACCCCCCCGCTCCCCGTTGTGGAACAATCGAGGTTGTTCTAGCAGCAGGTGCCCTCAGGGAAGAAGATGTTGTCACGCCGTCTTTGACGCTTCGTGCCACATCGATTTCCAGCGAACGCACTCTGTGGCGTTCGCCCAAAAAGCTTGCAACAGGGCACCGAATATGGTCACAAAATCTGTATCGACTTTTTTCCTGCCGGTCCTCCGCTTCAGGAAGTCGAGAATAGTGCTCGGAAAACACCCGAGGCCAGTCTCGAGGGGCTGGTTCCCTTAGTAGATTTTGTATAAGAATGGCAACACCTTCCGTATATATCTATATGGGTCCTGTATATTATAAAATATTATAAAATATGGGTACAAATTGCAGTTCGGTCACCGACCTCCCTAGTTTGCTGGGGTGGTACCGACTGCAGTGATTCCAGAACAGGCTCGGGTTATGGAACAAGAGGTACAGACTCTACTGGAATTAAGGGGCCATAGAATGTGTTCCCCTACCAGACAGGGAGTCCAGGTTTTACAGCCGGTACTTTATAGTTCCAAAGAAGGATGGCGGACTGAGGCCAATTTTAGATCTAGGGCTTTTGAATCGTTCTTTGAGGAGATTCAGGTTCAAAATGCTTACTATTCCCTTTATCGTGAGCCATATCAGATCCGAGGACTGGTTTGTCACGATGGATCTAAAAGACGCTTATTTCATGTCTCCATCCTTCCATGTCACAGGAGGTGACTTGCTTTCGGGGGCGAAGCATACCAATATCGGGTTCTTCCGTTCGGCCTAGCACTCTCTCCCCTCACGTTCACAAAGTGTATGGATGCGGCTCTGGCTCCACTGAGGCTTCAGGGCATCCGTATACTGAATTACTTTGACGAATATGGCATCGAGATGTCGTCCTTGGCCACATTCAGAACCGGGGGTTGAGGCTCAACACTAAGAAAAATGTGTTGGACCCAGCTCAGAAGACTACTCTTCTGGGCGTGGTATAGAATTCGGTTACGATGCGGGCACGTATGTCTCCCGCTCGTATCGAATCCATCCTGGCCATGGTGTCCGGGATAAAGCTAGACCAGGCCATCACTGTAAAGCAATTTCAAAGACTGCTGGGCCTCATAACAGCGGCATCCAACATAATTCCTTTGGGCCTGTTTCACATGAGGCCCCTTCAGTGGTGGCTCAAAGCCAAGGGTTTTATCCCCAAGGGGAATCCGTTCCGTATAATAAAGGTTACGCGCAGATCGTTCCTTATTAATATGGAAGAAACCTTGGTTCTTGTCCCAAGGGCTAGTGGTAGGGGCGTCATGTCGCCGGGAAACTGTTTCGACAGACGCTTCCCTCGCTGGCTGGGGCGCGGTATCGGACGGCCGCTTTGCCAGGGGTCTGTGGCAGGACCATCATCATTCTTGGCATATAAATTGCCTAGAGATGTTAGCTGTGTTCAGGGCTCTGAGGAACTTCCTCACAGACATCAAAGGTTACCACGTCTCAGTGGTAGCTTATCTAAACCGACAAAGGACACTCAGATCGCGCCCTCTATCCAGATTGGCGTATCAGAGCATTTTATGGCCCCAAGGGAAAATATTACCTATAAGAGCAATATATGTCCCGGGGGTTCTGAATCAGGGAGCAGACATCCTATCGAAGCAGGGGCTGAGGCCCAGGGAATGGAGACTCCATCCAGAGGTGGTGGAGTTCATATGGCAGAGGTTGAACCAGTGGAAGTGGATCTGTTTGCGTCTCGAGGGACGTCCATCCCACCGTCCACTTTGGTTCTCCCTCACTCATCCAGCCCCGCTGAGGTTGGATGCCATGGTACAGGCCTGGCCGAGGCTTCGCCTGTACACTTTTTCCCCCGATCGCTCTGGTCCTGGGAGTCCTGGAGAGGGTCCGTCAGGAGGGCATCAGTCTTCTTCTGATAGCCCTGTTTTGGCCAGCCCGATTATGGTTTTCAGACTTAATTTCACTCCTGATAGCTCCGCCATGGCAGATTCCTCTGAGGAGGGGTCGGTTGTCTCAGGCGGAGGGCACTATATTCCATCCTCATCCAGAGCTGTGGAGATTGTGGGTCTGGCCTCTGAGGGGGCTCAGTACCTAGATGCTGGTCTATCATCTGGGGTGGTCGAAACCATACTTATCTCTGGGGCTCCGTCTACTAGGAGATTATATGGCCTCAAGTGGAATATTTGTCTACTTGGTGTAGAGAACTTGAGTTAGACCCAGTTAACTGCCCAATGGCTTCAGTTCTGGAGTTTCTTCAAGAACGTTTCTCTGCGAATCTCTCCCCATCCACACGTAGGGTGTACGTGGCTGCCATTGCGGCGTTCCATGCACCACTAAATGTTGGGCCTTTAGGGAGGCACCAACTGGTCATACTATTTCTCCATGGTATTGGAGGATGAGACCGACAGTCAGGTCCAGGGTTCCTTCCTGGGACCTGGCGGTGGTTCTCGAAGGGCTATCCCTGGCTCCCTTCGAATACCTCCAGTCGGCTTCGCCTAGGACCTCACGTTCAAGATAGCCTTTCTCTTAGCTATTTCTTTAAAGAGACTGGGAGATCTCCAAGCCCTGGCATTATCGTCAGCTTGCTTGGGGTGTGCCCCCGGCAGAGTTAAGGTCATCCTGCATCCGAGAGCCAGCTATGTGCCTTAAGTGCAATTTATCATGGCTAGGTCCATGGTCCTGCAAGTATTCATCCTCCACCTCATGTGTCGGCAGAAAAGGAGAGGTTCCTTGCTCTGCCAGTCAGAGTTCCGAGTATTACCTTGAGAGGTCCTCTTCTTGGAGGAGGTCGGACCTACTGTAGTGTGTTTTGGATCACCTATTAGGGGCTCCCGGTTATACAAACCTTAAGTAGGCCTACAAGGTGCGGAATTTCCCTTCACCTTTGGCCGTTAGGGCTCATTCTACTAGAGGCATGGCGTCCTCTAGGGCCCTCCCTCAGCCGGTTGGGCTACCCCACACACTTTTGTTAGGTTCTATAGTCTGTACCTCCCTAGTACGCTTGGCGCACACGTGGCCTGGCCTAGGTGCGTGGCCTTCGGTGCGTGGCCTAGTGGGCATTCGTTCCCCAAATTGTCGATTCTCGACGCAGTGTTGAGTTCCCTCGAAAGGGAACGTCTCGGGTTATGACTATAACCCTTGTTCCCTGAGAAGGGAACGAGACACTGCGTCGTCCTGCCACGCCCCTCGAGGCCTTAGAGCGTCTTGCTTCATCGCGGAGCTGATGTGTGTCCGGTTATGCCGTCACATGTTACGTCACGACGCAACAACAATCAGGATTGGATTAGTTTCATTCTTACTTCAGAGGCGCACGCTAAGGGAGCGTCCCCAAAGTGTCGATTCTCGACGCAGTGTCTCGTTCCCTTCTCAGGGAACAAGGGTTATAGTCATAACCCGAGACGTTTTCCGTACACTTGTAATTACATCGGCAGAATCTGCAAAGTCAGGGAAAGAGCAGTGGTGGTTCAGATTTAGTAATATGTTATGGTGTTACAGTAGTGAAATTGCAAGCAAGAAATACACATCCTGTGACATGAAATTAATAAGTGGGAATTTTATTAACATTAATTCACCTTTCTCCTATTTTCAACTCTATTCTCAGCATTTTTGAATTGGCAGTTAGTCAGACATGTGCTAGTACAGAAAAGAGAACAAAAACATATTTTCCCACATTTACAGTGAAATCCTCTAATTAATTATCTTAATTCAATGCAGAGGAAGAAAAATACCATCTGCAGCAGCCCTAAAGGCAAATGATAATTTTGGGGTAAAAGGATAAAAAAATAAAATAAAAAAAAAACAGAAATAAGACGCAACTAAACACTACTTCGAAAATATTCAGTAAATAAACATTATTGTCCTAAAGACTGCTTCTACCACATCACCACAGATCTCTAAAGTTTTATTTTAAGACTTCTCTTCAGTTGGGGAGCATTTGGGGTGCACTCTCTCCCAGGGCCATTAAAAATTAATTTATTCTATTTAGAATAGAATAGAGATAAAAAATAAAAAAAAATAAGAAAATTTAAAAAAAGAGAAAAGTAAAGCATCAACTTTGTGACTTTTTGGCTGTTTTGTTTCCTTGATTCTAATTAATGTTACTGTCCTCATGATGCACAAGGAAAAAAAGTCTCCATGTCTGCAATCAAAGGACATTTTCTTTGTGTTTTGTAGAGGTGCATCCCTCAGGCAGCTCATTATTTTTACGAATTGTAAATCAAGATTTTCTTCTGCTTCATTTGAACTAATGCCTTTTTTATTTTTTTACAAAAGAGAATAGCACAGAGAGGCATGGTTAAATCTGGCATGTTTGCAGAGTATTTATACACTTGTATCAATTCAAATGCAGGCATGTAAATGTCAGAAATGTCCGAGCAGCAGTAGGATATTGTGTTTATTCACTCTCGCTGATTCAATGCAGAATCAGGGTCAAAACATGAAACTAAGCTTTGTAGTCGAGACTATTATTAGACTAGATGGTGCATATCATAAATATTACATCATCAAGACTCCCTTCTGCTGGAACACTTCAAATCATCAATGATAAATTGTATACTCTCAGACACTTCACATTTTGTATTCACTGAATTGTATTCAGTGCAAAACCTGCACACCAGACTGCTGCAAAAATTATCTGAAAACAAAACACTAGAGCATAGAAAGTGGTCTTCAGTATTTCTCTTGGTCAACCCCTTCAGTCTATGTTTGCATCAAGTCTACACGGGGTCTTAGCTGGGAGCTCATGCGTTGATTACGAGACAAGATCGCTCTGGATCCACCACAACATGTGACCCTCGCTCTCCTGGGAGGTAAAGAGAACCAGTCTTTTATCTTCAAAGAGGGAAAGAGCAAGATGTACCATAAAGGTTAAACCAGATCAACACCTCAAAGATCTCAACCTCTCAGCTATACCAGAATTGAGAGATGCACAGGAATCTTAAGACACACCAGTATGTTTCTCAGACGTTATACCTCTGATTTTACTCTCCCTCCACACAAAGAATTCTTACACAAGGAGGTACTAATATTTATCAAACTGATGCCGGATTAAGCTCCATCCACAAAGAAAAGAATAACCATTATTTTAGCCACTACATCAACATTACTCATCATGGGGGTGGGGGCACGGATTCCGACAGCTGGAATGTGTGCCGTCGGATTCTGTTCCCCCCATGTTACTTACACAATGAGGTTCTAATATTTTCAAAACTGACAGCAAACTCGTCGGTGCTGATGGTCTCGTGGGTTGGTACGACCCGAGTTTGAGTCCCAGATCATAAGATCTTTCTCTAGATACCGTCCCCATCTCTGTCTGCCACTTTGCTTTTTGTCTACATACTGTTCTATCATAATTAAAGGCTAAAATGGCAAAAAAAAAAATATATTTAAACTGATGCAGGTTAACCCTCTGGGGTCGGCGGTATCGCCGGCGATACCAGCTAACTTTTTTTCTTATCAGTGCAAAAGAGACTCAAAATACTCTGTTGATTTTGATCTTACATATAAGTGTTATACACCATTCTGTTAAATGTCTTCTTTTATTTGTGTACACTCATAATAAAAACAAAATGCTGTGTTTTTCGTAAAATAAAGAAAATAAACATGATGCCCGTTCTGCCGTTTCTCTCAATGTGAAGTTCATTCTGAAACGCGACAGAAAATGATCTGTAACTCAGCTTATGTTTGTCAGACAGACTTGAAGTGTATGTCTTTACAAAGCTTGGAATCTCTATTTTTAAATGATGTAAATTATTTTAAAAGCAAATATTCTCTGTTTAAGTAATCAGTATGAAAGCAATGATATGTACAGTTCCCCTTCAGGGACTACCGCTGCGTGTAATCGCAGTGGGAACGCCTCCAGCGTAGTGCGTCTGAAGCACGAATGAAATCAGTCAATGGAGAGAATGAGCGTCACAGCCAGTGACGTCATCGACCAGGAAACTATAAAGCACCCCAGAATCATAAGCACGCCAGCTTCTGTTACTTCAGCAGCGTTCTGTGTGTGTTTGAACTGTCTATATATCTCTATATATTACGAGTATGAGCCAAAAGCAAATGACGAGCGAGCCTCATTTTAGGAGATGCGTTCCCCCCTGTACTAGATACGTTACAGGCGGGGATTCGCATCATCTATGTGTGGTTTGTTTGGGAGTGCAGCATGCCCAGTCAGCTCTCGAGGGGGCTGATTGTGAGCATTGTGAGGACCTTGCGCTCTCGCCGATCGCTCTTCGAGGAGGGCGGTTCGGTGCGCGCTCCCCGCGGCTCGGGTCCCGCTTCTGTTGAGGCAGAGCGGAGGCGCATGTCGTGGGGATCGCAAATGGATCTCACCGAGGGGTTTGAGACGGGCCCCGCCCTATCTCAGCCTTCACCAGAGAGATCCACTGCCTCTATCCCGGCTGTGGAAGCGCGGTCCTCCACTACTTCTCCCCGGGTTGAGGCACATATTGTTCCGGAACTTCAGCTATCCAGTTCTGAGGAGCTGGATGTTGAAAGCTTCGGATCAGAGGAGGCTGGGGCTTCGTCATTCCAGTCTCCACCCGATGATGAGCTCGTTAATGTGCTTTCCCGTGCTGTTGAAAAGCTCAGCATTGAGTGGCCATCTGATAGGCAGGAGTCTCATATTAACCCCCTGGGGTCGGCTATCGCGCCGGCGCGATAGTCTCGCTTTTTTTCTTATCAGTGCAAAAGAAACTCAAATAACTCCGTCGATTTTTGTCATACAGGCAAGTGTTATACATTTTTAAAACTGTTAAATGTCTTCTTTTTTTTTGTACACTAATAATAAAAACAAAAAGTTGTGTTTTTCGTAAAATAAATAAAAAAAAAACATGATGCACGTTCTGTCTTCTCTCTCAATGTGAAGTTCATTCTGAAACGCGACATAAAATGATCTGTAACTCAGCCAATACTTGCCACCCACACATGAAAGTAATGTCTTTACAAAGTTCGAAGTCTTTTTTTTTAAATGAAGTAAATCATATCAAAAACAAATATTCTCGGTTTAAGAAATCCGTATGAAAGCAAGGACATGTACAATTTCTCCAGCCCGAGCTCATTAACTTTAATTTGACCACACCCCCACGCGTGCAGCTGTTCTCATTCAAATGATCCACGTGAAGGAACGCAGAGCTGTTAACGCCCTCATCAGCTCTAAACAAAGAATCAGCGAGTCCAGTATTTCTCTACTTTTCATCAGTTTGGAAGACTGCTTGTGCTGTGGATTTACCTTGGATTTACCTAAGAAGGACACATTTTTATTATGAGAACAATTTTTAAGGTAAGAGACATAATAGTAAGTGTTTTATTGTTGCATAAACTTTACATTGTAGCTACTAAACTCAAACTGGTGCAGCCTAAAATGTTATGAAATGAGATACAAGTAGGCCTATGCTAGTATGAGTGTTAATTCTAATATGGTGAATATTTTAATGTTTAGACCTGTGTTTACTGTTAAATACTGTGTTTGTGGATATCTGCTCAAACGTAGATGTATAATGTAACAACAATGTTTCATAGTTTGGAGAGGCTCGATCGCTGCACGCGCTGAGTTTGGGTCTGAGTCACGCTGTGTGTTTGAAAAGCAAAACACGCCACACATTAGGCTTCACGACAAACTCATCTCATTTCATAACGAATAGAAATATTTGAAGTAACATATGATAAATAATATATGTTTGTCTAGTGTAGTGTTACTGAAAAGTGTTCATTTTTAACGATTTATAGGCTGCCTGCTATCTAGGCTATTGTTATTATTTTATGCAGCCCTACACATGCCTATATACAAGGCACAACAAACTAGGTGTTCCTATATATATTTACAAAATACATATACATATATACACTGCCGTTCAAAAGTTTGGGGTCGGTAAGATTTTTAATGTTTTTAAAAGAAGTCACTTATGATTAGATTATTTTTCAGATAAATGCTGTTCTTTTGAACTTTCTATTCATCAAAGAATCCTGAAATAAAAATGTAAATAACTGTTTTCAACATTGATGATAATGAAAAATGTTTCTTGAGCATCAAATCATCATATTATACTGATTTCTGAAGGATCATGTGACACTGAAGACTGGAGTAATGATCACAGGAATAAATTACACTTTACTATATATTTACATAGGAAACAGCTGATTAACATTGAAATATTATTTCACAATATTACTGGGTTTGTTTTGTATTTTTACTCAAATAAATGCAGCCTTTGTGAGCATACGTGACTTCTTTTAAAAACATTAAAAATCATACCGACCCCAAACTTTTGAACGGCAGTGTGTGTGTGTGTGTGTGTGTGTGTGTGTGTGTATATATATATATATATATATATATATATATATATATATATTGTGTGTGTGTATATATATATATATATATTTATATGTGTTTGTGTGTGTGTGTGTGTGAGTGAGTGAAAAATCTAAAATGTATTCCCAGAATCGTGCAGCTCTATAATTTGTCTTGATATCAACATGTTTACAGGTGTTTATTTATTTATTTTTAGAAAGGGACCAGATGCCACTGGATGAGTCCTGCTGACTTCAACATTCACATTATCAGGAATCAATCAGGTTCAGTCACACCCACTGCACAAAGATCACTATCACCTGAGTATTAACCACCTGCACCTGTCATCTAATCCAGCACCACTGAGCACTACAAAAGAGCACACTTCTCATCCAGTCTCCGTCGAACCTTGAACTAGGAACTGACCTGCTAACTTTCTCTCTGTGATTCCCAGATTCGCATACTCAGCTGTTCCAGTGTGTCACCACAGAATTCCAGCAAAAGTACTTACCTACTGCTTCTCTCCCAAGACCCCACGCTTCCTCCTGGATGCTCCCCGATTCTCCTGTGATCCTTCCATGTGTTTTCCGTTTGGCACATCCTTTCTACATCCAAGCATATCTCTGCAAGATATCATCACACTATCATTCCTCTGCTAATCATATCCCGCATCTGTCCATTTCATCTGAGGCTCACCTGCCATTCTACTATTAAAGCTTTCTGAATCCAATTTACCTTGTTGTCCTCGTGTATATCCTGACAGAAGGTTCGACCTAAACCGCCATGGATTCAGAAAATCCCGCTCCAGTGAGAAATCCAGCCGAAATTCCTATGCCTGGGTTTGACGAGCGCGGAGCGACAGCCAATCCCGCTTCCGCATCTGCTGCTTCATTTCCGTGGTGTGTGACAAGCCCCATGGTAAAACCAACGCCCTTCTCAGGCAAGGAGGAGGATTGCAACGGGTTTCTCCTTCAATGTTCCCTAGCGCTAGAGGTACAGCCATATCATTTTCCTACTTAACGCTCAAAAATCTCCTTTGTTATTTCATTACTCACTGGCAGAGCACTGCAATTGGCCGAAACCATCTGGAATCAGGCCGGTCCAGCCACCAATACCCTCCAGACTTTCATAACCCATTTCAAAGAGGTGTTTGGCCGTCCTCTAGGCGATTCATCCACCTGTGAACAGCTCTATCATCTACGACAAGGTACAAGTTCAATCACTGAATATTCTTTGAAATTTAGAACCTTGGCTGCGGCAAGTGGATGGAATGAGAAAGCGCTCATCACTACCTACCGGCAAGGGTTAAATCCCGCTCTTCGATTGCAACTTGCAGTATATGATGATAGTGTTGGTTTAGAGAAATTCATCCAGTTCTCCATCCGAGTGGCTCGACGTGCTCAGAACTGTTATCCTGAGAATCGACAACCAGTACATCCTGTTTCTTTTCAATCATTGGAGAGTCCCGTGGCAAACGATACAGAACCTATGCAGATTGACATCACCCGTTTGACTGTCTCTGAAAGAGCCCGACGGATGTCAAATCATCTTTGCCTGTATTTTGGAAAAAACACCAATTATATCAGCGTCTGCCCTGTCCGACCACCACGTCTCCTGGTGAGTTTTTTATCCACTAGTACCCTTAGTGTTGCTCCATTATCCGCTACAGTGTCATTGATTACTGCTGATGCTAGTATTTCAGTTACAGCCCTCATCGACTCTGGGTCAGCGGGTAATTTCATCTCGAGCGACCTCTGCAGGCAACTTCAACTCCCGAAGACCCACTCTCCAACCCCGTTCACCGCAAAATCAGTGACGGGAAAAGCCCTGAATCCCGGGTATGTGAAATATCAAATCAAGCCCATCACATTACAAGTAGGGTGTTTACACAAAGAATCATTCACTCCTCTGATACTTGAAAACTCCACGGCAGCAATAATTCTGGGTAGACCCTGGCTCATACAACACAATCCTGTAGTTTGTTGGAGGAAGGGAGAAATTCTGCAATGGGGGTCAACATGTTTCTCTACTTGTTTTCCTGAACTTCCCGAGCCGGTTTCCCCCTCTCCAGTGAATATTCCCATCGCTGTGACATCCATTGAAAGCCCTCGGGAAAAACAGTCTACAGACATTCCTTTCTGTTACTCCACGTTCGCCGATGTCTTCAGTCCCGAAAAAGCCTCCCATCTTCCACCACAGCGACCCTGGGATTGTGCGATTGACTTAGAGCCAGGTGAATCGGTACCCCGAGGTCATATTTACTCTCTTTCCATCCCTGAACAACGAGCCATGGAGGAGTACATACAGGAAGCCTTGAAACAGGGATACATTCGCCCATCCACCTCTTCAGCAGCCTCCAGTTTCTTCTTTGTCGCCAAGAAAGACGGAGGATTGAGGCCCTGTATCGATTACCGCGCACTGAACAAAATAACCATCAAGTTCCAATACCCCCTTCCTCTGGTTCCCACCTCTCTTGAACAACTAAGAGGCGCACGCATCTTTACCAAGTTAGATCTCAGAAGTGCGTATAACCTTATTCGAATCCGCGAAGGGGACGAATGGAAAACTGCGTTCATTACCCCATCTGGCCACTATGAGTACCTCGTTATGCCATATGGATTGGTCAACGCCCCTTCTGTGTTTCAAGATTTCATGAATGAGATACTCCGTGACTTCCTGAACAAATTTGTGATTGTCTACATTGACGGCATACTCATCTTTTCTCCCAACGAAACTGTCCATCGACACCATGTCTTTAAAGTACTCCAACGTTTACGAGATCATTCCCTTTTTCTCAAGGCAGAAAAGTGTACATTCCACCAAGAGACTGTCCCGTTCCTCGGTTATGTCGTCAGCAAACATGGAGTGAAGATGGATGACGGGAAAGTCACAGCAGTCACCTCATGGCCAACACCTCAATCCATAAAATAACTCCAACGATTCCTGGGCTTCGCAAATTTTTATCGACGTTTCATCAACAACTACAGTACCATAACCTCTTCACTCACCTCTCTCTTAAAGGGAAAACCTAAGTCCTTAATCTGGACTCCCGAGGCAGACACAGCATTCAACATCTTGAAACAGGAATTCACCTCTGCACCCCTTCTACGTCATCCTGATCCAAACCTTGCCTTCATTGTGGAAGTCGATGCCTCCACGACCGGAGTCGGTGCCATCCTGTCTCAACAGCAGGAAGATACCATCAAACCTCTCCCTTGTGCATTTTTCTCCAAGAAGTTATCTTCAGCAGAACAAAACTATGATGTGGGAAACCGTGAGCTTCTCGCCATCAAGCTGGCGGTGGAGGAGTGGAGACATTGGCTCGAGGGTGCTCAACATCCATTCACAGTCCTTACTGACCATAAAAATCTGCAGTACCTCAAAGAAGCCAAGAGGCTGAACCCGAGACAAGCCTGTTGGGCCCTTTTCTTCACCCGTTTTCATTTCCACATAACCTACCGCCCAGGATCCAAGAACATCCGTGCCGACGCTCTCTCCAGACTTCATGCTCCCCCAGATCTCATTGAAGAACCTGAATCGATCTTACCAACATCGGTATTCATCAGCCCGATCCTTTGGGATATTGATGACCAGATCCAAAGAGGCACACGACGAGATCCACCTCCACCTGAGTGCCCAGCCAACCTTACCTATGTCCCACATGAATTTCGTCTACCACTTATTGAGTCTGCGCATTCCTCTGTGGGTACAGGACATCCCGGAGCCACACAAACGTTTAATCTCCTTCAACCACGGTACTGGTGGCAAAAGATGAGGGGAGATGTAAAACGCTTCATCCAAGGATGCCAAATCTGTGCTAAATCCAAGGTTCCACGCCATTTACCAACCGGGAAACTCTTACCACTCCCTGTCCCTCAGCGACCCTGGTCACATCTGGGGGTAGACTTCATCACCAATCTACCATCATCTGGAGGTAACACGTGCATCATTATCATCGTGGATAGATTCTCTAAGGCTTGTAAATTGATTCCATTACCAGGACTCCCCACGGCCCTCAAAACCGCAGAGAATCTTTTCAACCAGGTGTTCCGTCATTTTGGCATCCCTGAGGATATTGTATCCGATCGTGGTCCCCAGTTTATATCTCGGGTCTGGAAGGCTTTCTTCTCTCTCCTTGGGGTCACGATCAGTCTAACATCTGGGTACCATCCTCAGGCGAATGGGCAAACGGAAAGAAAAGTGCAAGAAATAAACCGTTTCCTTCGCACTTTTTGCCAGAACCACCACGAGACATGGAGCCAGTTCCTCGCATGGGCCGAATAAGCCCAGAATTCTTTACGTCAAGGCACTACTGGACTAACACCTTTTCAATGTTTCCTGGGTTTCCAGCCACCTTTGTTTCCATGGTCCGGTGAACCGTCCGAGGTTCTCTCAGTTAATTACTGGTTCCGAGAAAGTGAAAGGGTTTGGAACGAAGCACATTGTCATCTCCAACAGGCGGTCAACAGACATAAGATGTTCGCAGATGCCCAAAGAGGTGAAACACCTACATATGAACCTGGTCAACTTGTCTGGCTTTCCACACGGGACATTCGTCTACGCCAACCATGTCGAAAGTTTAGCCCACGATACATCGGACCTTTCAAAATTCTCCACCAAGTCAACCCGGTCACATACAAGCTTCAACTCCCTCCTCACTTCAGGATTCACCCTGTGTTCCATGTATCACTGTTAAAACCTCACTATCCTGCGGTTCTCCCTCCTTCCACAGAACCTGATCCTGACATGCCCCCCATTGAAGAAGATCCCATCTACACTGTTCGTGACATCTTGGACTCCCGACGTCGTGGTGGTCGCCTAGAATACCTGGTCGACTGGGAAGGGTATGGACCAGAGGAAAGATCTTGGATTCCACAAGACGATATCCTTGACCCAACACTTCTCACTGAGTTCCACCAGCAGCATCCACAGCGACCAGCTCCACGATCTCGAGGCAGACCACCACGACGTCGGGGTCCTCAGTCCGCTGGCGCGGACCCTGGAGGAGGGGGTAATGTCAGGGATCAATCAGGTTCAGTCACACCCACTGCACAAAGATCACTATCACCTGAGTATTAACCACCTGCACCTGTCATCTAATCCAGCACCACTGAGCACTACAAAAGAGCACACTTCTCATCCAGTCTCCGTCGAACCTTGAACTAGGAACCGACCTGCTAACTTTCTCTCTGTGATTCCCAGATTCGCATACTCAGCTGTTCCAGTGTGTCACCACAGAATTCCAGCAAAAGTACTTACCTACTGCTTCTCTCCCAAGACCCCACGCTTCCTCCTGGATGCTCCCCGATTCTCCTGTGATCCTTCCATGTGTTTTCCGGTTGGCACATCCTTTCTACATCCAAGCATATCTCTGCAAGATATCATCACACTATCATTCCTCTGCTAATCATATCCTGCATCTGTCCGTTTCATCTGAGGCTCACCTGCCATTCTACTATTAAAGCTTTCTGAATCCAATTTACCTTGTTGTCCTCGTGTATATCCTGACACACATGAGTCTCTGTACATGAACATGGTAAAATGAAAAGTCAAACACCTTGGACATGACAGGTATGTAGGCTACTATGTTTCAGGAATGGCACAAAGGTGTGTGACTGTTTAAGTCTTTGTCTTTACATCAGTGTGTTTACTAATGTGCTTTTTGTCCTTTGTTGTGTATCTTTGGATTATGTTGTGTTGTAAATAAATCCAGACAATCTAAAAGCAATTCTTTTTTTTAATTTCTCCTCATTCTTTGTGCAAGGCTTCTCATGATGATAGGGCCTGATAGCCCCTAATAGGGCCATTAGGGGAGGGTCTTTGTCTTTCTCAGGTGTAAAATGCATTCATATTAATGAGAGATTAATTAGTATGAAATTTTATTTCATAAAAAATAAAATTTCCTCCTCGCATAAAGCTTTCTCACACAAAACACGTCATACAAATTTTGAATCAATATATTGTCTTATCTAAATGAGTATGCAGGATGATTTTCACATAGTTTTGGAGCAAATATTCTAGGCTACGTGATAGAATTTTCAAAAGTCTTGTGAAGAAATAATCACTATGGGTTTTATGACCTTATTTCAGTGACATTTGTTTTTTGTTTTTTCACAAACCACGCATAAACATTATTATCTTAAAAATGCAAACATGTACATACATGTTGCTCACATATTACGGTAGCCCCGTTTGTGCTATCAAGTGAATTTACACCTTTGCCATTAACATGTTTATAAATAACTGTAAAAAGCACAAATGTTAGAGCATGTCAGAACACCTCCAGGACCCAGAAAACACCTCAGACCTCAGAGGGTTAAAAGCAAACTTCACGATAGATTTCTGCCCACGAGCACTCAGCCCTCTCGCCGGTGTTTGCCTTTTTTCCCTGATCTTCACACCGAGGTGACGAAGACCTGGGTTAAACCTATGTCAGCAAGAATTCACACACACACTTCCAAAGTTTATTCAAATATTATGGGAGCTAAATCTAGTGGGTATGTGACGATGCCAAGGGCGGAGGAGATGCTCGCTAGATATCTCTCTCCCGAATCGGCATCATCGCTGAAAGCACTGGCTCTCCCCACCAGACCTTTAAAAAATACATTAGCGCTGGTGTGGAAGGCTTATTTGGCGGCGGGGCAGGCAGCCGCGTGCTTGCATACGATGGCTATTATGCAAGCTTATCAGGCTGATCTGCTTAAGGAAGCTAGCGAGCAGGGGGACATTTCTGTTGAGACGATCAATGAGCTCAGACAGACAGCTGATTTCGCTCTTCGAGCCACCAGGCAGACGGCCAGATCAATCGGTCGCTCTATGGCAGCTCTATGGCCACAGAAAGGCATTTATGGTTAAATCAAAGTAAAATGCTAGAAAGAGAGAAATCTGTTCTGTTAGACGCCCCTGTATCCCCCGTGGGTTTATTTGGTGATGCTTTGCATTCTGTTACTGAGAGATTCCAGGAAGAAAAAAGACAGTCAGCAGCGTTTCAGAAATTTATTCCCCTTAAAGTGAAAATTCCTGGGGCTGCTGGGCGAGGGCAGCCTCAGCCGCCGAGTAGTTCTTTTAAAAGAGTGCAACAAAAACAGAGTGTTGCGTCTCGTGCCCCCCCCACAAAATTGGAGGGACGAGGCGGGACGCTCTCAGACGCGGTCTTCGCGGGGCAGGGCTGATCTGAGGACAGTCATTGTCGCCAAGAAGGCCGCGTCGAAAAATTCCTGACGCGTTCAACGCCAGGACTCTGGAGCTGGTCCCCATCGTGAAAGACTTGAGTACACCTCACAAAACCACGGTGCCCTATCTTTCCCGGTGCCCTCAGGGGTCTGTTCTACTAACCCTGCCGATCCAGGGCGTAGAGAGACTCGGCGAGCGATTTCCCGAGGGACGTTTGCCCCCTGCGAGGAGGGCTGCGGAGTGCCCAGACCAGCTGTTCCCTGCTGGTGCGCCGCTACAGGGCGCTGCGTCTGTCACTCGGGATGTTCAACCAGAGGCCAGCCTCGCAAGGCTGGTTCCCTTAGTAGAGTTTCTGGCGGAATGGAAAAGTTCTTCCCTATGTATCTCAGTTGGTCCTGAATACTATAAAAAACGGGTACGCTATTCAGTTCAGAACGCGTCCACCTCGGTTCAGAGGGGTTCTGCCCACAGCAGTGGGCCCCGTGCAGGCTCTGGTATTAGAACAGGAGGTAAAAACTCTGCTGCTAAAAGGAGCTATAGAGCGGGTTCCTCCCCCCAGCAGGGAGTTAGGATATTACAGCCGGTACTTCATCGTTCCAAAGAAAGATGTGGGGTTGCGTCCCATTTTTGATATGCATCTCTTAAATCGCACTGTAGGGAAGCTCAAGTTCAAGATGCTCACTCTCAAACAGATCGTGTCACAAATCAGATCCGAGGACTGGTTTGTCACGATAGATCTAAAAGACGCTTACTTCCATGTATCTGTCCTCCCTCAACACAGGAAGTTCCTGAGGTTCGCTTTCGGGGGCGAAGCGTACCAATATCGTGTTCTTCCGTTCGGCCTAGCATTGTCAACCCGAACATTCACAAAGTGTATGGATGCGGCTATAGCCCCGCTAAGGCTACAGGGCATCCGCATTCTGAACTATATCGACGATTGGTTAATTCTAGCTCAATCGGAACAACAGGCGGTTCGGCATCGAGATGTCGTTCTTGTCGTGTTTTCTGGGCGTAGATTCAAGCGACACATTGTAGAGCAACAGAACAGCTTCTTTATTCTTCTACGTTTTTTTATCTCCCTCCCTGTAAGCACCAATAGCTCCCCCTACATCCTGTTAGGCCCTTCACAATAAAACAGATTACACCACATCCCCCTTTCTATGAGATGAATACAAACTTAAATGAACATTTACTGCATGAAAGAAAACTCTTTTTTTTTTTTTTTTTACCTTTTACAAATTATGGAACACTTTTTCTTTTTTTCTTTTTTTACTTAACTCTTTTGTATTCACAAGTCCAGTCTTTGAGGTTTAACAACAACTCTACCAAGCCTAGTTCTGACGGGACCCGGGGTAGCAGCCTTTGGAGTCCTAACTACAGACTCTGAACAGTTTGGTGTGATCCTGGCGCCCTCTGTAGGTCTGATGGGTGTGCTTGGAATTTGTACCTTTGTAGTGATTTCAGGCAATGGCAATAGATGATGCCTATTCCTCCTGATGACTCCTGAAGGACTCTCTAGGACATATGAGCGGGGTGTAGAATGAGGTGAGATGACAGTCCCTTCACTCTTGGTGTCTGTGATCCACACCGATTGTCCTGGTGATAATTGAGGAAGATCTCTCACACGATGTCTTTTGTTATACACAATACTGTCCTTTAGTCTCCTCTCTCTCTCCCTTTTTTCCACCGTAGCCTCGTTTGGCAGGCTGGGAATGAGCAAAGAGGGAAGCTGGGGTACTGGCGTGCGAAGTCTCCTTCCCATTAGTAGTTGCACTGGGCTGTATCCATTAGCTAATGGGGTCGTTCTGTAAGCTAAAAGAGCAAGATATGGGTCTTTCGCTTTCTTTAGTAGTCTTTTCACAGTTTGGACATGACGCTCAGCCTCACCATTGCTTTGTGCAAATCTTGGGCTGCCGGTTACATGTCTGAAACCATATGCTGCTGCAAAGTCTTTGAACAGCTGGCTTGAGAACTGAGGTCCGTTGTCGCTGTAGAAAAGCTTTGGAATGCCATGTCTGGAAAAGATGGACTTTAGGTGTACTATAACATCCTCTGATCTCGTGGGCGTCAGTTTAGCCATCTCCACAAATCTGGAGTAATAGTCCACCACAAGTACATAGTTACTGTTATTGAGAGTAAAAAGACCAGCTCCATGGTCTTTCAGGGAACTCACTGGGTATTAAAGGCTCCACTGAGTTGGCATGTTCTTTAATGCATATGGTGCAGTTTTTCACCAATTCGTTGATTTGGCCACTCAGACCAGGCCACCACACTGTCTCTCTAGCTCTCTCTCTGCATCTAGACATTCCCTGATGTCCCTCATGTAGGGCTACGAGGACAGAGTTGCGCATAGTGGCAGGAATCACAAGTCTGGTGCCTTTCAGTAACAGTCTGAGGGGTTTTCTGGGTCCTGGAGGTGTTCTGACATGCTCTGACATTTGTGCTTTTTTCAGTTATTTATAAACATGTTAATGGCAAAGGTGTAAATTCACTCTATATAGCACAAACGGGGCTACCGTAATATGTGAGCAACATGTATGTACATGTTTGTATTTTTGAGAGAATATTGTTTATGCATGGTTATTGAAAAAACTAAAACTTAAAGTGTCTGAAATAAGGCCACAAAACACATACTAAATATGTGTCCACAAGACTTTTGACTAATGGGCATTGTTGCCTAGAGTTTTTGCTTCGAAATGATCTGAAAATCATCCTGCCTAATCATTTAAACAAAACAATACATTGATTTAAATTTTATGAGACACCTTTTGTTTGGAAAGGCAATATGCGTGGAGGCGTGTTCACACCTGAGAAGACAAAGGCTGGATAATGTACCACATACATAATAAGCTGCATATTAATTAGCTTCACACAGATGTGTCACAGGATCCCAAAGAATGCAAGGACAAAAGAAATTATCTATATATACATATTTTACAATTAGAAATTGTAACCAATTAAAAATAGGTTACAATTACAACAACAATTACAATTTTAACAATATTTCAAGTGTATTCTTCCTTTGTAAAAAGTATACATTTTATCATACGTATTAAAAAAGGTAAGGATTCATTAGTTTGAATATTGGAACAAACACTATAATAACATCTTAGTTGATAATTCAATATACCTACTTTATTTTTGACAAAACATCATACTATAGTATATTTAACATGAGCAGAAATTGGTGAACAAAAGCGTACCTATGCGGGCCTGTGCCGTTCATTCATCATTTAGCCTACACACAGACACGCAATTCATATTTAAACTCTTTAAATTCTTTTTGCGGTTTATAGACACTATTCAATATCGCGATTAAAACAAAGCACTTAAGGCGAGACACTGCAGGTGAATAGGATAATTTTTTTTACTTACAGATATCACCATGAAACTTTACCAGTCGATTACTCACATAAATAGGAGAACAAAATGTATTGCAAGTTTTGTGTAATTTTATGTTTAGATATGCTAATCAGGCTATATCTAATTAAATATGCGCTAATTTGCATATATTTTGAAGTGACAAATCTGACCATTGAAAAAAACAAGGTTCAAAATTATTTTTGCATTTTGTTGATATATTCAATGAAAAGACATTTTCAGAGGGGATTATGAATATCTCCTTTTGTTACCCTGTAAATCAGAAAATACTGCCAATAGCCTTAAAAAATTGATTTCCGCCCTATTTTTAGGCATAAAATGTCATATAAATCAGGCCAAGAATGATATATCAACAAATCCCTCTGAACAAACCTTCACAGTATAGTTAGGAATAAGACTGTAAAGATTGGTGTATGTAGGTGCTACAGAAGTGGAAAATCGTCACTAGAAGTGTGAGAAAAAACTCATTTTGAGAAAACGGCCTTTAAAGATTTGTATGGCAAAATTCCACTAATTTCTATTGAAAGCCATGAATTACAGACAAAATATGCTTTAGGTCCAAGTAAAATCCATGTATCACACTGTTTAACATGCAAAACTCATTATTGCTTCATCCATCACTGATCATAACATCCAAAACAACACATCAAAACAACATATCACCAGTACATCACACAGGTGAATATGTCTCTGCCTGACGTACTCACAACCACTTTAGGATCCCACAATTACAGATTTGTTTAGTATTATATAGTAATTATATTATACAAAAACTGAAATGTGCTGTGTAATTTAATTGTTTTGTATATATAGTGTGTAAAGTATAGTATATGTGATGTATGTATATAATGGCAGAGCGCGTCACGTGACGACTCTGAACGAATCATGTTGTCAGAAATTGGAATCAGCCAGTGAGATTGCGCATTTCGAGTTAAATCGCCCGTTTTACTTCCATGATTGGTTGCTGATAAACAGGAAATTACCATATTTGGACCTGACAGTGTTGCGCAGGAGAGAGAGAGCTTTCTAACGGTGTGTGTGATTACAGTGTGCAGATCGCGATCGCAGAGCAGCATGTTGATTTAGAATGCCAACTTCTGAGGAATTTAGGCGAAATCTACACACGCAAACAGACAAATTGTAGCAAAATAAAGATATAAATGTGTATTTTGGACTTTTTTTCAGCACAAGTCTGAAAGAAGACATGCTATTGAAGACAAATATCCCAAAATCTCAAAATTGACCAGTAAAAAAAAAACGATGTTTTTGCCTGCCGTGTCTCGCCTTAAGAATAAATGACTTACTACATCAGCTGGATACGTTGCTCCTCGAAATGAAACTACCAGCACTTCTGGTACATTTTCCAGGGTTATTAAATAGTATTATTCCTCACAGGGTAGGGATACGCTGTGTTCACAGCGGTAGTAAGAAACTTACTAAACATGATTTTATAAACCAGCTGGTGGGCGTTGGCATGTTTGCATGGCTTGCCTTAGATCATTTGCATTTGAATACCGCGCGCTCTCCGTGGGCGTGGCACATTAACGCGTAATGAGGTATAATGAGCTGGAAAGAAAAATACTGACATCTCTCTCTTTTCATACAGATTACATAAACTGAGAATATTTGTTTTTTTATATAAATTACTTCATTTAAAAGAAGAGAATTTCAGCTTCATAAAGAGAAATCTCTCGTATCTCTGTGACAAGTATTGACAGAGTATTGACATTTTTCGGACGCGTTTCAGAATGGACCTTACCGACAGAGAGAAGGTAAAACGCACATCATGTTTATTTTTCTTTATTTGACGAAAAGCACAACACTTTGTTTTTATTGTGAGTACCCACAAAAAAAAAATAGACACTTAACAGGATGTAATGATGTACAGCACTTATATGTAAGATCAAAATCAAAAGAGTAATTTGAGTCTCTTTTGCACTGATAAGGAAAAAAGTGAGCTGGTATTGCCGGCGATACCGCCGACCCCAGATGGTTAAAGTTTCTCTGTGTGGCCAATATGCTTTGATTGGACCTGTGAGATGGCTGTAATCTGGCCAGCCTCTCTGACACAATGACATGACTTCAGAACATGTGATGTCTGTTTTTAGTTGTTCTTTCAGTTGTGTGATGTACGTCGAGCTAGCAGGTAGGCTTCTGATTATTTCATTGACGTAGATGTTTGTGTCAGCCAGTAATTCTGCTGTAGCATTAGAATTTGAATCTAGCTCAACAGGAGCGCGTGACAGTGTGTCCGCTGTGAAGAGTGCTTTGCCTGGAATGTGTGAGATGGAGTAACTGTACCTCCTGAGCCTGAGGCGGAACCGCTGGATCCTGGGTGGAAGCTCGGTTAGGGCTTGTTGTCCCAGCAGACTGACAAGTGGCTTGTGGTCAGTTTCTAAGGAGAAGTGTCTCCCGATGAGAAAGTCTTTAAATCTTTCGCATCCCCACATCAGTCCAAGCGCCTCCTTCTCCACCTGTGCATACCTCTGCTCTGTCTCAGTTAAGGAGCGTGATGCATATGCGAAAGGTCTCCACTGCACCCCTTCTTTTTTAAATAGAACTGCTCCAAGTCCATAGGATGAGGCATCTGCAGACAGCTTAAGTTCTTTGTTTGGATCGTAGAGAGTGAGCACAGGAGTTGACGTCAGTTCACTTTTCAGCTGATCAAATGCATTTTGTTGTGCATCGCTCCAAACCCACTGTTTTTTCTTTGAAAGCAGATCTCTTAGGGGCTTATCTTTTCCAGCCAGTCCAGGAATAAATTTGCCTAACTGGTTGAGCATCCCAAGAAAGCTGCGCACTTCGCTGATGTTTGACGGCTCTTTCATCGCTTTGACCGCTCTGATTCTGTCCGGGTCAGGTTGGACTCCCTCTGCAGACAAAATGTGTCCAAAGAACTTTACCTCTTGTTTGCTTAGGTCACATCTCTCCATATTTAGTGTTACACCGGCCTCTTGCAGTTTGTGAAGCACTGAGTGAAGTCTGACATTATGCTCCTGCTGGTCTTTTCCCCAAATGAGGATGTCATCCATGTGACAAACCACGCCTGGCAGCCCATTGAGAATCACTGACATTCTCCGCTGAAAATGTTCTGGGCCTGAGGCTATTCCAAAAGGAAGTCCGTTGAAATGGTAATGTCCAAAAGGGGTAATGAACGTTGTGTAGTGTGCTGACTCTGGTGACAATGGAACCTGCCAAAACCCTCTGTTTGTATCTAACTTACTGAAGACTTTAGCTCCAGCCAGGGATCCAAGTGTCTGTTCAACTGAAGGCAAGATGTACTTTTCTCTGCACACTGCTTCGTTGAGGTGAGTAAGGTCCACACAAATGTGCACTGAGTCATTTTTGGTTGGCACGGGGACCATACCTGAGCCTCATTCGGTTGGCTCTTCGACTCTGCTAATTACTCCCATGGACTCTATTTTTTCCAGTTCCTGTTTCACTTTTCCCAACAAAGGAATGGGGACACGTCTCGGTGTAGCCAGGGAAAAAGGTACAGCGTCAGGTTTCAGCTTTATAGTATAATGTTGCTGCATTAACCCCAAGCCCTGACACAACTTTAGGTAATTCTCCTTTAACACTTTCATGTCTATGCTATCTGCTCTAGACACAAGGTTTAGCTTGATACTTGCTGGCCTGCTTAACCCTCTGGGGACCAAGAACGTGCCGGCGCGTTTTGCTCGTTTTTTTTCACATAGCAGAAAAATAGACTTAAAGTACTACCGTCATTTCTGTTCATATAGAGTTAAGAAATATGAGAAAATAATCTGTTAAATGTCTACTTTTTTATGTGCCCACATACAATCGAAATAAAATATTGTGCTTTTGTAAAATAAAGAAAATAAACACAGTGTGCGTTCTGCCTCTCCGTCACCGTGAACTTTTTTTCTGGAGCACGTCTCTAAACATAAAAAAAACCCAGCAAATACTATTCACCCAGCCATAAGCGCGCGCTATTCAAACGCTAATATGTGAAGCAACACATTGAGACGCGTAAACGCCCATATAGGCTAAACTCTGTAAACACACAATATTTTTTAGTCAGATTATGATTCGTCTTGCGCGGCTATGAGGAATAATCCTGGGACCTTTACCACAGAACAAGTGCTGGTTTATTTTCACTTCGAGGAGGAGCAACAGATTCAGCTGAGAAGTGTGAGTGTTTTATGCTTGTGCTTTGTTCTAATCGTGATATAGAATAACGTTAGTGTCTGTAAACGGAAAAATAGCATACTGTTTAAATGTGAATCATGTTTCTGTGTGTGTGTGTGTGTGTGTGTGTGTGTGTGTGTGTGTGTGTGTGTGTGTGTGTGTGTGTGTGTGTGTGTGTGTGTGTGTGTGTGTGTGTGAATGAATGAATAAATGAATGAATGACCGCTCGCACTGTTACAGACAAAATAAAAGACAACATTGCGTTGACTAGTTTTGGATAAAGTTTTTACTCTAAAATAGACATCAAATAAGCTTTTGTTAGGAGTTTCTGCTCATATGTTAAATATATAGTATGTTTTGTCAATAAACTAATCAACTAAGATGTTATAGTGTTTGTTCAAATGCAAGCTATATCAAAATAATGAATCCTTAACTTTGAAATATGTATGATCAAACCAGGGCCGGCGCTAGCCATTTGGGTGCCCTAAGCACAAATGCTTGGTGGTGCCCCCCCAAATAATTATACACAGTAGGCCTACACACAAATATATCATGTAGACACAAACTTTTACTTTGGATGCGATTAATATTTTCCCAGCCCTAATAATTTGACAACTCTGTGAACATGAAAATATACAAACACTGAGATTGTGGGTTTTTTTTTTCTAATTGCAGTTTCACCAACAGATGTCGCCCTTGGGCCTTGGCCTATGAAACTCTTGAAAATGACCGCATTATCCGCATAGAACAACAACGAAAAAACTTATCTAAGCGGTCTAATTTGGCAAAATCACATCACGGTCAGTTGCAGGGTTTTTCTAAAGTTCACCTTACCAAGAGGCTGATAGACATTGTATTGAAGCGAAGAAATTACAATAGGGAACGTTCTGCACTAATCGCCTATGCACACATCTGTAACGTAATAGCCTACCTAGGGGGGAAATTAGCTTTATTTGTCATTCAAATATGATGATGAGGACCCCAACGATTGGCCTTCCTTTTCTTCTCAAACAAACTAACTGCATCTTTAACAGCCCAAGTTTAAAAATTTCCCGGGGGAGCTAAAGCCCTGGATCATTTGAACTACTAGCAATGCCCCCTGGACATGCATACACGAACATTTGTATTTAAAACATTGTCTTACCTGCAAGCGACGCGTCACGCGCGAGTATCATCCCGCTCGCTGTCTCTTCTTTTTCCTTTTTTCCGCCCTCCACTCTTGGTGCCTTTTCGAGGCCATGTCTGAGGTCGGTGTCTGCCAAATTTGACATTGATTGAGGCATAATCGAACAGACCACTGGGAGGTGGGGAAGGGGGGGCACCAGAGGGAGACCGGCACAGGAGATTCACCTTTTTCTCGACTAATTTGATCTAGGCCTATATTACTTTTCTATTGCTTTTGTATATTAACATGCTTTAGACATATTTTATTTGTTATTTATACTAGTAGCCTATTGTGATGATTTTTCACGACCCAGATTTTTTGGTGCCCCCCCAAGCACTTGGTGCCCTACGCGCAGTGCGTGATGTGCGTGTGCGGAGAGCCGGCCCTGGATCAAACTTAGACATTTATGGAAAAAGACAATTTTCTTTTCAAGATGTTTCCAACTCTAACTTTGAACTATGTGTGTGTGTGTGTGTGTGTGTGTGTGTGTGTGTGTGTGTGTGTGTGTGTGTGTGTGTATGTATATATATATATATATATTGTTCTTGCATTCTTTGGGGTCCTTGCATTCTTTCTCACACCTGAATGAAAGGCTCATTATTATGCAGGGTCTTTTGTCTTCTCAGGTGTGAACCAACTAATTATTCACAAAGGGGTTGGGCAGTTGACGCCCATTCGCATATTGCGTTGGCAAACAAAAAAATGTTTTTCACAATTTTAATCAATCTATTGTGTTATGTGAATGATTAGGCAGGATGATTTTCACATCATTTTGAAGCCAGAACTCGAAGCGACAACATCCATTAGTCAAAAGTCTTGTGGACACATATTTAGTATGTGTTTTGTGGTCTTATTTCAGCAACTTTAATTTTTATTTTTTTCAATAACCACGCATAAACATTATTCTCTTAAAAATAGAAAACATATACATACATGTTGCTCACATATTATGGTAGCCCCGTTTGTGCTATATTGAGTGAATTTACACCTTTGCCATTAACATGTTTATAAATAACTGAAAAAAGCACAAATGTCAGTGCATGTCAAAACATCCCAAGGGCCCCAAAAACACCTTGGTCCCCAGAGGGTTAACAGCGCTATGTGCAAATCTTTGATAACATACACATTTTCTTCTATTTCTTCTTCACCTTTACACAATGTTTCTCTGCACATACCCAATACATTGAGAGGTGTGCCACCTGGTCCAAACAATGGTCTATCTGGTTTGCATAACTCTGTCTCATTTTGATTTATACAGAAGTACATCTGGGCTGGGATAACTGAAACATCAGCTCCAGTGTCTATCTTAAATCTGACCTTGTGGTTTCTGATTGTAGGATCTGCATACCAAGGATCTGAACCTGTGTCTACAGAACCAAGGAACATGGGTGTGTCATTACATTTCTCTGTTTCTATCACATGCACAGATTTAACAGATTTACACACTTTACTGTAATGTCCTCTTTTACCACAAGTATGACAGGTCACATCTTTTGCTGGACATTGTCCTTTAGCACAGTGTTTCTCAACCTCTCCTGCAGGGACCCCCTGACAGGACATGTTTTTGTTTTAACCCTTAAATGGCACACCTGATTTAATTAGTCAGCTGCACATTAAGCCTTTAATTAATTGAATCAGGTGTGCCATTTCAGGGTTAAAACAAAAATATGTCCTGTCAGGGGGTCCCTGCAGGAGAGGTTGAGAAACACTGCTTTAGCATGTGCAGGGGTTTTACCACATCTGTAGCAGGATCTCTCATTTGGTGTTTTGGACTTTGTGTATTTTGGTTGACTTGGAGACTTGTATTTTGGATGCTGTTGTTTCCTATATTTCACTGACACAGCATCTATTTCCATGTTGCTTTCACCTCTGATGTCAGTTTGTTGCATTTTTTATGACTTCTGACTGCCGGGCTTGATTTACTGCTTTCTCCAGCGTCAAATCCTTGTCCATTTGAAGTCTCTCTGCTAAACTGGTGTCTCTGAGTCCCACGACAAGGCGATCTCTTATTAACTCAGTGTGCAGTGCCCCGTAGTTGCAGTTTTCCGCCAAAGCATAAAGCGCGGTGACAAACGAGTCAACAGTCTCATTAGCTAGCTGCACTCTTTGATTAAACCGGGCTCTTTCGTAGATAATGTTTTTCCTGGGCACGAAATATATGTCCAAAGTGTCTCTTACCGCTTGGTACTGTTGTCTCTGCACGTCCGATAAAGCTTGACCTCGAAGAATGTCGTCCGCTTCATCCCCCATACAGTAGATGAGCGTGTTTACCTGGTTAGCCTCTGAGCTAAGGTGCAGATTGCTGGCTAATCGGAATCTTTCAAACCTCCGTATCCACTTTTCCCATTGCTGAGGCTTAGAAAAATCAAATGCTTCGGGAGGCTGAATGGTGAATGTGGCGTTCGGGGTTGGATTAGCGTTAGCATTATTGCCGCTGTTTACTTGTAGCTGGGGCTATAGTATGCGAGGCTGCGTGTGCGGTGCGCTAGCTCCCGCTTCCTCTGTATCCGACATCTTTTTCTCAGGATAAAGTCTTTTTCACTCCCAGAACAGCTTACTTTCACTCCGCGGCGATTAAGCTCTTACTGCCGCCCGACTTCTGACACCATGTTGTGTTTTCTGGGCATAGATTGAAGCGACACATTGTAGAGCAACAGAACAGCTTCTTTATTCTTCTACGTTTTTTATCTCCCTCCCAGTAAGCACCAATAGCTCCACCTACATCCTGTTAGGCCCTTCACAATAAAACAGATTACACCACAGTTCTCTTGCTCACATCAAGAGATTGGGGTTGAGGCTCAACGCCAAGAAGAGTGTGCTTTCTCCATTACAGAGAACAACTTTTCTCGGTGTGGTATGGGATTCGACGACGATGCAGGCACATTTGTCACCTGCTTGTATTGCTTCGATTCTCGCCGCAGTAGATCAGGTCAAGCTAGGCCAGTCATTCACTGTAAAACAGTTCCAGAGACTGTTAGGCCTCATGGCAGCTGCGTCCAACGTGATACCTTTTGGCCTCTTGCACATGAGACCGTTACAGTGGTAGCTCAGAACAAGGGGATTCTCCCCGAGGGGAAATCCGCTCCGCATGATCATGAGTTTGCGACGGTGTCATCGCGCCCTGATCATGTGGAAAGACCCTTGGTTTCTGTCCCAAGGTCCTGTGTTGGGAGCTCCTTGTCATCGTGTAATGCTAACGACGGATACCTCTCTCACGGGTTGGGGGGCGATCATGAGTTGTCGCCCAGCTCAGGGTCTGTGGAAGGACCATCATCGTCTATGGCACATAAACTGTCTAGAGATGTTGGCAGTGTTTCTGGCTCTGAAACACTTCCTCCCAGACCTAAGGGGCCACCATGTTCTTGTCCGAACAGACAACACATCGGTGGTCTCTTATATCAACCATCAGGGGTATTTAAATCAGGGGGCAGACATCCTGTCGAGGCAGGGGCCGAGGCCCGGGGAATGGAATCTTCACCCCGAGGTGTTGGAGCTCCTATGGGAACATTTCAGTCATGCCGAGGTAGACCTATTTGCTTCCTGAGAGACATCACACTGTCCACTGTAGTTCTCTCTCAGCAATCCAGCCCCACTGGGGTTGGACGCGATGGTACATCCGTGGCCGAGGTCATGTCTGTACGCATTTCCCCCGATCGCTCTGCTCCTGGGAGTTCTGGAGAGGGTTCGCCGGGACGGGCTCAGTCTTCTGCTAATAGCCCCGTTCTGGCCGGCCCGAGTATGGTTTGCGGACCTAGTGTCTCTCCTCGACGGCTCTCCCCTGGAGATACCGATCAGGAGAGACCTACTCTCTCAGGCGAGTGGGTCGATCCTTCACCCCCGCCCAGAACTATGAAGGCTGTGGGCTTGGCCTCTGAGGGGGCCCAGCTCATAGATTCTGGTCTCTCGACTGAGGTCGTTGAGACCATCCTCCAATCAAGAGCTCCCGCCACGAGGAAGTTATATGCCGCAAGGTGGAAACTTTTCACCTCTTGGTGTGGAGAGCGCCAGCAGGACCCAGTTAACTGCCCGGTTGGTACAGTGTTGGAATTCCTGCAGGACCGTCTCTCCACGGGGTTATCCCACTCCACACTGAAGGTGTATGTGGCGGCCTTAGCTGATTACCACGCCCCTTCGAGTGAAGGTTCCCTCGGGAGACACCCACTTATATCTCGCTTCCTTCGTGGCACCTTGAGGCTGAGGCCAGCAGTTCGCACGAGGGTACCATCTTGGGATCTGGCCATTGTCTTAGAAGGTCTCTCCCTAGCTCCTTTCGAGCCCATCGAGGAAGTTTCGGAAAAGTTTCTTACTCTTAAGACTATTCTTCTTCTCGCTGTCTCATCTCTAAAAAGAATAGGTGACATTCAAGCACTTTTGGTGGCTCCCTCGTGCCTGGAATTTGCTCCTGGTATGGTTAAGGCCTTTCTCTGTCCGAGACCAGGTTATGTTCCTAAGGTACCAACTACTTCTGTTAGACCTATAGTACTGCAGGCTTTCTGTCCTCCGCCTTTTTTGATGTCAGACCAGGAGAAACTTAATTTGCTGTGCCCAGTTAGGGCTTTAGATGCGTATGTCCACAGAGCTGCCCTGTGGAGGAAATCAGAACAATTGTTTGTCTGTTTCGGGTCACCTAACAAGGGGTGTCCTGGGGTGTCCTCGGTGGTCGAGGCCATCTCACTTGCTTACATTTCGGCCGGTCAGCCTTCGCCGTTGGCTGTACTGGCCCATTCTACTAGGAACATGGCTGCCTCTAGAGCTCTTCTTTCAGGGGCTTCTCTTCAAGATGTTTATAATGCGGCAGATTGGTCCTCACTGCACACTTTCGTCAGATTTTATTCTCTTGATTTTAGCTCCACTCCTGGGGCTCAGGTTCTCTTGTCGGCTTGTGTTTCCTAATCACACACGACGGGGACTTGTTCGTATGGGGACGTGGGTATTGCGTTCCCACTGCGATTACACGCAGCGGTAGTCCCTAAAGGGGAACGTCCCGGGTTACGTATGTAACCCTAGTTCCCAGAGGGGTCGGACGCTGCGTGTCCTGCCATTCTCCGGCATCCCCTTGGATCGCTTGCTTCAGTAACATCAGAAGCTGGCGTGCTTATGATTCTGGGGTGCTTTATAGTTTCCTGGTCGATGACGTCACTCGCTGTGACGCTCATTCTCTCCATTGACTGATTTCATTCATGCTTCAGACGCACTACGCTGGAGGCGTTCCCACTGCGATCACACGCAGCGTCCGTCCCCTCGGGGAACTAGGGTTACATACGTAGCCCGGGACGTTTCTCAAACACGTCCTAATTAACTCTAATGTGACCACACCCACGCGTGCAAGAGCGATTGACATGCAAATGATCCACGTGAAGGAGCAGACCTGAAAATGCCCTCGTCACCTCAAAACAAAGAATCAGCGACTTAAGTAGCCTACTCCTCTGCGAGTTTGGAAGACTGTGTTTGTGCTGTGTTGTGCTGAGCACCCTGGATTTACATCAGCTAGAGCAGGAGTAGGCAAGTTCGGTCCTAGAGAGCCGCTGTCCTGCAGAATTTAGTTCCAACCCTAATCAAACACACCTGAACAAGCTAATCAATGTCTTCAGGATTACTAAGGCTATAGGCAGGTGAAGTTTTTTTCAGTGTTGGAATCAAACTCTGCAGGACAGCGGCTCTCTAGGACCGAACTTGCCTACCCCTGAGCTAGAGGAACGCGATTTGAAGATGAGAAAGATTTTTAAGGTAAGACATCCACTCATAATGTTATTGTTATATAAACTTTACATTGCGCAACTAGTCAAACTGGTGCCAGACTAAAATGTACTTTATGAAATGAGATTGGAGTAAAAACATGAAGCCTAATTCTAAATTTATATACATGTAGCCTACACGACAGGAGGATAATAAAACACAGCATGATATACAAGTATCTTATATGAGTGTTTACTCTAATATGGTGAATATTATAACGTTTAGAAAAGTGTTTACTGTTAAATACTGTGTTTGTGGGTATCTGCTCAAACATAGATATGTATATGTGGTAAAAATAATGTTTCATAGTTTGGAGCGGCTCGATCACTTCAGTAAATGTTCTCTACACGTGCTGTGAGTTTCAGTCAGTCGCACTGTGCGTTTGAAAAGCAAAACACGCCAAACAATAGGCTGATATCAGCATGTTCACAGTTGTTTCTCTCTTTTTTTTACAGGAACCAGATGCCACTGATGAGTCCTGCTGACTTCAACATTCACATGAGTCTCTGTACATAAACATGGTAAAGTGAAAAATCAAACACCTTGGAGATGACAGGTATGTAGCCTACTATGTTTTAGGAATGGCACAAAGGTGTGTGACTGTCCAAGTCTCTGTCTTTAGATCAGTGTGTTTACTAATGTGCTATTTTGTCATTTGTTGTGTATCTTTGGATTATGTTGTGTTGTAAATAAATCCAAACAATCTAAAAGCCATTCTTTTTAAAATGTCTCCTCATTCTTTGTGCAAGGCTCCTCATAATGATAGGGCCTGATAGCACCTAATAGGGCCATTAGGGGAGGGTCTTTGTCTTTCTCAGGTGTGAAAACCTATATATTAATGGGTGGTTTACGCCTCCTCGCATAAAGCTTTCTTACACAAAACGTACTCGGTTACTAACGTAACCTCGGTTCTCTCTAGAGAGGGAACGAGTACTGGGTAATATCTTACGCTATGGGAAAACCTCTTTTCCACGAGATATTGAAGCCAAAAATTATCCTTAATTTTGAATTAATGTAAAACGCTGTGCGGCAGCATGCAGACATAGGCAAGACGGCTCGCGCACCTATTGGCTGCCCTGCGGCAACAGCAGAAACCTATCGAGAGAGGCCCTGCGTGACGTGATACCCAATGGGGGCGCTTCGCGCCCATTTCGTCATGTCCTGCCAGAATAGGCGTGGCCTTGGCCTATAAATACGCTCGACAGGCTGATACAAACTGGTTTTCATCACTGAAGCGAACCAGCGCTGTTGTATGCACGGCAAGATACGCAGTACTCGTTTCCTCTCTAGAGAGAACCGAGGTTCCGTTAGTAATTGAGTACGTTCTCTTACGAGAGTATCTCTCGTACTGCGTAATATCTTACGCTATGGGGAACACAATGCAACACGCCGTGCGTACTGGGATCAGACACCAAAATCCCAAGGGCAGTAGCCCGGGGCTCATATGCGGTGATATGCATAATCATATGCATAATCACCGTAGACTCACAGAGAGTCGGAGAAGAGAGGCTACAAGCATCATTCCCCATGAAATAACATCCCACAGGAGCTAGTTATGTTAACAGTGTTTCACGCAGACAGGGTGAACGTGTTCAGCCTGAACTGGGTATAAGTACGGGTTATTCAACACCCATGGAGCTGTTCTATCGATCAGTGAGCGATGCACAAGCAAAAACTCAGCATTCTGCGCCGGCGCAGCGGGGCAGATAGTACTGAATTCTAGACCGACAGCAGCTTGGCCTGTAAGGCGGGAACCTCTAGGTTATAAAACCTTATAAGTGTAGACGGCGAGGCCCAGCCTGCCGCCATACAGATATCTTGCAAGGAAATCCCGCTAGACCACGCCCACGACGAGGCCACGCCTCTCGTGGAGTGCGCTCTGACACCCAAAGAACACTGCAGGCCCTTAGAAGTGTAAGCCAGCGCTATGGCATCGACTATCCATCTGGATAGGCTCTGTTTTGATGCGGCCAGTCCCTTGAATCAATGGTAGGTCGTTTTTCCCCAGTGACTGGCCAGACGTCGGTATTGCAAACGCCGCTATGGTCGCCACATATACTTTGAGCGTGGATGGGGTTCTGCCCTTATCCAACAGCTCCTGAAGGAAGGAGAGCACTTCCGTGACCCCGCAGTGTACGGGTGAAAAGCCCTGAGCTTGACACCAGGCAGAGAACACTGACCATTTCGAGGAATAGAGCCGTCTAGTAGACGGGGCTCTAGCCTGCGTGATCGTGTTTAACACTCCCTCCGGGAGGTTAGCGGGTACCTGTTGATGGCCCATGCATGTAGGGACCATAATTCCGGGCGCGGATGCCAAATCGAGCCCTTTGCCTGAGAGAGGATGTCTCTCCTCACCGGTATAGGCCACGGGGGAGTGCTGGTCAGCCGCATTAGGACTGGGAACCAAATCTGGTTCGTCCAGAGCGGAGCCACGAGCAGCACTGGGCATCCGTTTTCCCTGATTCGTTCCAGCACTTGAGGCAGGAGCGAGGCGGGGGAAAAATATAGAGGGGGCAGCGGGGCCATACGTGGGCCAGCGCATCCCTGCTCTTGGAGAAAAAGCTCGGACAGTGAGCATTCTCTTGGGGCGCGAACAGGTCCACTTGCGCTCTGCCGAATGTCTCCCACAGCAGTTGGACAGCGACCATTCCCCTGCTGAGACATTGTTTCTGGATAGACTGTCTGGTCCCAGATTCAGGCGACCAGGCACATGCGCTGCTTTCAGTGAAAGCAGGTTGTGCTGAGCCCAGACCAGGAGGCGTTCCGTCAGCCTGTAAAGGTTTCGGGACCTGACGCCGCCCTGGCGATTTATGTATGCCACCACTGACATGTTGTCCGACCGGACCAAGACGTGGTGGCCTTTTAACTGGGGACAAAAGCGCCGTAGCGCGTTGTCAACTGCCAACAGTTCTAGACAGTTTATGTGTAGAAGCTTCTCCCGTTCTGACCACTGGCCAAAGAACAGTCTGCCCTCGAGCAGCGATCCCCATCAGTGGGCACAGCTTGCCTTCTCTACAGATGCAGCTATCTCGTCGTCATAATGGCGGAGGCGGTGGCGCGCGGCGGCCGTTGTCCGTCAGTGAGCGACTCGATTGAAGCTGGTGAAGCTGGCGGGCGAACCGGCGAGCTTTCACGGGCTGGAGAAGACTCGGGGACCCGCTGAGTACGGCGCTATACAGCGCGGCACTACAGCGGGTGGGAGTGCAGACTCGGAGAAAAAATGCCAGGAGAGTCCTCAGAGTCACCATGGCAATAGCTCGCTCAGCGAGCGCGAGAGCTGCATGATCCTTACCCAGGCGGGAAACGCAGATGAAATGGCGGTCCCCGTCGCTGAGTGCGGCTCGGCACGAGCCACAGGAACGAAGCATCTTAAAAAAGTCGCAAAGGTGAACACACACTCTTAGCAGAGTAAAAGGATATTGACGCCGGAAAGCGTAGCAGGTACGGCGGCTGAAGGCGGCGAGGTGAAGGCCAGCGGCTTCAGGCTTGAAGGCTCATCCCGCAGAAGGCTTACAGTCAGATGGCGCGGCTTCTCACTCCGCATCCAGCGATGCAGTAGTGCTGAAGTGATGAAAATCAGTTTGTATCAGCCTGTCGAGCGTATTTATAGGCCAAGGCCACGCCTATTCTGGCGGGACGTGACGAAATGGGCGCGAAGCGCCCCCATTGGGTATCACGTCACGCAGGGCCTCTCTCGATAGGCTGCTGCTGTTGCCGCAGGGCAGCCAATAGGCGCGCCAGCCGTCTTGCCTATGTCTGCATGCTGCCGCACAGCGTTTTACATTAATTCAAAATTAAGGATAATTTTTGGCTTCAATATCTCGTGGAAAAGAGGTTTTCCCATAGCGTAAGATATTACGCAGTACGAGAGATACTCTCGTAAGAGAACATGTCTTACAAATTTTAAATCAATATATTGTCTTATCTGAATGAGTAGTCAGGATGATTTTCACATAGTTTTGAAGCAAATATTCTAGGCCATGTGATACAATTTTCAAAAGTCTTGTGAAGAAATAATCAGTATGGGTTTTATTACCTTATTTCAGTGACATTTATTTTTGTTTTTACACAAACCACGCATAAACGTCATTATCTCAAAACTAAAAACTTTTACATACATGCCAACATATTACTGTAGCAGAGTTTGTGCTGAATACAGTGTAATCAGACTTTAACCATGAAAATGTCACAAGTAACAGAAATAAGGACAAATGTCAGAGCATGTCAGAACACCTCCAGGACCCAGAAAACACCTCAGACCCCAGAGGGTTAAGTGTACTCCACACAAAGAATTGAATCAGCATCATTTAAGCCACAACATCAACATCTCTAATCATGGGGGTGGGGGAACAGATCCGACAGCTGGATTTTTTGCCATCAGATTCGGTTCCCCCCATGTTTCTTACACAATGAGGTTCTAATATGTATCAAACTGATGCTGGTTAAGCTCCATCCACAGAGAATAGAATAAGCGTAATAACCCCAGAAACCGACGGCATCGTCGACGACGCCACATGGCACCTCCGATAAATATTTATATTATTCGGTGACAGATTTATCGATTTTCTTACCGTTTTTTTCAGCAGAAAGCTAACGAGCTAGCCATCACGGGGGTGTCTTTGGTGTCTTTCTAGCCTTTACAGAAGGTTTTCTATCCAGCCTGGAACTTGTGCATCCTTTCGGAGTTTTTCAGCAATAAATCCAAACGCTTATATCCAAGTATGAGCCTCTTGATGTCCATAATTTATAAATATTCCGTCATTTTTGCTGCTAGCTCGATGCAAGCTGCCATTTTGGATATCACGTGATGTTTTCACGTGATGGTTGTTGACCAATTACAGGCTGATCCGTTGTAAACATTGGTGTGCGTCATCACGCACGAACCAAGCTCTGATATTGTGGAGAGAGAGACGCACGAAGAGACGCGCGTTTTACAGAGAAACACAAAGAAAAATGGATGTAAATCGAGCTCTGGCCTTTTTTGATGCCATGCAGGATGATGGATTTTCAGGAGAACAGAGCTTTTTGACAGATGAGGAACTAGATTACCAGGATAGACCCAGCTGAAGTGCCATTTATTTATTTACTGTAAAAAAGTATTATCAAATACAAATGAGTATTATAAATGTAGTATAAAAGTATAAAAAGAATATAATAAATAAAAGAATAAATAAAATAAATAAAATAGAAATGCAAAGCCTGTGATGTGGCCCTCTGTGTGATTGCTGATAGGAACTGTTTTGAGGCTTGGCACCAGTGAATTTCATGAGGCCCAAAACGCCTGGACTTCTTATGGAAAAATGTAAATAGTTTTGGTTCTGTACAAGTTATAATGTTTATTCCTGTGCTCCAGGACTCCAAAGACATGAACAAACTGTTTTACAGAGGAAATTTGCTTAGCTTTTATTTATTTGTGTGTGATTTCAATAAATATTTGAGTGATTCAATTTCCGATTTATTTTTTCATTTGTCTTTGTGGTCCCATAACTTATTTTTTCATTCAGGTGACATCAATGCAACACAAATATGCTGAAAGTTCAATTTGTCCTGAAAAAAAAGAGGTGTGTCAATTGTCTGTGCAAAAAAGGGTTGATGTTTTACAAGCTTTTTTAGTGAATAACACCAGACGGAAAATTTATTGTAAAAATACCCTTAGGTCTCTGAGGGTTAAGCCACTACATCAACATCTCTCATCATGGAGGTGGGGGAACGTATTCCGACATCAGGACTGTTTGCCATCGGATTCTGTTCCCCCCAGGTTTCTTACAAAATTAGTTCTAATATTTACAAAACTGACAGCGGCTATTTGATGTCGATAGTCTCGTGGGCAGAGCATTGACACATAGCACCATTGTGCTTGGTCCAACCCAAGTTTGAGTCCCAACTCACAACCTTTTCCTGATCCCGTTCCCATCTCTGTCTCCCACTTTGCTTCTTGTCTACATTGTCCTCCTATCATATTAAAAGGCAAAACCGGCAAAAAGTAAATCTTTAAACTGATGTAGGTTAAGCTCCCTCCACACAAAGAATTGAATCAGTTTATTTTAAGCCACTACATTAACTTTTCTCATCATTGGGGTGGGGGAATGGATACCAACAGCTGGATTGTTTGCTGTCGGATTCTATTTCCCCCATGTTTCTTACACAATGAGGTTCTAATATTTACAAAACCGACAGCAGCTGGTTGGTGCTGATAGTCTCATGGGCAGAGCATTGACACACAGCACCATTGTGCTTGGTGTGACCCGAGTCTCAGCTCATAGACTGATCCTGTCTCCCACTTTGCTTCTTGTCTAAAAACTGTACTATCATAATAAAAAGTAAAAACGCCAAAAAATAAATATTTAAACTGATCCAGGTTAACAGCTCAAAAAACAAGCCTGTCATCCTACACCAAAACAGTCAAAGTTGTTCACTTACTGGGAATCAATAGAATACTTAATAAGAAAATATGAGAATTGAAAACTGCTTGTGTTCAGTGTCTGCATTTAATTTGTTTATCCAAAAGGAAATCAGTCAGAAATAACAGAAATCAGTGATGATTTGCTGCTCAAGAAACCTATCTTATTATTATTAGTGCTGAAAATAGTTGTGCTGCTTAATATTTTTGTGGAAACATTAAAACATTTTTTTCAGGATACTTTGATGAATAGAAAGTAATAAAAAAAAAAGCATTTTCCGTGATTGAAACATAATTCGTGTGTAACATTTTAAATGTCTTTGCTAAATAAAACTATTAATTTATTTTCTTACATACCCGAAACTTTTGAACGGGAGTGTATAAACCAATACATTGTTCTTTGGGACACACACCAAATGGGTTCATTATTCACACTGTGCTCTTGTGTATACATTGTATTTGTAAAACAATTGTAAAACAATCACAAACACGATGATGAAAGTAAAGGTTGTCTTTAATAAATCCACAGGAAGATAAATTACACAAAGGCCACATTTACACATAGCCGGGTATTTAGAGAAATGTGTATAATCAGTCCAATGGAAGAGCGAGACGTCATAGGTGGGTGACATCAATGACCAGGAAGCTATAAAGCTCACCTGAAAACAGACCGCGACAGCTTCTGATAAGCCTGATGCAAGTCGATCAGGGCATGCAGGAAGTATGGCAGGAGAACGCAGCGTCTCGTTCCCTCTCAGGGTACCAGGGTTATATATGTAACCTGAGACGTTCCCTTTCAAGGGAACTCGAGCTGCGTTGAGACGCGATGGGAACCCTATACCCACTACGCCATAATGAGAAATGCCCGTTCTGTGTGAAGTCCTTGCGCACACTAAGAAGCAAGCAGCCTAGCCCCGGGAGTGGAGAGGTCTAGGTCATAAAATCTGACAAATGTATGCGGTGAGGACCAGCCTGCCGCATTACAAATGTCCTGAAGGGAAACACCCGAAATTAAAGCCTTAGAGGCAGCCATACTCCTCGTAGAATGGGCCCGAACAGCCATAGGTGAAGGCTGTCCGGCGGCTTCATAAGCAAGTGAGATAGCCTCAACTACCCACTTGCTCATTATCTGTTTAGATGCAGGGCAACCTATCTTAGGTTACCCGAAGCAGACAAATAATTGTTCTGATATATGCCACTGAGCAGCTCTGTGGACATACGCATCCAAAGCCCGGACAGAGCATAACAGATTAATTTTTTCCTGATCTGGGGTATTAAAGGTGGAGGACAGAAGGCCTGGAGCACAAATGACCCGCACATTTAGTAGGGACCTAGAAATATAACCCGACCTGGGGTGAAGAAATACTACCACCAAACCAGGTGCAAATCCAAGTACGTGCAGGCCTCAGCCTCATGTACCACGGAGAAGACGAAATTAAGGATCTCTCCTCAGAGATAACCCAGCAAAGAAACATTCATTACAGAAATCAAGTACTGTACCAACAGGGCAGAAACAAGGTTCAGAAGGCGTTCTCTGCACCAGGCAGAGAACAGTTTCCATATCAATGCATATTTAGTCTTCTCGTGGAGGCAGCTCTAGACTGGAGTATGGTCTCCACGACCTCGGTCGAGAGACCTGAATCTATGAGCTGGGCCCCCTCAGAGGCCGAGCTCACAGTATCCATAACTCCAGAGCTCCCAGGAGCGAAGATATCGGGAAATGCGTACAGGTGTAGCATCAACCACACCTAATACATCACATCCAGTCCAAGCAGAGCTGAATGCGCGAGGGAGAACCACAAAGGGCAATGCATTGTACAAACGATGCGAAAGGTCGACTTGAGTTGACCGAAGTTCTCCCTAAGAAGCTCCACCACCTCGGGGTGAAGTCTCAATTCCCCGGGCCACAGCCCCTGCCTCAACAGGATATTTGCTCTGATATACGAGATAGGGGTGGTGAAAAAAATCGATTATTGATTAATCGCGAGTATGTTATGGACGAGTATGAATCGATTATAAAATTTTCAAAAATCGATTTTTTATTATTGTTATTTTTTTTTTTTATTTGCATTATTATTATTATTGCCGCATCGCTGGATCTAGAGAGAAGCCGCCGCCGCCGTCGAGGAAGCGACAAGCCAGCTTAGGACAGCGCCTGAAGAAGCCGGCCGTCTTCGCCACCTTCAGCCATCCGTGCGAGCTACGCTATCCCGCGACGTATCCTTTCTTGCAAAACTTACTGTCTAAAAGAGCAGCGAGCATCTTTTTCAAGATGCCTTGCACTTCCTGCGGCTCGTGCAGAGCCCCGCTCAGCGACGGAGACCGCCATGTGATCTGCGTTCTCTGCCTGGGCCAGGAACACGCAGCTCTTGCCCTCAGGGGGTTTGTGAGCTCAGCGACGCACTCAGCTCGAAGTATTCAACCCTCAAGCTGTCACTCCGCCCTTCGCAGGACCGCGCAAAGAAGCGCCGTTCTCAAAGGCCGCCGGTGGCCACCGCGACGCGCTCGCCAGACTCCCTCCCTCGAGCCTCGCTCTCGCCTTCTCCGCCTCCCCTCACAGACGCGCAGCTGCGTCTCACGAGCCGCACTGCCTTCATTTTCTAATGCAAACGCTTGCCGGAATGACTCCCTCGAGCATCTATCTCTCCTTCTCCGCCCCCCTCCCGCCCGCGCTGCCGCCACCTCAGGGGACGAGGCACTTGATATGGATGAGGACGCGCTGCTGACAGCTGTTCTAACCGCATATAATGCAAAAAAAAATTTGCATTATAAACTTTTTCTTTACCTTGACATGTTTTGACTGCAACCTGCAGTCTTCCTCCACCTGAACAACACTTTGTCTTTCTAGAAGAAAATTGTCCAATTTCTACAGTATGTTGGTTCTGATCTACTTCCTAAAGGAAATAAGCCTTTCATTTATTTGTTATTGTTTAGTTCAACTTGATGAGTCACAACACAATGTGATGTATTCATTTCTGTGTTCTACAGAACATAAGCTACATACAAATAATTCTGAAGTTATAACTGCACGACACAGAAAGTGCTTTGAGTTGTTGTTACTCAATAAAAGAGTTAAGTAATTCAGCAGCTGACTTTTTTTAATACTGCAATCACTTTGTAGTGTATTTTCATTTACTGTTGTGGAATGGAAAATCAATAATCGTTAATCGAGAATCGTTAATAATCGAAAATTGACTGTAATCGAATCGGGACTTCAATCATCGTAATCGAATCGAATCGGGAAATCAGACAGATTAACCACCCCTAATACGAGACCATCAATGTGTTGTCCGGACCCTTCGCCGAGCGACCACTCATGATTGCCCCGACTTGTGAGGGAAGCATCCGTCGAAAGCATTATGCGTCGACAAGAAGCCCCCAACACTGGGCCTGGGCGAGGAACCAAGGTTCTTCCACATGACCGAGGCACGTAGGCATAGCCGCGTGACCTTGATCATGCGAAAACGGATTTCCCCTCGGAGAAAACCCCTTGGTCCTGAGCCACTACTGCAGGGGTCTCATGTACAGAAGGCCAAAAGTAACTACGTTGGACGCAACTGCCATGAGCCCCAACCAAAGACCTTTCACCTAGCGGCCACTCATGACTGCCCCCCATCCTGTGAGGGAAGCATCCGTCGATAGCGTGACGCGTCGACAAGAAGCCCCCAGCACTGGGCCCTGGGCGAGGATCCAAGGTTTCTTCAACATGACCAAGCCACGTAGGCATTGCCGCATGACCTTGATCGTGCGAAACGGATTTCCCCTCGGAGAAAACCCCTTGGTCCTGAGCCACCACTGCGGGGGTCTCATGTACAGAAGGCCAAAAGTAACTACGTTGGACGCAACTACCATGAGCCCCAACAGTCTCAGAGACTGTTTTGCAGTGAGTGACTGACCTACTTTTACATTCTTTACGGCTGTGAGAATCGCAGAAATGCGTGCAGGAGACAGACGTGCTTGCATTGTTGTCGAATCCCATATTACACCTAGAAAAGTGGTCCTCTGAGCTGGGAGGAGTACACTCTTTTTGGTGTTGAGCCGCAACCCCAACCTCCTTATGTGGGACAGAACGACACCTCGATGTTGAACTGCCAAAAGCTCGGACTGAGCTAAAATCAACCAATCGTCGATATAATTTAATACGCGAATGCCCTGGAATCTCAGAGGAGCCAGAGCTGCATCCACGCATATTGTAAAGGTGCGGGGTGATAACCTAGGCCGAATGGAAGAACCCGATACTGGTATGCTCCGCCCCTGAAAGCAAACCTCAGGGACCTCCTGTGTTGAGGATGGATAGATAAGTAAGCGTCCTGTAAGTCTATTGTGACAAACCAGTCCTCGGACTGAGTCTGTGACACAATCATATTTAGCGTAAGCATACTTTGAACTCAAGATTCTGAAACCTGCTGTTTAATTGACGCAGATCTAGAGTAGGACGCAACCCCTCATCCTCTTTCGGAACAATGAAGTAATGGCTGTAAAACCCTGACTGTCTGCCGGGAGGAGGAACCCCTTCTACAGCTCCTTTTGCAGAAGTGTCAGTACTTCCTGCTCCATAATCAAAGCCTGCTAGGGGTCCACCACAGTGGGGAGGACCCCTAGAAATCTGGGCGGACAAGAACCGAATTCTGAACCCTTTCCTATAGTGTGCAGGACCCACTGAGAAATATGTGGCAGTAGTTTCGACGCTGCCAGAAATTCTACTAGGGGAACCCGTCTCTCAAGACTGGCCTCTGGATTTGGTTGAACAGTCACTACGGTGCCCTGAAGCGGCGAACCGGCAGGGAACAACCTAACTGACCGTTCTACGACCCTCCTCGGAGGATCGTATGGGGACGCTGACACCTCGGTGCCCTGAACGGCGAACCGGCAGGGAATAACCAAACTGGCAGCGCTGCGACCCTCCTCAGAGAGTCGCACCCCAGAGGGCGCCGAGGAGAAACGATTTCTCAAAACCGTCCCTGCCCCGGAGGAGCCCTCAGAAGCCTGATAGCCTAGTTTTTTGCAACAGGACTTCCTGTCTAAGCTTTATTAGAGATGACGACAGTCCTCAGATCTTGCCTACCTCTAGATAGCTTAGTTCCTACGACCTTCCTCGGAGGATCATTGGAAAAAGCAGGCGAACCGGCAGGGAAACCGAACTGACTGCTCTACGAGCCCCCTCGGAGGATCGTTTGGGGACACTGACACCTTGGTGCCCTGAACGGCGAACCGGCAGGAAAAACGAACTGGCAGCACTGCGACCCTCCTCAGAGAGTCGCACCCCAGAGGGCGACGAGGAGAAACGATTTCTCAAAACCATCCCTACCCCGGAGGGGACCACCCTTAGAAGCCTGATAGCCTCGGCGTCAGGGCTTCCTCTTTGTTCAAGCTATTTTAGAGATAAAACAGTCCTCAGATCTTGCATATCTCTAACTGGCTAGACTGCTACCGCCACCCAGGTCCCCCTCGATTGTGGAGGAGCCCAAATGGCGATGCTCGTTTTGCACTCTGAGCTGCGAGGAGCTTAGTAGACCGAGACTGCTCCCGCCCAGCAGTCTCAGGAACATTAGATTGGTGAGGAAGAAACCTCTGGAACCTCTGATATATACATCACTCCGTGGCCACCAGCAGGAAAACAACCGAACTGGCCGTGCTGTGACCCTCCTCAGAGAGTCGCCCCCCCCCCCCCCCCCCCCAGAGGATGCAGAGGAGAAACGATTTCTCGAAACCGTCCCTCCCCAGTATAGTTAATCTGTTTTTGCACGACGCAATTCTCGAATACATTCATCCTGACATCCTCACATTCTTCCATGTCTGCCTAATAAAATGTATTTATTTAAGATGGCTGGTGGGTAACGCCGACTCGGGAGAGAGAAAGCTCGCAAGCGTCTCTTTAACCCGAGGCACTGTCATACCATGATACTTAATACCCATAGCATTACTATAGTTAGACGTTTGGGCATTAAACACATATAATAGAAACCGGCTTATTCCACGATCTCGACACCTCAGTGTGGAGATAGGGAAAAAACGGGAGTCCCCGACGAGGAGGCTGAGATACAGAGTTTTTCTGTTTTTAGATATATTTCATCTAATAAACTCCTTTTATTTTCACTCTCATAATGTTCAGCTGGCCAGTAAATATTTAACTAGCAACAGCACTAGATAAACCTCCTTTTAAAGCTCCTCTTTATTCAACAGAGTTATGAGCTGACTTATTTATTTATTTATTGAAAACTCAAACATAGGTCTTTTTCCTAATATCTTTATTTGTTTTGTTCTCTTTTTCTAAACAAAACACTAACGATACCAATTCCTCGGAACTGGAAATCGCCAGCACTGGATCTGGCAGGTGAAAGCTGAGATACGGCAGAGCCCGTCCCAACCCCCGCTGTCAGATCCGTTTGCGAACCCCAAAATGTGAGTCGCCGCCATGCCTCGGCAACAGCGGGACCCGCGCGGGGAGCGCGAACCGAACCGTCCTCCTCGAAGAACGCCCGGCGGGAGCGGAGCGTCCTCACGACAGCTTCTCGCAAAGCTCACAGTCAGCCCCCTCGAGAACTGACTGTGGCATGCTCCACTCCCAAATAGTAACAAAAAGCTGATGTGTGTGTCCCCACCCGTGATATAACGTGGGCAGGGAACAACACAAAGCTGCTTGCTCTCTTTTTCCATAATATTTATTGCAACTTGACAGACAACAATAAATATGACAAGGACAGAATACACAGATCGCTTGCTGAAGGCACAGAAGCTGTCGCGGTCTGTTTTCAGGTGTGCTTTATAGCTTCCTGGTCTATGACGTCACCCACCTATGACGTCTCGCTCTTCCATTGGACTGATTATACACGTGCTTCACGACGCAATCACGCAGAGCATTCCCACCGCGTCTCAACGCAGCTCGAGTTCCCTTGAAAGGGAACTGGGTTTTTGTGTAAATGAGAGGCCAAACCGCAGGGAAATATCTGCGTCTTCCCTTCGTGTAAACGGGGCAAAAGAGAAAAGCTTACAACACATTTATCACAGACGAGACCCAACAGCAAATGAATAGACACAGAGGACTTAAGTATGCAAGCAAATGAGGATAATTAATGACACACACTTGAACTAAATGACAACTAATCAGAAACCATGAAAACTAACTCAACAGTGGAAATGGTGCAAACTGAAAACAAAGTACAAACTAAGTGAGAGTGTGACAGAACTCTCGTCATATGTGAAACATTTTAGATCAGTGGTCTCAAACTCGCGGCCCGCGGGCCTCAAATGTGATATTTTGTGGCCCCCTACTTGACATTAAAGCTGCAGTCCGTAGCTTTTTTAAGTTAAAAATAATCCAAATTAATTATTTAAAAAAAAACATCTTCAGCCAGTGTTCAAAACTATCTGCTTGCCATAGCTAGGTTCAAAACGGTTAGCTTGTAATAATGATTTTAATTCCAGTGGTACTGGTGGGTTTTCGCGGGAAATTTGAGCATGTCTTTGCGTCATTACGTCACACCCGTACACATAAAGAAGGAGTTTCGGCTAGCCGGCTATACTGCGCGTGAGGAGATGTAGAGATAGGCATTTCTCGCAGCACTTTACATGATTAAACTTATGGCGGATCCAGAAAGATCTAAACAACAATCATCAGTGTCAACTGGAGATTAACTAGTTATAAAACCCAAAAGACTTTGTACTTCGGATTTAAGGTGGAAAGAGAAAGAAACCGTCTCATGAGAACACAAGGATATACATCGGTGGGGCTTTTGAAAGGTGCTTGAACTCCCGAAGGGGTTCGAAACGGAAGAAGAGACAGCTTTTTCTGCTGAGCAAGTAAGACATTTCAATAGTTCAATTGTGTAACAGTACGTTTTCCTAATTCACACAGTTATGGAGTTTCCTTTGTTGTGCCTTTCTCGTTTAGCTATTATGGAGAATATGAATTCTGAACTGTAATCATAAAACACATTAAATAAAGTTAGTCACGCAATGCTGATGTTGTTAACATGAACAATTTGAGAACAAAGTAGGCTATGATTTGCACGGCTGCTGTAAATCACGCTGATTAAATCTAAAGATCGCTTGTCATGTCGAATGCTTTCCCCCTCTTAGTTGATCAGAACAAAAATTGATGTTACTTACTTGTTCAGAAGACATTTTCCGGTGAAAATTCTTATGTCGGTCAAACTTTCAAAAAGTGAATCTGTGATTCTGAATGACAGTATCCACACAGCACGGTGATTGACAGCAGCACTCGCCTCAAAACACTGTGTTCATCCGCGCTGTTTCATGCCGATTTACAACCTACTTAAAGATGATAATTCCGCGAATCACTGCAGTTACAGATTTCGAACAGAGATGGCGACAAAAAGGGAAAAAGCTACGGACTGCAGCTTTAAAGTTTAATGTTAGTGCGGCCCGTCGTTGCGTGTGCCGCGTTTTTTTTTTTTTATCCCTTATGGGCTACCATAGATAGTCTCGTGACAGCTTAAGGTGGGTTTGTTGTCAATAGTTGTCATAGACAACCGCGAAGTACAAACATACTGCGCCTGGAAAAACTGAGCGCGTCGCTTCAATTATGAGCGCGCTTGCCGCGCGCCTACATTTGAAATAACGAACTTGAGCGCGCAAAATATGTGAGCGCGATATGTGTGACACCAATCAGGCCACAAGCTACTGGTAGCTCGCGAGCAACGTGTTGGAGACCCCTGCTCTAAAACAATGTGAGAATAATCATTTTGAGCTTGTAATATGTGTCGAAAAGGTTGATAAGAAGGTTTGGTTTGATTTGTGCAAAGTCAGTAATTTGCCTGAGACACTATACATGTGTAGAAAGAATTCAATAAGACGGGCAGACATGACTGCAAATATTTGTATTTCAAAAGCAATAATTGTTTTTCTAAGTATAATAAAAGGAAATGTGCCTTCCAAAAAAACATTAAACATCATTAATGTGTTGTATAAAGAAAATAAAAAGGACTTGAGCAAATATAAGTATCACAAAGATGTGATATAAGGAAAAGACAAAGAAAGTTTGTAAAATGAACTTCAACTGTCAGAAGGACAGCTCATGAAGAACCAATCATGTACAGAAAGGAATGTTCAAATTCAGAGGAACAGTTCAGAAGAAACCTCATAATAAAGCTTGAGAAGATTGGATCAGTTGTGTTCCTTTTTTGGAATACTTGAATACTATTTTTTGTGGAATACTTGATGCGGCCCAGCCTGACCCAGACTCTACCTCCAGCGGCCCCCAGTTAAGTTGAGTTTGAGACCCCTGTTTTAGATTGATAGACCAATCTATGAGGAATGAGGTTAAACAGTCAGGGTAATTTTATGCTCAAGGTTCATCACATTCAGGCCCAAAGAAATCCCTTATTTGGTTGTGGCTGATTGCTTTGGACCCCAGCCCACTAACCTTTATGACCTTAGGTTTAGCTCTCATCTGCTCATTTACCACACCCTAACTGCTGTTTTACAGCATTCAACATCATGTGGGCTCCTGATGGATCTGTCTAATACACTCCAACCATGTACAAAGCCTAATTTTAAAAAACCTCTGACACGTAATATTCAGTAATACTGCATTATCAATTTCACTGCACTGACACTAATGGATGAGAATAAAAACTTGAACTGAATTGAGCTGGATGACAACACTATTGTCTTCCGCAGATCTGCTTTATAGCTGAATTGACGTTTCATAATTGACTAATTTTGCAACATAGAGTTGAACAAGATTACATCATCCCTGAACTGACTCAAGCTGAATAATGACATTTTTGTCTTCTGTGCAATATAGCATTGCACAAACTAAAACATAAAAAAAGTTACTTTAAAGTAGCACAACATAAAACCCTCCCACAAACATTCTCACATGTACATACAACCATACAGAAAACAGCCGCATGGGTTTTGAATGTTTTCTGGACTCCACAGTGTCACCGATGGATATTATATTGCAAACTCTGAAGCGGTTCCATTTAAGAAGTGTTGCTGTGTGACTTCTGGAACAAATCCAGCATGTATGTGCAGTGCACCTGCGCATAAGCATTCCTTATCAGATCCTATTCGGGCAATTCACTCTCTATATCTCTGTATTTGGCTGACGGTTCAGGACCCAGTTAAAAGAAGCCGTAACCTGGTGTTTATGTGATTGTGTCTGCACAGCCAGCAATATGAATGGCACACTGACAGTATTAAAGAAGTGTTTATTAGAGATGACAGCCCTGAATAGGTAATTAGCTTCTCTGGCAGTTTTTTCAATAGACATCTCATCCTTCAAATGTGATTCCCTGATGCCTCCGCTATTATTTTTACCCAGTGACATTGGTTGTAAGGAATCTGTACAGCAATGGTGATTAATGGACATGTTTTCATCTATTGTAGTACAACATGTGAACATCACTATGCTTTCTGCACACTTCATTCATGTGCGAATGAGGACCTGCAAGGTCCCCATCATCTGAGTCTGTATAGATCTGCATAGCATTGAAGATGATGTGTTAAAAGTCAGAAACAAGGGTATAAATTGGTCTCTGGCATTCGACTTTTTAAAATTAAAATTTTATATATATTTTTAAATGGTATTTTACTTAGTACAAAATAAACAACTACCAAAATTATGGAACAAAAAAAAAAAGGACCACAAACCAAAAGAAATGCGTTTCTTTTTTTTTTAATTGTGATTACTAAAATTTGTGTATTGACCTATGTGAAATATGTGAATATCAGTTAAGAAGCGAATTCTGCACACTGAGAATGTACGAGGCATTACATCATCACCACCTAAGTGTAAGTGGACATGTTCAGGTCATACAAATACACATCCCAGAAGAGCAAATGCAAGAGAAAGAAAAAAAGAAACAAAAGTGGAAGAAAGACTGGAAGGGACATAGATACAATAGAAACATAGAAACATAAATACTCTGATTTATAAAGAGAGAAAATAACATAATGAGGAAACGAGGTAGAAAAGGACAGCGGGAAAGAGAGCTGTTGAACAGAGGTTTGCGGAGGGAGGGAGTAGTTTCACCTGCTGCTGCATTTTGCTGCAGTGTGGTCTTCCTGCAACTATACTTCACTGCACCTGTGGAACAGTGTGTAGTGCTGCTCTCTAGAGTTCACAGAGAGAACTGCCTATTCAGACTTCTGACTCTCCATCTACAACAATACAAAACACTGTATCTGATATCCACAGAGTACATATAAGGTGTGTAATCATACAAATGTACATTTTACTAAAATTCTAAGAATTGATTAATGACAAATGAAATACTGCATTTGAATGCATTATTTCCAATAACACATTGCCTCTGTCTCAAGTATAAGGCTTTAGGGAGAGACAAAAAACAACAAATGTACTATAATTAGCATCATGAATAATAAAAAAAATAATAATAAATCCATGAAAGAGTTCTATCATGAAACTCAAGATGGTGCAGGCTGATAGGTCCTTAAGTCAATTTGGTAGAGATCACATCGTTATCTACATAGAGCTGCTGATTGGTTGCTGTTGCATTAGCGTCCAATGAGCTGCGGCTCAACATCAAATACTGGCAGTAGTTTGCTGTTAGCAGTGTGCAGCGTGCTTCAGAAACCCTCCACCTTCCCCAGCTCCACCTGTATAGATCTGCTATGGGGGTTATTTCATGTAGGTTACATGTACAACAGCAGCAGTATGTCTTACATGCTCACAGCAGCATGTCTGTGAATGTATTCGCAGTAGCAAGTCCATGTACTTGCTCTGCAGCAGCAGCAGCATAGCAGATCTATTCCTCCAAGACCAAATAAATTAACATTGCTATATTCAATACCATTACCAAGCCAATCTCTCCGAAAGTTGTCATGACAGAATTGTGATTAACAACAATCATTATTATCATAATAATATACACTCACTTGCCACTTTATTAGGTATACCTTGTACTGGGTTGGACCCCCTTTTGCCTTCAAAACTGCCTTAATTATTCATGGCATAGATTCAAAAGGTTCTGGAAACATTCCTCAGTGATTTTGGTCCACAATGACATGATAGCTTCACGAAGTTACTGCAGATTTGTCGGCTACACATCCATGATGCGAATCTCCTCTGCGAATCAGATCTGAGATCTGTCGACTGTGGATGATATTTGAGTATAGTGAAACTGATGTTTGTTCAAGAAACCAGTTTGAGATGATTTGGGCTTTGTGACATGGCACATTCACATTATCCTGCTCAGAAGTTGAGTGCACTGTGGTCATAAAGGAACGGACATGGTCAGTAACATTACTCAGGTAGGCTTCTGACCCTACCACCTGAATGTTGCAGCAAAAATCAAGACTCATCAGACCAAGAAACATTTTTCCAATATTCTTTTGTACAATTTTGGTGAGCCCGTGCATATTGTAGCCTCAATGTCCTGTTCTTAACTGAAAGGAGTGGCACCCGGTGTGATATTCTGCTGCTATTGCCCATCTGCTTCAAGGTTCAATGTGTTGTGCATTCAGGGATGCTCTTCTGCATACCTCGGTTGTAACAAGTGGTTATTTCAATTACTTTTGCCTTTCTATCAGCTCAAACCAGTCTGGGCCATTCTCTACTGACCTCTGGCATCAACAAGGCATTTTCAAGCACAGAACTGCCACTCATATGGACATTTTCTCTGACCATTCTCTGTAAACCCTAGAGATGGTTATGTGTGAAAATCCCAGTAGGTCATCAGTTTCTGAAATACTCAGAACAGACTGCCTGACACCAACAACCATGCCACATTCAAAGTCACCAAAATCACATTTCTTCCCCATTCTGATGCTCAGTTTGAACTTCAGCAGATTGTCTTGGCCGTGTCTACATGCCGAAATACATTGAGTTACTGCAATGTGATTGTCTAATTAGATATTTTCATTGACGGGCAGTTAAACAGGTGTACCTAATTAAGTGGCCAGTGAGTGCACATAATAATAAAAAAAAGTTAGATACTGTAGAGGTATTCAGTTATTATTATATAGTTATATTACTATTATTATAATTAATAATAATAAAAGAGAGATTTGAAAAACAAAGGGAATGTAAATTAGAATCACTTTTTGACAATAGCAATCTCTCATGAATCCTTGTTTGACCCTATTAATCTTGTTTGATCTCATATCTACATGACTGGTTCTCCCTGAGCAAATCACACAATTCCTTGGCCATCCTTGGCCACACTGCAGTATAATTCTGCAATAATCTGTGACATCAATCATATCGGCCCACAACTCCTGCAGCCCCTTCCTGACTCCCGTCCAGCACTGGTTGCCAAGTGAGGAGCCAATGCATTAGTACAGGCCCCCACCATTAATTCTCCATGCCAGGTCTGCAGGCACATTGCACTCTTTCAGATTGCCACCATTGAGCCTGTCTTGCATCGGCAAAACATTTTGGAAAAAGTGGGTTTGACATCTTTGCAGAAAAATTAATACAAACACACACACACACACACACACACACACACACACACACACACACACACACACACACACACACACACACACACACACATATATATATATATATATATATGTGTGTGTGTGTGTGTGTGTGTGTGTGTGTGTGTGTGTGTGTGTGTGTGTGTTTGTATTAATTTTTCTGCAAAGATGCAGAAATATATATATATATATATATATATATATATACAGAGAGAGAGAGAGAGAGAGAATAGCCAAAATAATACCATGCTGCACTTGGTGCTAGTTTGAGAGTGACTACACAAAGCCTTAACTTTGACACAATGAGATCATCTGAGCTGCTGAGAAGGAATACATTAAACATTCTAGGCCAGTAGCTCTGGGAACAAACACCAGATCATGGGGCTGCACTACTGTGGGAATTTTTTTTTTGGTACAGCTCGGAAATCCACCATCTTGCTTTATCTGTCCATCTATGCTTCTCTCTTTCTCTCTGTCATATGATCTGTTTTGGAGAAATTTCTTTCTCTCTCTATCACATTCATCTCAATGGCACCCATGAGATATGATTTTTAGGGCACTATCTTGCACCCAGCGCAATTGACTTGAGACAATGAGACATGAGACAATTATCGTTTGTATTTTGCACCCGACGCACAGCGGACTTTTCCCTCCACAGACGCACGTCGGTAAATTAGGGAATGAACTTGCGCTCCCGCGGTCGGTTCAGCGAAAAGTGGAGGTGTGTTCCAGCTCAAACGTTCCCTGGTGCTATTTTGCAGTTTCAGAAAACAATTCCACCACAGACCAGGAAAAAACAATTCAGATGCTATTTTAAGGGCTCATGCTTGGCCATAATGTAGCGTGTGCACAACGCGCATACACTTTGCTTCTCTCATTTACACAGACGCAACAGTTCCCATTTTTGCAAACCATACATAATTACAGGGAAAAATGTTACCACACGAGGGAAATCATTGTGCTGTCCATGAAGATAAAATAGGCATGAATCTAGCTTACCCATTTACCCAAATTATTATACGCCCGTTTAACCGAAGCTAATTTGGGTGAGTTTCTCCCATCCCCATACAATGTCACTTCTTTGTCTTTTATGGCCCTGATGAGAACGTCGGTCTCCTCGGCTGTGAACCGCTCCTGATGTGCTCCTGGCAAATCCGCCATTATAATAGCAATCCGCCATGAAACAAACGCACCTGCTTTTCAAAGGGAATGTGAGATGACGCTCTGATTGGTTTATTTCACATTACGCCCAAACCACACCTATGAGTAATGTAGCTACTTAAGACCAACCCATTTTAGATCTGCGTCGGGCGCAAGAGTAATTTATCCCACCGGTATAATAGCAACAACGTCCGAGATCCGCCCAGAAAGTTACTTGCGTTTTGCATTTGATACTTGCTTTTCAGATCGTTAAAATAGGGCCCTAAACCTGCCATCATTGCTGGGTGCTCAATTCCTCAGCCAGGTTTTTTTTTAGCCAATCACCTGAGCTATGAATGCCATGTGACTGATTAGAGCTGCAGAAAAACAACGTCATAACAGTGCTGATGGCACCAAAAGAACATGCATTATTTCTTCATTAGCAAGTATCCTGAGCTCCATTTCACATGCAACCCTCATAAAATAAAATAAAATAAAATAGGACACTGGTATAATGTAATGTAATATAATGTAATACATTAATGTTTTATTAATTACATTTATTTGCTTCTTTAAAAAAAAATATCACAACATATCTACTACTACTTTTGAATGGCTATTAAATTCCAGAGGCGAGTTGCAGTGAGAACTAAAGTGCAGTTTATTAAACAAAATACAGATAAACAAAACAAGATGATGACTAGAACTTGGCTTGACTAAGAACATAAACTTGAACATGACTTGAACTGACTAGACTTATCAAAAGTGGGTAACAACCAACAAAGCTAGACAAGAGACAGTGGAAACATGAGGCCTATAAATACACAAAATGTGTATAATATTTGCCAAATACACAGATGTTTCAGAGACATTTTAATTCAATACTTCATGTACTGCTTAATACAGCATCTATTTGTACAAAAATTAAGTTCAACATAAGACTATACTATCAATGAAGTTCTTCTGATAAACATGATACAATATAACATTGTGACTATGTGAAAAGAACTTTTACTGTGTTACGATCCGTTTCAGTTCTAGGGGCAGGGAAGGAAGGTAACAAAAGTTGCGGGGAGAGAGTGAGAGAACTCCAGTCTCCAGGTCCCAGGACAAGCACAAATTACAAGGACACCAGTTTGTAAAGTAAAAAGACTTCACAAATTTTAGTTTTACATAATCAGTAGGATATAAAGATAGGACTTCAGTAGGGAAAACGGCCAAAATAACAAACAAAAGAAATTCTTAGTAAAGGTTTTTAGAAATAACTTACCAAGCTTCAAAAGTAAAATAAATCAAAAGACGCAGGAGAAAACTAATTCTTAAATAAAATGGCATCCACCTCCCTATAACTTATCCCAATAAAGAAACAACCAAACAGTATATTAACTTAAAAGAAAAACTGCAGTTAGATTATGTTAACTTAAAACACAAGGTTACCACAAAGTCACATAGAAGTTAGCACACAGCATACCTTCTTTTAAATGTTCACTTAACCACTATAACTGACACCACGAACACAATGAAACCATTAAGTGCTGGGACCGGAAGATGACAGTGTCAGGTGTGGGGTTGGTGAAAGGAGCGAGGACTCAGGTGCAGAGTTGATGTGCTTTTTTAATAATAAAAATAAAACAAAAGACAAACAAAAACTACCCCGAAGAGGAAAACAAGACTGACTTGACTTCCAAGTCACTTGACAGCAGGAAACACACAGTGTACATAGGACAACGAACCAGCACAGGACTGCAAACACAAGGAGAATAAATAGGGAGAGCAAACAAAGGAAGTAACGCAGGAGGACAGGTGGGGCAAATTAATCAATAATCAGGTAACAAGATGGGAGGGACTAGACAATCAACAGGAGAGCACATGGCACAAGAAAACATACATGAGAAGCCATGTGCTCACACCAAATATTACTTGAACACAAGCACATTACTTGAACACAAACACAAAACAAGACATGAACACGCATCCAACGAGAACAATAAGCCAAGTGTTCACACAAAACATGACAACATGTAAGCACGCAGCCAGTGATAAACACAAGCCGGAGGGACAAACCGGGGAAACTCCGGTGAGTCTGGAGTCCTGGCTGAGGGCCAGGGTGGTGCTGGCTGAGCAGGCGGCAAGGGCGGAGCAGGCTTGACAGGCGACCAGGGTGGAGCAGGCCGGGGCAGGCTTTTAGGGTGGAGCATGAGTCCAGGGCTGAGCAGGCATCCAGGGTGGAGCAGGCGTCCAGGGCGGAGTCAACGCTTCAGGGACCCAGGGCGATTCGATGCTTCAGGGACAGAGGTGGCCATCTTGTCCGAAGACACAGCCACGGCTGGCATGACGTGAACGGTCTCTGGCTCTGCAGGCATGAAGTGAACGGTCTCTGGCTCAGCAGGCATGACGTGCATAGTCTCTGGCTCGGCAGGTATGTCGTGAAGAAGCTCTGGCTCGGCAGGCCTGACGTGAAGAAGCTCTGACTTGGCGGCCACGACCAGTGGCGCAGATAGGATTTTTTAACTGGGGGGGGACCTATGGAGGTAAAATAATGTCAAATGTTTTTGAAATAAAAAGCCTGTTGAATTGCACTACTTGAAAAAAATAGGCATTGCATTAACCATGCTTGCATTTTAATGCATTGTATTTTTAGGGCTTGCATTTTTATGGGCTGAAATTCAACATGGTTGAATATTTAAGCTGTGAATATTTCAATTAAAAACATTTCAAACACATTTTCATTATTAAAAGTTCAATAATCCATATTCACCATTCATATTTCACTTCCAAAATATTCTAACTGTTTAAAAATACAACCTATAATATTCAACAGGCGGTTTTCGGTCCATTTTATTTCGCTTTGCAAATTCGCTTCCACAAATTCAGTGGTTCAAATTCGACAGTAAATTCAACATTGACGTCCAGGAACTGCAGGAAAAGCAGAAGATTGCCGAGCATACTCTCCATCTGCTGTTAGTCGACCTCACCAGCAGGGTGTGTAAGCGCGTGTTGTTGACGAAGACCAGCAAAATTAGAGCAAGTCATTCATTCATAAAACTAATTTACAGCAATGTAAGTTTATTTGTGATTATTATGACGGCTGTTTTTGTTAAATTCGGTGCCTTCACGGTTACTTTTCCTGTGTAGCCTACATGCATATTTCTCTACCGTGAACAAGATCATAATGTTATTCCCCGATGCGGATATACAGTACAGATCCAATGTTACATTTTTGAGGTTGACATATATTTCTCTTGGTTGTTTAGTTGCCTTAACTTTATATTGTGACGATGTGCTGCATGCAGGCTATTAGGGTTTCCCTCAATACTTCAGGATTCCCCTGCTGGACATATACAACGCTTAACGTAGGCTAATGGACTAGTGATGTAAAAGTCCAAACTCTGCAGGCAAGCAGATGGACTCAGAATAACACGCACAGCTGAGCGTTTCCCAGTGATAGACTGGCATAAAGATGGCTTGATGTTGGACATTCGCACATTTAGGGACCGTCTCTAAAGTGTATACGACTTTGGTATACACGTTTCTAACTTCAATAGCATTTGAATAGAACGACTTACAGTCATAAAACCAACTGTAAAGTGTTCATGTAGTGTCAGGCATAAACTTAAATTTAAGTTTGCTATTGAAGTTAGAAACGTACATGCCATTGTTGTATGCAACTTTAGAGACGGTCCCTAAATGTGCGAATGTCAAGCCAATTTTACATTTAGTCATTTAGCAGACGCTTTTATCCAAAGCGATTTACAGTTAAACTAACAATAGGAGGACAACAATATGCAAGTGCTATGATCCCAGTTTAAGCTAATGCAATACACGTAGGCATTTTAGGACTTATATATGTATATATATAGGCCTAAATATATATATATATATATATATATATATATATATATATATATAGAGAGAGAGAGAGAGAGAGAGAGAATAGAATAGAAAGTGTTAGTATTAATTGATCAAGTATTGATTTTATGCCAGTAGCCTATATCACGAAACGCTCAGCATGAAACTTTGCGCGTAAAGTTTATAATCTGAGTCCATCTTCTTGCCTGTAGCCTATATAGTAGCCTACAGCCTACATCCCCAATAAGGTGCAAGATTGGTCTTTCATATCACTGTATGTGTTAAGCGTTTTGTCCCAACGGAAAGGGAATCCTTGAGTATGAGGTATTGAGGGAAACCGATTATAATTCTGTTCATGGTAGAGAAAGCTGATGACATGTAGAATACACAGGGAAAGTAACAATGAAGTTATTGAATAAAACATAAACACAGCTTTTGTGTGTTTATCATCTTTTCCGCATATACTGTCACAGATAATCATTTCCATTTTATGAATGAATGTCTTCGTCGACAACAAGCGCTTTTGCACCCCCTGATGGTGAGGTCGACTAACAGCAGATGGAGAGTATGCTCGGCAATCTTCTGCTTTTCCTGCAGTTCCTGGACGCCAATGTTGAATTTACTGTCGAATTTGAACCACTGAATTTGTGGAAGCGAATTTGCAAAGCGAAATAAAATGGACTGAAAATTGCCTGTTGAATATTATTGGTTGTATTTTTAAACAGTTTGAATATTTTGGAAATGAAATATGAATGGTGAATATGGATTATTGAATTTTTAATAATGCAAATGTGTTTGAAATGTATTTAATTGAAATATTCACAGCTTAAATATTCAACCATGTTGAATTTCAGCCCATAAAAATGCAAGCCCTAAAAATACAATGCATTAAAATGCAAGCATGGTTAATGCAATGCCTATTTTTTCCAAGTAGTGCAATTCAACAGGCTTTTTATTTCAAAAACATTTTACATTATTTTACTTCCATAGGGACCAAGCTGTCAGCAAATGATTTAAACTCAATTCGTTATTTTGCATAATTTGGGCTTCAACTAGTGCTCAAGTAGTTACTTTGCGTAATTTGGGCTAATGATTTGCACTAAAAAGCCATTGGGGGATTCTTATTTGAAATCATGGATAAACAGCAATGAACAAAGGAAAACAAAGGCCTACCTGATCACCACTAGCAATGCATGATCAGACTGTTATTTGACTAGTATGCCAATCACCCACCAAAACTTCATGTCTTCAGCAAAGTATTTTTTGTGGCTGCCCTCCTGCAGATCCTCTCTTGACTGACTAGGGCAGAGGTCTTCAGTCCTGCTCCTGGAGGGCCACTGTCCTGCAGAGTTTAGTTCCAACCCTAATCAAACACACCTGAAACACACAGCTCATCAAGCTCTTCAGGATCGCTTATACAAATATACAAAGGCAGGTGTGCTGAAGCAGGTTGGAACTAAACTCTGCAGGACAGTGGCCCTCCAGGAGCAGGATTGAAGACCTCTGGACTAGGGCCTGCCTTACTGTCATCAGAAATTGCCTGCAGGCCAGAAAGACAACATTTTAAATCTCATAATTTCAGTTAACCCTCTATACCTCTATAGAATTTCACAACAATGTGAAATACAACATATTACTGAGAATTAATGGCTAAAACTACTATTTCAAAAATGTCTAAGAATAACTCAAAATTTTAAATTTAAGTGTTAATTACAAGCTTGTTGCAATTTATAGATTAGAAATATCTTTCAAATGATGTATAACATATTAAGAAATGTTTTCCATAGCCCATAATTTAAGAATCTATATCCTCCGTTGCTCCAGTCCATACAATAAAAAAACATGATTTCCTGCTATAAGAGGATGTCAAAAGTTTATGTAGGCCTTTATTTGTTGTTTGCATAAACCTTGCACCACACAAATTTACTTATTATAATTATTTTTATAGTGGCTTACACGACAGTGAACATACCTCAGTCAATACAGTACAATGGGTTAAATGATAAGATAAAACATTATTTCCTGACGACGATAAATTGTTTGATTTATCCAGCCATTCTTTTTGTGTTCATTCATTATTTGCCTCTGTCCACTCACCTAAACGCATAGTTATGGTCTCCACATTTTGCTGTGTTTACTAAGTGCAAAAGCCTTCTTGCCATTATTGTCAGACTAGCTATTCCCCTTAACAAATCTAATCTGCCACATCTGGGAAAGTCAACAGGCATAGGATACTTACATTGTTTGGTTTTTGAAAAAACGAGGTGATTGTTTTTTGTCTCTTCATTGCCTTTATATGGTATTTATACAGTCGATTTTTTTCAGTTTAGAAAATCACCGACTCAGCTCAGTCATAGATGGTATATGATCACTATGGTTACCGGTCCGCTCCTACAGGCACGATTGAGGCAGCTACCAGCTCCTCATAGGACCCCGGCGACGTCACTCAGGAGTCGTAGCACACTCACAGAGGGAGAGTGTGTAAACGTCGGTGGCTGATGGCATCATGTGTTTATTGACAACAGAACAGCGAGTAGTGAGAACGTGGGTACAAACAAAGTAATGGTGACCGGTGTAGATTATTATTGTGTGTCAGCCTGCGTCTGCCCCGACCCGATTCTGAAGCAGCGGCGGGCCGGGACACTACTTTCAAACTTTGGCTAATGTACATAGCGAAAACACTGGTTAATCCTCTGTTTTACCGATTTTTGTCGCCTTTCGTAGGGATAGTGAGGGCGGGGGACGGATCGGGTCACTATGAATCTGGGGGGGTCATGTCCCCCCGTCCCTAGTGCCATCTGCGCCCCTGGCCACGATGAGACGAAACTCCGGAAGGGCGGCCTCCAGGAGCTTGAGCAGAGCCGGCATGACAGGCAGCATGGGCGGAGCCTGCAGAGCAAGGAGCTTGGGCGGAGCCGGCAGGGCAAGGAGCTTGGGCATGGCCTCCAGGCCTTGTGGGACGGAGGAAGCCTTCATCCTCCTTCGGTTACGAGATTGCGGCGGAGCTGCAGCCTCTTCGGACACCACTGGGGGCGCGACAGGGAGAGTGGACAGCTCTGGGACAACAGAAGTCGGGTCCTCCCGGACCAGCGGACTTGAGACCCCCGAAGTCGGGTCATCCCTGACCACCGGACTTAGGGAAACGACAGGAGCCCTCCTCTTCCTGCGCTTGCAAGGGCGAGGCTGTGGGAAGGAGCTTACGCCTCTGGGAGCGCTGCAGCTTCTTAAGTCACCTCTTGTGGCACTGAAGCCTCTTCGGCCAACACTGGGGGCACTGCAGCAGTATTTTCATGGCAAGCAAGAAAATCCTCGAAACCCCCAAAGTCAGATGATCCAGCCCTCTCATATGCCACTGGGTGAGGGGATCATCAAGGGCATAGTTAAATAAGTCCTTGAGTGCTGCATCATTGAAACCCAGCCCTTCTGCACCACTGCTGAACTCTAGGGCAAACCTCCTCAAATCAGTTCCCTGTACATGGATAGAGCTCAAGGCCTAGAACTGGAGGATGTGCTGGAGAAACTGGATGCTGGTTGATGGCGTAAGCCCTTCTTACGCTGAGTCCGTTCTGTTAGGTGTGGGGGTGGTGAAAGGAGCGAGGTCTCAGGTGCAGAGTTGATGGGGCTTTTTTAATAATAAAAATAAAACAAAATACAAATAAAAACTACCCCAAGGGGGAAAACAAGACTGACTTGACTTGACTTGACAGCAGGGAAACACACAATGTACAGAATGACGACGAAGCAGCACAGGATTGCAAACACAAGGAGAATAAATAGGGAGATCAGCAAACAAAGTATGTAACGCAGGAGGACAGCTGGGGCAAATTAATCAATAGTCAGGTAACAAGATGGGAGGGACTAGACAATTGACAGGAGAGCACATGGCACAAGGAAAATGTGTGCTCACACCAAACATGACTTGAACATAAGCACATGGCCAGTAAAACAAATCACAAGCCATGTGCTAACACAAAATGAGACATGAACATGCAGCCAATGAGAACACTCATAAGCCACGTGTTCACACAAAAGATGACAACATGAAAGCACGCAGCCAGTGATAAACACAAGCTGCATGCAACACAGCACAAGACAAAACATGACATGAAAGCACGTGAAACAAGGCACACAGACAAGACAAAATAAGAGTGTCAGGTATCTGTCACAAAACCAAGGACTTAGAACCACACTACCTCCACAATTCAAATAAAGCTTTGAAAAAGGCGTACAAGTGCTCTCACAAGTTCCATCAAATTCTGCCAAGAATTTGCAGATTGGCCAAAAGCACTTCATTACACACCTGTATGTCTTGAGTTGTAAGTGACCAACAGGTACATTTATATGTACAAGTTTCTGCACTTGAGAACGGTGCATAGTAAGTAAGACAACATGATGGATGTCACAAAAATTAGACAAATCAAAATGGGCTTACACTTTTGAACTGGTGGACTTATCACAGAAGCAAGTAGTTCCGCCATTCGGCATTTGCTCAGTTTAACACCCCATCAGAACACAGAGCAAGGGAAGGGTCTGTTTTCTATACCCCACTTAACATCTTTACCAAAGTATAGTTTGAGTGTTTCGTTATTCACATTAGTTCCTTCACTGATTTCAGGCTTAACCCTCTGCTGACCTCTGGGAGGTTCAGAGGGGGCTTGCCAAAGTGAGTCGACAAGGCCAACAACGTTTCTGAACTCCATCACTGGCAGTTGCGCCACTGCACACTTCAACTATGCAGTTGAGGCGTCCCCAAAATTACCATCATTCACCACAATAGGTCTGGGGAAAACCTGGTCACCTGCTAGATCATTCCCCAGTATGAGACCTGCTCCTTTAAACTGTAACTGGGAACACACTGACTTCAAGTGTACCTGATGGAGAGGAACACAATCACACCCCATCTCAATACCACGTATTAGTATGTCAGAACCGGTGTAGGAATTCTGCGAGAAGGGAATTAACTCTTTCAGGATTAAGGACTGTTCTAAACCAGTATCTCACAAGATCACAACCGGTTGATGCTCAGTGTCAGACAAGGAAACCGTACCAGCACGAATGAAAGGTTGCATGGACTTATTCTTAGTTGCAGGCATCGTTTGTACAAGAGCAACATTCCTAGAGTTACCGTCTACATTCTTCTTTTTCCAAGCCTGCCACTCTGCAATCAGGTGATTTGGATCAAGGCACTAAAAACAGACACGCAGATGCAACTGAGAATAAACCTGTCGAATCTCGTGTCACAGTGTTTGAATGGGAAAATTGAGTGTTCGACGGGCGAAGAGATGGAAAGACCTTTTGGTGTGTCAAGATAAATTAATCTGCTAACACAGCAGCATTCAATTGCAAATATACTTTTTTTTTCATTTAGATGAACAACAACACTTTCGGGAATACAACCTTTAAAATCCTGGAGAAACACCACTTTTCAAATAATGCTCTTTTCTCTCTTGCAAATTCTACATGAGTCTGTTTCACTGTTTTCGCATGCACACGGAACTTTTGGCGATATGCCTCGGGCACCAATTCATATGCTCTGAGAACAGAGGCTTTGACTACTTCATAATCGAGACACTGTTCAATCAGTAATGAATAATCGGTAAATCTCTTGAGCCTTACCGGTCAAACTGCACTGCACTATCGGAAGTTTTAGCTCCGCCCCTGTTGAGTGGACAATGTGTGGTCTCTTGGGATGCGAACAGGTCGGCCTCGGCTTGACCAAAGTTCTCCCAAAGGAGCTCCACCACCTTGGGGTGGTGGTAACTAGCTCGGATCTCGCACTTGCTGAGGTAGCGCGTTGATTATATGTCAACTTAAAGAATCTACGGCTCGGATTATAGGTACGCAATAAATTTATAATGCGGAGGAAACTGAGCTTATGGAGTTCCCCTTTCTCTCTTTTTCCTATTATCACAACTAAAATGTCTGTTTGCAAGCTATGATTCTTTTTGTATTCAAATATGAATATTCAGCCTATAATTCAGACTATGAAATCTATCTATAAATTACAGGAACGTCTGTCTGTGTGTGTGTCTGTCTGTTATTCGCATATCTCTCCAACCGTTAGTCCTATTAATTTCAAACTTGCCAGGTGTCTTGCTACGGGCACGAGTAAGTGCAGTGCCGAGTTTGACGTTGTTTGGATTAGAAATGCAAAAGATATCGTCAAATATATCGGTAAAAGAAGCACACATTGAAGTTGTGGTTTAAAAATAAACATTCTGACATTAGAGAGGGTTGTGGTTTAAAAATTGTGGTTTAAAAATAAACATTCTGTCAGCTAAACATTAAGTCAGCTACACTGTTTACCTCTGAATATTGTAGTGGTTTAAAAATAAACATTCTGTCAGCTAAACATTAAGTCAGCTACACTGTTTACCTCTGAATATTGTAGTTATTCAGAAGTAGTTAGTTGTCAGTAGTTAGTTATATATGTAGTTCAATTTTCCATATTTATTGTATGTCATTATGTCAGTATCAGTGTTTGCTTTCAACCATGCACAAATAAAAATGTCAGTGAACTTTTGCTGTGTAATTGAAACAATGACCACTCAAACACACCAAACCAACAATTACTAAAAACACACACAAAAACTGATTTTGCACATACATACTGTCAAATCGATTAATCGTGATTAAAAAATATACAATACACACACACATATAATATACAGTATATATAAATAGAATATAGCCTATACACAGACACGCATACATCTATCTATAAATTACAGAAACGTCTGTCTGTGTGTCTGTTATTCGCATATCTCTGTACAAGAAGCACACATTGAAGATAGTAGCCGATTCACAAACTGTTTGCTCAAGCATAGCGTTTTCTCGGAGTTCACTGCATAGCTGCTCCCTGAATCGTCGCGCTTATTCATTTGTGGATGTTAACTGAATCTGTAAGTCAGCTACACTGTTTACTTCTGAATATTATATTTTATTCTGGTGCGCTTAACATTATCGCTACTGTGGAATAGTAGCCTTTGCTATTCACCAACTAAACATAAATGACGCTAACTGCCTTTCATTGTCTCTATAATTGTAATCTGCACAATGACAACAAAGTTTACACTAATGTAAATCAGTGTATTAGGTAAATGTCACCTAATATCACCATTATAAATTGTTTTGCAACCATGTAGTTCAATTTTCCATATTTATTGTATGTCATTATGTCAGTATCAGTATTTGCTTTCTACCGTGCACAAATAAAAATGTCACTGAACTTTTGCTGTGTAATTGTAACAATAAGCACTCAAACACACCAAACCAACAATTACTAAAAACACCATATATCTCTCGAACCTTTAGTCCGATGGATTTCAAACTTGACGGGTGTCTTGCTACGGGCACGAGTAAGTGCAATGCCAAGTTTGACGTTGTTTGGAAATGCAAATATATCGTTAAATATATCGATAAAAGAAGCACACATTGGCTTTTGCCACTCTAGCCGCTGGCCACTCCCCCTCTCACACTGCACACTGAGTGAAAATAAACATTCTGACATTAGAGGGTTGTGGTTTAAAAATATTTTAATATTATATTTTATTCACGGCCATCATTTGTAGTAGCCTATTCACAAACTGTTTGCTCAAGCGTAGCGTTTTCTCGGAGTTCACTGTGTAGCTGCTCCAGCCAAGGTCTAAACCTCCCCTGAATTGTCACGCTTATTCATTTGTGGATGTTAACTGAATCTGTAAGTCAGCAACACTGTTTAATTCTGAATATTATATTTTATTCTGGTGCGCTTAACGTTATCGTTTTCTCAGAGTTTAGGCTCCACGTGTAATAGTAGCCTAGGCTATTCAGCAACTCAAACATACCAAACCAACACACAAAAACACGGGCATTTTGCACGGGCATTGCACTAGTACTTTAAATTTGAGAAATTAAATGGAATATCTGGAATTTCATCCGATTTTAGATCTGCTCTGAAGGGAAGCTCAACAAAATCAAGAAGCTTACTCTCAAGCAAGTCGTGTCACAAATCAGGTCCGAGGACTGATTTGTCACGGTAGATCTAAAGGACGCATACCTCCACATATCCATCCTTCCACAACACAGGAAGTTTCTGTGGTTCGCTTTCGAGGTCAAAGCATACCAACATTGTGTTCTTCCTTTTGTAGGCCAGCCACTGTAAAGCAGTTTCAAAAACTGTTAGGTCTGATGGCAGCAAAGTCCAACGTTATACCTTGTGGCCTTTTGTACATGAGACCGTTGCAGTGGTGGCTCAGGACCAAGGGGTTCTCCCCGAGAGGAAACACGCTCCGCATGATAAAGGACAACCTGCTCGCATCCCAAGAGACCACACATTGTCCACTTTGGTTCTCACTCAGCCATCTAGCCCCTCTGGGGTTGGACGCTATGGTACAGACGTGGTCTGAGCCCATCGCCTGCCCGCCAGAGCCGGAGCCAGTCTTCGAGCAAGAGCCGGAGCCCGTCTTCGAGCAAGAGCCGGAGCCAGTCTTCGAGCAAGAGCCGGAGCCAGTCTTCGAGCAAGAGCCGGAGCCAGTCTTCGAGCAAGAGCCGGAGCCAGTCTTCGAGCAAGAGCAAGAGCCAGAGCCAGTCTTCGAGCAAGAGCCAGAGCCAGTCTTCGAGCAAGAGACTGTGCCCGTTCCTGAGCCGGTGTTTGTTCCGGAGCACACCACACGTGAGTCCACACAAGAAGACACAGCGCTGATTGTGATGTCTGCGGCGATTCTGTGTGTGTGGGCTACACGCACATCAGCTCTGGCCCATGAGTCCAGTACCGAGTCCCATGATGTGCTGGCCCCGTCCAGTTCCGAGTCCCATGATGTGCTGGCCCCGTCCAGTTCCGAGTCCCATGATGTGCTGGTCCTGTCCAGTTCCGAGTCCCATGATGTGCTGGTCCCGTCCAGTTCCGAGTCCCATGATGTGCTGGCCCCGTCCAGTTCCGAGTCACATGATGTGCTGGCCCCGTCCAGTTCCGAGTCCCATGATGTGCTGGTCCCGTCCAGTCCTGCGCCACAGCCCGTTGATCCTGCGCCAGAGCCCGTTGATCCTGCGCCAGAGCCCACTGATCCTGCGCCAGTCCTGTCCAGCCCAGAGTTTCCTTTGCCGCTGGTCCTGCTTAGCTCAAAGCCCTCTTCACCTCTGGTCCTGTCCAGCCCAAGACCCTCTTTGCTGCCGGATCCCCCCCTTTCCTGTCAATTTCCCCATTAAAATTTTGGGGGGCCGTCATGGCCACCCGAAGGGTCCTCACCGCCATGGCCACCCGAAGGGTCAGCTCCGCCCTGGACGCCCGAGGGTCCAACAGCTCCGCCCTGGACGCCCGAGGGTCCGACAGCTCCGCCCTGGCCAAGCCCACAGCCTGCTCCGCCGTGGCCAAGCCCACAGCCTGCTCCGCCGTGGCCAAGCCCACAGCCTGCTCCGCCGTAGCCACGCCCACAGCCTGCTCCTGTTCCACCCCGGTTCCCCGAGCTACCAGCTCCGCCCTGGAGGGTTCCCGCTCCTGTGCTACCGCGCCCACCCTCCCACCCCTTTGGATGTTATATGGCGCGAGGACGCGCCTTCGGGGAGGGGGGAGGTACTGTCATGTTTCAATGTGTTTAAGTTCTGTTTTGTGATCTGGTTTCCCCCTGTCTCTGTGATTTTGGTTTAGTCCTGTTATTAGTTCAGTTTTGTGATCTTGTTCACCCCTGTCTTTGTGATTTTTTCCTGTTATTTTTTCCTGTTAGTGTTTCCCGGTCTGTTTAATTAGTAATTCCCTTCACCTGTGTTCTGTTAATTATCCTATTAGTCCCTGTTCATTTAAGCCTTGTGTTTTCCCTCAGTGTTTGTTTGTCGTCGTCCTTGTATGGTTGTGTTACTGAATTCCTGGAGTTTGTTATTTTGTTCCTGTAGTTAATTTTGTAAATAAATCAATTACTTTGAAGTTCCTGCATCCTCGTCTTCAGCTACCTGCACACAACCTGACAGAAATGTGTTACACAAACTGTTAAGCTCAGAATAAAATTAACATTTCCCATCACTGGGTTCTAACTGTTTCTTAGTGCATTTCTAGGCAGTTGCTAGACAGTTGTAAAGACATTTGGGTGGTTGCAACTGCATAACGGTGTTAGGTAGTTCCTAAGGTGTCCTGTATGGTTGCCAAGGCTCTGTGCCTTTAGGGTAGTTTTTTTTTTTTTTTTTTTCAATGAAACCACCTTAATTTCTATGATATTCTGATCCCTAAAAATTATTCCTTTCAGTTAAAATCTATGGAATTTTACTGTAATTTTTCGTCCACCATATTACCAATGTAACTGCACATCTTTCTTTAATAAGCGTCACACAACCTATGTGATGATAAAATAACCCACTCCAAAAGTGACATACCACATTTTTCTCATTTTTTGCTGTTAGAGAGAAAAGAATAGTGTTTATTATCAAAACAGATATTGTCAACATAATAAATTATATATACATTTTTGTTATTTCAATACAAGAAGGTCTGTCTCCCTAAGACCTGTGATAAATCCTGTTAATAGGATACAGCGAATGAAATGAATGAAAATATGATTAGAATAGCTGGGAGAAGAGATCCCAATAATAACATATTAACTTGTCACTCGTACCAATAAATGATGTCTGCTTATGTTCTCCTCTGCCGTGGCTGCACCAGAATGCATGTGGCGTTAGTGCATCAGTGATTAAGTAGGACACCACAAAATGCTCTTCCTCATCCATCTCTTTCAGCTGGAGCAGTGAGCCCTTAGATCTGTGTGTACTTGATCAAAAAGAAGCTCTATTTTATGGATATTCTCTGGAGAACCTAAAAATGTCTTAAATCCTTCCAATGAAAAGGTCATTTGTTGATGATGGACTGTAAAGAGTCGTTTTATATCACTGTCCCTTTTGAATAGGTTTCCCTTCAGTCGTTGATTCAAGCACATCATATGAGAGCCACAAAAAACTGTTGGGAATTGCTGATATGCATCTTTAAGGCAAGCACAGTAAAGGGAAAGAGTGAAAGTGCTTGAACTGGAAAGTGGAAAGGAAGGATGTTTGGATGAAAATTGAAGTATCTTATGTGTGTTTGCTCATGTATGAAGGGTGTTATACGTGTATACGAATGCAATGAGGTTATGTTTGTCTGCTGTCTGACCTCTAAACTGGGATTTACTTATGGTTTTACACAAGTAATATTTGCCATTTAATTATTCCCTTTACATAAAAGGTCTTACATTTTACACAGCTTTAACAAACACGCCCATGAAGGACTGGCAAGACACATACAGCCCCTGAAGTCTGGAAGCAAGTTTTCATTTGGTTTACAAGCCCTAGAGGGAGGGTAGGTGGAGAGAATGGTGGTGAAAATATGGCATAGTCACGGGCAGGTGACGTCATGACCAGGTAAGGATAAAAGCAGATCCGGTGGTATTATCTCACGCTGTATCTAAATTAAATATTGAATGGCCAGCCGAGAAACAAGGCGCTCGTCCCAAATGTCTGTCAGACGAGTGCTTTTTAACACCAAGCACGGTACCTCCACCGAGGGGACTTCCATTTTTCCACGACCTTCACAAAGAGATATCGAGGACGTGGAATAAACCGTATTCACCCAGAGTATTTAGCCCCCAGGTGCAAATTTATTCTGATATAAGGGAGCTAAAAGAATATGGTTATGGGACGATTCCTAAAGTTGAACAGCCACTAGCCAGTTATTTATCCCCGGCATTGGCATCGTCCCTGAAGTCCCATATGCTGCCTACTAAGCCGTTAAAAACATTATCTATGTTAGTGGGTAAAGCATATATGGCAGCAGGTCAGGATAGTGCATGCCTTCACACTATGGCCATATAACAGGCATACCAGGCTGATCTGCTGAGGGACCTGGAGACTAGCGAGAACTACATCGGACCACCAATCTTTCTCTCAAAGCCACGAAAGAGACCGCTCGTGCTATTGGGCGGTCTATGGCAGTTGATGTGGCATTGGAGAGGTATATTTGGTTAAATTTATCAGACATCAAAGATAAAGATATTTCCTTTTGGACGCCCCGCTATCTAAGCTAAGGCTAAGACAACCTGGCCTCTTGGTTGTCGAGAGGTTTCAGGAGGCCAAAAAGTAAGCGGAGGCATTCAAACAGAATCTCCCTCGCCGTCAACAGGCCCCTGGGGCTGTTGGACGTTCTGCCAACCCCGCCATCCTCACCGCTGTTGGGGTGCAGCGGTTTCCAGCGAGCTTCTGACTCAGCACCTCTACGATGCTGCGTCGGACTCGCGCCCTCTGAGGAGGGTCAAAAGTCAGTCAATTCGGTTATTTCCTGCCAGTATGCTTCAGGTCACCGAAGTGACTGCTCTTATGTCACCAGAGGCCAGCCTCGAGAGGTTGGTTCCCTTAGTAGATTATCGGTCAGAGTGGAGGATTCTGCCAAACATATCTCAGTGGGTCCTGCAGATAGTAGAAAAGGGGTACAGAATCCAGTTCGGTTCTACAGCCGGTACTTTATTGTTCCAAAAAAGGAGGGGGGGGGGGGTTGCGTCCCATTTTAGATCTTCGTCTTCTTAATCGTTCAGTAAAGAAGATAAAATTCAAAAAGCTTACGTTGAAGCAAATCATGACTCAAATCAGATCCGAGGACTGGTTTGTCATGATAGATCTAAAAGATGCATACTTCCATGTCTCCATCCTTCCACAACACAGGAAGTTTCTGAGGTTCGCTTTTGGGGAACTACCTTTCTTGGTGTCGTGTGGGATTCAGTGACAATGACAACTCTCTCCTGCTTGTGTCGCTTCGATCCTCACAGTTGTAAAAGAGATAAAGCTAGGCCAGTCACTCACTGTCAAACCGTTTCAAATGCTGTTGGGCCTTAAGGCAGCAGTATTGAACATTATTCCATTCGGCCTGCTGTACATGAGGCCCCTACAGTGGTGGCTTAAGACCAATGGGTTTTCCCCGAGGGGGAACCCACTCCATATGATCGAGATAACACGGCGGTGTCTCCGTGCCTAGGTTATATGGAGAAAACCTTGGTTTCAATCCCAGGGTCCAGTGTTAGGAGCTCTTTGCCATCGAGTTTCGCTTTCGACAGATGCTTCTCTCACAGGCTGGGGAGTGGTAATGGAAGGCCACTCAGCTCAGGGTCTATGGAGGAGTCATCATCTTTCGTGGCACATAAACTGCCTGGAGATGATGGCCGTCTTCAATGCGTTGAGACATTTCCTTCCAGACCTGAGGGGCCATCACATGCTTGTTTGCACAGACAACATGTCGGTGGTCTCCTATATAAATCATCAGGGGGGTCTGCGTTCACATCCACTATGCAAACTGGCGCACCAGATTCTCTTGTGATCCCTTGGGAAGTTACTCTCCCTGAGAGCAATTTATATTCCGGGACATCTGAATATAGGAACAGACTTCCTGTCGAGGCAGGGGCTGAAGCCTGGGGAATGGAGGCACCACACTGAGGTGGGGGAGCACATTTGGGGAGTTTATGACCAGGCACAGGTGGATCTGTTTGCAGGATCTCATGATACTACGCACTGTCCACTTTGGTTCTCTCTCATGCATCCAGCCCCACTGGGACTGGACGCATTAGTGCAGACGTGTCCGAGGCTACGTCTATACGCATTTCCCCCGATTGCTCTGCTCCCAGGAGTTCTGGAGAAGGTTCGCCAGGACGGAGTGAGTGTCCTGTTGGTAGCTCTGTACTGGCTAAGCCGAGTGTTGTTTTTCGGACCTAATATCCCTTCTCGACGGCTCTCCCCTGGAGCTGCCAGGTCAGGAGGGACCTTCTTTCTCAAGGGGGAAGCAATCCTCCAACCCCGCCCAGAAACATTCAACCTGTGGGTCTGGCCTCTGAGGGGGCCTGACTCATAGGCTCTGGTCTCTCAACTGAGGTTGTAGAGACCATACTTAACTCCAGAGCTCCGTCCACAAGGAAGCTATATGCCCTGAAATGGAGATTGTTTACCTCTTAGTGTAATCTAAGACAATGGGATCCAGTTAATTGCACTGTTAGTTCAATACTTGAGTTCCTGCAAGATCGTTTTGATTCAGGGTTATCTCCTTCCACACTGAAAGTTTATGTTGCTGCCATTGCTGCCTACCATGCCCCTCTGGGGGGTTTATCTATTGGAAGAGATAAATTGTTATACGTTTCCTTCGTGGCACCCTGAGGCTGAGGCCTGCAGTCCGTGTCAGAGTTCCAGCTTGGGATCTGGTTCTCGTTCTAGAAGGTTTATCTGTCGCTCCCATTGAGCCTCTTGATTCCCTCTCAGAAAAGTTTCTGACCCTCAAGACTGTCTTCCTTCTAGCCATTTCCTCACTAAAAAAAGTAGGAGATCTTTAGGCCCTATCGGTATCTCCTTCATGCCTTGAGTTTGCACCTGGGATGGTCAAACTGTTCCTCTATCCTAAACCTGGATATGTACCTAAAGTTCCAACCAATGTACCATGGCCTATTGTACTGCAGGTGTTCTGTCCTCCTCCTTTTAAAGATCAGGACCAGGAGAAATTAAACCTCATTTGTCCAGTCAGAGCACTGGATACTTACGTCCACAGAGTTTCCCAGTGGAGGAAGTCTGATCAGCTGCTAGTTTGCTTTGGGCCCCCCTAAAAAAGGATTTCCTGCATCCAAGCAGACTGTTAGCAAATGGATAGTCGAGGCTATTTCACTTGTGTATCAGGTTATGGGCCAGCCTTCACCTTTGGCCATTAGAGTCCATTCTACTAGGGGTATGGAGGCCTCCAAGGCCCTTATTTCTGGGTTTTCCCTTCAAGAAGTTTGTGATGCAGCGTGCTGGTCTTCGCCGCTCACGTTTGTCAGATTCTACGATTTAGACATGGATACACCTGGGTCTAGAGTTCTCATGTCATGACAGTTTTAACACAACATTCTTGGCTGTATGGCGTTCGGGCATTCTCGTTCCCAAAGTGTCATCGACGCATCGCAAATTCCCTCAAAAGGGAACGTCTCAGGTTACGACTGTAACCCTCATTCCCTGAGTAGGGAACAAGATGATGCGTCACTTTGCCATACTTCCTACATCCCTGTGATCGACTTGCTTCTGCTTTATCGAAGCTAGCGCCGGTCAGACCGGATGTGTAATCAGTAATTTTTGTAGTTTTGTTTTAGCATCAGAAGTAATGGGAATATAATAAATGGCTTCTGGTTACTGCATCGGAGAAACTTCAGTGTAATAAGATGTTGAAAAAAATAAATCAACCTAATGCCATGACTGTGGAGGGAGATAGTGCTGTGTGAAGGTACTGTACCTCATTAGTTGCTGCCCTGTTATTTATTCTTGATTCATCCCACAGTATTGGATGCCACCTTGTATCAGATTATTCCTATGTCAGCAGATGAAGGACTCATTTCATGCACATTGAGTGCTGATAAAAGTGCTGAATGGAGATTTACTTTAAGTAAAGGTTGAGTTGTCACAAAAAAAATTGTTGCTCAGTATGAACTAATTTTGGCTAAATAAATTATAGGCTGTTTTTTAAAATAATTTGCTATACTTTATGGATATAAAAATATAATGTAGCCTAATGGTTGGAGCTCTTCAATATAATCTTACAGTAAATGCAGAATAAAATTAACAATGTAAAGTATGACCAGATCAAGAGTAATTATGCTCAAGATTACAGGTCACCTATAGTGTTTCAGCTGAAATTAAACATTTCATATAATATGTATCTAAACCTGATTATAATGCCCAACATTCCATTCCTTTCTTTTGAATCCATTCAGAAGTTTGACAGCAGTGAGCCAAGTGTGTGAGTACTGTAACGTCTCATCTTAACACACCATTACATTTCCAAGGAAGGAAGGAAATGAAGGAAATTCCTTTTGATGAAAAGGAAGACCGTGATTGTCTCAATTACCATTAGAGCTCATTTGTGTTAGCCGCTCAAACTGGCTGCCAATGGCTTTGAACACAATGCTCATTATAGCTTCTTTGAAGACTGACATAATTAATGCAGGACTTCCAAGGTATGCTTTTCTTGTGTGTTTTAAGATGGAGTGGTTTGTACAATCTTCATGACACTTTGACCATGTCCACCATCACTCATCTAAACACACATGAGGGACACAGATGGTAAGACACTACTTAACTAAAACACATCATAAGATGGAGGAAGTTAAAAAACTGTCTTAAGAAAAATAAAGGAGCTGCTTTCGACTGCGTAAACATAAAAAAATAATTAATTTGGTCTTTAATTTGACTTCAGTCATACATGAAAGATGAATAGAAAATTTCAGGCCATTTCAGGAAATCTATACTTGCTTAATGTTATAGCAATTTAAAATAACAGTTTTTAATTTGAATATATTTTAAAACATAATGTATACCTGTGATGGCAAAGCTCCAGTCTTCAGTGTCACGTGATCCTTCAGAAAGTCCGTGCTTAAGAAACATTTTGTATTATTGTCAATGTTGAAAACAGCGCTGGTTATTTTTCCACTTTTAATCAATTGAATGCATCCTTGCTGAATAAAAGTTTTTATTATTTATTTATTTTTTTACTTTTGTAACTCTATATGGTATAAGAGTTTGTCTATTATGCTAAAAACAAAGTTCTGTTTAAAGATTGTAGGTCAGCCTCTTGAGAAGCTTTATGATTCAGCTTATTATAACAATTTGCTGAGGCTGGCTAATAATATGGTTTCTAGCCCTATTCATGTCCTGCATAAAGAGTTCGAATTTATACCATCAAAGCGGAGGTACAGAGTTCCAAGATTCAACAAAGTGAGGCTGAAACACTCTTTTGTGTCAGGGTTCTGCCCTGACAGTCTTGTCTCTGTTCAATGTTTCTTTGTTTGTCTTGTGCCTGAGCGCATGGCTTTGTCTTTGTTTGTGTTGGCCATTTGCTCCTCTTGTCACGCCTCCTTGTTTCCCTTTACCATGCCCCCTTGTTTAGTCCTCGTCTAGTCCTCGTTTCACTAATTGTGCTCACCTGATCCTAATGTGCTCTGGTCCCTTTATATTGTGCCTCTTTCCCTCATGTCTTTGCTGGCTTGTTTTATGCGTTGTCTGCAGATGTGGAAATTAATGAATTACATTTAATCGCGTTATGTGATTGAGTAATTTTTTTTTTGTGTACTTCTACTTTAAGTAGTTTTTAAAATCTGTAATTTTATTTTTACTTAAGTACGTTTTGATTAAAGTATTGTATTTCGCTACATTTTAAATCATATCCGTTACTGAGTAAAACAAATAAATTAAATAATAATACAGGGGGGGAATCGCGCTCCAGAAACTACTGCAAGGGCGGGAGAACAAATGTGCAAAAGAAAAAAAAGTGATGCAACGCCGTCGAAAGCGAACCATTGCCAGTATGGGAAATATTTGGATGTAGAAAAAACGCGTGGTTGTCCTCGAGTATAGATTTACAATTTGCAAAAATGTGGATGCAAAGTGGCTGCAAAAGGAGGAAAAACAAAGAACACCATCCCTCTGTGTGAATAAAGGTATGTCCTGTTTATATTTATGTGGTGCGATCAATCATTATAGTGATTGGGGGCGGACACGGCACGTTCAAGGGATATAAAAGGAGATGAGGTTGACATCATTAAGCATGTCGTTCTGGGTCCTAAGAGTGACGTAATTTCTGGTGCGCGTGTTTATGTCCTGGAGGTAAGAGCTACTGGTGGCAGTCTCCTTATAAACGTTTTGTGTGGAAGGGTAATTTGATTTACAGTGTGTGTGGCTGGGGAGTACTTTAGACATGTCGAACAAATATTTGTCGATGTGAGCCCATAATTGGCACGCCATCAAGTGCACTGGGCGGTCCGAGTTACCATACGCAGGTATGTTACGCTTACTTTAACGTTAGGTTCACGAGACAGTGATTTTCTTAAATTGAAATGTTGTGTATTATATTTTAACAGTGACACGGGGGCCAGGAAATGTTGCAGCAGGCTTTGTGGGCGCTGTTAGGCTTTATGCGACACATTTGATGGTCCTGTGAATTAGGATTAACTGCATCCGGAAGTCATTCGAACTGGAGCGCTTCTGAACTGAGTCGTATTCTCCTCTGCAAGCTGTCTTCGACCATTCCTCTGCCTTTTATTGGAACGAGGCATCCACTGTCGATCTGTGCCTTTACTCAGATCCCTTGACAATTTCATTCCAGTGAACGAGGGTCTCCTTTGATGACCATAACGACGCATTTGTTGCTGATCTGTACTGTATATTTATTCTAATTGTTTGACGATCTCAGTCCAGCGAACGAGGGTCTCCTTGATGACCGGGTCCATAGCGCGTTCCCAGCCTTTGGTGACGCATCTAAATTTAGTCGTTAATAGAATTGATATTAAGACTTGAGTACAGTGGTGAGAAGCTACTGGTTTTGTCACTACTATTGTGTTTCATTGTGAATATTATGTCACTGTGGATGTTGTTTGTAAATGTGTTTTGAGTATTCTGTTGTATTGTGGTTACATTTTTATAGGACAGCGCTGTGCTGGCAAGAGTTAACCAGTGTCAGCCAGTGAACGATTGTGACAAACTGATTCCTTCTGGTAGCATACGATAAGTGTTTACTTGACAGACCATTACGTGGAATGTGTATTTGTTTTTATCTCATACTGCTTTCTCCTCCACTCAGAATTGGGTTTCCAGTATTAGCCAGAGTCCTCTGTGTGTGGTGGTTCGGTTATCGGTCTGCAGTGTTCACAGCGGGTGATTTGGTGTTGTGTGGTGAGAGCACGAGTAGTTTCTGTGTTTATTGGACAGACAAGATGAATCCCCCAATTCTGAAGTGGTAAAGTGTCTGTGTAACATGGTCCATGAGTGATGCATTCTTTTTAATGCTTGTATATTAAGACACCAGTTTTGTATTTTATATGTATTGAGGAATAAAATCTGTGAAGCGATTATCCTTGTCTGATACCTGACTCCGCCACTACGAATCTGTGTCTTTTCAATTTACCTGTGGGTCCCCGGCAAATTTCCGGGGTGGCGTAGTCGGTTTAGTGCCATAACTGGCATCGTAGTGAACTCTTGATCGCATATTGCCACATTTAGATGCTGAGGGAATCCAGTCTTGCTAATTGAGTTTACAGTATATAACGCAGATGTACCGTAAAAGACGCAAACTGATGGATAAATAAATGAATCGAAAGTAGAGCTGTGCAATAAATCAAATCGCGACATTTTCTGTGAATATTCAAGCGCAAAAAGACTGCTTTGTAAATATATAAGATCTGTTTGATCTGCGTGTCTCTGTGGGAATTAGCTGTGCCGCTTCGTCTACTACATACTCAAACTCATGCTGTTTTCAGCGTCTCACAAACAATACGAGGACATTATTGTTTTTGGACTAACTGAAGACGGGCAATTTGAGAACTTGATCTACCGCAATATAAGGAATTGCAGTAATCTAGCCGAAACATAATAAATGCATGAACAGCCATTTCCAGAGTTTGAGTGAGAAAGCCTTTGATTTTAGACCGTAGAAGAACTTGATAGAAACTGGAACTGATTACGGATTAAATGTTTCTCAAATTTTAAAGGCTGGTCAACAAGAACACCTAAGTTCCGCACTCCTGGGGATTTAAAACCGACTCTCTAAAACAGGGCTTATACACTGAGAATTTTCATTTGGGCCAAAAACAATGACCTCAGTCTTATCTTCATTTAGAAAGAGGAAATTTTGGGCTAGCCATGCTTTCACCTCCTATAAGCATAGAAGAGAATTTAATGCCACATGGTTGTTTCTCTTGATTAGAATATAAATTTGGGTGTCGTCTGCGTAAAAATGAAATTATACACCATGTTTCCTTGGAAGCTAAAAGAGTAGGGTGGTCAATGTTATCAAAAGCTGCCGAAAGATCTAAGAGAACAAGAACCACAGTTTCTCCAGAATCAGAGAGATAAATATCGTTTAGCACTCTCAGGAGGACGGACTCAGTGCTGTGAGCAGTCCTAAAACCAGATTTAAAAACCTCATAGATACAATTTATTTGACAAAGTGTTGGAGTTGATCCAGCACAATTTTCTTCAATAGCTTAGAAATGATAGGTAAGACCGAGATAGGCAGGTCATTTTTTTAAAACCGAAGGATCTAGTGAAGGCTTTTTGAGCAGAGGAGTGACCATAGCCACATTAAGATTGGCAGGAACAGAGACCGTTTGAGACAAGTTGATAAGAGATACCATACCTGGCCCAAGCGAATCAATGATTAATTTTAAAAATCTTGGGTGAATGATATCATTAGGACAAAATGAAGGTTTGAGCTAGACCGTCACGTCCTTCAGTGTCTGGAGGTTGATAGGATCAAAAACCTACCAAAACCCAGAAGCGGGTGACAAGATTGGGGGGACAGTTAAATTAGGGCAGACATTAAATTAGGGCAGACACTAAGTCTTAATTTAGTGATTTTGTTTCACATAGAGCATCTGAGGCAACAGACAATGTGTTAACAGATGGATTTACAACAGACTGAATGACTGAAAACAGAACCTTTGGGTTAGAGTGATTGGATTCAATTAAGTTAGAAAAATAAGCAGCTTTCGCAGACTTGGCAGCATTCTGGTATGATGTTACAGAGTCTTTGAACATTTGGAATGAGATAAGTAGCCTGTCCCCTTTCCATTTGCGTTCAGCCTTTCTACAAATTTGTCTTTGGTAACAAGTGTCAGAGTTTTGCCACAGTTCAGATTTTGGTTTGCACTTGTGAGGCTTAAGGGGAGCCGTCACATTTGCTACCTTAAGCCAGGCAGAATTTAAAAGGCTAAGATGTTGATCCGCATCCAGGTAAGATAATGGTTGATCCGAGTGCAAGTGTGAGCATAGTTCAGCAAAGCACAGATTGAAGTTTGTGCTAAACTGTGGAGAGTAGAACCGCGACAATGTAACAGGTGCAATAGTGAGTTGAGAGAGCTCCGGAAGAGAAAGTGAGAATAAAATAGGCTTGTGATTGGAGAGCAGAAAATCTGAGAACACCATATCAGTGACATCGAGCCCATAAAGATAGTACAAGATCCAACGTGTGGCCCTGAATATGAGTATTTGATCCACTGTGATAGATTACAAGCATCTATTAAATTAAGAAACTCCAGCGACAAGGAATTTGAGAGACGGCAAACGTGAATATGTGATGCAATCTGGGAAAACCCATCAGATGTTGCGCTGGTACGTTTTCAGTAAGGTCTAAAAATAAGTCTAATGTCAGTTTTTTTTTTTTTGACAAAATTGGGTTTTCATTAAATTATTATTCTATAACATCTCGTCTATCATCTCTAAATATATTTCGGCAAACACTAGTTTAGTCCAGAAAAATGGCGATTTATAGTGGCAAGCAGAAAAACTGTTTCGTTCTCTTTAAGAACACGCAAGGCGGAGGTGCAAAAAAAAAAAAAAAAAAAAATCGCCCACAGCTCTCCTTCTCTTAACACTACAAAGACAGTTCACCTATCAAAATAAACCACATAACATCTAGAATAAAGGAATATCGTTGCGCATTTCCTGCCAGTCCTGTGTAAACTGCAACAGCACGCAAGTTAAAAAAATAAAAAATATCCAGAACATTATCGTGAGATGCAGAGCACAAAAGAACAACGGAGTCTAAAGTAGCTGCTCGTTTAAAAGATCTTGCTGGCCTCTCAATCGTCCAATTTCAAAACGGTTTTCACAGGATGAATTTTGAGTTTGTAAGCTTTCGAATGATACCTAATCTAGGATGACTACTAAAATATGTGATATGAAAAGAGGAAAAACAGGACGGAGCCACCGGTAAACTGAATCCAGCGGGCGCCAGGCAGCAAAGCTGCACCGAAACGAACTGCCAGCTCGTATATAAGCCTTCAGTCTTGCGATGTATCCTCCGTGGGTTCCTCCTTTCCTCATTATCCCTGGATAACTTTTGATTCGCTATACATTCGTATTTTTTACATTATACACACTTACATTTGACGGCCTGCCTGCAATTCCGACTCATGACTGTGTTGCGATCCCAAAGGATCACCTCAAATAAGGAGAAGAGTATAGTCATGTTGAAAAATATCTGAGATTTATTTAACAATCATGCTTAAAATGAAGCCCATCTCGAGCCAAAAGGGTACAGACACGATGACTACAGCCATATCCAACTCAGGACAAGACTCCCACTTGAAGGAAGAGGCAGTTTTTGTAGAGCGAGAAACACCTGCGTGCCAGTGCTCCCAATCAAGCAGAAATCAGCCAATCACCTGCGAAAACAAACACAACACACATGCAACAGATAACGACCGACTGAGGAGTCACAACCGGGATATTTTATTGCTGGGACCGCTCCATCTTTCAGTTTCAAACGATCTGCAAATCCAGCGTCAAACTGGGCCTTGTTTATAAAACATTTGTCACCGAAACGCCGGGAAATAACAAACAAACTTGCACTACTCCGTTGCTGCCCCGGAAAAACTAACTGCATCCACTCTTCCCCTAACGTTGGGTTCTTTGGGAAGCTGGGTTATCTTTCCCTCACAACCAAAATACACTTCATTGGTGACATTGTTGATTTTGTGGTCTAAAAACAAAATGAAATTGCTGCCAACGGCCTCCATAACCCGAACGTAGCATGTTGATGGACGTGCTCTTGCTCTCGCTCTGGTTGATGTGTGCACACTCTTCCAGTAGAAGTGCCCATACAAGGAATTCCGCCCTTTATGATGTCATACAGGGCATACTCGAGAAAAAAAAAAAACTTTCCAAAACTTATAGGAATCCTGAAGGAGTGTATTTTGCACAGAAATACTCTGTCATATGTCCAACTCATTTTTTTAAACTTTGGACATGTTTAGCATGATAATCCACATCTTTAACAGTGTAAATAAGTCAGAATGCATGAAATACCATTAGAAATCCCCTTTAACAGCAGAGCCACATCAGATGTGTTTTATTTGGATTCTGTACAATCAGTCGAATATTTGCCTGTTTTCAGAAAGAAGCTCCCCGGTGGCATAAGATAACTGCGCTCAAATGAGGTGTTTACAGCAACGCCAGGAAACTTTCCAAGGTTAGAGCTTGTGGAGGTGGGCAGAACTGCACAAGGCCCGAGCAGAAAATCTCCTCAGGGACTACATCAAACAAATGGGTATATAAATCCCTGATGAAGCTCAATTTCAATTACAGGTGTCTCGCTTGTAAATCTTGTGTGTTTGTGGAGTACACGCATTAGGAATGGAGTAATTAGACAGCCAGCTGCCAAACTAGCTCAGAGAGGAGCCAGCTCACTCCCTGCAGATGGGATGGTGAAGAAAAAAACAAGCCATACCCAGGGATCAATTTCAGAGGGACAAACCATAATGGCTAAATATGTTATTAACTTTTGCACCTTAGTGTTTGTATATTGTCTAGCCAAGTAAGTTCAATCTGGACCCATGTGTTTGTTTTGCTAAATGTATTTATGCTCATTGTAGCCCTGAAATGCTCAAGATTTTCTTTCTTGCAAGTATCTGTTAAAGGTGTTGTAAATAGTCATACACTGATACTGGAAGGAGAACAAAAAAGTATTTGTATTCAACTTTTACACATACATTTTTGTACATTTGTATATATAAATTTGAAAATGTTAAAAGACAGTTTTAGTTACAACATACTATACTGTACATATAAATCTTTTAAGGTTAAATTTTTGATTACTTTATGGTGCATTTGTCTTTTTTAGCCACAGCAAAAAAAAAAAAAGTAAACAATTAAGTAAAGATTTAACAATGAGTCTTTTGAACAGAGTTGATTTTACGACACCAGAAATCATGCAGAAAAAAGTGAAACTGTTACAATCTCAAATTAGATAACTGATGCTACTGAACATATTTAATCAATCACATACATAAAATATAATTAAATTAAACTATTATTCTAGATTCTATTAACTTGAAAAGATTTTTACATCTCTAAAGATGTTCATAAAATTCTTACATTTCAGATGCTGGTGAAATGTTAATCATTTACATTTCATTTTCTATGCACACTGTTTGCCCCTGCTGGTAGATGTTGCAACTGTACCATCTGGTTGCATCTTACACTATTGGGAGGTAGCCATTTATCACTATTCTGATTAAACAGATTAAAAAAATAATAATAAAGCAGCATATACAGCTAACGGATAGCTTTCCCCAGTTTTTATTGACCTCCTTGAATGCTCTAACATTCTGATTGTCATGTAAGGCACCATACCAGCAGCACAATCAGTTGGATGAGCCACAATGAATGAACATGGAAAGCAGCACGACAGACTGCAACAGTCATCCATATGTATGAGTTCCATATGTGCGCTATGACATTCTGTGTGCTGAGTTTTGCCTGACCTTGTTGCCCTTACTTCCCATTTTGCACTGTGCTTCAGGATTATTCATTCTTGAGTTGGTTGTTGGAATCGATCTATGGATTTTGATTACTGGATTATGGGTTTGTGGAATTAGCACATGCTAATTAGTTAATTAGTTTATTACTGAGCAGTTACATTACATTCTAACATTTCTTGCTGTGAAAGCAATCAGAAACTACTCATTTTATGTCAGTATGAATCATTTTTGCAAGGAACAATAGGAACAATTTTTTTAATTCTTTAATCAATTGTAAAAAAGCCTTTCTGTAGCTAGCAACACCAAGATCATTGTTTGAATCCCAGGAAAAGCAATGATAAAACTGATAAAATGGAAAAAAAAATTTAAATAAAAATACTACAGTACTATATCAGATATGATGCAATATCAGCAAATATTGCAGGTTTTTAAAACAAAGACTGTTATTGGTCAGTCAGTATTGAATGTTGAATTCTAAATGCACTGCACATTTTCACTATTTTTACATTCATATTATTACATTTGCTGTCATCATTTAAAGTTAATCTTTTAAAACAATACATTTAGCCTAATAACACTGTTCAATGTGATCTTTAAAGCTACATGATTTTTTTTCCGCCGCTAGGGGTCGATAACCTCTTACTATAACAAAGGCAAAGGTTGATGACGCAGTGAATAAGCGGAATCATGGAACTTGCCATCATGCCTATTAGAGATGCGCGGTTGGCGGTTACAGCTGCGGACTCCGCGGATAAACCGCGGATCGGGCGGATGACGTGACGAAAAAAAATATTTTAATTAAATTCGGGCGGGTGGTGGGCGGTTGAACCAATCAAATGAAAAATATATGTATACATTGTCTGATAGAGATATCAATAAAGGTTCATCTGTGTCACAGAATTGGTGTTGTTTCCGAATTCCGATTCGACAATTACAAATGTGAACATGCACTATTGTGCGGTGGAATTTCATCGAATTTCGGAATGAATAGAGTCGGCGTTTCTTTAATATCGAGGCTCTATAGTTTATTATGATTGTTAGGCCTGTTGATCGTATAAAATGAATTGCACTGTGCCTGAAAAAGACGCGCACTCCACTCTCTTCCCGTGCATTCAAAATTAACGGGAGTCTTCAGAACAGGCTCGTCCTATAGTCGTCGTCACCCTGACATGACAGTGCGTAGAGATAATTAGCCCACAATGTAAATGACTTGTTATTTTATTCGAGCTTACTATCTATTTGCTAAAAAATAAAGTGAAATAGTTATTCGTTAGTAGTAGGCTAAATAGTTTAAAATAAGCTAAAGTTAAGTTTCACCCGAAACATTTAGATTCAACATTTAGATGTAGATTTAACATTTAGATTCAACATTTACATTTAGATTTAACATTTAGATTCAACATTTACATTTAGAGTTAACATTTAGATTCAACATTTAGATTTAACATTTAGATTAAACATTAGATTTAACATTTAGATTTAGATTTAACATTTAGATTTAACAGATTTAGATTTAACAGATTTAGATTTAACATTTAGATTTAACATTTAACATTTACGTGTAACATTTAATATTTAGATTTAACTATTTAAAATATTTCTAAGTTGAAAAATATTTTTGTAAATGTGCTAAAGTGACCGTCAAAAATTCATACCAGTTTTTTTAAACATTGTTTGAAGCTGAATGTGACAATGTTGCTGTTATTTTCAGCGTGAGCCGCTTTACAAACGGCGCCCCATACAATAGCAGATATATTACATTATACAATATTGTACATTGTACAGTATTGATCAGATAAGGTCAGGTTTGCCGAAGTGCGTTTAATTTAGGCTATTTTATGAATTTTTGTCCCTGCGCGCCGATCGGAGACGGAGTTCTCTGCTGATATTCTGAGAGCTTTCTAGTCTCGCGGCTGTCATCAGCAGCGCCTTGTATCACCCAATCAGCGGATGGCGGGCGGGTGCGGTTTTGAAAATTGGTCAAAAATTTTGGTGCGGATGGATGGCGGATGGATGATGAGTTTTATGATGCGGTTGCGGATGAAATAATAGCCCATCCGCGCATCTCTAATGCCTATGGATCTAATAATGTTTATTGATGAGTGAATACATTCATGTTTTTTAACATGACTGTGGTATGAAGCAGGTCGCTAATGAGAGACAGATATCAGCACCACACGCAATTATCGCGTAGCCTATATAAAGAAATGAGGACATTTAATTCTACCGAACTACCCGCAAGTGCTGAATTACTACTCACACAGTTCAGTTTATTAGACAAATGAAACTTGAGGTAACGCAGCGTTGTTTCACTTGGTCAAACGTTACACTGTCATACTAAAGCGCGTTAGAGTTTATATGAGTTGAAAAAATAACCATGTTATTCTATGTGTTAGTTTGTTGGCTGTATGAGACTAGCAGTAAGCTAGATCAACATTAGAATAACATACAGATCATATTCTAACATTTCATCATGTTGAGCTATATAACATTGATTCGTTTTATGTACATTTGCTCACCTGTCTAATAAAGTACATGAAACAGCGGCGTCTCTGTCAAGACGAAGTTTGCCACGAAGCTCTTGGCATCTCGAAAACGTCACGCTGATATTGATCCTCGTTTTAGTTCTCCTTTTGTCCCAAAGTCTGCTTGCCATGATCCATAATGTTTGAACGAAACAACTGCGTGCTGCTAAGCATTACGCAGTTGTCCACATCTGTCGGCATGGTTACTATGGCAGTACAAGCGGAAACCAGGGAAAACGCAGATATTACATTATTGACAGGCGACAAGTGAAAAGGGAAGGGCACTATTTTAAATTGTAAAATTTTAAATTTACAAATTCTTGGAAACATTTAGAATAATGTAAGCACACAATTGAAAGAAATATATAACACTGTGCAAGTAGTTTTGGGATATTTTGATACAAAATTCAACAAAATTGTACCTTTAACAAATCTCAAAAAAACACATCCATTTTTCATACTGTACATTATAATGTTGCATCCATCCATCTTCTTCCGCTTATCCAGGGCCGGGTCGGATCCGGAACAGATGCCCGAGCCACCTCAGCTGGCTCCTCTCGATGTGGAGGAGCAATGGCTCTACTCTGAGCTCCTCCCGAGTGACCAAGCTCCTCACCCTATCTCTAAGGGAACGCCCAGCCACCCTGCGGAGAAAGCTAATTTCGGCCGCCTGTATCCAGGATCTTGTCCTTTCGGTCATGACCCACAGCTCATGACCATAGGTGAGAGTAGGAACGTAGATTCACCGGTAAATCGAGAGCTTCACATTGCAGCTCAGAAAGAAAGGACCTTAGACATTACATCAGTTTCAGTGCAGTACTGGACAATCAGATTGTTAATACTATACTAAAACTATGGACTAAGGACACTTTTATTTAGTTAATTAATTAACTCAATTCTCTCGCTAAAATTACAAGCATGACATGGCTGTGCCCTCCACTGATGCTCTCTGGCATTTGGGTGATATTTGCAGAGGTCATGCTCTATGCTCTCAGTGGAATAATCCACTGGGCCTGCACTGAAGAAAGTTGAGTCTCTGCCACGAGTGTATTCTCATCAAACAGCTACTCAAAGACTCAATTCATAGTAATCTGTAAAACTGCCAGACTCTGTGGCCTTTAGAGTCCCTGCAACTCTATAACACACACCTGAGGGTAACTTAAGTAAAAGAGTGTATGGCAAATGCGCTGTAAGGGCCAGAGAACATTTCCCCTGCAATTTTAGTAGAAGCGGGCAACAGCAAGGGCACAACAGGTACTACAACAAAACATTACTGCTTGTTTTAGAGCACAAGGTTACAGTTTTCTAACCTGCTGTCAGCAGTGAAGTTACTTTAATACCAATCCAACTTCTGATGTGTGAATACAACATGTACATCTGTGCACTTTAGCTATTCAAGGACTAAACTTTGACATTCACTTAGACTACTATCTCGCAATGCCCCTTTAGGACACTGAATTTGTACAGGTATTGTGCTAATTTGGATGAAATTATGTGCGTGGAAATAACCAAGAAATGTCAACTACATGGCTCAGAGTCTTGTTTTGAATGTTTTTTTAGTTTTGAATGGCAGTTCTGTGTGAAAAATTGGTGGAATGTCTATAATGGAATTAATATTATATCTCAGAACGTGACAACAGGAGCCACATAATGCTCTGCACAATATACAATAATGTATAGGCCTACAGTTGTCTACCAGGGGGTGCAGTACAGAAAGTTCCTAACTTTAGAATTCTATCTTATCTGTTTGGTAACCATGGCAATTTCAGTTAGGAGCTCATTTAGGACAAAAGCTATTACAAAATGACATTTCTTGAATGCATAATGTTAACTACATTTAGGAAAAGGGTATTACAGAAGCATCCTAACTCCACAAAAAAATCCTAAAAACTGTCATAACTTTAGCACAACCCCAGTGGTGTCCTAACTTCAAAATTATTTGAAAGCAACAATAATAGCGTCACATTTATTAATGCTACAAGATGAAGAACAGTGATGTTTGATGGTGGAAAGACTTTGTGAACACCCAAATGATGTGCTGCACTTTGACGACAAAACTCAGTAATTACAGACTCCTATGAATTAAATGGATTAGGCTTTGTCTTTTCTACCAAGATTATCAAAACTTTACTAAATGAAAAGCACCACTTTTTTTGTTTCTCCATTCTCCATTTTTTTTTTCCGTTTTACTTCACAGCAGCTGTTTGCTTGGTAACAGACCTGAGAGTTGATTACCGAACACGATGGAGGGGTTTAAGATTTCTTAACTATAGATAAGATGAGATTTTATAAGATAGGATAAGAATTCTAAATCAACTTAAGATTTGCTTCTGTAATATGAATTTGTGAAAAATCCTAAATTAACTTGTCAGACCTTAACTTAAGACTTAAGACAGAAAGTTTCTGTAATACGCCCCCAGAAGGCTAACTTTGTCATTGCAGAATGTTAAAAAGCATAGTTCTGTCATGACAACTCTCTGAGTGTTTGACATGTTAATGGATATGACAATGTTGGAATGTTTGGTCTTGGTGGAATAGGTCTGCTACGCTGCTGCTGCTTTTATTGCTGCTGCTGCGGCAGAGCAAGTACAGGACTTTCTACTGCCAATAATGACATGCTGCTGCTGCTGCTGCTGCTGCTGTACAATATAGAGTACATGAATTACCCGTAGCAGATCTATACAGGTGAAGCTGTGGAAGGTGGAGGGTTTCTGAAAGCGCACTGCACTGCTAAGGCAAATGCTACCCATGTAGGAAGGTTGAGCACGAGAGTTCATTGGCTACTGATACAGCAGGAACCAATCAGCTGTGCCCTATAGATAATGATGTGGCCTTTTGGCCTGCGCCATCTAGAATTTTATGACAGAACTTTGTATTTCACTCAAAAATGAACATTGTTTGTGTTTAATTTTATCAATTTGCAGAATTTCACTTGGGCCAATTGAAAAATTTAGATGTGACCAGTCACTAGAAAATTTTGAGTTGGGAGGTTAGAAATTTTTTACAGTGTATTTACTCGCCCTGATTTCATTCCAAACCCATTTAACCATCATCTGTGAAACACAAAATATTTTTGTGTACTTTTATATACAGTGGAAGTGAATGAGGACTAGGTCTACCAAGCACAAAAAAAAAAAAAAAAAAAAAAAAAAAATTATTAAAATGGCCTACCTGAAGCATGCCCTATAGACTTCTGAAGTCATATGATAGCTTTGTGTGAAGAACAGACATAGAAGTCAGCACGAAATGAAAATTCACAGTTTATTTTCTAAGTGCATGTTAATGATCTTATTGTGAATACTTCATTCATATATACATTTGGTAACACTTTATTTTGATAGTCCACTTTAGACATTAAACTAACTATAAGTAACTTTGCAGCTACATGTCAACTAACTGTCATTAGAGTATTAGTAGACTGTCTGCTTAATATCTGCTAACACTTTATTTTGTTGGTCCCCCAACAGATATTCTATTGACTATAGGTAACTTAGCAACTACAAGTCAACTTGTTCTCCTAACCTGAACCCTAACACCTAACCATAACCTAACAGTCTACTGAAAGTCTACTACAGTCCACTAATACTCTAATTACAGTTAGTTGACATGTAGTTGAAAAGTTACTTATAGTTAGTAGAATGTCTAAAATGACTATCGAAATAAAGTGTAACCATACATTTTTTTTTTATTTATTTTTTTTAAATGATCATGATTTTTTTTTTTTTCTCAAAAATGTCATGAGTCAATCCTCCAGTAAACAATGTCAATACTTCTCTCTGGTGACTCTGAACTTCAAAGTTTTCATATGTCTCAGAATAGTGTACAAATTATTGTACTTATATTTTTACTTTTTTCCCCCAGTCTTTATTTACTTTAATTATAAATTCAGAAAAAGTGTGGTCAAGACAATCATCAAAAATTCACCTATTCTGTTTCATTAAAGAAATGAATTCACATGGGAGAGAAAAAATTGTCAATTTTCATTTTGACTATCCTTTTAATATAAAGTACAGTGAAATTAGGATATACTGGCTTCATTGTTATTCAATGTTAAAAAGAAAATTCAGATGCCCAGTTTTACTGCAGAGACAGTCAAAACTAAAGCAGGTGTTCACATCAAGTGTCATCTGTTATCTTTGCTCAGTTCTGATTGCATTTACATGTAAAAAGGTCAAATTAGAGTGGAAGAGGAAAAAAAAATACTATCTTCACAATGTTTTAGGAGTAGACCATCTTTATTTCCTTGGGGATTCAGTGGGGGATGTTTGCCCTCTGAAATGCACAGACGGTAATAGTGAATTTTTTCCCCCCTCTCTGTCATCCTTCCCACCTGGTCCAGTCAGCTGTGATTTAAAATAGTGAAAAACAGGGCAGAAGGGAATTGCTGCACTGGCACTGACACAGGCCAGTCTGCCCTTTGCTTATTGAGATGGGCCAGGATTAGAAATGAACACATTAAGAGATGCAAAAAAATGGAATCTGGGCAACTGTGTGCTGTTTTGAAAGCAGCAGACTTGGAAGATGAACGCCAGCTGCTCCCAGGTTTTGTTAAAACTCAGAAATAGCTTGATGATCTGATGATGAATAGAAGACGAAAACACATATTCTACCTGACCTCAACATTGAACACAGAGGGGACTCAGGTGTTGTCAATCTTCTCCAAGTCTCCTTTTAGGTTCCATCTTGTTTTATTCGGATTGGGTCCCTTAAGAGATGCCCGCTTGAACGTCTGTGTAAAGAGTTTGTTCATTTGGAAAGTAATTGTGTCAAAGTGCTCCCGGGGGAGGTTGTCATAGAGAGGTTACAGGGCCTGCAAGCTCAGCTGACCCTGGCATTCAGAACAGGGTTTTATTCTCAAAGGCAAATTAAGAGGCAAAAGGGAATTACTTATAGGTCAGTGGAATTTCAAGCTATGAAGGCTTTTCACCAAGGTTGCTACAGAAACGGCTCTATTACATAATGGGACAATGGCACCCATTTTCTTGGCCTGTCTAATAATTTATTAAAATGCAATTCATAGATACAATGACTTGAGCACATCCTCTTCTATGATTAGCATTTTTTTTTTCATTTATGAAAAACAATTTTTAAGGAGGTAAAATATCAGTGTGATAAAAACATTATATTTTTTTTAAACCCTGCATAACTGCTTGTTGATATTTGAAAAACTTGTGTCTCTGACTGAGTCATGTAGTGTACCCAACATGCAGAAAAAGGCAGGAAAAACCATAAACAGAAGATAATACAGAGAGGGCCCCTGCAGATTAAATGTAATGTAACAAAGTAAAACGTATAAACATACACAGATTTTTTACCTTAAAACATGTTTAGAAAATATGTATTCAGATGTTAAGATGTGTACACTCACATATTCAAAGTTTGAAAAATATGTTACTTTTTACTTTGTTTGCCTACATTACATTTTTAGAGTCATATAAAACCTTTCAATCAAATGTTTAAAAGATGTTTCCTTGTCTTTATCATTGACCCTCTTATATACCATTGACCCCAACGCTCGATCACACCCTTCCATCATTATCTCCACTACAATCAGTTCCTCATTATCTTGACCAGGATTGGAGCCTTGATTAGGTGCGTTACAGCTTGTAAAAGTGACCCTGGAGGTCTAATAACCCTAGAAGTAAGCTACTTAACCTTAGATTCCTTTGGAAGGACTGTTATCTAAAGTCACTTTAGATAAAAAGTACCTGCTAACAAATTGCCAATAAATCTCAACACAACTTATTATTAGAAACAATCCACAGGAACTTCAGCAGTTAGTGTATTTGGTAAATCCTGCCAGTCGCCATATGAATAAATTGCTCCCTGACCTCTTATCTGCTGCACATACAGCACCTGCTGCTGATAACCAATGGAAAACCTTGCTGCTAATACAAGCATGCTTCGATTCGCTTTAAACTCCATAATTGCAGCCTCAGATCTTCAGATACAGCAAAGAGCTTGTGTTTATCACACAGAACTCTGTGTGTTTAATTACAGATCCTAGCCAAGAGCTCGTACCCATCAGCACAGTGATGATGAACAGATCAACACACTTGTGGCATCCTTGACATCTCTGCACGGAGACAAGAGAGATTATTTACTTCTCATCAGGGATAAAAAAAATTAGACAGGAATTACTCATTATGGGGTATATAGAATTCACAAGGAGGGAAAACTTGTTACAAATGTAAATGCACAACTGTGAACTATAACAAATGTTGAGACCTGGAAAACAGGAATTAAAGTGCAGTCACATTAGCAAAAATTCACATGCAAAAAAGGTCCACTGTCTATTGTCAATAGTGTAACAATATATGAAGCACAGCTCACACAGAGTTCTTATTCAAACCAAGCAGTTTTCTGTTGGTCCACGTGGCAAATTCGCATAACCAACGGAACCTGATGTGAAATCTGCATGACTGAGGAAATCCTTCACCCTCAAGCAAATTACAAATAGCGCGGATTCCTATTGAACTGACTGCATTTAGTGAAAATCAGCTGAACATTGATAAATTCGACTACAGCTTTAATTTGTTTTGTAGTTCAGTTGTAGTCAGATTAATGCATAGGCATGTACATGCTGGCCGAAGCCATGCTACATTTGCATTACCCAGGTCTATTAGTCAACTTCGCAAAAGAAAAAAAAAGGCTAGCGCGATTTCAGTTTGACTTAAGGATTTACATAATATTATTTAAAAACAAAACAAAAACACTGTGTCAGAAACAGAAGTCAGCTATCGAAGCTTAAACGGACAGAAAGGCTCAATATAGGTCTAATAAAACCCCCTTCACCAGACATAATGCTGTTCAGCAACTACTCGACACGTGTTTTGATTTTTGGCTATGCAGAATTGCTTCCAAATATTATCAATGTAGAACTTCTAGATTTTATTATGAACTTCTCTCCATCTCTCTAGACTAGAGCATAATGTGACACACATAGTCCTTGCTCAAAAAATAACACAATGCTCTGGAATAGCGTGGTGTGCGTGGTGTGTGCCCTGTGTGCCCTGAACCATTTAGAGCTTATATGTGAGAACAGTAATAGGCCTAAATATGAGAGAAATGCTAGCAGAAGACAGAGCATTTGTGAATTCAATTTTGTGTACCTTCTATCCGCACAGGGGTTCAGGGCGTGAACGCTATGGAAAACGCATTACCTTGCTGTCTTGTGAACAAAACAAATGTGGAAAATGGGTCTGTTAAAGAAGTGCAGGGATCTTGCTGTTGGTATTGGTACAAAATAGTTTCCCCATATTATGAATGTGCCAATTTCTAATACAGTAGTTCCAAAGTTTAACACCTAAATAAATTAAATGTTTAAAATGACATGTGATCACATGAGGTGAAGTTTTCAGTCTGAGTGGTCTATAAAAAATATTTGGTGGTGGTCATGTTGACATCACATGATTAGCATGTCTTGCAAATTTGGAGCAAATGACTAAATAAAAACCTTAGTCACATTTACCTCAAAGTCAGACTTTTCTCTTTCCAGAGAAGTTATCTAACTAATGATAGCTAATGCTATCATATTGGTTGTTTAGGAAGTGAATTAAACACACTGCTATTTATATTCACTTGGTTCTGCATAATTCAGATTTTAAGAATAGGCTGATTTTCAATTTTCTGGGTTGGAAAATGGATAGAGTGGGTAACACCACATGAAGCTGATTGGAATTTGAACTGGAGTATATATTCGGTATAAAATACCGAAAGTTTGTGTCAATAAGATTTTCATTTAATGTTTTTGAAAGTCTATTATGCTCACCAAGGATGAAATTATTTGATCAAAATTACAATAAAAACAGTAATATTGTGAAATAATATTATAATTCAAAATAACGGTTTTCTATTTTAATATTTTAAATGTAATTATTTTCTGTGACAAAGCTGAATTTTCAGCATCATTACTCCAGTCTTCAGTGTCACATGATCCTTTAGAAGTCAGTCTAATATGCTGACTTGCTGCTCAAGAGACATTTATTATTATCAATGTTGAAAACATTTTTTGTAAAATTATAAATGTCTTTACAGACAACTGAATGCATCCTTGATTCATTGCGGTCAAAAAATAAATAAATAAATAAATAATTCTCTGACCCCAAACATTTGATATATGTTTCAGTTCAATTTAATTCACCTTCCATACTGTACCTTCAAAATTTAAGTTGTAATTCCTTTTTGCAACCTCTGTTCAAATTGTTAGAACCAATTCTGGAGATTGTTGCAGTATAGCATGACTTTACATAATATTGATTGCAAGTGGCTGAGACCCATAATGCATCATTGCCAAAGACAGCCAATTTCAATGTATCGTGTACAAAGGTCTAATGGACGGTGTGAGAGGGAGAGAGCTAGTGAGAGGATACAAAGCAAGAGGAAGTGAATGAGAGAGGAAAAAGTGAAAGATAAAATTAATGTTACTGAGTGAGAGAATGAACGAGTGAATGAGTCTGCAATAGTCTGAATTAGGAGGAGGCCAAGTGAAGCAGTACTGGCCGTCACCCCACCCCCACGGATCTGTTGCTGATGTGATCCGACAGGGCAATAATTCCAGCGCTGCTGACTCTCCCACTGCAGTCTAACCCTCAATCCCTTCCACTGACTCCACTTTAAAAGAGGGCTTAACTTGCCAAATAGAAGTAATGTTGAGTTCAGAGGAAATGGGCTCTATTGTCTCTGATATTATTGCTGTGGAGTTGGTGGTATGTTTGGATGGATGTAGTGGAGAGGTGTTTTCATTTGTTCAGCTATAAACAGCACAAAGCATTATCTACAGCTCTGTGAGAGAGTGGCAGAATTTAAAATAACCCCAAAAAGAGAAACGTGTTCTCACACTTCGAGATAAATTGGCAAGCATTAATTAGTTCACTTTAAAATGTACATAGCTTCCCGTGCAAACAAAGCATCTGCTACCTAGCCCCATTAAAACATTGGCGGATTTGAATTGCGAGCTCTTGCTTGCTCACTAATTTGCTGGACTAAACGAGTCGCATTCAAACTCAGCTATCGCTTTGTGATGGAAAATAATTAGCTTGTCCCTCATGAATGCCTTAAAGGCCTTGCTGTCTGCACCATCTCCATGGCTGGCTGATTTTTAAATGTCAGATGACTTCACCAACTTGATAAATAGCATTTATGTAGCTAGCTGTTGTATAGTAGATCTTTGTAAGTAACTTTGTAGTCTGTAGCTTTCAGGATGAAGTGAAGAGACAACTTCATTATTAGTAATAATGTCAGGGCTGGTAAAATCTTGGGGTTATGAATCTTTACAGCTGTATCTCTTCAGATCGGCTGGAAACATAAATCACCATGATACAACTGCGAATCAGACTTTATGCATTAATCTCCGTTGCCTCATAAAATTCTGTATATAGGCATAAATAAACCCCATTCCAGTCATTTAATTCCTGTAATTTGTCATCTAGTGATGTGATGTGTCATCTGGCTGACCAAAAAATTACCATAAAGTATAAGTGAACTCTGGGAGCAACACAACGGAGTATAACAACTTGGATGAATTGGCAGACGTTCCCTTAGGGATCATGCGCTGTGGTAGCGTGTCAAAGCATTCTAGAGTATAAATATGCAGCTATAATGCACGTAGGTGATTTTGAATTAATAAATGTCGATATACAATGGTTAGCTACATACTGTTAAAACTAATCGTGGTGTTGATATATATTTTTAGACTGCTGACTCTATAGAACAGCGGCATGGAAAACGTACTCTGTTACATACGTAACCTCGGTTCTCTCTAGAAGAGGGAACGAGTATTGCGTAAGCTAGCTTACGCTACGGGTAAAGTCATCTTTTCTCGAGATATTGAAGCCAAAATTATCCTTAATTTTGCATTTATTGTCACACAGTGCAGCAGCCAGCAGACCTAGAGCAGGCAATCTTGCGTGCTCATTGGCTGCCGTGCGGCAACTGCTGCAGCCTACCACTGAGCCTCGCGCCTGACGTCGCGCCCTCTACGCATCACAGCCCGCCAAAATGGGGGTGGTTTAGCGGATATAAAAGCCAGGCTCGACGGCTGCGTCACTGGTTTCATCAGCTGAAGCGAAAATCGCTCGTGGCACCTGCACGGTCGGGTTACACAATACTCGTTCCCTCTTCTAGAGAGAACCGAGGTTACGTATGTAACCGATTACTTTCTCTTACGAGAGCTTCTCTCGTATTGCGTAAGCTAGCTTACGCTACGAGAACCCATTGTCAACGCCGTGCGCGCCCAGCCTCCACTTCATGAGTCCCAGGGATTCCCGGGGAACATAGATAAGTGGGAAACAGGTGGCCAGGAATGCGGGCCAGCACATGTTATAAGCACATACAGGGTATACAGAGCGGCGTCGCCGGTCCATATAACTATTCACCATATAGTGCAGCTCAACCAGGAGAGCTAACATCGCGTGAGAGTAGTCTGCGCATGATAATCTGGGCAGGACAAACACACCGCTCACACTGACAGTACGGGAACTTCCAGGTTATAAAACCTAACAAATTTGGACGGAGAGGCCCAGCCTGCCACCTCACAAATGTCTTGAATGGAAATTCCGCTGGACCAAGCCCACGACGAGGCCACGCCTCTGGTGGAATGCGCCCTGATGCCCAAGGGGGCATTGCAGACCTTTAGACTCATAAGCAGATGTGATAGCTTCCACTATCCATCTGGACAGGCTCTGTTTCGAGGCGGCGAGACCCTTGGTGCGCCCACCGAACGAGACAAAGAGCTGTTCCGAACGCCGAAAGAGGCGGAGCGCGTAATGTAAGCCCTCAGCGCCCTGACGGGGCAGAGGAGATTAACATCACCCTCACTATCGGATGCTGGTAGAGCCGAAAGAGAAATGACCTGCGCTCTGAAGGGTGTGCCCAACACTTTAGGGACATAACCATGTCTTGGCTTAAGGATGACTTTAGAGTCATTTGGCCCGAACTCAAGACACGCAGCGCTAACAGATAGCGCGTGTAAATCCCCCACACATTTAACTGATGACAGAGCTGTCAGAAAAACGGTTTTGAGCGAGAGGTACTTTAGGTCCACTGAGTCTAACGGTTCAAAGGGGAAAGCTTTCAGGGCCTCTAGGACCAACGTCGACTCAGCGAACGCTGCAACGGCCGCCACATAAACTTTAAGCGTGGATGGGGACCTGCCCTTATCCAACAGCTCTTGAAGGAAGCCAAGCAACCCCGGGACCCCACACGTTCGTGGGTCTAGATCTCTATCAGCGCACCATTTGGAGAACACCGACCATTTAGAAGCGTAAAGCCGCCTCGTAGAGGGAGCTCTGGATTGCGTAATCGTGTTCATCACTCCTTCTGGCAGAACAACGGGTATCCGTTGATTAACCATACGTGCAGAGACCAGCGCTCTGGATGGGGATGCCAGATTGAGCCGCGGGCTTGGGAGAGGAGATCTCTCCTCACCGGAATTGGCCAAGGGGCTGTGTGAGACAGCCGCATCAGCTCCGGGAACCAGGTTTGATTCTCCCAGCACGGGGCTATAAGGAGCACCGAGTGGCGCGTTTCCCTGATCCTCTTGATTACCTGTGGTAACAGAGAGACTGGAGGGAAAGCATAAAGTGGGAGGCTGGGCCAGGTTTGGGCCAGCGCATCCTCGTTCTTTGAAAAGAACAGTGGGCAGTGAGCGTTGTCTTTTGACGCAAACAGGTCGACTTTCGCTTTGCCGAAAAGGCGCCACAGTAACTGGACTGTCTGGGGGTGCAGGGACCATTCCCCTGGGGGAACGTGGTTCCTGGACAGTTTGTTTGGACCGTCGTTCAAGTGGCCTGGCACATGCGCAGCTCTCAGCAAGCGCAGGTGGAACTGGGACCATACAAGAAGGCGTTCTGTCAGATGGCAGAGGCTTCTGGATCTGACACCGCCCTGATGGTTTATGTAGGACACCACAGACATGTTGTCCGAGCGGACTAGCACATGGTGGTCCTGTATGAACGGGAGGAAGCATTTGAGCGCGTTCTCGACCGCTATCATTTCCAGACAGTTTATGTGGAAGCGTCTCTCTTGGTCTGACCACAGGCCAAAGACCGGTCTGCCCTCGAAGACGGCGCCCCAACCTGAGTTGGAGGCATCCGTCGAGATGACCTTTCGGTGTGAGACAGCCCCCATTGTCACTCCCCACTGGTACCAGTCGGCCGCTAACCAGGGCTGCAGAGCCAAAACGCAGCTCTGAGTCACTCTGATAGTCTGTAGCCTGAAACTCAAGCCTGGTGAGGCCTTTGGTCGTTCAGCCAGCGTTGTAGCGGGCGCATGCGCAGCAAGCCCAGCTGAAGCACAGCTGCAGCATACAGCCTAGCATCCTCTTTAATGTCTTCAGAGGCGTGATGCTTTATTTTGTTGTGTTGTACATTTTCCATTGTGTTGTGGCTTATTTCCATTGTGTTGTACATATTCTGTTGTGTTGTGGCTCATATCCGTTGTGTTGTGACTCATTTCCGTTGTGTTGTGGATTAATTTCATTGTGTTGTGGCTTAATTTCGTTGTGTTGTGAACTTATCTTTGCTTTTTAAATTCCGTTGTGTTGTGCACTACTGGGCCACCGTAGGGGGTGTATTCGCTTGGTTTTGGGGGACAAAAGACAACATTTCACTCCAAAAATAATACCAAAAAAAATATTATTGTGGGGTCATTTTTTTGGTTCCCATGAGGAAAATCATGCTAAATTATGTTTATTTTCTATATATATTTTTAAAAATGCTTTCTGTGAGGGTTGTTTATGGGTAGGGTAAGGTTGTATCACCCTGAAAGGGTTAGTTCACCCAAATTATCACCATTCTAATTATCCCATAATTTACTCACCCTCAAGCCATCCAGGTGTATATGGACTTTCTTATTTCAACCAAATACAATCGGAGTTATATTTAAAAAAAATCCTGGCTCTGCAGCTTTATAATGAGAGTGAATAGTAACTGAGATAGTAACTGACACCCAAAAAGCACATTCACAGGGTTTGTACAAGGTGCTTAAAGAGCTTGAAGTACTTGAATTTGACTTTGAAATTTAAGTCCTGCAAACCCTTGAAAACAGCCATATTTATGAAAAGTGCTAGAATTATTGATAGACAATATATGTGAAATGGTGTTCAATTTTATTGGATTAAGGAAAGCCATATCATTGTCATAGTATCCTTTCAATGGTTAAAGTTTGGCCTATCACAGTCAATGTATATGCTACACTTCATTTGTACCATTTTGTTTTATTTTATTTTTTATTTATTTACCTTTATAGAATTTGAAAGATAATACATTTATTGTTTGATAAGTGAGATCTCTGATTGTAGTACTTGAAAACCAAAAAAGTAGAGCCTTGAAAGTCCTGGAATTTTATTTTACAGTATCTGTACGAACCATGTATTAATCCGTCATAAAAGTAATCCATATGGCTGTTAATAAAGGCCTTCTGAACCGAAACCATGCGTTTTTGTTAGAACAATATCCATAATTATAACTTTAAAAACTGTAATCGCTAGCTGTCGTTAACATCCATCTTCGTGTTCATGAGAGAGTTGAGTTCTGGTATATGACGTAGGATGTAAGCGTAGCGTAAGCTTAGGTGAGAGTAGAGCCCTTTAGTGGTTCAAACAAATAAGGCCGGGCAACAAACTCAAGCTCCTCCGACATTTCTCTTTAAAAATTCTTGTTTTAGAGTTCTAATTTGTGACCAGTGTTTTGTTTTGTTCTATACCCTGCGCTTCAGCGTTCGTCAATTCGCCATGTGTCGGGTCAGAGTTCACTCTTCGGCCAGAACTAGACTCGCGTACGGAAGTGATTCTAGTTTATAAAGTTATAAATATGGATATTTTTTCGCTTGATCGCTTAGCTTCAGAAGGCCTTTAACCCCCTGGAGTTGTATGGATTACTTTTATGATGGATGTGCTTTTTTGGGCTTCAAAATCCCAGTTACTATTCACTCCCATTATAAAGCTGGGAAGAGCTAGGACTTTTTTAAAAATATAACACCTATTGTGTTTGGCTTAAAGAAAAGTGACAGAAAGTCATATACACCTAGAATGACTTGAGGGTGAGTAAATTATGGGATCATTTTCATTTCAGGATGAACTAACCCTTGAAGAATACAAGATACAAGACCCCACTGAGAAATAGGGATGGGCGATATATTATCGTTTGCGATATAGGCTACAGGTAAAATTTCTCCTCTCGATAAGAATTAGTCTTACCGCGATAATAATGATAAAGCCTATTTGATGACGGGAGTCAGAACCCATTTGCAGCTCACATGCATGGCGGAAGGCGGACGTGAAACTGAGGCGAAATTTATCGCTAAACGAGTAACTACCTCTACAATCTGGAACTGGTACACAGAGATATATTTTCACCCACCCATCTCGCCGAACACTGACCGAGCACTTGAGAGTTTCGCTCTCCAAGTGATCCATGAAGCGCACTATATCAGTTAATCTCACCTGAGATTTGGAGCCCAATTACAAGGGGGTAAAACTTACTTTAAAAAGATGGCAGCATCATAATTTTTATTTTTACACAGAGATTGGTAGTTAAATCTGTTTACTTTAGCAATCTTTGTTGCGTTATATGCCAAGCACTTCTTGTGTTTTTTGCCCCAGGTTTGCATGCCTGTAACTCAATAAGTATTAAAGGGGTGGTAAAATGCCATTTTCACAAGATGTAAAATAAATCTCTGATGTCCCCACAGTGTGTGTGTGAAGTTTTAGCACAAAATACCCCACAGATATTTTTATATAGCATGTTAAAGTTGTCACTTTTTGAGGGTTAGCAAAAACGCACCGTTTTGTGCCTGGCCCTTTAAATGCAAATGAGCTGCCTCAGACAGCGGGGTTTCAAGAGCTCTTGTGTGTTAGCAGCTGCGATTACCTCACGCAGACACACTAAAATGACAGAAACTGTTCTACCTTTAATGTTAAAACAGAGTCAGAAAGATGGAGAGACTCAAGAAGTGACATGTAGAATGCAACAGGACGTCACTGAATTGAACTGAGTTGATGAATTTGTGTTGCTGATATGGAGTTAACTATCTTCAATTAGCATACTCTGTCATGATAATCTATAAATTTCTTGTATAGGAACTGTTGTGAGATGCACACAGAGTGACTTTTTATTGCATGTGAAAAGAAGCATGCTAAAGTTTGAGCTGACTCACAAATGTACTCTTATACAACAACTTTTCCTCTTCTCAACATGGACTGCGTGTCACGGGGGCGGGGTTTATGTACATTTTAGGGTTGGTGATGTCACTAACCCGGGAGGAATGTCGTGTAGTCCCTACCAGCCCTTTGTTTTAGTCCTTTTCTTTAAAAGCAAATATCTCCCTTTGCTTTGAACTTTGAGCATTGTAACTTTGCCGATGTTGTTTATGCTCAAACAGCAACATTTCACACTAGCTAAAGTTAGAAAAGTGAGATTGTGTTTTACCACCCCTTTAAAGATATCTTAATGAACTCTTAGATTCTGGTTCTTAACAAACTTTTCTTTTGATGTGTTCATTTTAAAGGCCCTCAATGGTTCAGTCCCAGAAATATGGACATGTTAATGTGGCTCCTTGAGTAAATTGGTAAATTGTACTCATTGTCAGTGGTCAAAAGCCAAATGTGGATCACTTTGCATATAGCTGATACTTTTTTCTTTTAAATATATGAACAACAAATAATGTTAAAAACTAGAATCTTGTTCAGTTTCACTAGATGTATCTCGTATATCTGGGAGGTGAGTAAATTTTCATTTTCATTTTTAGATGAACTATCCCTTTAAGACTAAACGGTAACACTTTAGAATACTGTATCTTACTGCATAACTAATAAGGAATTATTGAAGAACTAGTAGGTAATTCTTCATTAACTACTTCTTCACTACTGTTAACTACTAAGGAAGATGTGTTAACTAATCAGTATGTAATAGAATTTTATGATTGTGTTATGTTACAGTTAGTTAATCAATAACTAATTAATTCTGTCATACCTCCTGAAGAACTACCATTAATTATATATTTATTAAGGTTCAAGAAAAATAACTAAGAAGTAACTAATGAACAGTCATACAAAACTAACCTCAGATTAATTTTATATTTTATATACAGTACTGTGTGTGTCTGTTTTCCTCAGCATAGAATGCCATTGAGTAAATTCATGTATTTTAGGAAACAACTGAGGGGAACTGAAAATATAGGGAACACTTTAGTAATTAATAAAGAATTATTAGATAATTCTTCAGGAATTACTTATAACCTGAAACAGTATTCTAAAGTGAAAATATAGGGAACCCATTAGTAACTAATAAATAATTACCACATACTTCTTACTCAAATAAAACTTACTGTAAAAAAAAAAAAACACTAACGTAATCATCCATAACCTTTGTAAAATACACTACGACTCGTTTAAGCTACATGTCTTCCTTTATATCAGATGATATTTTGTTTTAACATGTATACTGCCTACATTTAAACTCGTTTAACAAACAGCTCTAAGAACATATTTTAACATCTGATGTAAATAGATTTACTATCTTTATGAATAAAATAATGTATTTTATGCAAGGGATCATGCATTTCCATCACGCAAAAAAGACCAACTCAGCTAGGTAGGCTAACTGACCTCGTGTCCTTATATGTTGCCTTGCATAAAATAAAATGATTTACAGCACAGCATTGATTTAATAGATTAAATAAAACGTACACAATCCTGTATTTCGCAGAAGAAATGCACCAAATCGGCGGAGCTGAGAACTCTCCAGAAGAGGATCACCAAATCACTGTAAAATGTATGCTACCGTGATATTGCCGGAACTTGAATGGTGCAAAATAAGTTTAAAATGTATAAGAACTAAGTATTACAATATGCTTTTGACTTTTTAAGTACTTTAAAAATTAAGGTAATTTTGAAAATGGCCTAATTATAATTTTACTGGAGTAATATTTTATTGTGGTATATCTGTACTTTTACTCAAGCACTTGAGTTGTGTACTTCCACCACTACAATACTAAAAAAAAAAAACAGGATTATTGACTACTGTGTATGACTGTTCATTAGTAGTTACTTCATAGTTATTTTTCTTGAACCTTAATTAATAGATAATTAATGGTATTTCTTCAGGAGGTATGACAGAATACATTAGTTATTGATTAATTAACTGTAACTTAACACAATCATAAAATTCTATTACATACTGATTAGTTAACACATCTTCCTTAGTAGTTAACAGTAGTGAAGTAGTTAATGAAGAATTACCTACTAGTTCTTCAATAATTCCTTATTAGTTATGCAGTAAGTAAGATACAGTATTCTAAAGTGTTACCGACTAAACCAGCTTAGGTTGGTTTAAGCTGTGTTTTCAACAGGAATGTATATACTAAGCAATATACGTAATAAAATTTCTAAAAGCAAAATTGTCAAACGTAGTCTAATAACCGCTCCCCATGCTGCTTTACCAAAGAACAAGCCATTTTTGTCTTATCCTAGTTATGTCAACCCTTCTAAATTTAAGGCTAGTGCAGTGCAAATGTTTTAGTAAGCTGGGCAGCACTCAGTGCTCACAGCTTTTCACAGAGCGCTTAGTGCCACTTCAGTTCTAATTCTCCTCACCCACCCATCTCCACCAGGTCTGAGATGTCTTATGTTCTGTTAGCTCATGAGAAGATAAAAGATAGACAATGCATTATTTAACATGCAAAGAAAGTGGGTGCCACTCGTATAATCAGTAATTTTGTATAAAAGCTCTTAACTGTAAAAGGTAAATATTGCCCAGCATGATTTGAGAATGTTCCAAAGAGTTTCCTATTTGTTTCCAGCATTTTTAACTATTTATCTCCAGATAATTCCTCTTAAACAACAGAATCCAAATTCTGTTGTAATACAGACTCTGTGCTGCAGCATCTCTCTCACTTTTGCCTCAAGTTAATTGCATTGTCTCCAAAGCTTGTGATGCTCTATTTTTAGTTGTGGAGTCAGTTATAGTGCTTTGTGGCTGCTCTCCATCGCTCACAATCAGCCAGACAGTTTAAGATGTTGTGTGGTGTCCAGTCTAAAGAATGTATTATAAAAGACCCATAAGACTGTTAGTCAGTTACTGAAATGTCAGCTCTTTAACTACCCTAACTAAAAAAACAAGAGTTTCTCTTGAGTCTTGACTATTATGGCATCCTGTTCTAAACGAGGGTTGGAAAAGGATGCTATTTTGATACACCTCAGAGAAACCCATTTAAATTGCAGTAAGCAAACACAAAACAGTGTCACTTGAGATCTCTGGACTACTGCATGAAAATATTCCATCACTTTTTGATGGCAAGGTTTGCCTTTATGTTGCATTTATTATAATTCATGTATAGAGCTGTATGGGAAAACTGTGAGGTTAAAGGGGTCATCGGATGCCCATTTTCCTCAAGTTGGTATGATTCTTTAGGGTCTTCATGTAAAGTTTGTAACATACTTTGGTTAAAATTCTTCAATGGTTGTGTAAAACTACGGAGCCCCCCAGTCCCACTTTGTCAAAAAAAATTATTATAACTATCTTGTGGCCTCGAGATACTATCTCGAGGCCACGAGTTACTATCTTGAGGCCACGAGTTACTTATCTTGAGGCCACGAGATAGTTATAATAAATTTTTTTGACAAAGTTGGACTAGGGGGGGCTCCGTATAAAACTTTTACCTCCTCAAAAACAGCTCTGCTCACAGCGACCCATTTTGGTGCATGTCTCTTTCAATGATAATGAGCAACTGCTCACCCCACCCCTCTCTTCTGTGAGGGGTGTCACACAAGACACAAAGTGCTGCCTTGGCAACCTTGTGCACAGAATACAAATGGCTGAGAGGGAAATATGCTAATACGGGACAGTCTGTCAGTGGTCGTGGGCGGAGCATGAGCAATATGACATCATATTGCTCAGAAAATCCAAACGGCTTGATTATTGAGAGTGTTTAGGCTTGCTGAGGATAAAAAATAAAGGAGTGAATGGATTTTTTTTTCATTATATGGTGGTTGTGTCCACACACTGCAAAGACACATTTATATGCAAACACCATATAAAAGTGAATTTTGCATCCGATGTCACCTTTAATGCAAGCGAACTAAGGACAAACACTCAAAGAAAAATTGGGATGCATCAAAAGTGGGGTAGGTTTAAACAGACCTACCTGTGTGGGTAAGGAAACCATGAGAAAACAGAGCAGCCAAAATAACATATGACGTGGAAAGCCTAAAGACCACAGAGTGACTTTACACTTGCACTCTTTTAAAAATCAGGATAAACATCTCTTCTCTATTCTGGTCTGCATTACAGAATGCTAAAATGTCCACACTCAGGCAGCAATCTAAAAATAAACAGTGTTGTCTATGTCTGTCACTAAGACACATGCGGTTCTCAGTCTGTTTGCAGACATGATCCTGCCATTTAAAAGTTTAGCTTGTGTTGCCATAGTTAAATAAACAAGAATAGTAATAGACAAACCGTAAAGGTTAGGATGGCTGAAACACTGGTTAAATTTAGGCTTTTTTCATTAAATTCCAGCATGATTAAAGTTTTGTTGGTATAGAAGAAAACATTTTCCCTAATGTAGTTTTCTTGGTGTTAGATTTGGAATTATCCAATGAGTGATTTGTATAGGGCACATCAGCAGAACTACACAGAGCAGTGTCAGAGTATTCCAGAGCAGTCTCATCAAAAAAACGCACATCTCAGTGTGAGATTGCAGAGGGTCATGATCAAATTCTTCTCTTTGAACATGTCTGGGTGGTTAAGGTTATGCTTATAGCCCAAGACATTCAAAAGAGATCTTCTTTGTCTAGAGTAGCGGTCTCAGGTCTGTTCTGATGGGGCCACGGTCTGTAGGGAAAAACAATGGTAAATACAAATAATAAAATACAACTAACCATACAATATTTAGTATAGCAAAATGAATAGGTTATCTTAAAGGGAAGAGAAAGAGTCAGATTGGTGAGCACACATCATGACCTCTGTACACGTGCCATCCATTTTTCATTAAACCAAAATGTATAAGCGCTTGAGCTTAAGATATAACCAAGCAGTGAGTGCCTTTGCATACTGTAACGCAGTTAGATGTTGTGGGATGGAGGCGGTGGGAACCGGCAAACGTTCAACACACAATTTAATAATAAAATAAACAAATACAAAACGAAAGCAAAAGACAGCAGCCCCTCACAGACGACTACGGTCACATATAATAAAACATAAAACGCAACATAAGTCCAGGCATGTTCCTCTCTCGATCTTCACTTCGCTCCTTCTTTATGCTTCTGCTCCTCCGTGAGAGATACGAGACCGGTGCGTCGTGCAGGTGTCGCTCATTTTCAATCACGCCACCGGCCTCGCGCTATTCTCTCACGGCCCTCTGCCTCGTCCTGCTTGCCACATTTTCATGTGTGTCCTATCATTTCCCAAGAGGATATGGGTTTTTGGAAATGTGCTTCTTTTTTGAGAGGGTTAGATTTCACAAGTTCAATTAAAGTTTAATCAGATTTGCTGTGTGTGTGATAAGAGATCTCTTCATTCCCAGAATTCGTTATCTTTTTTGGAGTGTCTGCAGGATCCTGAGAGCTGTGACATCTTTCTGCAGAAATGATAGATGCTGTATTATATCCCTTATCTAATATATCTCTGTTGCTGGACAGTGAACTAAAGAGCATAATCTGTAATTTTATTTAAAATGAATAAATGTCATTGCTTATTATTTAGAGTGGCAATCATTGTCTCTGTTTCAGTGTATTAGTGTGATCTGATTCCACAACATTCCATCACGAGGGGCATGTTGCATGTGTGTGTTTTTATTTTCAAAAGTCAGTATGGCTGTTGAAATTGAAAATAAAATCCTGCAAATTTAAAGGCTTGGTCTCTCTTGCATCATTTGAAATCAGTAGCGAAGTGGCAATTGGGAGAGTCGGGACTTTTCCCGGTGGGCCGGTATGTTTCGAGGCCGCGAGGGCCAGTCTGGTAAAAGTTATACATTGCAAGTTCTTAGCAACACCATCCGGAGGCCTGGTGTGCGGCAGCTGCCCGCTGGTCAAACTGTGCAGCCTCTCTGTCTGCTTAACCTGTACGGCGGGCCGCAGCAGCCTCTTATTTCAATAGAAACACAGGCTAATCAGAAAGCACTAACGATTTTCAAAAATATAGGGGATCAGTGAGCGACCCCTACCCAAATGGCATAGCCTGTTGGCCTATGACGTAAAGCCATCGAACACCTCTTTTTTTCCTTCTCACGTTTTGGAAGTCTAAAGTTAACATGCAGTGTGTGAGTGAGTCTAAATGATGGAAAGGCAAAAAAAGAAAAGGGAAAGGTGGCGCTGAGAAGGTCAGACTCAAAAGGAAAAAACTTATGGAGGCGGCAGCAGCGAAATGCTCCAAAATAACGGACATGTTCCGGGCATCAATGAGCATCAAAGATACTACAGGTGAAAGAAGCTAAATCCCACAGATGGGAATTAGCACCAGCTACCAGCCAGCCAAAAGCTTGTGAAATTTGAAAGCATCTCGGTGGTAAATATTAGACAAATTAATGGTTGAGTGGTTCTTGAATTTGTCATTCAGTGGTTGGCAGATATTCCTAGTTTTAAAATGAGTAACTTCCCTTGGCTGCTGCTATGTTAAGTGTATAAGGGTTATGACACTAACACTAGCAGAAGCTAAGGCATGTTCGAACAAGGTGACCGTGAAAATGGACCCTTTTCAACAGGGTGATGGCGCGTTTTAACGGTCATAGTCAGCATTGTAAATTCTTGCAAAAAAAAACGTTTTTTTATATTTTCATTTTTTTTTTAAATGTATTTACATTTATAACACTATACTTTATATTATATTACCTTTGTATAAAATTACAAAAAAACTCATTAATGCTGCTGTGAGGGTGTTTCTAATACAGTGGCTGTGGGAATGATGACAAATTGACATTTCTCTCTTCTGACTGCCGTTATCAATCTCTTGCTATTTTTTCCTCTTTTTGAAAGTTGTGAAAACACTATAGAGGAGTTTTTCTTTTCATGAAACTAGGGGAGGCATGATCCGCCTTTTTTGCCTCCCATACCGATTCCGATACCTGGGATTCAGTATTGGCCGATACCGAGTACCGATCCAATACTAAAATAATAATAAAAAAACGGTGCTGAATTACCTAATAAACTGTATCTGTATGCCTCACTGCAGGGAAGAGACTGTGATTATTCTTTTGTGAAAGACATCAAGCTTGACTTAAACATTATTTTCCTAACTTTGTAAAACAATATACGGCCAAAATATAATATATAATTAAAAGACATTTATTTTTTAATTTTTAAGCTTTTTAATGAATCAGCAACATATGATAGATAGGACAGAACTAAGGCTATCAATAAACTGCCAATACGCAAAAGTATTGTAATATGAAAGGCTCCAATTCAGAGCAGCACGAAACGCTTATGCGCATCCCGTGCGCAGAATGATGCACTTGAAGCAACATGGAGTCACAGCGCTTCGCATTGAAAAGTTCAAAGCAAGATTACATATATATATATATATATATATATATATATATATATATATTATTATTATTATTATTATTATTATTATTATTATTTATTTATTCAATAGTTTGAGCCTTTTAACAGTTTTAAATTTCAGTTACTGTGCGCGTGAAGAACAACTATATCGCTCTCTACTCAGTGTTGTGATCTAACAGACACCCGGGAGAAAGTAACATGTTAAACTCCAGCAACACTGTAACTGGTTTCTTTAATTTGAACAGTATTTTACTGTAATATGTACTGTAAGATACTGTAAAATGTTTATACAGTATGTGACTGTAAACCGCGAAGGATTATGGGAAAATATATGGTCACTACTGTAATTATTCCCTACTGTAAATCAATTTACAGTAGTGAACTTGCCCGCGAAAAACTGACCAATGGCAAGAGAGATTTCTTTTGAATTTTTTTGACTGTATGGTTGAAGTGGCAGTTAATGTGGACAAAAGATGTACCGGTAACTCCAAAAAGGTTAGTATATTATTTCTATTTTATGTAAAACAAACATTTGCAAATGTTTTCATTTATGTTAACAGCAAACTAACATGATTTGTCTTTTTGTTTTGGTCGGAATGGTTTTGGTGCCTTTTTTTTTTCCTGACAGTCGGCCGGATCTCCGTCACGGTGATAATATTAACTGGTAAGTAAGCTAAGTTCACCTATATTATACGAAATATTCTTTAGTTAAAACGATAACAATAAAGTTTGTGCATATCTCTGCCTCTTTTACGTAGCTCGCCAGGCGGAGTCGTCGGTTAGGCTACTTAACGTTAACCGCAACGAACTAGCGTGTCGTGGTGAAATACTGAGGTAAAGTGAGATAGACGAAACCCTTGTTTAAGTAAGGTTTTTAAACAAGATTGTCAAGTATATGCTTTGATTTATTGTCAGGTTTGTGATCTGTATAATGTCTGCAGTCTGCAACGATGGAGGTGATGTGTTGGAGCCTTTTCATTGCGTCATAACATCAACTGGTAGGTTAACTTCACCTAAATAAGCCGAAGTAAACTTATGTTTATGTTAGAATGTTGGTAATGGAACAGTTTGCTGGTCCCCATTGACTTCTATAATAAATAAAAAAATACTATGGATGTCAATGGGGACCAGAAACTTGTTTGGTTACTCACTTTTCTTTTTAAATATCTTCTTTTGTATACAGCACAAGAAATAAATGAATACAGGTTATGAACAAGTAGAGGCTGAGTAAATGGTAAATGGACATAATTTAATTTTTTTTAAGTAAACTAACTGTTTAAGCGACACCATTGTTAATTACATCTTTTGTTTTATTTTCAAGTTTGTGGCCTGCAATGTCGGAGGTGTGTTTTGGAGTCATTTCTTGTGATTGCCGTCCTAATGGTGATGACATCTACAGGTGAGTAAGATAACATCAACTAAATTAGCTGAAGTATGCGTTAGTTTAGCAGGCAGACATAATATAATGTAACTGCCGATGAAACCAACGGAAGGGAAGAAAACGGGTTTACCAGGCAGCAGTGTTATAGTGCTTTTAAATAATCATCCATCAGTTTCTGTTCTTTATTTTGAATTTGCAGAAGCCATTCCCTCCGCCTCCGGACTGTACATCACTGCTGACGCTCTCCACTAATACACAGAACAGGTTGACGTTTGAGGAGGAGGAGGAGGAGGAGGAGGAAAGGGTTAGCAATTACCATTATCAATATAGCAAAATTTTGCTAACTAATATTTAAATGTTGTTTAATTTATTAAAAAACTATAAACACCATACAACATCATATCTTACCAGGGGCGGATCTACAGGGGGGCAAGGGGGGGCAGGTGCCCCCCCACTCTAGAGCCTTGCCCCCCCAGCTGCCCCCCTAACTTTGATGATCCAAAAACTGTACCTGTAAAAACAACCCGCAAGCTTCTCAAAACAGTGAACTAAACGATACATTTACCAAAAGTGAACAATTTCATTTTTATTAAAGCCCCTTCCCCCTCCCCCTCAAATACTTAGTACGTCCCTGATTCAAACGTAGAGCGCCGTTCGCTCAGTCTGGCTCACACACACACAGCGAGTCTGCTGCGGTGCGGTGGCCCTGCAACCCGACTGGAGAGACTGAGCTGCCCCAGAGCCTCTAAAGGTGAAGTGAGTTTCCCCAGGTTTAGTTAAACACACGTTTAACTTAAAGTTACATTTGTAATGAATGTATACATGCTAAAGACGATTCAGCATCAGCAAAAACAGCAAGTCTATTACGTTAGCCAAAATCAGCGGTCAAATCGCTCCCTCGTGATTTGTAAGAGCACTCTTCACTTTGATTAGCCTAATTTTGATTTTAGTAAAGACAACAACAGCTTAATAAAAAAATATAAATTGTTTGTATCCATAATGTTTACTGATGGTCGCCGTTACGCCGACGTTACGTTACAACACACAATACAGTGCCAGTTAGGAGATCGATCATTTGATTAGCTAAAGCCTTGTTCACATTACATGATTTTAAAACGTCGGGCTGAACTGTGCGGTTCACACTACATGACTTGCTCTCTGTGAAATCAGGAGTGTTCAAGTTGTTTAGCTGTTCACACCACACAACACAACATAATTGATCCACAACAGGACGTAACGCACTACACGAGTTGACAACGCACTACATAGAGATACAACCACGATCGGATGATAAGAGGAAATCATTTGTGACTCTAATGAGGGCTGTTTCAGTACTATGGTACGGTCTAAATCCTGAAAATAATCAAATAAATAACGAGTTGACAACAACTCTGTCACCCAACGATTCTATCTGGTCTACGAACCACGTTTTGTCACGAAAAACCACGCAATAAAATGAACCAGAAATTACGCAAAACTGCACGTGCGCCAATACCCAGCGAAGAAGAGAACACAACACGCGAATATGGACCTCAGACAGAAACTAGTGCTGCACACTCACTGTTTGCGCGAAGAAAAAAATGCCAAAAAATAAGATTTACCCGGTGACCTCAACCGATGCCTTGCTATGATTGGCTGTAGCTCATGACATCACTGAGGTTGAGTCGCGCGACGTCTCTGGAAATCTAGCATGCTAGATATTTTTTTGGGCTCGGCGACGCGTCTGTGAGCGTCTTCGCTGCGTTGTTGGCTCTTTCATACTAACAGATTGGCAAGCGTTCATCGCCCGCTAATCCCCCGCGATTTGCACGCGATAACACCCTGACCTGTCGGCGAGCTCAACGATTTGCAAATCGGGCTTAAATCGGGCTTAAAATCCTGTAGTGTGAACTTGGCTTAAGCAAATCCAATTCCTCTCAGATATCACAGCAATGAAACCAGGTTACAACTGGGAAAATAACAAATACAATTAGGATTATTATATTAAGTAGTCTAAACATAACTGGTGTGTGTGCATGTGATAAATCTTTCTGATTTTATATTTGTTATATAGGCTATTATTAGCTACATGGCCCTACAGTGTAATGTAATACACAATGTAATGTGTACATGTGTAATACACATTGACTTTTGCAGGCAAGAGTAGTTGAAGAAAGTAGCTGGAGCCTAACCATTAAGGCTAAAAGTCCTTGGACACAATTATTGTACTTTTTAAAATATTTTCATTTAGCTTTTTATACTTTTACTTTTTTAAAAGATGCACAGTTTTGTTTTGTTTGAACACTGCACTGGGCTTATTCCTGTTGTGAATTAAAAACCTTTGTAGTGTGTAAAAGCAATTCACATAGGGATTCCCACCGTCTACCCCTGCCACCCCTTTGCCCCCCCATGTAAAATTTTCTAGATCCGCCACTGTATCTTACATTATCTTTACCCCTCATGTCATTGTTGTTAGTAATAAGTTCTGTTATTGTATTTTATTTCTGTTAACTATTATAACACTAAAAGGCTGCTGTGACTTTGTCTGTTTCAGGAGAGTCTGTTCTCTAAGCAAAAACATGGATGCTGACTATGAAGAATCATCATCCAGTTACAACAGCTAACAGACTCTTCTTCAGCATTAACTGTCCATTTTGTCGAATGCAGAATTAGGTAACCCAAAATAAATATATTTTTTTACATTACATTTACATTCATGCATTTGGCAGGCACTTTTTTCCAAAGCAACTTACATTGTATTTAAGTTTAAAGGAACACGCTACCGTTTTTTGAAATAGGGTTTTTTCACTGTCTCCTTTATATTTAGGTAAGTGGGCAAACATATTTTTGTCTCAGTGCATGCATTGTCTTATGGTGCGTTCACACCAAACGCGAATAGAACGTCTGGTGCAAGTGATTTAAATGTTAAGTCAATGTAAAGACGCAATTACGCACCTCTAGAGGTCAATCAACATCAGCCATCTTGCAAACAGACAACCATCTAGCACTTGCCCCTCCCACAGGAAGCGGATTTTTCCCTCGGACGCGAGTCAATTTCGCTTCAAACACTTGATTTTTACGCGTGTCAATTTAGCTTTGGACACGCGAATGGATTCAAAAGGTTCAAGCGTCCAACTAGACGCGGTAGACGAGAATTTTACGCTCTATTCACGTTTGGCAACGCCGCCGGATAGCATTTCTGGATAGCATGTCTGCCCCTGACTTTTGGGGACTTTAGCTTATTCACCGTATCCCCCAGAATGAGATACATACATAACTTTTTCATCTCCGTACGTGCCGTAACTCTGTCTGACGCACCCACCACTAGCCTACAGTAGCTTAGCCCAAAGACTGGATGTAAATGGCTCCAGCTAGCATACTAATCCCAATAAGTGACAAAATAACACCAACATTTTCCTATTTACATGTTGTGATTTGTATAGTCACAGCGTGTACAAATAACAAGGTCATATGAGAGACAGCCATCTTTTAACCATATAAATACTGGGAACTATATTCTCAGAAGACGAAGTACTGCTATTTCTGTGGAGTGATTACCGCAGCTCTGAGCAAACTCTGCTCCTCACCACAGGGCTTCTCTGATGCTGCGAGCAAATCACTCCACAGAAGTAGCAGTGCTTCGCCCTCTGAGAATATAGTTCCCAGTATTTATATGGTTAAAATATGTCTGTGTCTCATATGACCTTGTTATTTGTACACTCTGACTATACAAATCACAACATGTAAATAGGAAAATGTTGGCGTTATTTTGTCACTTATTGGGAGCAATATGCTAGCTGGAGCCGTTTACCTCCTGTATTTATGCTAAGCTAGGCTAGCGGTGGGTGCGTCAGACAGTTACGGCAAGCACGGAGATGAAAAAGGTATGTATGGACTTATCTAACTCTGGGGAATACAGTGAATAAGCTAAAGTCCCAAAAAGACCTTTAAGACTAGGCGATTTCCTAGGCAGATATTGACTTGGGACTATATTGCGGTGAAGCACAGGCGAAGCACTGCTACTTGGGCACAGAGATATCACGCAACACCTGAAATCCCCCAACTTCCGTCAACATACCGGCGTGAATATTAGTTCGCTATTTTTCCTACAGAAGACATAGTGAATGGCGATGTAAATGGCGGATTTTGTGAGAGACAAAGAGGATGACTTCTCAAAAAAGTCAAGGACTGCATGATGGATCAATGCAGAGAAATCCTCGGTAGCTGAGACACAACTGCAGGCACCTCATCTTGATCTGACACGTTGAGCCTGGTCATCGATGGCAGTAACTTGTCCCTTTCGCCACAGCACAGATACTCTATTTCAGTCGGCATAGGCTGGCATATTCCCACACTCACTCCACCAGTTAGTGTTGGCTCTCATCCTCACGCCCTCAGGCTGTTGAGCAATCGCAACCTCCTTCTTTTGTCTGTCTATTTCCAAAGCACGCAGCTCCTCTTCTGAAAACTCTGGTTCGTAGAGTTATGGTTCTGGATCTTGACTGTCTGAGAAGTCACCCTCTTCGTCTCTCACAAAATCCGCCATGTTTATCGCCATTCACTATGTCTACTGTAGGAAAAATAGCCAGCTAATATTCACGCCGATATGTTGACGGAACTTGGGGGATTTCAGGTGTTGCGTGATATCTCTGTGCCCAAGTAGCAGTGCTTCGCCTGTGCTTCGTCCCAAGTCAATCTCTGCCTAGGAAATCGCCTAGTCTTAATCTGCATTGCTATTTGTACTCGTTGTGAATACGCAGGCCACAAGAAGTAATTGAGTTTTTTTTAATCACTTTTACTCCCAACATGCTATCCGGCAACAAAGGGTTCCATTTATTATGCTAAGCTAGCGGCGGCACTGCCAGACTAAGACAATGCATGCACTGAGACAAAAATGTGTCTGCCCACCTATCTAAATATAGGGTAGATGGTGAAAACCCCTATTTCAAAAAACGGTGGCGTGTTCCTATTATTAAGTTATCCATTCCCTGGAAATCGAACTCATTGTTTCAGCATTCTTGCATCTTTCTCTACTGTTTAAGCTACACAGGAATGTATTGTGAAAGAATGAAGCTTAAATGATTTGAATGTAATGGATTATGAGGTAATTATGTACCATCCCTGTAGGTGCATTCAGAATCAGATGTTTTGCTTTTATCAACATAAAAGTACATGCAGCATCAAGTTTGAGAGTTAGGGCAAATTCTGACAACACCGTTCTCAAAATTAATGTATTTTTCCCCCTTTGTGCTTGCAGGTTCATTCTGAGAATCAACTCTGATGGCACCAAACACTAAAGGCACAGAGCAGATGGAAATCTGGAAAGATCCACACAAAAAAAAAGCATCAGCCTGAACTCCTCAGTGTTTCTCATCAGAGAGCTTGTCAACTTTGACTGGCAAAATTACTGAAATGTAACAACACAAACTGACTTTTACGGTATTTTATTATTTTAAGGCCTGTTTTGGTTTTCAGTGCGTGTACGTTTTTGCCATGCTACAGATACAAATGGTCCCCAGGAGATTAGTTCTATGGACTTGGTGATTTTTGCCTTTTTTTGAGGTCAAGATTTGTAATTTGTACTTCTAAAAACAAAATGTTCAACGATTAAAAAGAATATTTTAAGGACAAATGTTCATGAGTTGTTGTAATTTTTGGGGGTGGGGAAAACATGTAAAAAAAAAACCTCAATACTAATACTGTAAATTACAATACGGTAACAGACAAAATACAGTAAATGGTACAGTATACTGTAAGTGAAAATACAGTAAAGGTACAGTATACTGTAAGTGAAAATACAGTAAAGGCACAGTATACTGTAAGTGAAAATACAGTAAAGGTACAGTATACTGTAAGTGAAAATACAGTAATACTGTAAAACATTTTACAGTAAATTACTGGCATCCAGCTGCCAGTAAGTTACTGTAAAATTTACAGCAATCTCTTTACAGTGAAGATAAAGTCCTTTTATGCAAAACAGAACAATAGAAGAAAAAACAATAGACAATAGACCTTTATCTACAGATCTACAGTATAATAATAGGAACATTGAGTCATCTTGCAGAGAGTTTCATGGTGTTGACTGTCGTAACCGAGCGCAACGCGCTGTTTGAGTGCCGAATAGAGAATGACTGACAGCCACAGTGGAGGGAAGCGCTTAGATCAGTGTTTCTCAACCTCTCCTGCAGGGACCCCCTGACAGGACATGTTTTTGTTTTAACCCTGAAATGGCACACCTGATTCAATTAATTAAAGGCTCAAAGGCTTAATGTGCAGCTGACTAATTGAATCAGGTGTGCCATTTCAGGGTTAAAACAAAAACATGTCCTGTCAGGGGGTCCCTGCAGGAGAGGTTGAGAAACACTGGCTTAGATTAACTTGAATTTAACAAAAATTGGCAGTATCGGTGCAATACCGGTGCAGTATCGGATCGGCACACCCCTACATGAAACCTACGAAAACATCACTCTATAATCTACAACATGCATTTGTGTAGTGGCATCTAGTGGTGAGATTGCAGATTGTAGGGTATTAACTCCTTTCTAAGTGCGTAGAACGCATAGAACAAAAATTAAAAAATGATGTGGCGTTGCCAAGCTAGCAATTTCACTGGATCTAAACAAATCAATCTAACCATAGATGTGACCAATAGTGGTGGCTTTCATGATCTATTTAAAATAATTTTGCAAGGGTTCTATGAGATTAGTATATTTATTACCAAAAAATATTTTTTGGTAAATAACAAGGCCCCGAGGGCTGGTGGTCTACGAAATTTCCCGGTAGATTTTTTGGTCTCACTCCGTCCGTTTGAACTCAGTCAGTAACCGGCAAAGTAACACAGTCTGTCGTACAAGACAGACTGTGTTACTTTGCCGGTTACTGACTGAGTCCAGCAGAAGCTGATCTCCCAGGAGGCTGGCAGATATTGTAGAGACAATACGCTTTGGCATCAGGCCAGCAAGATTGTTAGCCCCGGGCCTTCAATAAAAGGTATGGCACATCACTGTAATGTATTCCAATGTCTCTTGTCTGACATCTTTCAGAGCAAGAGGTTTGGAGGTGGGGAAAGAGTGCATCCTGCAAGTGAAATTCACTTCAAACTTACTGATTTCCGCCTATATCAGCAAAACGGTGCTAAAGTCTTGGAGGCGTTCCAACGTGTCAGCTTCTGGAGTAGATGGCCTATGAAAATGGCAAAAAACTGAACTGCTCAATAATGTAATGCATTCATTAGCCTATATGTTTTCTTTGCACTTGCACCCAAGGATTTGGCTGCAACACATTTTGTCAAGTTTCACAGATGTTTTAAGATGCAGCATATAAGTTTTGAATTTTTTTGTGGCTGAAGTCCAAATATTTTTCGGGGCTACTGTATGTTACTTTTATCCAAAAAGAAGTGAACAATCATACAGTACCTAATGGAAAAGAACACAAAAATGTATCAAATTATACGTCAAAATATTGATGTATTTGGGGAAGAAATATGTTTTTTTGCTTTAGATAACCTAATTAACAAATCATTCTGACTAACAATACACAAAATGGCACTTTACTACCAGCAATGATTGCTCTGATTGGTCTCAAAGACCACAACTAAAAAACAGTATTGACATTTAATGCAATTCAAAACTTTAATGACCCGATCACCTGTGTTACGACAATACACCCTTGTTAAAGACTCCAGTTTTAACATTACTACTAATTACCTTGAAGCAATTGTAGGACTTCTCAAAGGCTGCCAACAAACACTTGCACACATGACATTTCTACATGGCTTGGGGTCAGGATTGCAATGAAACCTGACATTTATTTTATATGATGGTTCAACTGCCTTCTTTAGATTAGCTGTCAACATCCTGTTAAGAATCTACACTAGAAAATACAGCAGAAATACCCATCTGACACTGCTGAAGATTGATACTGTGTGAAAACTCTAATGTCCAATGATTCTTTTGATATTTAATTCAACTACTGTTCTTATAAGTCAAAATAATTTGTAAATAGCCATTTGCACACACAGCAAACATTTGCATTAATTTCATTATGATGCACCACATAAACAGTAACAGTTCCATGCAGAATTTTGTGTTTTCAGAACTACACAATTAAAAAAAAAAAGAGGAGAATGTCAGCTCAAATCCTCCTCTCTTTCTCAGACTGAATCTATCTCATGTGACACTGCCAATGGCTGCGGCGGACTGCAGCATTCAACCCCTCCTCGCCCTCCTACCAACCCACCATCCGCCTCGAGCTCTCTCACACTCGCCTGCATTGCCTTCTAGCACTAGATTCAGGCTGTGATGCTGGATTTTGTTTACTGTTCTATTCTTTTCCCAGTGTTGACATGGAGTTGCTATTCTAGGTGCTGCGTTTGCCTTTTATGACATTTTAATCTCGTACCAATGTTGCATGAATTTCCTGCGGAGGCACAAGAGGACTAGCGATGCCTAATAATAGACCTCTGCATTATCATGCTAATATGAAGCCCCTGAAATATCACAGTAATGGTTTTATCAATCCACAAATATACATAGAAACAATTCTGTCGGTTTCCAGTTTTGCATTTTAGCCACTGGATAGTAATTAAACACACTTTTAATTTTCTTGTTGCTGTTCTGGATCATCCTGATTTATAACTCTGAAAATATGCATTATTCTGGATTAAATGCAACAAGTTCAGCAACAGATTATGTGTTTGCTGGTGATTGACATATAAAGGCCTACAGCGAAATCCTACATGAGTGAGATCATCAGCTGGAATAATGAGGGAGCAGATCCACATTCCCGCAGAGCTGATCTAGGATCACTGCTTCTTCGGAGGAAAGAGAGAGCTGATGAATTCAAAACTGAATCATTGTTCAGTTGGCATGTAAAATATCACTAATTCATTCCAGAAACCTTGCTTTTTGGAGCGTGAACTTTTGCTGCCAGTTTTTATCTATAAGACTTGAACACGCTTTTAAAAATGCATTACAAAAATGCCACTCAGCTCTTCGGGTGTTCCTTGTAAAATTTTAAATCACATGACAGTCTGTGATCTCACACATATACACACACACACACACACACACACACACTGGGAAGAGAGAATAGATCACATCTGTAGGGTTCCAAAAGTAAACAGCCCATTTTCACAATAGAAAAATTTATTTGAATAAAACAATTATGCAATGACTGCAGATATAAACGACACCTAATATTTTTAAATTAATAGTTCAACTAAAAATTAATCATTGGTCAAAATGTAATCACCCTTTGTCCTTTCAAACTAGGGGTGGGCGATATAGGGTACAACGGGGCTAAAGGCTCCACGGGGCTCCACTCCTTTTGTTTTATTTTCACCTAAACCACTAGATGGCACAAAAACTTGCCGCAGCACTTTCCAAAACATCCGCTTTTCAAGATGCACATGAAAATTTGTCTGATCCTTGACACGATCGTGTACAGCAAATCAAAGTTGATTCTGTGCTAATTTGTTCTAATATTTAATGTTTTCTAAAATGTTGTAGATTTAAGTAGCAAATGAGAATCTCTAAAATTATTGAATATATTTTTAGACAAATGTCGTCTTAATGATTTTCAGTCTTGTTCAAGGTAATTAAACCATCATATTTTAAAATATTAATTATATCATATAATAAAATATGATTTAATGTTACCAATGTAAACCTACATTAAATTATTATGGGATCTCATTCAATGCTTTCAGAATCTTTACTTTTTAAAATAATTTATGTATTTTTAAAATATATTTTTATATTAAAATTTTAATGACAGCATATTTATTGAACAAAAATTAATTATTTTATTTATTAAAATAAACAGAAAATAGTACAAACTTTGCTAAAGTGATTATTTTAGGTAAGTATTAACTTAAACTTTATTAAAAACATTTTATTTTAGCTAACGTATTTGTAATTTGTCAACAGATAAAAATTTTGGACTATCCTTCCTATCGCAGTTATGCTCACAGGACATTGCCATTCTGTGCCATCTCGAAAGCTTATCATTTCAATGCTTTAAGCCTTGTATTCTATTTTATCACAGTCAACATGCCACCATATGGGTTTACCTCGCTAGAGGGCGAGCTGTCAGGAGATCGTACATCAAATTAACACGCTGCACCTGCACATAATCATCCTAAATAAATACAGGTGCAATGCTCCTGGCACATTGTTTTTTGCCTCCTAGAACAGCAGAGCTGTAGGGAGTTAAAGGCGGGCGTACGGTGCGATTTTTGCTGTTTTACAAGCTCGCAGATGATTTTTTTTCACGTGTGGAAATTGGTGATGCTCACATGGTCGCGGCTCGCAGCGTGTGAGAGGAATTACGAGCACCTCCCGGTAATTTTTAAACATGTTTCAAATTGTTTTTCAATTTTCCCGATTTTCACTACCGTATAGGCTAACGTATTAGGCCCTGTTGCCAAATCATACACAACCACGTCACAGGCTAGATCAATGGGGCTATAACTCAGTGGCAGCAACCACAGCGTGCGCATACACTGTCACACACACACACACTTTTCTCTCTCTCTCTCTCAAGTTATTTATGTTGAAAGGAATGGCTACTGTTCTCTGCATTTTAACAAATTATTTGCACACATATTTCTGTAATTTTTCTATCTGAAGCTATAGTTGCCTGCAACATTGAAATTTTCGGTCTCTGTGTTTAACGCGAAAGCTCACGTGATGCCAGCTCGGGATAAAATTCGTACAGGACAGTCGTGCGGTGTACCAGCTGCTTTGACGCAATTATCGGGTTTACTGACTCGTAATGTGTGCGATATCTCACGACCTCCCAAGTGTCCGAACTCGCACCGAGTATGCTCGCCTTAAAGGGAAAAACTGATTTGAACCTCTTCTCTCAGGTGGAAGGAAGTTACCATTTTGGCGTTGCACATTATTGAACAGGTGAGTATAAAATCACCCGCCGAGCACCTCTTCATTCGTAAGGATGAAGACTAAGTTCTAGTTGATAAAGTAATGTTGCCTCATTAAATATAAGTAAGTCAGTGAGCGGTCCTTGGTAGCTTAAGAGACATGGGATGAGGGGGATGAACCTTCAAGGATGGGTCTTTCATACTCTGAACTGGATAAGGATACTTCAAGTGCCTCAGATCTAGCATCTCTTGATCCATCAAATAAGGCTGTGATTTCTAGAGCAGCAGAGCGAGCTCAAGTACCTGTTCTTGGAAGGCACCTAGGACTACCGCTTTACCCAAGATGCGGTTAGCTAATGTGTTGGGGCGGATGGCTGTGGCCTTGCCACAGTGCCACTGGTGGGGACTACGTTTGCTATGTTGACTAGAGCAACAGCAAGACCTGGTAGAGATGCAACCAGAGGTCGCGTTTGGCTTCCTCATGATAGACAGGGTCGTAAAAAATGTCATAATCTATTATTACCCATTTTAATTTTCATATCTTAATGATAATAAGACATTTAATAGGCTCTGTTTTTGTTCACATTTTAATTTTTATTCACAAACTTACAGAACAAGCATATAGGCTATATTATGCACTTATTTATTTATAGAGAAAGTTGAACAGAGACTGTGCGTTTCATCATGAATGTTTGTCCAATGAATCACAATAAGCTTTGTGCTTAGTTACCTTTGATATGAAACAAAGTCTCAGCTTTCAAATTCTGTCCATTTTATGACAAAATTCAAACAAATACCATTTTTGCACTCTCTAATGTGACGCGAGAGATCATTGAAACGCCTCAATTCAAGCGAAGTGAATTATGAGTGAACACGATCATCCCTTTCTTTTTACTATGTTACAAAATGAAATAAACATGAATGAACATCAGAAAATATGTTGAAAGGTACAGTCCAACTTACCGAATCCGTATCATGTCTCTCATGTAATCGCATGGTGTTTCAACCCCAGAAAGACATCAACGACAATCTCCTCGCTCCCCCTGAGAAATTTGGTCACCAGAGTGTGCTTACCGATCGATTGCCCGTCAGCCGGGGAACGAAACGAAGCAATAGCGGCCACATACACCTTCAGCGTGGATGGCAAACTCTCGCTATCCAGTCTGTGCTGTAGGAAGCGCAAAACATCCGACACGGAACAGATCACCGGATCGATATTGATGTCCTGGCACCATTTTGCAAAAACTCCCCATTTTAAAGCGTAAAGGCGCCAAGTAGAAGGCACGTGCGCCTCCGCGAGTGTGCCCCGCACTCGTGAATGCAGAGTGTCTCGCTCATTTAAGGTCCCTGAAACGGCCACACGTGAAGGTTCCACAGCTCGGGGCTGGGGTGCCATATTGTGCCGTTCACCTGAGACAGCAGGTCCTTCCTGAAGGGGATTTGCCATGGGGCAGCCACCATTATCTCTCTCAAGTCCACAAACCAGGGCTGGTTTGGCCAGTTTGGGGCCACAAGGATCTCTGACACGGTCTCCTCCCTGATTTTGCATAACACCATAGGCAGAATCTTCACCAGAGGGAAAGCGTAAAGCCTGGCTTTCGGCCAACGCTAAAGCTTCCAGGGCTAAGGACACCGGCTTTAATTCCAAACAGTTTATGTGCCACTCTCTCTGTGACTTCGACCTCCTACCTGAGGCAGGTACGCCCAAGCACACTGCTCCCCAGCCTGAGGTCGACGCAACCGTCGAGACCACGGTGCGTTTCGTCACTATTCCCAAAGGCAATCCTGGGCTGAACATGTTGGTAGGGGCGAAAGCTCGCATCCGCGAAGAGGACAGGTGAGCGTGAGGACAATGGATGACGGCTGTCGTCATTTTTGCCTCCAGGCGGGGGAGGGCCCACCAGCAGCTGGCTGGCGGCAGTGGGCCTCATCCCCGTTATAGCATGAACCATTTCCCTCCTGGTTCTTAGGGTGCACACCAGCAGCTCGGCACAGTGGGCGCATGTGGAGTCCGGGCCTAAGCAGGCAACGCAGAACTCATGTTCGTCGGGCGAATCGATGGGGCCCGCACAAATCTGCCAAGTTGAAGCATTCGAATGCTTAGAGAAAAAGATCAAGGACTAGTAATCTTTTTCTCTAAGCATTCGATGGCTTCAACCTTGTGCAGCTTCCACGGTGGCAGCATGAAGAGATTCTAAAGCAATTGTCGCATCCGTGCATTTTATACTGCCTGCGAGCCTGTCAGTATTTGCATACTTCACGACAATTAGCCAGCAGTTTCAAGCTGGCGTTAGCCCATAAGATTTCAACAAAAGTGGAGAAGGGAGGAGTTCCCGCAGCGTTGCTACGCAATGTAGAGTTACCGCTCTAAAAAGGGAACAGCTTTTAAACAATGTCATGTAACGCAGAAAAGCCATTCATTGACCATTATTTTGATAGTCAGCAAGAGCGCACTCGCCACCAAGTGGACAGGGGTGAGAATTACAGTTTCAAGTTACAATACTTTAAGATTTTTCCGTCACTGCTTAAAAAAATTATGTCAATGACGGAACATTTCCGGTTAACGTGACCTCTGGATGCAATCCACCTGAACAAGTGCTGCATTGCTGTGAATGTAAAGCTTATCATTGTATGAGAACTAAACTGGATGATGACATCACTGTTTTCTCCAGAGCAGCTATATATATATATATATATATATATATATATATATATATATATATATATATATATATATATATGTAAACACACTGTGTCACACTTTACACCTCAGCATCTGGCTCACTGGGGCCAGTGTACCCAATGCCCCTGGGTACTCAATACCCTAAGATCAGGGTACAGGTTCCAGTTCAGAACCAAGCCACTATGTTGTCCGGGTATTGTTACAACAGTTTTGAAAAGAAATGCGAAGTGCAAATTCCTTTCGGCAGAGGTCTCAACGCTATTGCAGAAAGGAGCAATAACACTTCCTGTCCTCTGGTTTTATTCGACCTACTTTCTCATTCCAAAAAAGGATGGGGGCTGGCGCCCCACCTTGAATTTGAGAAGGTTCAAATGGTATCTAAAACACTTACCTTTTCGAATGCTGAATTTGTCAACCCTATTCACAAACATAAGACGGGGACTGGTTCACTACAGTGGACCTCCGAGATGCCTATTTTCACATTCCCATCCACAGAGATCACAGAAAGTACTTCATTGTTCTTTCAAGACAACACGTACAAATACAAGGTTCTTCCCTTTGGCCTGTCTCTAGCTCCACAAACTTTAACCAAGTGCAGAACGGTAATGTATTTGGGCTTGGTTCTGGACTGGTTTCAGTCTTCCCCCCAGAGGGGTCTGATGCTAAGGGAGCAGATATCCCATCTGATGGGAAAACATCAGACATCAGTGAAGTGTGGCTGGAGACAACTCTGTCTGATGGCAGCAGCTTCTCAGGTGGTGCCACTAGGGCTACTTCACATGCTACCGTTACAGCAGTGGTTAATAAGGAACAAAGTCAATCCACACGAGGGGGATGGTAATTACTAATCCAGTAATTACTAATTACAACTAATCCAGAACAGAGACTTCATGGTCTCGTCGTCAAAGAGGCTGGTGACGACAAGAAGGCAGAAGTTTGTGGTGAAGGTAAAAAAGTCCCATCTCTCACAAGCCAAAACAGCAAATCGCGCTGCATCATCCATTTTGGGTTGGTCGATGGGATCCAATACGAAGTGACTTTAATATTATAACAAACACAAGAACAGACAGAAGGTTTAACAGTGTGTGTGTGTAACATGGGGTAAACACACAACACGCAAACATTGACTGACAGAAACTGAGTGAACAGAGAGGAACTAAATATACAGGTCCTTCTCAAAAAATTAGCATATTGTGATAAAGTTCATTATTTTCCATAATGTAATGATAAAAATTTTACTTTCATATATTTTAGATTCATTGCACACCAACTGAAATATTTCAGGTCTTTTATTGTTTTAATACTGATGATTTTGGCATACAGCTCATGAAAACCCAAAATTCCTATCTCAAAAAATTAGCATATCATGAAAAGGTTCTCTAAACGAGCTATTAACCTAATCATTTGAATCAACTAATTAACTCTAAACACCTGAAAAAGATTCCTGAGGCTTTTAAAAACTCCCAGCCTGTTTCATTACTCAAAACCGCAATCATGGGTAAGACTGCCGACCTGACTGCTGTCCAGAAGGCCATCATTGACACCCTCAAGCAAGAGGGTAAGACACAGAAAGAAATTTCTGCACAAATAGGCTGTTCCCAGAGTGCTGTATCAAGGCACCTCAGTGGGAAGTCTGTGGGAAGGAAAACTTGTGGCAAGAAACGCTGCACAACGAGAAGAGTTGACCGGACCCTGAGGAAGATTGTGGAGAAGGACTGATTCCAGACCTTGGGGGACCTGCGGAAGCAGTGGACTGAGTCTGGAGTAGAAACATCCAGAGCCACCGTGCACAGGCGTGTGCAGGAAATGGGCTACAGGTGCCGCATTCCCCAGGTCAAGCCACTTTTGAACCAGAAACAGCGGCAGAAGCGTCTGACCTGGGCTACAGAGAAGCAGCATTGGACTGTTGCTCAGTGGTCCAAAGTACTTTTTTCGAATGAAAGCAAATTTTGCATGTCATTCGGAAATCAAGGTGCCAGAGTCTGGAGGAAGACTGGGGAGAAGGAAATGCCAAAATGCCTGAAGTCCAGTGTCAAGTACCCACAGTCACTGATGGTCTGGGGTGCCATGTCAGCTGCTGGTGTTGGTCCACTGTGTTTTATCAAGGGCAGGGTCAATGCAGCTAGCTATCAGGAGATTTTGGAGCACTTCATGCTTCCATCTGATTTCATTTTTCAGCACGACCTGGCACCTGCTCACAGTGCCAAAACCACTGGTAAATAGTTTACTGACCATGGTATTACTGTGCTCAATTGGCCTGCCAACTCTCCTGACCTGAACCCCATAGAGAATCTGTGGGATATTGTGAAGAGAAAGTTGAGAGACGTAAGACCCAACACTCTGGATGAGCTTAAGGCCGCTATCGAAGCATCCTGGGCCTCCATAACACCTCAGCAGTGCCACAGGCTGATTGCCTCCATGCCACGCCGCATTGAAGCAGTCATTTCTGCAAAAGGATTCCCGACCAAGTATTGAGTGCATAACTGAACATAATTATTTGAAGGTTCACTTTTTTTGTATTAAAAACACTTCTTTTATTGGTCGGATGAAATATGCAAATTTTTTGAGATAAGAATTTTGGGTTTTCATGAGCAGTATGACAAAATCATCAGTATTAAAACAATAAAAGACCTGAAATATTTCAGTTGGTGTGCAATGAATCTAAAATATATGAAAGCTTAATTTTTATCATTACATTATGGAAAATAATGAACTTTATCACAATATGCTATTTTTTTTGGAAGGACCTGTATGGTGGTGATGAACTAAATGATGACCAGCTGTTATGAATGAATGTCCATGGTTACTGATGAGTGGCGGGAAAATCAAACAAAGGAACAAATATTCAGAATGAAAACAAACTGAAAGTACATGAAAACAGAAACTAAAGATAAACAAAACTAAGTGCGAGTGTAACGGATGTGGAAAAACACACTCACACATGAGCTTCTTTGTACTTGCCTTTATCTTTTGAATAGAGATAGAAGTATAAATCACTGACTGAATACTGCAGATATTCACAAAAGACCACAGCAGCGACACTAGAATCTGCTGCAATACAGCCAAACTCGTATGATTCAAATAAACATATAATTCATATAATAACAGTATACATGAAAACTATAACAATATCCCTGTAATCAGGGCCGGCGCTCCGCACACGCACAACACGCACTGCGCGTAGGGCACCTAGTGCTTGGGGGTGCACCAAAAAATCTGGGTCGTGAAAAATCATCACAATAGGCTACTAGTATAAATAACAAATAAAATATGTCTAAAGCATGTTAATATACAAAAGCAATACAAAAGTAATATAGGCCTAGACCAAATTAGTCGAGAAAAAGGTGAATCTCCTGTGCTAGTCTCCCTCTGGTGCCCCCCCTTCCAGTGGTCTGTTCGATTATGCCTCAATCAATGTCAAATTTGGCAGACACCAACCTCAGACATGGTCTCGAAAAGGCACCAAGAGTCGGGGGCGGAAAAAAGGAAAAAGAAGAGACAGCGGGATGATACTCGCGCGTCGCTTGCAGGTAAGACAATGTTTTAAATAAAAATGTTAGTTTTGTAGCGCAGGCGCCCTTGCGTCGTGTATGCATGTCCAGGGGGGTGTCGCTAGTAGTGCATATGATCCGGGGCAGGCTTTTTTAGCCCTGCATGTTGAATCTTTTATTTTAACGGGGGTCCGGGGTTTCTCCCCCGGGAAATTTTGAAACTTGGGCTGTTTAAGATGCAGTTAGTTTGTTTGAGAAGAAAAGGAAGACCGCTTAGATACGTTTTTTCGTTGTTGTTCTATGCGGATAATGCAGTCATTTTCAAGAGGTTCATAGGCCAATGCCCAGGGGCGACATCTGTTGGTGAAACTGCAATTAGAAAAAAAAAAAACACAATCTCAGTAGCGCACCACCAAGTTTGTGCTTAGGGCACCCAAATGGCTAGCGCCGGCCCTGCCTGTAATTAATAATACAGTGTACTAGTACAGGACAATAATTTGTTGACGATAACAGGAAACCATAAATTGCTAAATACCATTAGTTAACGTTTCTAACAAAATAAACACGAAAACCACATACCTTTTCAATAGAGAAAAGTATAAATCACTGGCTGAATACTGCAGACATTCACAAAAGACTAGAAAAGTAGAAATTATATATTCACTCAACTCATAATACAAACAATTGTCCGCATTTTAAGACAGACAATAACCACAAGAAATGAACTCGTTCACACTCGTGTGACGCATGTGGAAATTCAGTACATATAATAATCTCAACAATCTTGTTAAAGCGTTAAATTAATTAAATATACGTTCAAATACATGTAAAAAAGAAATTGCATCGAAAAGATTCACTTAAAACAAATTATTATAACAATTAATCTGTTAATGAGTTAGAGAGTGAGTAATACATACCCACAGCTGCAACACTCGAATCTGCTGTGGTACGACAAGTGAAGAGCGACAAAATACACTGTCTGCAGTACCATTAATAGCCACAAGAGGGGAGCCTTCGAACATCAATGAATATAACCAAACTTATTTTATGGAATTCACACATCAAAACTCTTTACATTAAATACTCTTTTTGACCTCGTTACACGTGTGACAATGAACCTTTGTTATTCATAGATAGCAGACATTGTTAACAGACTTTTGATTTTAATAATTTACTAGTATGTTGACATTAACAATAACTAAGGGCGTTTTTACACCTGAAAGTCCGCACCAAGGTCCGAACCAAAGTTCACGTTTTGATACATTTTATACTTTCAGAAAGTTTTGGTTTGGTTTCACACGGCAATTATGCGAGTGCACTAAAGAACTTTACGTGACATACTTGCGTCCTGTCGTCATCATCTATGTGGGCTGCATCTTGACATTGATTGGTTTGTAAACGGACGTGCGTCTGATATGGGGGTAGAATTGTTCCATTATTCCAAATAAATAGATTATGATCCAAAAATAAATGTAAAGAGTTTCACAAAAAAATATAAAACTCACAAATAAATAAAATTAGCTTTGCGAATGAAAATATATATTTACAAATGTGTTTTATGCCACAAACACAACTTGGCCTGGCATTTATTTGTGAATCGGTTCCTGTGCATTTGTAAATCCCCTCACGCATTTGTGGATTTTGAAACACTTCTAGTGTCAATGTGCAGACAAATCCACAAATAAGTGGACTCCACCCACCCTTTACCTAAGCCAATCATAACGGCCACATTGTGCTGACCAATCGTAGCACGTTCTCGCTACAACCAATCACGTTAGGCTTTACACTCCGGCGAGAACTGGATCTGATTAATTTTGCAGATATAAAGCATCTGTAATGGGAGCTTCATTCAAATGATCTGTTTGTGTGGTTAAAACACCCCGTTTCCAAAAGATTGTTGGAGTTTAAGGCTTCTTTATATTTATTATTCTTTATTATTAACTCAGGATTACACACAAATGATCATCACAGATCCCGAGCATCATAACCGGAGTCAAGTGGCGCGTCAAAAGCAAATAGCCCATTATCTTCCCTGCCGTTGCAGTTTCAAATCATGTAAAACTAACATGTTTGCAATGTTAACACATTTTGCCCATGACGTCTGTTTTCTTACCTGAATGTATATGACGTATAATCTTCTTTATTGACTATGCTGGCTACATGAAAACTCATAATTCGTGTTAGTGTCTACTGGACGCGGTGCAGGGCGACACGATGATTCATTGATAGTAAACTAAACGGATGCCCGTTCTTCTTCTGAAGTAGCGGCTACTACACGCAACTACGGAGGACACATTGCACATTTGCTCCTTTGTCCAAGGTAGAAAGCCTCGCACGGGGTAGTGATGTAATAAATTACAAAACGGATGATTTTGTCTTTTGAAGCACAATCGTTGTGACAAATAGCTAGCTAGGACATAAATATTATGTAGAATACAAAATATCAGCCCAAATGACCATCATTGAAGATGTAACAGTGTGTAGGCTAATGGGGTTTTGAGTGGATAATGCAATGCTGAAAAAATACATATTTGCATTTATATTGGATCCTGTAAGTAACTTTTACAATACAATATTATTAAGTCTGATTCATATGAAATATTATTTGTGTGATCAAGCGTTTTAACGGATAAATTCAAATCGCTTGTCTGCTGGGCATTTCACTTTTAAATGCATGTTAGCCTATATTTAATCATTAGATCCACGGACCTGCTATTTAAAACTTGACTGAAGAAGTGGGAAAAGCTGTTGTGACAGTAATTTTCCCAATATTACACAAACTCGCGTATTTATCACGAGGTTGAATCCAGTTATTCATTAGTCAGCAACGTATTGATGCAGTTTTATGAATAACATGACGCTTCCATAACGCGTTGTTCCCATAACGTAAGCACTGTTTCTCTGGCATTTTCAAAGGCTCATAAAAATGTGTCTTGGCTTGATACACAGTCTCATGGTCTAACTCTAACGAAATCCAAATTTTAAACATATTTTACTGAAGCAATATTATGGGTCTTAGCCTATACTTCCTATTTGAGCCAATGCAGATGAACGAGCAAAGTTGTTTCAGGGCAAGACCACTCTGATTGTAAAGCCTAACGTGATTGGTTGTAGTGAGAACGTGCTACGATTGGTCAGCTCAATGTGGCCGTTATCTGATTGGCTTAGGTAAAGGGTGGGTGGAGTCCACTTATTTGTGGATTTGTCTGCACGTCGACGCTAGAAGTGTTTCAAAATCCACAAATGCGTGAAGGGATTTACAAATGCACAAGAACCGATTCACAAATGCGTGAGGGGATTTACAAATGCACAAAAAACGGTTCACAAATAAATGCCAGGCAGAGTTGTGTTTGTGGAATATATACAACATTTGTAAATATATTTTTTATTTGCAAATCTCATTCTATTTATTTGTGAGTTTTATAATTTTTTGTGAAACTCTTTACATTTATTTGTGAATTTGATATATTTTTGTGAATCTCTTTACATTTATTTGTGGATCATAATCTATTTGGAATAATGCAACAATTCTACCCCCATAGTCTGACGTCAGCGTGTTGTCAATTCGGCGGGTAACTTTGACAACATGAATGAACGCATATCGTTGCAACTACATTTGGAAAGTGTCTGCATTTTTGTGCATTTTTTCCAGTTGACTTCTTATTATGTCATCAGACCATACTTCAATTAAAAACCGTCTCCTCCTCTCCCCATGTGCTACCACGGCTCATTTTTCCTGACACCTTCTGTTTTTTCGGCTATGCGGAAACCACCGGAACTTCCTGTAAAAGGTCTGAAAGTCCGAACCATACAGAAATCCTTTCATACTAGAAACAAACCAAACCTTTGTTCAGTTTGATCCGGACCGGACCGAGACTACGGGCGTTTTCACACCTGAAAGTCCGCACCAAGGTCCGAACCAAAGTTCACGTTTTGATACATTTTATATTTTCAGAAAGTTTTGGTTTGGTTTCACACTGCAATTATGCGAGCGCACTAAAGAACTTTACGTGACATACTTGCGTCCTGTCGTCATCATCTATGTGGGCTGCATCTCGACATTGATTGGTTTGTAAATGGACGTGCGTCTGACGTGCTTGTCAATTCGGTGGGTAACTTTAACAACATGAATGAACAGACGCATATCGTTGCAACTGTATTGTTATTTTTATGGCATAATTACCTGCAGCACCAACTATACACAAGGCTAGTTCAAATTCGCCAAATGAACGTCCTCGACGTGCGAACATTTTATCGTCGCCGGCAGGAAAGGAGGAGAAGACTGCAAGCAATCATGTGAGCTCTTTTTTTTTGTGCGTTTTTTCCAGTTGACTTCTTATTATGTCATCAGACCATACTTAAATTAAAAACCTCGTCTCCTCCTCTCCCCATGTGCGTACGGTTCATTTTTCCTGCCACCTTCTGTTTTTTCGGCTATGCGGGAACCACCGGAACTTCCTGTAAAAGTTCTGAAAGTCCGAACCATACAGAAATGCTTTCACACTAGAAACGAACCAAACCTTTGTTCAGTTTGATCCGGACCGAGACTACCTCTTTTCGTCGGACCAAATTTCATCTGTTTGGTCCGGACCGTGGTCCGGGGTAGGAAAAAAAAACTCATCCGAAGGAATTAGGAAACCTAGATGCGGTAAGTGAGGGAGAAATCAACAGTTTTCTGCTCAAGAATACGGGGGAAATCGCGTCAAATATTGATTTGGGGACAGCCGTTTTTACAATATAGTACTGTAAGACAATCGCGGGATAAGTGGCAAACATAATCGAGAGTATGTTGTTGTGTATTGATGTGACGTCATCGACGTCATGAGGTACAAAAGTAAAGAAAAAGGATGGATGAAAGTTAAATCTGGTGTCTGTGTGGTTCGATCCGAAATTATTAGAAAGTATATAACATTGGCGACGAGGATGCTTGTGTCCAGAAAAGGAGTGAGAGATCAGAAAAAACGAATGCAATATAGTAAAAGAAGTGCTGATTCAAACAAATACTGCTACAGATGCGGACAGACAGGTCATTTTGCAAAAGATTATAAATGTCCCGCACGTGGAAAATCATGCAGAAAGTGCAATGGACAAGATCATTTTGCAAAAATGTGTAAAACAAAGGAAAGTGTAAGACAGACAGTGAAAAGAGTTGAATCAGATGTGAAAAATCAAGACTTTGCATTTGTTGTAAGAGAAGAGAGCAACATGGAAAGAATAACATTTTCAGATGGAGGAGTCAGACTACCCATGTTAGTTGACTCAGGAGCAACAAGCAACATAGTGGATGAAGGAACGTGGGAAATGCTGAAAGAAAAAAAGATCAAGTGCAGCTCTGCCAAATCAGACAAAAAACTGTATGCATACTCAGCAAGTGAACCCTTACCAGTGAAAGGAATTTTCTGGTGTGAGGTCGGAATCGGAAAACGCGGCACAACAGCTAAGTTTACAGTTATTTGCGGGAGAGGGGAGCCACTGCTCGGAAAAGACACAGCAGTTAAATTAGGAGTGCTGAAGATTGGAGCTAATGTTGCTGTGGTGAGTGATGTGAACTCCATGATACGACAGAAGTACCCCAAATTGTTCTGTGGAGTAGGCAAACTAAACACAAAACAAATTAGTCTGCACATAGACAGCACAGTGACACCAGTTGCACAGCCTCTTAGGCGTGTCCCATTCCACCTCAGAGAGACTGTTGAGGAAAAAAATAAATGAGCTGCTCCACATGGACATTATCGAAAAAGTCAATGGAGCAACCCCTTGGGTAAACCCAGTTGTCATTGTACCCAAAGCGAATGGGGAAATAAGGATGTGTTTGGACATGAGACAAGCAAACACTGCAATCATTCGTGGGCGGTTCCCGATCCCCACAGTGGATGAACTGTTGCAAGGTATGAATGGGTCAGTCGTTTTCAGCAAACTAGACCTGAAATGGGGGTACCATCAGCTGTAATTGACCCCGGAATCAAGGGACATCACCACGTTCGCCGTTCATAATGGCATATATAGGTTCAAAAGACTGGTGTTTGGAGTGTCATCAGCAAGTGAGCAGTACCAGCACGAAATAGCCACTGTTCTAGCTGGCACTGAAGGAGTAGAGAACATATCAGACGACATCATCATCCATGCACCTGACAAAGAGGCTCATGAGAAAAGAATGCATGCAGTACTAAAGAGATTGGAAAGCTACGGCTTGACTCTGAATGTAGAGAAGTGCCATGGACAAATTGGTGTTTATGTGCATGCTGTTGTCAGAGAAAGGCATAGGCCAGACGGCAGAGAGGGTGAGAGCAGTTGTGGAGGCAAGAGAGCCTGAAAACATTTCAGAGGTGAGAAGCTTTCTCGCTTTAGCTGGCTATAGTAGCCGCTTCATACCTCAGTTTGCGAGCATCTCAGAACCTCTGCGCAGACTAACAAGAAAAGACACCAAATTTCATTTTGGAACTGATCAGAAGAAAGCTTTCAAAACTCTCAAAGATAAGTTGGCCGAGGCCACAACACTGGCTTACTTTGACAAGGACGCACCAACTAAAGTCATTGCTGATGCTGGACCAAAGGGTGTTGGAGCAGTTCTAGTTCAGGAGCAACGTGAAGTAATGGTTCCTGTCTGCTATGTGAGCAGGAGCTTGACAGAGTGCGAACAAAGGTATTCGCAAACAGAGCGCAAAGCACTTGCTCTGGTCTGGGCATGTGAATGATTGCACCCTTACGTTTATGGTCGGAAGTTTGATCTCGTCACAGACCACAAAGCATTGGAAGCAATTTATAGCCCTCGCTCAAAACCATGCGCACGAATCGAAAGGTGGGTCTTGAGATTACAGCCTTATGATTTCCGGGTGATTCACATACCTGGAACACACAACATCGCAGATCCTCTGTCACGTCTGCTGGGCACATCAGCCAAAGGTGAGATGCACACACATAAAGCAGAGGAATATATGCGGTTTATAGCAGTTTGTGCCACACCCAGCGCCCTGACCACCAAGGAAGTCGAGCAGATCTCAGCAAATGATGTGGAATTACAGAGACTGAGGACTGCTATTCAAACAGGTTGTTTTGATGACTGTCCTGCATACAGACATATTGCAGGTGAGCTATGTGTCATCGGCCAAATAATACTCAGAGGAACAAGAATTGTTTTGCCACAGTCGCTGCGAGGAAGAGCATTACAGTTGGCACATGAGGGTCATCTTGGTGTGGTAGGAACAAAACAACACCTGAGAACAAAGGTTTGGTGGCCCAGAATGGACAGGGCCGCAGAAAGACTTGTGAGGACATGTCATGGTTGTCAGTTGGTAGCGAAACCAGATGTTCCTGAACCGCTGTCACCCACAGTGATGCCTGAAGGGCCATGGCAAAACTTAGCCACAGATTTACTTGGTCCTTTACCGGATGGACATTCGATTCTGGTTGTTGTCGACTATTACAGCAGGTACTATGAATATGCAATCCTTAAGTCAACAACAGCAGAAAAAGTGATTGACCGTTTGGAAGACATTTTCAGTCGGCACGGACTTCCCTTAACAATCAGGTCAGATTGTGGCCCACAATTCAAATCCAGTCAGTTCCAGGCTTTTTGTCAGGAGAACGGAATACACCATATCAGAACAACTCCAAAGTGGGCGCAAGCAAATGGAGAAGTGGAAAGACAAAACGCATCACTGATGAAACGAGTACGGATTGCCCATGCTGAGGGCCAGGACTGGAAAAGAGAGCTACGTAAATATGTGACTGTCTACAGGTCCATACAACACGCCACAATGGGCAAAAGCCCAGCGGAACTTCTTTTTCAGAGGAAGATCAGAGGGAAGTTACCAGACATCACAACTCCACATAGTGACCTTGAAGCTCGAGACAAAGACGCGGAGCAGAAAGGAAAAGCCAAGATATACACAGACCAGAGACGAGGCGCTAAGACATCAGGCATAGCGGTTGGAGATCAAGTGCTTGTGAAACAGGATAAAACAGACAAATTCACAACAACATTTCACAGCACTCCTCACAAGGTAGTACGCAGAGAAGGTAACATTGGATGGCGAAATGATATGTGCTCAGGAGCCAAGTAATGATAAGGAGCAAAAGGGAAGTGCAGAGGATTGCAAAGGGAACTGTGAAACATTTCAGAGAGAGGAACAGATTCCTAAACCTTGCAGACCCCAGAGACAAATCAAATTGCCTGAAAGGTTTAGAGACTATGTTGTTGAGTGACTGATAAAGGTTAGGCTATGTAAGAAGGAAAAACAAGTAAAAATCAGATTAAGAGTTATGTTGTGGTGCGATACATCTGTTCGGAAAGCATTGCTGATGTTCTATCAAGATGTACAGTGTTACATGTACTTTGAATGTTCTGAATGGTCTTAATCTGTAAGAAAATGTGAATGTTTAATTTGGGTAAGTTCATATTCAAGTAGAGGGGGGATGTTGTGTATTGATGTGACGTCATCGACGTCATGAGGTACAAAAGTAAAGAAAAAGGATGGATGAAAGTTAAATCTGGTGTCTGTGTGGTTCGATCCGAAATTATTAGAAAGTATATAACATGTGTGTGAGAGTGCGCGTGTGTGTGTGTGGGAGAGAGGGAGAGAGAGAGAGAGAGAGAGAGACTGTGTGTGTGAGAGAAAGAGAGTGTGTGTGTGCGTGTGTATGTGTGTGTGTGTGTGTGTGTGTGTGTGTGTGTGTGTGTGTGTGTGTGTGTGTGTGTGTGTGAGAGAGAGAGAGAGAGAGAGAGAGAGAGTGTGTGTGTAACCCTACATTATAGGATCAAAATATCCCCATAGAGATAGCAATATCCAAAATCCTTGTCGGGATTTTTATTTTATTTTATTTGAAAACGGCTTATAAATCAGACTAAGTGATGTTTTTTGAAAATGCATAAACTTATCTGTGACAGGGTTAGTGTAGGGGGGTAGAATACACAGTTTGTACGGTATAAAAATCATTATGTCTATGGAAAGTCCCTATAAAACATGAAAAAATAACATTGCTTAGTCTGTTGAAATGAGAGGCCTGTTTGATCAAGTTGAAACCTTGTCATCCCAGTCTCATCAGCTGGACTGAAAGAAGTTTCAGTGCACTTAGGACGCTGAAAACATGTCTCAGAGCAATGGTCACAAGTGACACTTGACAGTATTGCTGTGTGTCGTGTCAAACAGGACAAACTTGACAGTATTGATGCAAAACATATATGCCAACAGTTAATTTCTGTTAAAGGGATGTTCACTTATTTAAAAATGAAAATTCTGTCATCATTTACTCACTCTCAAGTTGTTTCAAACCAGATTATTTCTTCTGCTGAACACAAAAGAAGATATTTTGAAGAATGTCGATAACCAAACAGTTGATGATAGCCATTGACTTCCATAGTATTTTTTTTTTTCCTACAATGGAAGTCAATGGCTACAATCAACTGTTTGGTTATCGACATTCTTCAAAATATCTTCTTTTGTGTTCAGCAGAAGAAAGAAACTGTTTTGAAACAACTTGAGAGTGAGTAGCCTAAATGATTTTCGTTTTTGGGTGAACTATATCCTTTTAATGAAAGATGTGTTTGGCTTCTTTAAAAAGCAAGGAACAAGACAGTATTGCACTATTGCATTGCACTATGAACGGAGTAAAGTTAAGTCTCTGTTAAACTGCCTCCTTGTCTTTATTAGTTACCTGTAACATTACAGAATTCATTAATTAACGTATTTGTTAAGGTCAATATAGACTAAAAACCTTAATACATTATCCTATTAATTTCCTGATTCCTCCACTTCTGTGGATGTCCCCACTGTCCCCACCAATCTCAAAATCAAACCTACGCCCTTAAAGAGAAGTATAAACATATACCATTTCGATGATAACATGCCTCTGAAGTTTGACTTTTTGCACCATTACAATACTTATAGGCAACTAGTCATCATATCTTCCTCTCCATGAAACACATGTTAATGCTCAGTAGTACACACATATGGTTCTTTAATGTATTTGCATTTTACTAAAATGGAAATTGGACTGAAATTCATTTTCTATGGGCATATATGCAGCTGAAACAGGTAGTGCAACAGGGGGGTGGGGGGGGGTGCGTGCGTGTATGGGGCTCCTGTTAATTTGGCAGCTAGCCTGTACCTCCAGGAACCTCCACTACTGCTATATCTAAATTAGTTAAATTTAGATATAGGTTTGTTGTAATGTGTTTCTGATGCAAACTGCGTGAACGTTACTGTAAAATTGATTCTGAGAATCTTGTGACTTTTTAACTATTTATTATGAAGTGCTGATGAGAGAAATAAAGTCTTTTTCTATATGTTGCCCCACGTCTCTTTACCCACGTCCTAGATGACGAACCTGTGCACCCTTAGGGCGGTTAGTCCCCAGTATTCTGGGGTGGCGTAGTCGACCGTTGTTGCCATTATTGGAGCTTTTATGTTGCTCTTAGAGGAGACAGTGGCTCCCTTCACTCCCGCTTTGCCACATTTGCATTTACGTTTCAATGCAATTCATGAACTATAGAATATCTAGTTGCACACCTTAGAACATTCATCAACCAATCAGATTCAAGCATTCAACAGCCCTGTAATATAACTATGAAAAATGACAAAGTATTTATTTTGGTTAAAGATTTAAATTGCCCCATTATGCTTTTTCGAATATTACCTTTCATGCAATGTGTAATATAGCTGTCTGTGAATGTAAAGCTGTAAAGTCGAAAGTACACGATAAATAATTTGATTGTTTCCCAAAAGAAAGAATCGACTCTTAACCGCGTAAACGAGTCGTCACACTTCTGTGACCTGCATACTTAACATGGCCGGTAACACATTTGTATAATGCTCGCCTATGGTTTTCATTTTCTGCCCGTGAACAACTTCTACTTTGACAATCCCGCCCTCAAACACTGTAGCTGGTTCATGGTGTGTACATGTCGAGAAGACAATGTTTTCTGCTCTGCAAAAGCAAATTCTCTTCGTAAACACTTCCAAGGCATGAGGATGTGAATAGTCAGTGGTTAAAATTACCACAGCGATACAACAGCAGCACAACCTTTTGACGATTGCTTCTCAAATCTCTGTGGGGCTTAAATGGGATTTACAAAACACTTATCCAGTAAAGATGGAACAGTATATTTGGACCACCTTGCTCCTCAGAATCACAACCTTTAAGTATGATTAATTATTGATGTATATATTTTATATGAAGTCAAGTGAAATGACGAGAAGGTCAAGAATGGAAACCCATACCCGGATACACTGCATTTAACCCATCCAAGTTAGTGCACACACATTAGGAGCAGTGAGTAATGAACACACATACGTACACTGCAAACCGTGGACACACACACCTGGAGCAGTGGGCAGCCATTCAGTGCGGCTCCCGGGGAACGATTGGGGATTCCGTGTCTTGCTCAAGGACACCTCAGTCATTTCCTGCCAGTATTGAGAATTGGACCCACGACCTTCAGGTTAAAAGTCCAGCTTTCTAACAATTAGGCCACAACACTGGGTATTCAAAAGACCCAATTTTGTGTTTTATATTGTGTAGGTCTCCGACTGAAATAGTTCTGAAAATCAGCTGTGGGCCACCACCATTACCTAAAATTGTGTCCATTAATGCAGATTGTCTGTTGTTACTACTTTGAGCAAGATTTGTTTTACAAACTTTAATGTTACATCAGTCATTCATGTTAGTGCTGCTCGGCTAACGTATGCCCTGGTATTGATACAGTTAATAATACAGTTCCCGCATGTGCACCGCAATAAATTAGAAATATACACATTGGTTTGATGATGGACATACACTTGTTAATGCTGATGGTGAGGAATACAGTAACATCTCATTATGTACCTCAAAATGAGTAGCGTATCACTAAGAAACATCCTGCTTAAGTCCTTGTGATGGAGACTCGGGCTGAATAACTAGTTGAATAACTGAATAATGTTTCATCTTCGGTTTCGTGCTCAGATTGATATGATAAAATTGATGACATCGTTACTAGGGGTGTGACGAGACACTTATCTCATAAGGCGAGACAGGAGATTGGGTTCACGAGACGAGACAAGATTTTTGCACAATATTTTATAGAAATTCTCAATGACAAAATTCATGATAGGAAAAACAGTATGCAGGTGCATTTTTAAATGTTTTAACTAATAATCTTCTGATGAATGTCATTTCAGCTCTACTTTATGAGTATGAATTATCAAATGCATTGTAAGACAACAATATACAAGCAATGTAAAAGGTTTTGCCACAAACTCAACTGACTGGCTTTTCTCCGGTATGATTTCATGTGTCTCTTCGGAACCTTGCTGTACATTTATGAGCTTCCAGAACTTCTTATTGAGGCTGTGTGTGACCTCCTATTTAAACACATTATCACAAATTGAACATAGCAATAAAAACAGTATAAATAACAAAAAATAAATAACAGTTTTCTCTTAACCTTATAGTCTTATAAGTGCAACCATAATCAAAGTACTGTAAGCACACAGACTCTTTATAATTGTTGTGAAATTGCTGTTTTATTTTGCACCTGCAGTTGTAGGGTTAAGGCGGTGAGTTCGGAAAAAGGCCGGGTAGAGAGAAACGAGCAAGTGAGTTAGGCTGGTGCATATGTATACAGTTGTTCTTGCGTTCCGATTAAAAGTTCAGAAACGGAGCCTTCCTTGTCTGTCGTTCTTAAGATGTTACAGTACTCTCTCAATATTCAAAGTGCAAACAGAGACCAGAGCCACAACTACACAGTCCAGAGATAGGTTTGATATTGGGAGACAGACTACAGGTCCTTCTAAAAAAATTAGCATATTGTGATAAAGTTAATTATTTTCCATAATGTAATGATAAAAATTAAACTTTCATATATTTTAGATTCATTGCACACCAACTGAAATATTTCAGGTCTTTTATTGTTTTAATACTGATGATTTTGGCATGAAAACCCCAAATTCCTATCTAAAAAAATTTGCATATCATGAAAAGGGTCTCTAAACGAGCTATTAACCTAATCATCTGAATCAACTAATTAACTCTAAACACCTGCAAAAGATTCCTGAGTCTTTTAAAAACTCCCAGTCTGTTTCATTACTCAAAACCGCAATCATGGGTAAGACTGCCGACCTGACTGCTGTCCAGAAGGCCATCATTGACACCCTCAAGCAAGAGGGTAAGACAGAAAGAAATTTCTGAACAAATAGGCTGTTCCCAGAGTGCTGCATCAAGGCACCTCAGTGGGAAGTCTGTGGGAAGGACAAAGTGTGGCAAAAAACGCTGCACAACGAGAAGAGGTGACCGGACCCTGAGGAAGATTGTGGAGAAGGACCGATTCCAGACCTTGGGGGACCTGCGGAAGCAGTGGACTGAGTCTGGAGTAGAAACATCCAGAGCCACCGTGCACAGGCGTGTGCAGGAAATGGGCTACAGGTGCCGCATTCCCCAGGTCAAGCCACTTTTGAACCAGAAACAGCGGCAGAAGCGCCTGACCTGGGCTACAGAGAAGCAGCACTGGACATTCGGAAATCAAGGTGCCAGAGTCTGGAGGAAGACTGGGGAGAAGGAAATGCCCAAATGCCCGAAGTCCAGTGTCAAGTACCCACAGTCAGTGATGGTCTGGGGTGCCATGTCAGCTGCTGGTGTTGGTCCACTGTGATTTATCAAGGGCAGGGTCAATGCAGCTAGCAATCAGGAGATTTTGGAGCACTTCATACTTCCATCTGCTGAAAAGCTTTATGGAGATGAAGATTTCATTTTTCAGCACGACCTGGCACCTGCTCACAGTGCCAAAACCAGAGCCGATCCGCCCTATACGCTCACTACGCAAGCTGCGTAGGGCCCCGCAAATTACTCAAGGCCCCGCCTCCCCCTTGTGCCATAGCGCGTCAATTAATGTTTACAACATCCATGACAAAATTAAGTGAAACTATTCTTCTGGTCACGAAAAGAGGGGGGAAAAACATGAGAGTGAAATGCGGGAAAAACAATCAGGTAAACTTGTGTTCTCTCCTCTCCAAGTTTGATGTCAGCAAAGTTAAGTTTATGTGGATTTCTACTGTGTTTTTTCGGTCTTGCTAACCTAGCTGGGCAGGCAGTCAGTGCATCTCTTGCATCACTTTGTGCCTGACAAAAGTGAGAGTAAAATACATTTATTTATTACGTTTGTTTTTGATGAACGACAAAGTGCAACGGTGTTTGTTTACTGCAGCTCGGAAAAGATAACCGCGTCGCGTGTGTTATCATGCGTTCATATGCGCGCGCACGAAATGAAACGGGCATTTTTCAAGCAGAAATATATGTGGAGACCACGACCAGACATACTGTACAATATATGGGCGTGAATGATGGCACTCCTCATCAAAGTACACATTATACAGTATATACTTTTAAAACAAGACACTGATTATCTAGTCTCAGTCAATGTGTAGTTAAAAACTCTAAACAACTGCACTAATTATACAAGATGGAAAGCAATGTATTGACAATTTGACTACTGATTTATTGGCTATATTGAATTTTAAATGTTGAATAGCTAGCTGGACATACTGGTCAATATGGATGGACATCCCTCAGTAAATATTAATCATAAATCAAAAATTGCTTCAACATGCATAATAAAAAAAACCTTTAACATGCAATGGCAAGCCATTTTAGATTTTATTCATTTACAGTTCATGCATTTTTGATATCAAGAATTTTTTTTTTACTATTTGCAATGTGAATTCTTGATTATTTTTTACTATAGGCCCCTTAGTTACATTTTTATCTACCAATGTCTATTTTTGATATCAGGAATTACATGTTCACTTGTACAAAAGTTAATTTTTGATATCAATGATGTCATCACTCACAGGGATTATTGATATCTGCATCACTAGTTCACTAGTTAAATATTACAAGAGCCAAGCCATAGTATTAATAGTATTTTATATTTGAAAATGAATAAAAGGAAATTGGGAGCCAGTTTGAATGGGTCTGATGCAGCTTATAAAATGAGTTATCTATAATTTGCAGGTGCTATGCTTAAGTTTGTCAGTAGAGGAGATGCTGGATCATCAGCCAATATTCTATAGAAATACTATATTCAATAAATATTGTTTGTTTGAACCTCATTCTGTTCTATATTTTTGTACTTATTCTTTGACTGTTTTGTTTAAAGGAGGGAGGATTGTATTGGGAGCACTGAAGTGTCAGGTGTGACTGTGTGGAAATGGCAATCGGTTTACATAGCTTTTGCCAAGTAAGACATGGTCCTGGATCATCATATTTTGTTGATCCTGGATCAACATTCCTGTCCCAAAATGTAGTCCTTACCCAATCCCTACCTTTAAACCTAACCCTACCCACAACTTTTCCCTAAAATCAGAGGGTAATGATCAGTGAATAACACTGATGTTTAAGGACTTCACCCTGGTTCTAAGCCTAAACTTGACATAAACTGTAAACTTGTCCCTCAAATCTGATTGGTTGATTGGAAAGTTGATCCAGGATCAACAAAGATGTTGATCCAGGAACAAGTGGTACTTGGTGAAATCACATTCACCCACGGGGTCAGGTAGAGGGCCCCTTAGCAGAATTTTGCTTAGGGCCCCAGGGAGGTCAGGATCGGCACTGGCCAAAACCACTGGTAAATGGTTTACTGACCATGGTATTACTGTGCTTAATTGGCCTGCCAACTCTCCTGACCTGAACCCCATAGATAATCTGTGGGATATTGTGAAGAGAAAGTTGAGAGACGCAAGACCCAACACTCTGGATGAGCTTAAGGCCGCTATCGAAGCATCCTGGGCCTCCATAATACCTCAGCGGTGCCACAGGCTGATTGCCTCCATGCCACGCCGCATTGAAGCAGTCATTTCTGCAAAAGGATTCCCGACCAAGTATTGAGTGCATAACTGAACATAATTATTTGAAGGTTGACTTTTTTTGTATTAAAAACACTTCTTTTATTGGTCGGATGAAATATGCAAATTTATTTGAGATAGGAATTTTGGGTTTTCATGAGCTGTATGCCAAAATCATCAGTATTAAAACAATAAAAGACCTGAAATATTTCAGTTGGTGTGCAATGAATCTAAAATATATGAAAGTTTAATTTTTATCATTACATTATGGAAAATAATGAACTTTATCACAATATGCTAATTTTTTGAGAAGGACCTGTATTTATTGTATGCAGCCTAATTTGCGTGCATCAGGGAGCTCGCATTTCACTTTTGGGTTTGCAATCGCACATACTCTGTGTATAGGGAGCAACGGTGCTAAGCACGCATTTTACAAGATAAGACATTTATCAGACGTCTAGGCTATGTTGCGCAACATCCACCATCGTCACGCAATCAGTGAACCGTGATTCCTGCTATGTAGCTTGTATGCTATGTATGATAGAGGTGTGAACCTACACTGGTCTCACGGTTCGGTTCGATTACGATTATCATGTCATCGATTCGGTTCAATTCGATATCGCGATGCATTGTGATGCACCGCATCCTCAATTTTCAATTTTACTTCAAAAGTGATGTGTGTGTGCGTGTGCGCGCGTGTGTGTGTTCGCCTGTTCGGGAAGTCGCAGTGACAAAAACAGAGACATTCCAGTTTAAGTTTCATGGGACTAAAGCCTGTTTTTAAGAAAATTAAATTCTGTCAAATCAATTTTGATTTTAAAGAAATGTTCATTTAAAAGCAGCGCTCATTCATCAGTGTATAATGTTACCCTGGAGACCCGCGCATCAACCGTCACTGAGTCCGCTGTTGAAGACGATCATCCATTTATAATCACGCGTAACAACACAATTGTAATTTGACCATCGGGTGCGGAAGGGTTGCCATCTGTCTCTATTTGTCCCGATTTATCTTTTAATAACCTGTCCCGGGAAATGTATCCACTCTCCCGAAAGGCTACGTGAATGTATGTTCAAACCGTGTAGCGCGCGCACAGTAGAGAGGGAGAGAGCGAGACCTTGCGTGTGTGTGCCTCAAGAAGCGCATGTAACTTGCATGCGCATGTAATGTATGTATGTAAATGTATGTAAGAAAGAATGTTTAATTCGCACTCGCATCTCGCCTCCCTCTGCCAGTGTATGCTACCGGCTACCCCGACAAAGCACATGTGCGATAAATGACGTCAGAAAGGCGTCAGTACATTATAACCGGTTATGGTCTATTACTGAAACGATACCGAATCGTCCTCGTCTGCATCGCGGTGCACTGTAGAAACGATTAATTTCGACACCGCTAATGTATGATTCCTTGTATGCAGCCTAATTTGTGGGCATCAGGGAGCTCGCGTTTCACTTTCGGGTTTGCAATCGCATGTACTCTGTGTATAGGGAGCAGCGGTGCTAAGCACGCATTTTACAAGATAAGACATTTATCAGGCGTTTCAGCTATGTTGCGCAACATCCACCATCGTCACGCAATCAGTGAACCGTGATTCCTGCTTCACTGTGTGCAACACACGACTGCAACTCGTGCTGGATAAGCAGAGCAGACGTTTACAATAGTTTACAAACTAAAAATGTTTTTAAATCTTATAAAAACTGAAAAAACAACAGTGGAGGCGGTGCCGCGGTTGGCATCGTAATGTAATGTGATTTTAGAGGTGGCATATTCTATACTAATTTCACCCTCATGCTCCCTCATGGCGATATCCCGAGACAGCTTTTCACTCTACGAGAAATCTCGTCCCATTTCAGTCTCTTGAGATCTCATCACACCCCTAATCATTACTGTCTATACAGTGTGTACAATCTCTGAGCTTTAGGAAGCCTCCAGAGCTAAAGTTCAGTTATGGTAATGGGGTGTTTTGTTTCCGACACACATTGTAAGCAGTAGACCAATCACAACAGACTGGGCCATCTGGCCAATCAGAGCAGAATAGGCTCGCGGAAAGGAGGGGTTTAGAGAATTGAGTAATTTGAGAATCATTGAAAATGTGGTGATGTGCAATGTACATTATGAGAAAATTAAAGTGTTTTTTTTACCTTTGATCCATGTAAACCTGTTGTAGGTAGGAGACCTCAGAAACAAAATGATGAACCTTTAAACTAGCATAATAGAGGCACTTTAATACTTTGTCAGCCCAAATAAACAAATAAAATTGTGTTGACACTTTGAATGACTTCTTTAAATGAATAAATAAAATACTAATCTAAAATCCTTTTTTATCTTGCATGGCCTACACTTTTGTGCTCATTGTGCGCACTTAAGTTTGACATTAGAAAGAAAATATCATAATAACAGCCCTTTACTCGTAAGCTCTATATATCTCTATGCATCTCTATGTGAGCTCTGTTTTGTGTTTTGTATTTTTTTTTTTTTTTTTTTTAACAAATGTATCCATTAAACGTACTTGCTGAGAACATTGCATCAGCCCTGTATAACTCGCCTTCAGATCTTCAATAACACTAACGTTGGCGTCAGTAAGATATTTTTTTATGTTTCTGAAAGAAGTGTCTTATGCTCACCAAGGCTGCATTCATTTGATGAAGAAATATAGTAAACTGTAATATTGTGAAACATTATTACAATTTACAATAACTGTTTCTATTTTAATGTCACTTGATCCTTCGGAAATCATTCTAATATGCTGATTTGGTGTGCAAGAAACATTTATTAAAGGGGTCATGAACTGGATTATTTTATTATTTTATAATGTTTCTGTCACAGTGTGGTGCAGGCAGAAGAAGATGAAGGAGAATAAAAAATTCCAATGCAAACTTTTAATAACAATATAATTCAAACAGGAACAGACAGGCAGAAGGTTCACAAACACTTATGCCCCGTTTACACGAAGGGAAGACGCAGATATTTCCATGCGGTTTGGCCTCTCATTTACACGAAAATCCCATTTTTATCACAGAAAAACGATTATTTCTAAAAACTCTGGCCAAAGTGGAGTTCTCTTATGAGAGGTTCTCTCGTACTGCGTAATATCTTACGCTAGGGGAAAAACTCTTTTCCACAAGATATTGAAGCCAAAAATTATCCTTAATTTTGAATTAATGTAAAACGCGTTGTGGCAGCATGCAGACATAGGCAAGACGGCTTGCGTGCCTATTGGCTGACCTGCGGCAACAGCAGCAGCCTATCGAGAGAGACCCTGCGTGACGCCATATCCAATGGGGGCATTTGTTTCTATAAATACCCGGCTATGTGTAAATGTGGCCTTAGTAGGACGGAGATCAGACAAAGACTGGCTAAATAGAATGAAACTAAATACAAACACTGATGACGACTGATTAACAGAACACAGGTGACATAGATGATGATGATGATTAACTAAACACAGGTGATACTAAATGAAAGTAACCATGGATAAGAATGAGTGGTGGGAAAAGAACAAAGATGTGAAAATTGAAAATACAAACAAACACTGACAATTGACAGTTTCCTGGGGTTTCCTTATAATGTTAGTATGATGTTTACATAAAAAAAATGCATAATTTAGAAATAAAAGGCATGGTTACACTTTATTTCGATAGTCACTTTAGACATTCTACTAACTATAAGTAACTTTTCAACTACATGTCAACTAACTGTCATTAGAGTATTAGTAGACTGTAGTAGACTGTCAGTAGACTGTTATGGTTAGGTGTTAGGGTTCAGGTTAGAAGAACAAGTTGACTTGTAGTTGCTAAGTTACTTATAGTCAGTATAATGTCTGTTGGGGGACCAACAAAATAAAGTGTTAGCTGATATTAAGCATACAGTCTACTAATACTCTAATGACAGTTAGTTGACATGTAGCTGCAAAGTTACTTATAGTTAGTAGAATGTCTAAAGTGGACTATCGAAATAAAGTGTTACCAAAGGCATTTTTCCAAGCCTGGTTTTAGCCTCTGATTTGAACGCTCAGTTTGAAGGGGCATCTCTGTTGTGAGACTTCAGTATTTAGTCCTTACCCTATCTCTACCCCTAAACCTAACCCTACCCATAACTTTTCCCTAAAATCAGAGGGAAATGATAGGTGAATAACACTGATGTTGAAGCACCTTACCCTGGTTCTAAGCCTAAACTTGACATAAACTTTAAACTTGTCCCTCAAATCTGATTGGTTGATCTGAAAGTTGATGCAGGATCAACAAAGATGTTGATCCAGGAACATGTGGTACTTGGTGAAATCACATTCACCGTGTGGACAGCAAACAATAGGAAGAAGTGCTCAAACCCTGGTGCTCCAAACTCACAGCAATGTGCTTCACCCAGGTGACTAGCCTCCCCCTCAGCGCACTCAGCCTTGGCTTAAACTAGAGAAAAAGGAGAAATTTAGTGGGTCCGGTACAAATACAAGATAATCAAATCATTCACATAAGAAACAAAATATAATGATTGACAGAGTCAGTTGATACATGAATAACACGTCCTACCTCACTGGCAAAAACCCCAGATTACTCAACGGGAGTGACTGTTAAATGGACACACTACATTGTGAAACACTAACTGGTAGATGGACGCACCACTCAGCCCTTATGGCCCAGTTACACTGATCAAACCAATACAGAAATAACCAAATGAATACAATCATAATATAATTTCGAAACCGGAAAAATAACCCAAGTTAAGAAAAACAGCGTGACCTGCAGTTAACCACCACGTGATAGGCGGGAGACCTACGAAAATCACGCATATGAAGGTATTAGAATGCAATCACGAATGTTCCGCTAAAAGCTTTCAGTGAGCGCTCGACGCAACTCCCAGGATACGTCACCGGAACGGCTACAGCAACCACTCAACTATAGTGACACTGGAGACCGGAAGAGGGGCGGGCATGACAAAGCCTACGTTCTAGCATAGACAGTAAAAGAAATGGACACAGCGACCCCCTTGATTGCAACGGAGAAACGTGAAGCCCATTAGAAGCACTCACTTCCTGATGGCTGAGCGTACTGCGCAGGCTCAAATTGAGCTTGACGACATAGATGTGACGTGAGCAACCTGTCTGACATTTGTAAATCTTCTAGTAGCTGTGCCACATACCAAATTATTTCCAATTCCTCAAAAACATTGTTGAAATATTTTGTCCCGTTGCTTTTATGGACTCTCTATCTATGGGCTGGGTACATATTAGAACCCTTTTGAAGGGTACTGTCCCAGTGACAGCTTTTGTACCTTTTTTTCTGAGTGTAGCATTAGGATCGTTTGGAAGGTGATGGTATTGATCCTGTGTCGATCTTTCATGTCACTATTCACTAACGCGCCAGTGGGCGGAGCCAAAGACATATGATGTAGACCAGAGTTTCCGCTAGAAAAAAATGGTGCCGGTCAAAGTGACCGGCAGAGGTTTCGTTTTACGGACATTTTGATGATATGCCGGTCAGATATCGCCTCTTAATTAGTCAAGTTGAGGAAAACGTCTCGGTTACGTATGTAACCCTCGTTCCCTGAGTAGGGAACGGAGACGTTACGTCGGATGACGACGAATGGGGTTTCGCTTAGAAAGCCTATCAGCTTCGAGTATTACAAAACGAGCCTATGGCAAAGAAATGGCATGGGTCTGCGGAATTTGCATGACGTAACTCCGCCCCACCTCGTGGGTATAAAAGGAGGAAGTCCGCAACAGCAGTTTATGTTTCTTCGCTGAGGAGCCAAGACTGAGCTCAGGCGATCCCCGCGGTACAGCGGAAAGTGGCAGGCAGACGTAACGTCTCCGTTCCCTACTCAGGGAACGAGGGTTACATACGTAACCGAGACGTTCCCTTTCGTTGTCACCAGTCTAATCACGCCACCTTCTCAGCTGTCTTCCAGTGCCCTGCGTAAATCGAGGTCCCTGACATAGAAGGACGAAGGACTCAATTTAACACAGGAATACCAAGGTACACTGGGAAGCATATCCCAAGCTAGGGGAAGTATGCAATTAATGCCAACCCAGAGGGGGGGGACTTAGAGAATACACATATGACCCGAAGGAAACATATGGAGAACACTGGGGTGTCCAGCCGCAGGTGGAATATTTCAACCCCAGGGGTGGCAAGGTGGCTTTCCAAGGGAAAGACACATGCTCAGAGAGGCTTACAGTGGAAATACACATGTGGGGGTGCTCAGGGGAAGGACCATGCACACGGGAGGTACCTAGCCGACGCGCAGGCAAGAGACACTGGCGCCGACGTCAGGAGTGCTGGAGGAACTCAGGGCTTTCGGGGAAGCTCACCTGAGGAGAATATCGCACGTATCCAGTCCGTGGAGTGGAATGGCGAGCAAGCGAAGACACCTGAGCGGGTCCGGTACTAGCTAGTTGAAGCGAGTACATGGAAGGACACTGGCTCCACTCGGAGATTATAGAATCTGGCGAATGTGTTAGGTGTCGCCCAGCCCGCAGCTCTGCAGATGTCTGTTCGCGAGGCGCCATGCGCTAGAGCCCAAGAGGATGCCACACTCCGGGTGGAGTGGGCCGTCACACCAAGGGGGCACGGTCGGCCTTGCTGCTGGTATGCCAAAGCAATGGCGTCCGCTATCCAGTGAGACAACCTTTGCTTGGAGAGAGCCTTTCCCTTCAGCTTCCCACCATAACAGACAAAGAGCTGGTCTGAGGTCCTGAAACACTGCGTCCTGTCTACATAGGCGCGAAGAGCGCGTACTGGACAGAGCAGTGCCAAGGCTGGGTCTGCCTCCTCCGGGGGCAGCGCTTGCAGGTTCACCACCTGGTCCCGAAAGGGAGTGGTAGGAACCTTGGGCACGTATCCGGGCCGGGGTCTCAGGATCACGTGAGAGAAGGCCGGTCCAAATTCCAGGCACGCTTCGTCGACGGAGAATGCGTGCAGGTCCCCTACCCTCTTGATGGAGGCCAGTGCAACCAGGAGCGCTGTCTTCATTGACAGGAAGTTAAGCTCAACTGATTGCAGGGGCTCAAAGGGAGCACTCTTCAGGGCAGTTAGAACCACTGAGAGGTCCCAAGAGGGAACGAGAGGAGGGCGAGGAGGATTTAGTCTCCTCGCTCCTCTCAGGAACCTGATGACCAGGTCGTGCTTCCCTACCGACTTACCTTCGACGGGGTCATGATGTGCGGCAATGGCGGCAACATAGACCTTAAGGGTGGAGGGAGACAGCCTTCGCTCCAACCCTTGCTGAAGGAAGGAAAGCACAACGCTGATCGAGCATCAACCATCAAGGTGGTCTACGCTCCCGCCGACGAAGAGGTTCCACTTCAACGCATAGACGTGTCTCGTGGACGACGCTCTAGCGGAAGTGATGGTAGCCGCCACCGCTGGTGGAAGGGTACTCAAACCTACCTCGAGCCGTCCAGGAGCCACACGTGGAGGCTCCAGAGATCGGGGCGAGGGTGCCACAGGGTGCCCCGTCCCTGAGAAAGAAGGTCCTTCCTCAGAGGAATGGGCCAGGGAGGTGCTGTCGCGAGGAGTGCAAGTTCGGGGAACCAGGTCCGGCCGGGCCAATACGGCGCGACCAAAATGACCTGCTCCTCGTCCTCCCTGACCTTGCGCAAGGTCTGCGCCAGAAGGCTCACAGGGGGAAACGCATATTTGCGGCCCGGCGGCCAGCTGTGCGCCAGTGCATCCGTGCCGAGCGTGCCCTCGGTCAGGGAAAAATACAGGGCGCAATGGGTCGAGTCGTGAGAGGCAAACAGATCTATCTGTGCGTCCCCGAACTGGTCCCAAATCAGCTGAACCGACTGGGGATGGAGTCGCCATTCTCCAGGGAGGGGCTGAAGCCGTGAGAGCTCGTCGGCTGCACAGTTCAGGGCTCCGGGAATGAAAATGGCTCGAAGCGACCTCAGATGCTTCTGACTCCATAGGAGGAGGTGGCGGGCGAGTTGTGACATACGGCGGGAGCGTAGACCACCTTGATGGTTGATGTACGCTACAGTAGCGGTATTGTCTGAGCGGACTAGTACGTGTTGACCCCTGAGCAACGCCCCGAAGCGGTGCAGGGCAAGGCGTACTGCCAACAACTCGAGGCAATTGACATGCCATAGCTGCTGGGGTCCTGTCCAGGAGCCCGCAGCAGCATGTCCATTGCACATGGCGCCCCAGCCCGTGGTGGAGGCATCTGTGGAGACCACAACATGCCGGGAAGCTCGTTCCAGGGGGACACCCGCCCTGAGAAAACTGAGGTTCGACCACGGGGTGAGGAACTGACGGCAGGTCGGAGTAACTGGTACTCGGAGCGTGCCTTGTTGCCATCCCCACCTCGGGACTCGGTCGCGAAGCCAAAGCTGAAGCGGTCTCATATGAAGCAATCCGAGCGGCATGACCGCGGCTGCAGATGCCATATGCCCCAGGAGCCTCTGAAAATGTTTCAGTGGAACCGCACTCTTGCTCTTGAGATGTCTCAGGCAAGTCAGCAGTGACTGCGCGCGCTCGCTCGTAAGCTGCGCGGACTTGGCCACCGAATCGATGTCCATACCGAGAAAAGAGATCCTCTGCACGGGGCAAAGTTTGCTCTTCTCCCAGTTGACCCGAAGGCCCAGACGAGCTAGGTGCCGGAGCACTAGGTCCCTGTGTTCGCAAACCTGATCTAGAGAGTGAGCTAGGATCAGCCAGTCGTCGATATAACTCAGGATGCGAACCCCGTGTTCCCGAAGGGGAACAAGGGCAGCCTCGACGACCTTCGTGAAGGTGCGAGGAGACAGGGCTAGCCCGAAAGGGAGAACCGCGTACTGGTATGCCTGCCCCTCGAAAGCAAACCGTAGGAACGGTCTGTGTCGAGGAAGAATGGAGACATGAAAGTAGGCGTCCTTCAGGTCGATCGCTGCAAACCAATCCTGGGGCCGCACGCATTCGAGAACGCGTTTGGCGGTGAGCATCTTGAACGGCAGCCTGTGAACGGAGCGGTTCAGCACGCGCAAGTCCAGGATTGGCCGTAACACACCGGTTTTCTTGGGGACAATGAAGTAGGGGCTGTAGAACCCGGACCTCATCTCGGCTGGAGGGACAGTCTCGATTGCACCCTTCGCCAGCAGGGTGGCAATCTCTGCTCTCATGACGGGGGCATTGCCCCCGACCAAAGAGGAGCGGACTCCCCTGAAGCGGGGAGGAGACTGAATCGCAAGCCGAGCCTGACGGAACGCGCAATCCAGCGGGACAGACGGGGAAGCTCTAGCCAGGCTCCCAGGAACTGAACCGGCGGGATCACGCTACGACAGGCGTCCCCCCCGGAGGGGCAGCGAAGCGGAGTAACTGGCCCAGACGTGGACGGCATAGCAGCCCCGTGTGGGGGCACAGTTAGCAACCGCGCCCTGGCAGAGGGGGCCAGGGGAGGACCAGGCTGGTCGTCCCGCGGGGGCCTGCTCTGCCAGGGGTCTGGCGACAGAGGGGGACAGGGGTGAAGCGGTCCGTGGACGGCACGCCGTGTCAACCACCTCTGGGACAGAGGGGGACGAGGAGAGCACGGCTAGAGGGCGGCGCTCTGTGTCGTCCGAGAACTCTGTGTGCTCAGAGACGGGAGAGTCAGTTCTTTGCGAATAAGGATTCTTCCCCGGCCCTCCACCGGGGAAAGGAGTGGTCCTGCTCCCAACTCCTGGAAAGAACTGAGTCCCATCTCTGAGGAGCCCCTTTCAAGAGCGCCACCTAACCCGGCGCGTAGCGGGGGGCGGGGCTGGAGAGGGCTGTGGCGTCCGGCCGCGGCCTCCAGAGCCGGCCCGGGTGAACGGGCGGGGTGGGAGCCGCGGGGGGGCGCCCTCGGCGGTGGGCAGACCGAGGGACCTGAGCGGACGGCGGGGCCGTCGGGACAGAGTCGACCTCAACCTGCTCCATCCCCGAGGAGCCCGTCTCAGGAGCGCCGCTTAACCCGGCGTGTAGCGGGGGGCGGGGCTAGAGAGGGCTGTGGCGTCAGCCCGCAGCCCCCAGAGCCGGCCCGGGTGAACGGGCAGGGTGGGAGCCGCGGGAGGGCGCCCTTGGCGGTGGGCAGACCGAGGGATCTGAGCGGACGGCAGGGCCGTCGGGACAGAATCAACGTCAGTCTGCTCATGGACGGCTGAGAGCTGTTGGGCCAGCCCTCAACCGCACCGCCGAAGAGGCCGACCTGGGATATGGGAATGTCGGACAGACGGTTCCGCGCGACATCCAGCACATCAAACAGGTACGGCCACAGAATGGTGAGCATCACCTGACCCAGGGAGCGTACGGCCACTTTCGTCGCTCGGAGAGCAAGGTTAGTGGCGGCGCGCAGCTCAGTGAAGAGCCCTGGGTCAGTCCCGCCCTCGTGCAGGTCCATGAGCATCTGGGTCAGGTAGACCAGCAGAATGACCATGGCACACAGTGAGGCGGCCGCCAGTCCCCCGGCGCTATAGGATCTCGCCACAAGCGTAGACGAAAAACTACAGGCCACGGACGGGTGCTTAGGATTGCGCCGAGAAGAAGCACTCTGAGGACACATAGCATCGCAACAGAGCGTTCAGCCGGGGGAACCCCAGTGTACCCACGGGCAGCGGCCCCATCGAGGGGAGGAAAGGCGGATGAGATCAGCGAATGGCCCCTGATCTCATCATGCACGTCCGGGAAGAACGGTATTGGGGTTTGCCGTGGACGAGGGTCGGCGGCCTCACCCAAAAACCAATCGTCCCGGGAAAGCATGGCCGTCATCTCCGGATCAGACTCGACGAGTCGTCACTTCCAGGAAAATCAAACCCACCTAGTGAAGCTGCTACAAACATAATATCATCCTCTGTAGCTTCAAATGAAACACACGGGCCACCAGAGGGTAGACCCGTGGGAATCACCTGTTCACTAGCGGGCACCGTCATTGAAGAGGGGGGCTGGGGTCGCGGACACATAGTCGGCGCCTTGTTCCAGACCGAAACCCTCAGGTCACCCTGGCCACCAGCCGAAGATCGGGGGGTGGATGAGGGGACTCTCACTCATGTGAGTTCACCGAGTCTCGACCTTAATGACGCGATGATCATGTTTCCATGGAGAAAACATGAGTCATCCACGAGCGCTGCTCTAGCATGATCAAGCCCAAACATACCAGACAACGCTCGTGCCCATCAGAGTCCGATACCAAGCTGCCGCACCATTCATTTTTTTTTATTTTTTATTTTTTTTAAATGCACGGGCGAGCCGTCTTTAAAAAGACGTGCCGCGTGCAAGCTCTTTTAGTGAGAGAAAACTCAAGTGTTGAAGCACCCGGGGAGACACGCACCGACTGGCAGACCACTGCAACAGATCAGCAGGAAGCACGCGCTCGCCGTAGATCGCCGTCACACCAACACTCGAGGTACTCGTTTGTAAAGCTGACAATTCAGAGATGGCTTGTGGAGAGAAGAATACACTTGGCTCCGAAGCGAAAACATAAACTGCTGTTGCGGACTTCCTCCTTTTATACCCACGAGGTGGGGCGGAGTTACGTCATGCAAATTCCGCAGACCCATGGCATTTCTTTGCCATAGGCTCGTTTTGTAATACTCGAAGCTGATAGGCTTTCTAAGCGAAACCCCATTCGTCGTCATCCGACGTAACTCGGAGTGACAACGAAAGGGAACTGGAGGCTGTCTATGTAACTTAAAAAATGACATAATCAGGCCGTATAGAATGCAACATATTATTAGCTTAACACGCAAATAGACGGAAAAAACATGAACGTCCGATTGGCATCAATCAACGGCAATTGTTTTTTACTATGGTTTCACACAAATTCACTTTTTGAAACGTTGAGGCACGGATGTAGGCCTACCTAATACAAATAAATGAAACATCTCCGTTAACTAGCAGATCATTCATTTAGTTCGCTATTAAATAAGAGATCTAGCGCTAAAATCTGTTGTTTTTGAAATCAAGCTGAGCGCTCGTGTCCACTGCTATCAGTTGCATGGACGACGCGCTGCGCGAGTTGCACAATCTTAACTCGGACGCGCATTTCAATCTATCGCCGTTGCGGAGACTCTCTATTCATTCCGGTGAAATCACAAAAATAAAATGCACACAAAGGTGTCACTGCTTGATATAGACTGTAACCACTGATGAACATAGGCTATTCAGTTTTGATGAGAAAAAAAAAACTGTAAGTTTTCTGGCCTTAGTTTCAATAAAAACAGTTTTTGGCATAACAAGGAAGTTTTGAAACTTACAGGGTATTTTTATAGTATAACGAACTCTTAACTGTCAAAAGATCAAGGAAATTTGAATTCTCAGTTCATGACCCCTTTAATATTATCAATGCTGAAAACAGTTGTGCTGCTGAATATTTTTGTGGAAACCATGATACGTTTTTAATCAGGATTCTTTGATGAATTCAAAAGAAAAGAATTTATTTCAAATAAAAATATTTTGTAACTTTATAAATGTATTTACTGTCCCTTTTGATCAATTGATGCATCCGCGCTGAATAAACCCGTTCATTTCCAACTTTTCAATAGTAGTGTGTTTTTTCCCTCTTCTCCTGTTTGTCTAAACAAGCTGAAACAGATGCTGAACCCCTGATGTCTGCAACTCTGCACATACACATCATTTACAGTTTCCATTCATCTTCTTTCTTTGAATTTATATGATCTATTGATATTTTCTCCAAAAGTGCTGAAGACAGTCCATAAGAGAACGTGATAATGAAATTTGCTCATTTAGGACAGAGACACTTCATGAGCAATTTTGCTTACACCTCCACTTGCTGTATCGCATGAGAGAGATGGAGACAAATGTATTTGGCCCAGTTCCACCAACAAACACTGAACTGCACTCCATGCAAATCGTGCCATTGGTAGGAAATTTCTGCAAATTACTCTCGTGGCAGGGCAAGCAGTGTGTCATTTTTGGCTGCCAGCTTTCCAGGGCATCACTCAGAGGCAGTTGTCGCACTGGACACCACAGCTCCTTCCACGGCGGTAGAAAACCTTGTGTGTGTGTGTGTGTGTGTGTGTGTGTGTGTGTGTGTGTGTGTGTGTGTGTGTGTGTGTGTGTGTGTGTGTGTGTGTGTGTGTGTGTGTGTGTGTGTGTGTGTATGTTTGTGTGAGTGTGTGTGTGTGTGTGTGTGTGTGTGTGTGTGTGTGTGTGTGCGTGCGTGTGCTGAGCGCCTTACGCCGGGCTCTGCTCCAGGACAATAGAGCGGGGCGGTCTCTTCCTCATCTGTCACCTGAGTCGCCAACACCTGCTGTTGAGCGAAGAGGCACAGCAAGTGATGGGGAGCTCACTCTAAATCATACAAACTTTCATCTTCTCTGCCTGGATTTTATATGTGGCCTCATTTGTAACATTACGCCATTCGCTCTGACTGACGAGCCAGCAGTGATATTAAAAGCAAGGCAATGGCATAAAGGCCTGGAACTATTACAGCCAACCTGCAATATATGAGCAAGAGTTGCACCATCCATTTGCACACTAAATGGTATCTTTCGGTCACTCCAGCTGTTTACGGTGATCCATGTGATGGAGAATGTTTGGGATGAGCGTGTCTATCAACACTACAAAGCCTCTTGGAAATCCCTTAGAGGAAAGTTAGGCTAAGCGTGTCATTTTCTAACAACATAATTTTGTTACAGTGCATGCAAGGATCAAACATTCAAGCTAGGAGTTTGTTATAAATAATGATGTGTGATGTTTTACTAAGTATTTTTGCTTTTTGTAAACTTTTTGTAAAGACAGCATGAAATCAAAAATCGACCCCATTTACTTTCCTAATGCACATTATGATAAGGGATAGTTCACCCACAAAGGAAAATTCTGTGATCATTCTTTCATCAAACCTGTATGACTTTCTTGGAACATAAAACATTATTTGTTCAGCAGAAGAAGAAAAACAAAGTCATATACAGGATTGAAACAACTTGAGGGTGAATAAATTATCATGAAATTTGTCTTATTGTGAACAATAAATCACTGTATACTGTATGTTGTATATGTATAAATCTATTTGCCTTTTGTATCTTAATCTGTATCAAAACTAAATGAAATTTAGGATTTGTGGACTATTGGATAATGTTAAAAATACTGAAATTGTTTTAGCAAACTCATTCATTCTGGCTCATATCCAGTGTGATGCCCAATTTCATGAATTAGTCAATTTTCTCACTACATTTTTTACATTCAACATTTTCTTCTACTCAGAAACATGTCACATTGTGGAAGTAATTTGGTGATTTTAAAATGAAAACTAGATTAAATCTTCCACTGATCTAGAGTGACATAATGAAACTAATCCAGTGATGTCATCACATAATTTGCATATTGAAGTGTACCATAATTGTCTTCCTCATTTAAACATAAATCTGCCTTTACATTATTGAGAAAATATGTATTGTTTCTTAATGTGCAATTAAAAACAAGATTCATAAGTGTCATGCGGGAAAGCATTTCATTTATGCACAACAGAAGCCTAAAACCTAGATAAATCTTACCTGAAACTACTCTTATTCTGCTTTCCAAGCTCTGGTGTTTCCTTCAGGTAATGTGAATCTATTTGCATTGAAATGTGATTCCTTACAAAGTGTTTGGAATAAGGAGGCTCAAAATTTGAACATCACAGAGGGCCTCCAACTAATCAGCCAAACAGCCTTCCAAAAGACAGTTAGAAAGCCATGTAATTTCATTTTCACCTCTCTTCCTTTATTATTTTAGAGTTTGTTTAATTAGATCACTTTTTGGTTTGTGTTCTGGTGAATTAAGAGCCTGTGTGTGTGTGTGTGTGTGTGTGTGTGTGTGTGTGTGTGTGTGTGTGTGTGTGTGTGTGTGTGTGTGTGTGTGTGTGTGTGTGTGTGTGTGTGTGTGTGTGTGTGTGTGTGTGTGTGTGTGTGTGTGTGTTTGTGTGTGTGTGTGTGTGTTCATAATATCATTACTTTTTCTTTTTTTTCAACGAGCTCCTTCTAACCAAAATTAATCATATCGTAGAATACACAATAATGATACTCACATTGACACTACAATGAAATAAAATGTTGCAGTGTAAAGACAAATCTCATTATAGCATCTTGTTAGTATACAGTATGAGTCATCACACAAGTTCAGCGTCTCCTCCAAATGTGCTTGGCGTTTGTTTGCTCAGCAGCACTGCTGATTTGCAATATCATGCGTCAGGTTAATATACCCACAATGCTGTAGTCTCTATACAGAATAGAAGAACAGAGGAAGGTGCTGTCAGTTCAGTGTCCTGTTGTGGTGACTAGGAGCCACTGACACGACCAGATGGCTGTGAACAGGGACAAGCTACATCCAGTTTGTCTGGCCCACCACTTGTCCATTGATTTGTTTTGAAAAAGGGTGACTTTTCTGTCAAAGGGACAAAAAAGTTAACAACATCCAGAGGATATGCAAAGTTTGTGACCTGAAAGTGTACTATGGTATTACATACTGTACTGCATACACATTTCATAAAATGGATAGTTCAGACTCTAAAATTCTAATGAGCCACATTTAAAGTTGAAAATGACAATAAAATCATATCTTTGACCAAACATATATTAATGTTGCTATGTTGCTTGACAATCAATACCCTACCAATACCCTACAATACTGTTCTAAAGTTTTGGGTTGGTAAGATATTTCTGAAAAAAAAAAGAAATTTTATATATATATATATATATATATATATATATATATATATATATATATATATATATATATATATATATATATATATATATATATAAAATGTATTTATATATATATATATATATATATATATATATATGTGATGCTCACCAAGGCTTCATTTATTTGGTTAAAAATACAGTAAAAACAGTAAATATTATTGCAATAAAAAATAAATGTGTTCTGTTTTAATATATTTTAAAATTGATTTATTCCTGTGATGTCAATACTGAATTTTCAGCATCATTGCTCCAGTCTTCAGTCACATAATCCTGATGTGATAATTTGAAACATTTCTTATTATTATCAATGTTGAAAACCGTTGTGCTGCTTAATATCCTTGCAGAAACCATGATGCATTTTTTCAAGAATCTTTACTGAAAAGTTAAAAAGAACAACACTTAAATGTTAAAATAAAATAAAATGATACATTAAATTGATCAAAAGTAAAAACATCATACTTTTGAATGGAAGTGTAAGGTTTGTATAACTAAATTTAGTTTTTATAAACAAGATTTATTTAATATTAATGTTTATTATGTAATTATGTTAGTTTTACATATTATTATTAAAATTTTAACCATTTATTGAACATTGGTGTCTTATCATAGTGCTTTTGCCACTAATAGTGTTTAATAACACCCCTGATTGTGGAGGCATAAAGTGTGTACAGAAAACTCAGATTCTCATGCCCTGGAGTCAAACCACAACCATCTTAAGTGTTTTTGCAAAGGAAAGTGGTGCATTTCACAAGGTGACATGGAGGTTTTTATGCAGCAGTGCCCACATATTTATACCCGTTTATTTTAGACCTATGAGGTCACAGTGACCTAAAATACCAGTCTCTCTTTTTTTGGGTTGGGACAGACTGGTAAAAATAGTCCCTCCATACAGCATGAAATACTTCTGTAAGGAGGCACTAACCATGGCATGACCTAGTTTACAGGAAGTTGATTTAAGCATGCAGAGGTAGCTTTGGCCATACATGCTAAATAGTTAGGTTTATTAACCACGTATTTGTGAAATTAATGTTCCGAAATTCTCTAATAATATTGGGATAATACTGTGCAGTTACCTGTCTTTTGGAGATATGACACCATAGCAAATTGACAGGTAACTGCCCTATATTACCCTGAGAGAGTTTTCATGATAAACTCAGAACAATGGGAAGAGCCAATGAACTAGAGACCCCACAGTCCCTAGTAATCATAAAGATCAAAGTCTTGTATGCAAGTTCAGAGCACAGTCATTATAGCACTTTCCATTTATGACCTGCAAGTGTGAGTGTAACATTTTTTAAAGCCCCTATCATTCATCTAAGTCTGCAATGTACCAGTACCCATCCACATGGTATACTATAAATAATCAATAAGAATACAAGTAATTAGCCAATCCACAAATTCACAAAAGGCCCAGTCTCTAAATTCTTCCCCAGGGCTCACTGGTATATTGTTTTGGGAACAAACTGTTCTTTCCAAGTGTGCTTTAGTGATTTGGTTAAGCATAATTAACCTTACTTTTAACCAATGAGTACTTTTGTCACTGTGGTTGCATTTTGTGAGAGTTCTGTTCTTTTCCAAATCAATCCAAAACACAGCTGTCATCCTCAGTGATGCTATTTAATTTCATTTAAACTGATATCAAACAGTCTCCCTGTCTGCATCTTATTTAATACATCCTCGAGCTTTCCATCAATGTTTGGAAGAAAAAGGACGCAGCAAACTGCTCCTGATTTGAGTGATCTATAGCGCATATTGCAGTCAAATGTTGAAAAGCTTGAGCTTTCTATCAGTGTTTGGACGAAAAATGATTTAACAAACTGCTTCTGACTTGAATGATCTATAGCACATTTTTTTCAGTCATAAACTGAGAAGTTTGATTTAAACAGCTCTGCTGAATGCAGAGGAAGAGATGCTCTGACTCATTATGGAATACAAACCCCCAAAACAACAGGATCAGCGTCATCTAGTGTTCAGATAATGTAACTGCAATCTAAGTTAGAGAGACAGGAAAAACTCTGCATTCCAGAAAAAAAAAGCTTTTTGAAGTGGAGGGAAAAGTCGTGTGATTTATCATAATTTCAGCTTGTCTTGCATTTTATCCTCTCAGATACATCATATATTATAAAAAGGAAATAGAAAGATTTGTGTGAACAACAATAAACTTGATCCTTTATGGTGACTTCAAAAGAAACAAAACAGCTTAGATAACACACTAGACAGTAGATAGGTGACTTTAAACCAATGTAAACACAACTATAACTCCTACTAATAACCAACAACCAACCTTAAACCAATAGCAGCAACTATTAATAACCAACAACCAATAGAAAGTTCTGTCAGGAAACTCTATCAGCGCAGGCTGATAGGTCCCTAGCTCAATTTGGTAGCAATCACTTCATTATCTACATAGCACAGATTGGTTGCTATGCCATCAGCAGCCAATGAGCTACTGCTCAACATTCAAATGCTTGGCATTGTTTGCTATTAGCAGCCTGCAGCGCACTTCAGAAACCCTACACCTTCCCCAGCTCCACCAGTATAGATCTGCTATGGGGCTTATGGAGTTATGGTGATGGATATGGAAAAGTTAAAGGGATAGTTCACCCAAAAATGAAAATTAGCCCATGATTAACTCACCCTCAAGTCATAGGTGTCTATGACATTCTTCTTTCAGACGAAAGCAAACATAATATAGCCAATATTAAAAAAATGTATAATCGTCTGAAAGAAGCATGTCATATACACCTAGGATGACTTGAGGGTGAGTGAATATGGGCTAATTTTAATTTTTGGGTGAAATATCCCTTTAACTTTTCCATATCCATTATTATGCCAAACTCTCTAAGAGTTGTCATGACAGAACTCAACTCATTTTATCTAATGAGTGTTCACATATTTCTTGCACTTAATTAAATATTCATGAGAAAGAGTTTATGGCTCTCCCCTCAAAAGTCCTCAAACTTTTAAACTATTTAAAAAAAAAATTGTTTTCAACAAAGTTGAAACATGACATTTTAATTTGTTCAAAACAAAGAATATATCTAAAAAACCTTTTTAGTAATATAATAACATTAAAATTAATTAAAACTTGGGGCCAAATTAATTTATTTTTCAGTGTTTTTGTACTATCACATTAGATTTATTCTGAAGAGAATTCTCAAATTACTAAGTGGATACAGTGTTCTGACGTGTCTGATTGTTAGTTAAAGGTCTGAACATAGGCCATTTTTGCACATATTTGCTGATGTTTAACACTTCTCGCGAAACTGGAATCAGCAAAGCTACATAGTGCTTATTCAGAAAAGGGAATGACCAATAAATTACCTCTACATTAGCATCTACTGATAGTGGCAAAAAGTGGATTATCAGGTTGAGATGTGGAGCTGCCATCAGTCGGTGGTGTGATTTGGAGAGGGAAGGAGGCCTCTGGCATGGCAGTGGCCTTCAAGGACAGGCTCCACCTGTTCCACAAGCAGGCCTAACACTGATGGATTATCTGCACGTGTCCTTCACGCTGTCAAAGCCTCATTCGTCAAACCGGATGCATCCAACACACCTCATCTCGCTTACAAACAGCTCTTCATACCAAAGCATGTTCTCCATCTGAGTTATCACAACACCTATAATCAGAGAGCATGATTGTGCTGCATATTACGGCCACTGAGCAGCTATTCATTTGGAAATAATGGGATGGCGAGAGATATGTTGGCTGAGCCCTATTTGTAATCATGTCATTGGAAGTCTATGAGATGTCTACTGACTGATTCACAAGAGAAATCTATGTTACACTCTTAAGGTCCAGATTTACTCATGATGAAATTCTTTTTCGTTCTTCGCTCAGGGGTAAACGTTCAAAATACGTGACCAGTGATATACTGTTAGCGAACATCCAATGCCACCCACACTGCTAAGAGGGACTTTTAGTTGAATAATGTAAATATGCCCTGCGCCCTTTCATCTCAATAACAAAATAAACACACAACAAAATTGAGAAAAAAGCAAGCAATTGTTATCCTATTGTTAGTTTAACTGCTTATATTGTTCTCATTTGTAAGTCGCTTTGGATAAAAGCGTCTTCTAAATGAAAAAATGTAAATGTAGTTGTTTCAAAATAGCACACTTCAAATTAACTAATGATTAACACACTTGAAGCATACTGATAATTAGTCAGGCTGCAATTATACTTATCATATATGTTTTTCACAAGGGACAATACTGAGCGGGGGGGGGGGGGGGGGGATTTTATTTTTAATATAATCTGAAACATGAGCAGATGATGGACAGGGAAAGCTGGCGAAAAACTTTTTTTGGTGGTTAAAGAGCAACACCCCACTGACAAATGAGGTTTTATGAATAAATAAATAAATAGACTCATAGCCACTGACTTTTATTTCTCTTGTTTCGTTTTGGAAGATTTTGGCTGCATATATCACACCTTTTTGTGCTCTTCAAGATTCTGTTGCATGTTGTATTAACACTTTTTCTTGAGGGCTGTGATCGCATCAAAACTTTGCAGTAGTTCTTGTCATAACAACTTCAACAGTCTGTCAGTGCACAAGCTGAGTGTATGCTAACACAAGGAGAGCACACCATCAGAGCATGCTGGTCTACCGCCAGGAAGCAAAAGGCCTTTGATCGCTATATCTAAAGCTGAACTTGTAAGACGATTGTCATTGCTGCAGGTGATGAAATCTACAAAACAACTCACACTACCAACGTTCTGTTGGTATAATATTGTTGCTCAATGACTTCAAACTTGTAATATTTCTCTGCATGATATCCAGATTCTCTGTTCATAAGTAAATAAACTAAAAATCAGCAATGTCAAGGCTTCCCTATCATGAGCACACCATGCTCTTTATAATTATTAAATCAGACAAAGCAACTGCACTTTCGAGCAATGCTACAGTTGTAATGATTTGTTAAGGTTTATGTCTGTTAAAGGTGCAGTACGCGATTTCTGAAAAAACGCTGTTGAAAGTGAATCGGACCAAGCACCACAAGACATTTTGGTGGGGACGAGAGAGTGAGCAAGAGGGAGAGTTAAAATAAACAGTAGAAAGACTGTACTGTACTGTAGAAAGAGAAATGGCTGAGAAACATTACAAAAGAGAAAAGGTCAGAGGAATATCACTAGAAAAAGAAGGGTTTTACTTGTTTGTCCACAAGTTAATATCAGCCATTTTGATTTCAGGGTTTGTGAAACCAGTTGTGTGTCATATAATGGTGATTGGGGTCTGTGATGGCAATGATTTATACCAAATTCTGGGTTTGATTTGATCTACCAATCCTGATAGGAATTTAATGGCAAATATGTTAAAGCCAAATCTCCAACATTTCGGAAATGGGTGTTTCAGCTTCACAAATAGCCCATTTCGGTCATTATGAGCTCAATTTGAACAAAGCACTTATCTAAAACAGTGTTGTCTTCGAAAGATTGTTCGTAAACAACAGTAATTTCAGATAATTGCTGGCAACATGGCACTAAAGGAGAGAAATGCATTTTTTTTGCTTCAGAAACTTTCATATTGGAGATGTGGCTCATTTTATAAATGAGAAGCTGACCGAGCTGGGCCTGTGGGCTAATTTCTGCAGCCAAGTTTTGCTTCCCCGTGGAGGTCTACAGCATATGTCCCACCCCTTTGCTTATCTTAAGCAACTATATCAATGTGCACATCTACAGGATTCAGAAAGTGCATCAATTTAAACTGCTGGCTCTCTGAGGTGTCATTACTCTGGGCCCCAGTATAGGAGAAAAGTGTTTATTTTCTGGGTTATGAAAATGCCTCTAAAGCTATTTTGAAAGAAGCTTACTTGAGGAGTTTACTAGGGGTCAATCACATTGGCCTTTCTTTCAGTTTACGAGTCCTAAGATGGGAAAATGGAATAATAATAGTAACCAAGCATAGCAAAACTTCAGTTCTGCCCTGTCTAAACGAGTAATGAAGAGCAGAGACAAGATGCCTTAATTAAAGTAGGAGTAATTGAAATGAGGGTGAACCAGAAACAGTGCTTTAAAATGCTTCGTTTACACTTTTAAAAGAAGAGGTTGCTCTTTCATAGTGTAGCCCAGCTAGGGTTATTTATTATCTTCTAAATGCATAATTCATAATATGTAAATATGTTTCTGAAATTCATGGGTTAAATAGGCATACGCATTTTATTTCACTCGTTCTAATGTTATAGAGTTTACGGTAAATGTTTATGTGAGGGGAATTCATAAAAAACTTTGTGTTTGACCAGTATGAATGTTTTTATTTGTGATTGGTCATTGGTTTACTTGCTCCCGCCCATGTGCAGGGATTGATCATTCTGATTGGTATAGGAAGAAAAGAGAGAGATGGAGGCAGATCGGAAAGTGATGTCGCACTTTATTTTCTGGTGATTGAAAGAAAGAAAAAACTAAAATAACAGCTGACTAAGCGGTTAAACAAGATATCTAGTTAACGCCAAAAGTGTTAAAGAACGTTTCTTTATTTTGTTTCTTTTGTTATACTCTGACTAAGTGTGTAAACAGACTTAATAGGTTAATGCTGCTGAGCGCACTGTAGGCCTACTCTCCTTTTTTTTTATGGCGAGTAAAAGACTTTCACGTGCGGCTGGATTTGAGTGTATTGATCGTTTCGAGGAAGACAGAGGAACCAGATAGCGTTCTAAATCCCCTCGTGGTTTAGAATTCCTCTGGCATCGCGGGATTCATATCAGCGGACAGCTGGTGAGACTGCAGACGCATACGGAGTGAACGTTATCTGTGGACAGCGCGCGTGTAGAAACGGGAAGAGGTACACTTGTGTGTTTGTTTATTTAGCTCTTTGGAGCGAAGAGGCCATTTGTTGGTTTTCACGGCCACACCGTTCTCAAGCAACGACACAGGCCTGCAACAGGTTGGGGTTATTGAAACTGAGTGTGTGTGGGCCCACATTATTTATTTGTTGACTAATTTGTTCATTTGACTTATGCTGAGTGTTTTTGCAGTTTGATTTCTGATATTATTGTAACCTACTATATATCAAAAGAGAATTATATTACTGGTTTCGTGATGATACCAAATTGATTGATATTTGAGTATCTTATTGGCATTTCTGATCTAAGAGGATCAAAAGGTGATTTGTGTGTGAAAGAAAATACACAACAGACATTTGAACATTTCATTTAATTCTTTTATTTTTGATTTATAACATTTTATCATTTCATCTGTCTTTGTTAAATAAAATGACTTGTTAATTGATAAGAACTTACCTTTTTGTGATTTTTATTACAGTTTATCAGAAAGACAATCATCTACCATTTTCATTTAAGTAAAGTGATTAAAGGGGAAAAGAGCAAGGAAGTAGATTAGTTAAGTCGAGAGACATATCATTAGAACCTGGTGCTCCGCCCGTCAAAGAAGGGGGTAGGGGGCGCTACATATTTTGGGGGCTCGTCCGGGATCACCTACTTCCTGTCATCAGCTGACCCTAAAAAACAAGAACTTAATTAAGTATTAAGTTTATTTTAGTGAATTGACCATCACTTACCAGAGCTCCAAGCATGGCTTTTGCACAGGATCCAATGCTGCTTGTTGAATTGTCCAAATGGTGTAAGGAAAAGGACATTGAGGAGAATCATGGCTTACTGTTAATAGGAGTGCCTGCTCAGACTGATGTGATGTTTATAGAAGAGACAGTGCAGACTGTAAAATCTTTTGGCAGGGTTCGAGTGAGAGACTCAAGATCAGGACCAAGTTCTAGTACTATTTTGGTGCTTTGTGAATGCAGAGAAGTAATTGATCCAACTCGAATTCCACCAGAATTATTGCCTGCTCCTGGAGAGGAAACTTGGAAGGTAGTAGTGGCTTCAGCTGAGGTTCCCGTTTCAGAATTCTCACAGAAACTGTCCACGTTCTTAAGTGAAGAGGGAAAATCTATGTCTGACTTGCAAGCTCTATTCACTCAGTCTGGCTCTACCACAAGTTCTCCTGAATCTATCATACGTGCCGTGGGTGAGCTATTGGAGAAAACCTCTAAACCATCAACTGATGCTAGTGCTTATTTCCGATTACGTACCTTTTCGGGTACTGTTCCTACTCCCACAGGAGAGGAAAGTTTGGAAAACTGGATGGAACAAGCTAGGTTGATGACCGTAGAGTGCGAATGTTCTGAAAGGGAGAAAAGAAGGAGAATAATGGAATGTTTAAAAGGCCCAGCATTGGATATTGTTAAGGCTGTCCGATTTTCAAGTCCTGATGCTAGTGCTTTGCAATATTTGGATGCTTTGGAGAATACTTTCGGAACATTTGAATCTGGAGAGGATCTCTACTTTGCTTTCCGTCTTCTTAGACAATCACCAGGAGAGGCGTTGTCTGATTTTCTGAGGCGATTAGAGAAATCTTTAAATAAAGTTGTCCAAAGAGGAGGATTGGCACCACAGTTGATGGACCGAGTAAGGATTGAACAACTGATCCGTGGAGCTGTGGAAGCGGACCTTATGCTGTTGCAGTTGAGACTCAGGGAAAGGAAAGAACAACCTCCTAATTTTTTAGCATTACTGAACGAAATTAAGGAAGAGGAGGAGAATGAAGCTACCCGTCATAAGATCAAAACTTCAGTAAAGCCCATTCATCTGAAAACTGATGACAAACTGAGCTCTTCTGTGGTGAAGCAACTACGAGAGGAAATACAGGAGTTAAGGTCCAGATTGGAAGGCGATTCTGACAAAAACTCGGTTGCATCATTGAGAGTGTCTAGAGACGAAAAAGTTAAGAAAAGTGCGGAAACTCAGGAAGTGTCAGAGTTGCAACTGTTAAAAAAACAGGTTCAGAAGTTACAAGAGCAACTGTCAGTGATGAATGTGAGCTCTACTACGCAGTCATCCCAGGACGTTTCGAATCCGAAGCCAGTCCAGTTTCGAAATCAGGGAAGATCCTCAAAGAATCGAGAAGATTTCTTCTGCTACCGCTGCGGAGAGGATGGGCACATTGCAACCAAGTGTAAAGCGCCAGAAAATACCACGCTAGTGATACAGAAACTAGTTCGCTCTCTCCGGCAAGCTAAATCTGAGAGAAGTAGATCGACTGGAAACACTGTTTCTGCCAATAGTTTTAATTGTTCCTTTGATCAGACTCAAATGACCATCAATGAAGCAAATTCTCTCCCCAGAGGACTAGTGGGTCCTGTTTCTAACATTTCTGTGAAGGTGAATGGATGGCCGTGTACAGCCCTTCTTGATAGTGGATCACAGGTCACTATTGTCTTTGAACAATGGTATTCCAAATACTTATCTCAAGTTCCTATTCAACCGCTAACTGGATTGTCTATTTGGGGACTTAGTGAATCAAGTTATCCTTATAAGGGCTACATAGTGGTAGATGTCTCCTTTCCTGCTATACTCACGGGTGAAGCAGAGACCGTTTCCATCTTGGCATTGGTTTGTCCAGAACCGCAAGGAACTCAGCAGGTTCCGCTTATCATTGAAACTAATTCAAATTTCTTCCAGTGACTGACTGCGCTTAATCCAGCCTCTACTGTCTCCAATCAAGCCTGCTCCTTGAGAATTCAATCAGAAGTGTTTAGACTACCTGTACCACAGATCAAAGGGAAAGTGGAGGTCACTGAATCAGATGAGGGCCAAATATTGTGGATGGGACCAGGAGGTCAGCAGTATGCGGTGTGCAAGGTAGAAATGGAGACACAACAAAGGAAAGAGATTTTTCTTCTTGAAGCATCAGAGGATGGCCAACTTCCAGCTGGAATTCTTGTTCCACCTGCTGTTCTTCATTCTTCTGATATGGATGTAGATAGTTTCAAACTGCTGGTGTGTAATGACACCTCCCGAGATATCACCATACCCGTAGGAACGGTGATAGCCAAAGTATCCCCCACTGACACTGTCACAGTAGCGCAAGGAGTTCAGAATGCTTCCAAAAGATTAGACCCAAAAATCTTTAAGTTTGGTGATTCACCAGTTCCATCCAATTGGAAAGCAAGGTTGAGAGAGAAGCTGTCAGAGCGAGGAATGGTGTTTTCTGTGACTGAATGGGAAGTGGGGAGAGCTAAAGACGTAAAACATACCATAAGACTAAATGATTGCCGACCCTTTCGCGAGCGATCTAGAAGAATTGCACCAGCAGACATCGATGATGTTAGGCGACATTTGAAAGATCTGCTTGCAGCCGGGATCATAACTGAATCTAAAAGTCCGTATGCTTCACCTATAGTCATTGCCAGGAAAAAGAATGGAGCCATCCGGATGTGTATTGACTATCGGACTTTAAACGTCAGAACCATCCCTGACCAATACACCACCCCTAGGATAGAGGACGCTTTAGACTGTTTGTCGGGGATTAAGTGGTTTTCTGTCTTAGATTTATGCAGTGGATATTACCAAATTGAAATGGCTGATGAGGACAAAGAAAAGACTGCATTCATCTGCTCGCTGGGCTTCTACCAATTTGAACGTATGCCACAGGGTGTGACTGGGGCTCCAGCCACTTTTCAACGACTAATGGAAAAGGCTGTTGGAGACATGAATCTCCTCCAAGTTATTGTGTACTTGGATGATATAATTGTCTTTGGACGGACGTTAGAAGAACATGAAGAGAGGCTGTTGAAAGTGCTGGATAGACTGCAAGAGTACGGTCTAAAAGTGTCCATTGACAAGTGTCAATTCTGTCAGCCGAAAGTAAATTATGTGGGGCACGTTGTATCTGCGGCAGGAGTATATCCAGATCCTGAAAAGGTGAAGGCTGTCATTAATTGGAAAATGCCCACTGATTTAAAGTCTTTGAGATCTTTTCTTGGATTTTGCGGGTTTTACCGTAGATTCATCAAGAACTACTCTGCGATTGTAAGACCATTGACTGAGTTAACTAAAGAGTATCCTCCTGCGAAGGGCCAGCGCAAACCTGTACCAAAGGGGAAATACTACCAGGAATCTGAGCTGTTTGGTGAAAGATGGGATAAGGCCTGCACAGATGCTTTCCATCACATCATTCATTGCCTTACACATGCTCCAGTGCTTGCGTATGTAGATCCAGTTAAGCCATACATATTACATGTGGACGCAAGTTTGAGTGGACTGGGTGCTGTGCTGAACCAGGAATACCCAGAAGGGTTAAGGCCAGATGCATATGCAAGCCGAAAATTGAGTACAGCTGAACGGCATTACCCAATACACCAGTTGGAGTTTCTCGCATTAAAATGGGCAATAGTTGACAAATTTCATGATTATTTGTACGGCGCAAAATTCACGGTTAAGACTGATAACAACCCCTTGACTTACGTGTTAACAAGTGCTAAACTAAATGCCACGGGTCATAGGTGGTTGGCTGCCCTAGCCACTTACGATTTTGATCTCCAGTACAAGCCTGGTCGTCACAATATCGATGCTGACGCCTTGTCAAGATATCCTATGCCCACAGATGTGCCAGCTGAATGGATTGACATCCCAAGGTCAGGTGTGAAGGCTATCTGTCAGCTTGCAGATACTACTTCTGATGAGGAATCGTGCAGTAGGCTAGTAGATCAGTTAGGGATTCCTTCGGAAAGTATCCCCTCTGCATATGTTTGCCCCATACAGTTGGAACTGAAACATAAGACACAGTTGTCCAACTTAGACTTGAGAGTTGCTCAAGAGCAAGACCCCATCATTGGACCTGTGAGACAAGAAGTCAAAAAGGGGAAAGTTCTTACAGCTACTAAGAACTCAACTCTTCCTGAATCTCCGTTGAGACAACAGGGAGACAAATTAGTAATTCGCTACAATCTGTTGTACAGAGTCATTAAGAGTCCCTGCGGAAATGAGATTCAACAGTTAGTCCTCCCAAAAGATCACAGATCTCAAGTATTGCATTCTCTTCATGATGAGTCTGGCCATCTTGGAATTGAGAAGACCACAGAACTATGTAGAAATCGGTTTTACTGGCCACGTATGAGCACAGAAGTGGAGCAGTACGTTAAAAATTGTGGACGATGCATTGCAAGGAAAACTTTACCCCAAAGATCTGCTTACCTGAATCACATCACCAGTAGTGGACCGATGGACCTAGTTTGCATCGACTTCCTTTCCATTGAATCAGACTCTAAGGGGATTTGCAATGTTTTGGTTATGACTGATCATTTCACTCGCTACGCCCAAGCGTATCCAGCAAAAGACCAGAAAGCATTGACCGTAGCCAAAATTCTTGTTGAGAAGTGTTTTGTTCATTATGGTCTGCCTGCCCGCATTCATTCCGACCAAGGTCGTGATTTTGAGAGCAAGCTTATCAAAGAGTTGCAGGGAATCTTGGGAATTCGTGGGTCCAGAACATCCCCTTACCATCCCCAGGGAGACCCACAGCCTGAGCAGTTTAACCGCACTCTTCTTTCTATGCTGGGAACACTAGATTCAGCTAAGAAAAGCAAATGGAGTCAGAGTATCAGCCAATTAGTACATGTGTATAACAGTACTAAAAATGAAACAACTGGGTACTCACCGTATTATTTGCTATTTGGAAGAGAGGCTCGTCCTCCTGTAGACGTACAATTTGGGACTTCATCGGAAGGGGAAAGTGGTCTGAAACATCACCAGTATGTTGAGGGTGTGAAAAAAGACTTACAACACGCATATCAGCTAGCAGTGGAAAATTCTCTAAAGACGCAGCAAAGAAAGAAAAGGCTCTATGATCGTAGAGTAAAACATCAGATGCTGGAGAAGGGAGATCGAGTACTTATCAAGAATCTTGCCTTAACTGGGAAGCATAAGTTAGTGGATCGCTGGAATTCCCTCCCTTATATTGTCCAGGAGAAATTGCCAAACTTGCCAGTTTACAAACTGAAACCAGAAACGGGTACTGGGAGAATAAGAACCTTACACCGGGATAATTTGCTGCCCATAGGAGAAAGTGTGAGAGTAAACTTACCTGATCCAGGAAGCGAAGTTCCGGCAAAACGGGTAACAAGGTCCAAAGCTGGTGAAAAAACGCAGAAACAGCAAATGAAAGACAAAGACAGGAGAGAAAAAGGTCTTGAGTCTGAAGTAATAGAGTCTGACAGTGACAAAACTAGCAAGGATGAGTATTATCCAGTTCAGCAAAAGACAACATTTGACAGACTGCTCATTTCTTCATTGGCGCAGGAGAGAGACAAAGTACCTTACCAAGCTACTCAAAGTCCTACTCATTTGGAAGTGACAAAAGACCTTACAGAGCATAAAGTGGGGAGTACTGCTTCAACAGCTTCTGATTGTATTGAAGATCTAGGATTAGGAGCTGGAGACAATCCGTCCAGAAGTACACCAAGAGTAGAGGAAAGTGAGAGAAGGGAACTGCGTACCAGGAGAGAAGTGAAACCTGTGAAGAAACTAAGCTATGATGAACTGGGGAAATCCACAGATAGACCCTTAACACTCGCATATAGGGGTATGGTGGTAACTGTTCAAAATCCTACCAGACAGAGTTCATGTAGCACAGTGTGGTGTCATCCTTTAGCCAAATGTGATTCATGTGCTAGTTGGGGTATTGACTACAAACCCAAAGCTCTAATGCATATGTAGGGGACGGGAAAACTCATGGGGGCATGAGAACATTAGGAGGGGGAGAGTGTAGCCCAGCTAGGGTTATTTATTATCTTCTAAATGCATAATTCAAAATATGTAAATATGTTTCTGAAATTCATGGGTTAAATAGGCATACGCATTTTATTTCACTCGTTCTAATGTTATAGATTTTACGGTAAATGTTTATGTGAGGGGTACTCATAAAAAACTTTGTGTTTGACCAGTATGAATGTTTTTATTTGTGATTGGTCATTGGTTTACTTGCTCCCGCCCATGTGCAGGGATTGATCATTCTGATTGGTATAGGAAGAAAAGAGAGAGATGGAGGCAGATCGGAAAGTGATGTCGCACTTTATTTTCTGGTGATTGAAAGAAAGAAAAAACTAAAATAACAGCTGACTAAGCGGTTAAACAAGATATCTAGTTAACGCCAAAAGTGTTAAAGAACGTTTCTTTATTTTGTTTCTTTTGTTATACTCTGACTAAGTGTGTAAACAGACTTAATAGGTTAATGCTGCTGAGCGCGCTGTAGGCCTACTCTCCTTTTCTTTTATGGCGAGTAAAAGACTTTCACGTGCGGCTGGATTTGAGTGTATTGATCGTTTCGAGGAAGACGGAGGAACCAGATAGCGTTCTAAATCCCCTCGTGGTTTAGAATTCCTCTGGCATCGCGGGATTCATATCAGCGTACAGCTGGTGAGACTGCAGACGCATACGGAGTGAACGTGATCTGTGGACAGCGCGCGTGTAGAAACGGGAAGAGGTACACTTGTGTGTTTGTTTATTTAGCTCTTTGGAGCGAAGAGGCCATTTGTTGGTTTTCACGGCCACACCGTTCTCAAGCAACGACACAGGCCTGCAACAGGTTGGGGTTATTAAAACTGAGTGTGTGTGGGCCCACATTATTTATTTGTTGACTAATTTGTTCATTTGACTTATGCTGAGTGTTTTTGCAGTTTGATTTCTGATATTATTGTAACCTACTATAGATCAAACGAGAATTATATTACTGGTTTCGTGATGATACCAAATTGATTCATATTTGAGTATCTTATTGGCATTTCTGTTCTAAGAGGATCAAAAGGTGATTTGTGTGTGAAAGAAAATACACAACAGACATTTGAACATTTCATTTAATTCTTTTATTTTTGATTTATAACATTTTATCATTTCATCTGTCTTTGTTAAATAAAATGACTTGTTAATTGATAAGAACTTACCTTTTTGTGATTCTTATTACAGTTTATCAGAAAGACAATCATCTACCATTTTCATTTAAGTAAAGTGATTAAAGGAGAAAAGAGTAAGGAAGTAGATTAGTTAAGTCGAGAGACACATCATTAGAACCTGGTGCTCCGCCCGTCAAAGAAGGGGGTAGGGGGCGCTACAATAATTACACAGTTAATGGATCTGAGATTATTAACATGCATATACTGTCAAAGGGAGCATTATTTATAGTAAATAACAATGGCCTACAAAATATCATATCTCACTGTAAAATTCAGGAGAGAATGAGGATGATAGACCCTGGTGCCTGCGGGTTACAGTTTCCAAAACATATATTTGTGAATAATTTGTCATCTGTTCAGTGCTGATTTGATAGCACAGGTAACAGCTGAGGCTAAATGGATATGAAATGTCATCTGCTTGCATGTACAAGGCCTGGGTCATGATCCAACCACATGTGAAACAGGGACGCTTGGCTCACAGGGATTTCTCACAGGGAGAAATTAGTTCACATTTGGGAAAAAGCAAGCTTACATTTATTTTAGGAAAGGTTTGTTAATAATGAAACCTTCATGACATCTTTCCAAAATCTCTATTATGCCTGGTATTTCTTTAACTAAACAAACAAGTGACTAAATGATTTTATGTCAGTGTAATAAAGATATCCCTTTCATTTTTTAAAATATCACTTTCAGCTTATAAATTAGATTCCTTGGGGAATAATTCACAAATTAATTATTAGCCATTCTGATGATAATAATGAAATTTTCAGCAACATTTCATGTTGATAGTCCAATCTATTTGACAATCTACTGCCTATAAGTACTTATGCTTCACTACTGTTCTCTGGGTATAATTCCCAATTCTTTAAACATGTTTTACATCAGCTCACTCTTCTCTTAAAGGGGAGGTTGATTATGATTTCACTTTTCTAACTTTAGTTAGTGTGTAATGTTGCTGTTTGAGCATAAACAACATCTGCAAAGTTACAATTCTCAAAGTTCAAAACAAATGGAGATATTTGCTTTTAAAGAAATTGCTTTTTAAGGACTACAACAAACGGCTGGTAGGGACTATATGACATTCCTCCCGGGTTAGTGACATCACCAACCCTAGAATTTACATAAACCCCGCCCCCTGAACACAATTTATAGATTATCAAGACAGAATATGCTAATCAATGACTATAAGATAACTACACATCAACTACATAAATTCATCAACTAACCATTCAGAAATGTCCTGTTGCATTCTTGTCACTTCTTCTTGAGTCTCTCCACCATTGACTCCGTTGACATCATCTGACTCCGGTTTGAACATAAAAGACTAAAAGTTTTAGAAATTTTCAGTGCATGTCTGTGTGAGGTAAAATGATACAAGCTGTTGAAGCTCCACCCTCTGTGCCGTGAGCAGCAGCTCATTTTTATTTAAAGGAACGGACACAAAACGGTGCGTTTTTGCTCACCCTCAAAAAGTGACAACTTTAACATGCTATATAAAAATATTTGTGGGCTATTTTGAGCTAAAATTTTGTGTTGAAATCACATACACACTCTGGGGACATCAAAGACATATTTTACATCTTGTGAAAAGGGCATTACCCCTTAACCGTATGTAACAAAAAAGGATTACATCAGCATGCATATGTGAGAGGCTAAAAGGTTTAGAGTGCTGTTGTAATAGTGAGATTTAAGTACAGCCTATTAGTGAGGTTTGTGCTAATGCAAACTCTTACAGCTAAAAGGTTCTTCAGTACTTCTTTGCTTCACCTTATAGGTTTAGAAATCATTTTGCTGTATAGGGTTCCCTTTCAGTCACTGATGTTCAACGTAGAACATTGGGATCACGCTTAGGGAGCCTGTCATCTTGGAATACTGTTAAAACGAGCCAATATACATTGGCGTTTGAGATCTGCATCTCACACTCCACCCCACAGCATGGGTATAAATACGGAAGTGGATGCACGCACCAGTTGTCTTTCACTTCGGAGCCAATCGGTGTCGAAGTCTCTGAGGAGTGTTGAAGTTTTCAACGAGCGAGTGTGTCGGTGTTCTTCTGGAAGACTCTCCCAGTGCTGGTGGTTCTACATCGCGAGTGCAGCGGTGATCGCCAACTTCTGAGCTCTCAACTGTGTGTTTATACAATATTTTAAATTTACAATATCTGTGTGTTTGTTGACAGTTGGTTAGAGGGCAAAGAAGTGAGTGCTTCACTGTTTCAGTTCACTGTTTAGGGATGCCGCGGTCATTCCCCTGTGTGCTCTGGTACTGGTGATGTGTCCCATTTCCTGAAAGAGCAACACGGGTGCGTTTGTGACTTTTTTAAGATGTCATTCCACCCATGCGTTTCCGTCCCCCACTGACGGTCACAATGGTTGCATCACGTGTTGATTTTTTTTTTTTATATATATATATTCAGCACGCTGAAGCAGCTTTTGTGGATAGTTCATGTTCTCATTGCGAGAACATGACTATTGCGGTGTTGAGATCGAGACTCGAAAATGCTTGGATCCAGAATCCAGATCCAGATCCAGAATCTAGAATCCAGAGCCAGATCCAGAAATGTCAGCTATGCTAAAACGGGCCGCCGAGGCTGTCGGGCTCGAGTGGAATCCTCTACCATGTTCCGAACGATCTCGGTTGGATGATTGGTATCTCGGGGCCGGCCCTCCGGGGCAGGAGCGTTGAGGCGTGTGCGATCGGACTGGCGATGTCCACTTTAGTGCTCCAGGAGCGCCATCGTTGGCTTAGCCTGGTTGATATGACGGATGCGGACAAGGTTCAGTTCCTGGACTCCCCAATTTCTCACGCTGGGCTGTTCGATGACGCGGTGGAGAACTGTGGCCAACAGTTCTCTGCTGCCTCTACCCTGCCGCCGGTGGCAGTTCCTCCACCTACTCGTCGCCAAGGACATCCCCCTGCCGCCACTCCTGCTCCTGCTGGGCCTCCGCAGCAGCCTCCACCCAGGCCTCAGCGTGGAGCCAGCCACAGGCAGGCCGTCCAGCCTGTGTCAGATGCTGCCAATCCAGATGGCAAGCGTAAGGCCAAACATCCCTGACACAGGCCACCCAGGGATGGGGGAACAAGCTCTTCAGATGGTTACTGTTTCCACTGCTGGCTCCCCGGAGTCCAGCGGTACCCGACTCAAAAGAAAGAGCAAATTCATCTGTTCCTGGGTCCCAAGAGGGCCAGACTGACGGTGTGTGACCCTGTAAAACCTTGCCCCACTCAGCCCCTCTTGTATCACCAGCCGGCAGCTGGGTGTGTTTCGAGGACCTGGTCACGCCTTCTCCCACACTCAGACCCCGTTTCGGGCTGCCTTCGGGCCTTCCGAGCCGGGTCCCTGTTCTCAACCTTGCTGCCCCACCCCGGGTACGTCTGTGGTACCTCTGGTTCTCTGGCCCGGTTCGTAGAAGCCTGGAAAGTGCTTCCCAGCCGGTCCAGTCGGCTCCTCCGTACCATCAGACTCGGCTGTACGTTTCAGTCCGCCCGGCATCCGCCCAAGTTCAGCGCTGTTCGTTACACTTCGGTGTTGATCGAATGTTCCCCGTCATGTGCGCGGACATCGCACTCCTACTGGCGAAAAATGCAATTGAACCGGTTCCTCCAGCCGATATGAAGACCAGCTTCTGTAGATGGTACTTCGTTGTAACCAAGACAGGTGGTGGGTTATGGCCAATCTCAGACCTGCGACAAGCCCCCGTTCAAGTTGCTAACGCAGAGATGCATTTTCGAATGCTCCGTCCCCGAGATTGGTCTGCAGCGTTCGACCTGAAAGACGTGTACTTCAGATCTCTATCCTCCGCAACGCAGGCCATCCTGTGCTTTTGCGTTTGAGGGTGCGACGTCTCAGTACAAATCCTACCCTTTAAGTGCTACATAGCCAGTTGGGTCTTCAGGTCAACTGGGAAAAGAGTAAAGAGGATATATTTTTCTGGTAAGAAGCTGGACACGTGTCTAACGTGCTGTGAGGCGTTCACAGCAGTGGTGTGAGCCCTCCTCCTATGGGGTCATAAGCGTCTGAGGTAGCTTCATTCCACTTACGTTTCCGGCTCGCTCAGTCGTGCAGCCGACAAGGCCTCATGACAGCTTATGGCCCAGGGAGAGTGGAGACTCCATCCCCAGGGGTCCAGTTGTTCTGGGACCACTTCGGGGCCACACATCTGTTTGCATCTCCGAACTCGTCCCATTGCCAGTTGTTTTACTCCGTCCAAGCAGACAACCCTCTGCATGGATACACTGGCTCATAGCTGGCCCCGGGGCATCCGCAGAAATGTGTTTCCCCAGTGAGCCTTCTTGCACAGCACTGTGTTAAGTCAGGGAGGAGAAAGAGCAGGTCTTGCTAGTTGCCCTTTATTGGCCCAACCGGACCTAGTTCCCCCAAACTTTTGCTCCTCTTGACAGACCCTCCTGACTCATTCTTCTGAGTACATTCTCAGAGACGGGTCATAATGGCACCACGGGACACGGTGGTTCTGGGTGATCTACCACAAACATGTCGTAGACACTATCACTTCTGTGAGAGCACCCTCTAACGAGGCATGCTTACGCCCTGGAGAGGAACCTGTTCATTTAGTTGAGTCTTCTCTCCGAGAGGAGACCCCAAAGGTGTTCGATCACTTCTGTGCTTTCTTTCCTGCAAGATGCGTTGAGTAGGGCTGTCTGACTCCACCCTCAAAATGTTTGTTGCCTCTATATTGTCACACATAATGATGCAGTGGATACAAATCCATGGGGAAGCACGACTTGATCGTAAGGTTCCTGAGGTGAGCAAGGAAACTGAATTGCCTTGCGCCCCCTTTATACCCTCTTGGGACTTATCTCTGGTGCTACTGCACTGCTGAGACCTTCCCTTGAGCTACTACAGGCAGCTGAGTTAAAAACCTGTTTTTAAAAGAACAGTTATCCTGCTTGTTTGGCCTCTATCAAGAGGGTACGGGACCTGCACACATTTTCGGTCGATGAATCGTGGCTGGAATTCGGGCTGGCCAACTCTCACGATATCCTGAGACCCCGGCCTGGATGTGTGCCCAAGGTTCCTACCTCTCCCTTGAAAAGGGGACCAGGTGGTGAGCCTGCAAGCACTGCCCCGGAGGAGGCAGACCCAGCCCAGGCTTTTCTCTGCCCTTTCCGCTCTTTGCGGTTATAACTGGACAGAATGCAAAGCCTCAGGACCTCAGACCAGCTCTCGTCTGTTACGGAGACCAGCAGAAAGGGAAGGCTGTTTCCAAGCAAAGGCTGGCCCACTGCATAGTGGTTGCCATTATCTTGGTGTGTTATCCCAAGGTGCACGTGCCCCCCTGGGTAGTGAGCTCCTCAAAAGAGAGAGTATAGCTCCTGCCTAGGCGTTGACACAGAGTGCCTCGCTGATAGATGCTTTAGAGCTGCGGACTGGGTGACACCTATCAGGTTCATTAGAAAAATAGCCTATGTGTCGAACCAATGCTTCCCGTGGGCTCCCTTCTCATGAAGCCAGTTTTCACTGTAAGCACGGTTCGAAGTGTTGACTTGCTGCACCATTCCCCTCCTTTGGACTGGATACATGTGCAATTCTTGCTCCAGTAGAGTTCCTCTTTAGCCAAACCCTGTCGAGTTCCTCCATACCCTTCGGCTATGGACGTGGCGGAGCGTTCAAAGCCAGGCTTTTCACTTGTATGCACTGGTGGAACCTGTGTTAGGCTGGGTCCATATGTTGTGATCCCTACGGCGATCCAATATGTGTATTCTTCCACGGTACTGCTCCCTGCGGGGACCCCTTGTCTTCCCTTGGCAGAGCCCGCTCTGCCATCAGTGACCGTCAGTGACCCTCTTATAGGCTGGAGCCACCCCAGTGACATTCCATATGTTGTACTGCCAGGTAATCCGCCCAGTCCACATGTGTATCCTCCATGTTACCTCCCTACGGGCAGGATGTGGCAGCGTATTCCTTTCCAACGAAAGAGAACTCTTTCCCAGTGGTCTTGTGGAACAGCAGTGACTTCCCTGGCCTAAGCCTGTCCCATCTCCGCCTCAAATAATGCGGGAGGATCAGAAGGCCTAGGCACTGGAAGGTGGCAGAACTAGTGGCGTTTTAATTGGGATTAACTTAGTCCCGTCGCCACTATTGCTGGACCACTGCTGACTCCGGGCTCCACTCGGCTCCTCAGCGAAAAACAACTGGTGAGTGCATCCACTTCCGTATTTATACCCGCACCGAGAGGTGGAGTGTGAGATGCAGATCTCGCACGCTAATGAACATTGGCTCATTTTAACAGTACTCGAAGATGACAGTCTCCCTAAGCGTGATCCCAATCAGTCGACACATCAACTACATATTTGTTCCCTCCTTCAGCGAAATGAAAGCTTTAGCATAAAGTTCTGCCAGGAAGACTTAATTATTACATCACTTATTACCTTCACATCTATCCAATCATGTCCTTATACTCTCTGTATAAAAGATTGGTACTTACACACGTTTGAGTGTGGCGACTATCACTCTCGTTCAGTCGCCAACCAACATGCTTCATAAGCTTAAGAGTAACAGAATATTAAACTGGCTTTAAACGCATGCCATATTCACCGGTCGCGCTCCTCATAACGTCTGCTCTCACCACTGTTCGGTAACATATTTAAAAAAAAAAACGCTGAGCTAAAAGTGAGCAATTCGGTCATTGCCTGTCATTCATATGCTGTAGTAGATCACCCTACAATGGCAGTAAATTACATATTTACACAAGTGTTGTAAATTCACAAACAACTATTTTACACCATATTTACTTAAAATTCATATTATTAAGGTCCTTTTATACTTAAAATTTATATCTACAATTTTAGAAATGTGTACAATCGGTGTAACACACAACCTTTCCAGGTGACTACTTAATCCACTGATATGTATATATAAATATCTCATGTGATGGGTATTTCCACATTAAATGCACATTAGATGCAGTTTAAGGATGCTCCGGTCAAAGGCCACATATACTTAAGAAAAAATTGCTTAAATCAGAAGAATTAACCCTACGTTCTATTATTGTAAACGAACCGACTCGGGCCTCGGATATGACGTCACTTCCACACTTCAAACGTCTGGTATGTTTTGCGTGTCCAAGTCGAAAAAAAAAGGACGCCACCCAGAAAGCTGTTGCTATGGTAGCACTGGCCGAGTACCATGCGCTTATCAAAACGCAGCCATTTTAACCTCTAAAATTTTCACCATTTCACCGTTGTAGTTATCTTCTGTTAGCAACGCTAGCACGTTAGTAACACCCGTTTGAAACAAGGCTTCATTCAATATTGCACTCACAACAAGGCCGATTCCCATACCCACAGGCAGTGATACGGACGCAGTAAGGTATTGCAGTAATACGAGTGATTAAAATTGTCATTTAAACAACCAAAGCGTTTCAAAAACAATGAAAACAATTCACACAAGTCACACAGGGTACAGTGAATAAGACTCGAGTGACATTGTTTTTACTCAATCGTATGATTAAACGTTCATGTATCTTTCTATTCAAGAGACTTGTTGTGGCCAGTGATCTCCCAGCCATGAATAAAACTATTTCTACAAAGAGCAACTTGGGAGCCATGTCAGGCATATGCTGCATATCTGAGAAATGGATTCTATGCTTAAAACAATGGATCATCAAGCATCATTGAGGTATCGATAGTAGCTTCTTGACGGGACGCCGTTACCTTACTTCAGGTAAGCACCGTATTAAGAAGTCAGTTTTGTTGGTTATATTAGCCATCATGCTTATGGTAACTCCCTTTCCTATTTTTCAGGAACCACAGGATTCACGACTGGTGGGTATACTCTTCGTTACCATTTTTTAGCTATGGAAACTGTAGGTCTGGCCCCTGAGGGGGCACAGTAATGAGAGGCTGGTCTGTCAGCAGGAGTAGTCGAGACCATACTCATTCTCCCTCCAAGAGGAAATTGTATGGCCTAAAATAGAATGTTTTCACTATTTGGTGTAGAGAGTGTGGCTGGTCGAGGCCCCCTTCAAACCTCTGGAGTCGGCTGAGGCCAAGAACCTTTCCCTCAAGGTAGCTTTTCAATTAGCCATTACTTTGCGACACTGTCACATAGGGGTGGGAGATATTGACAAAAATGAATATCTCGATATTTTTTTTCAATATCTCGATATCGATATTCAGACGATATTTTTGCAATCCTTCAAAGAAATGTGTGCAAACTGGCAAAGAAGGTCCAGTTGGTCTTTTGACTTGCTGCATTTGACCTATTATTGTATAGAATTACTAGTACATAAAGATATGAGACATTATTGATTTAAAGACTCCTAAACTTTTAAAATAATAAAATATCATTCAATAAAGTATTTATTGTTCTTTTATATTTTTAATAGGGGTGTAACGGTTCACAAAATTCACGGTTCGGTTTGATACGATACAGTGGTGTCACGGTTAGGTACGTTTTCGATACAGCAAAAATAAAGAAATGCCATAGAAATTTCCTATTTATTAAAAGAAAAATTATTTTTAAATAAGAGTGAGTTTTCCTACATCTTAAAACTTTTAGTTTTATAAATGGGGGTAATCTTTGAAGGATGAACAAATAATGTTTTGGTCATCACATTAAAAATAACATTTAAATAACAGATAACATTTGAGTTTTGAAGTGCTGGAAAAAGATGTGTGACGTACTTGAAAGCATTTTAATATTTCTGCCAAACTTCCATGGTTGCAAGTTAGTGTTACTACATTAAATCCATGGTGAATGATCTGTGGACTTAAAACCTATAACTAATTCATTCCATGTAACGATGTTTCTCCTGGTTTCCACGTCAGTGCTGTTTGATCAGTTAACAATGGAGAAATTGTAACGCTTCTCACTAGATCTCGCAGCGATGTTATAACTTCAGAGGCGAATTCAAATGCTTTGTTTACTGGATCTCTTATGTAGTAACGGTGTCGCTTAATCAAAATCGGCTCTCGCTGCACTGACATTCGTCCGAACCGGTCCGAACTGATAAACGGTCCATGAAGCACAAAATAATGAGTTTCGTTCCGCTTTCATTACATTTGCCATTTGATGTTGCGCAACGTTGTGGTGTCCGCTCCAGCGCGGATTTTGGTCTGCAGGAAAAATGGTCCAACCACCGGAATGGTTCGGTTTGTAATGCGTGCCGAACCGATCTCTTGGGAAAATGCATTCCATCTTTTGGACTCATTATACAACGCAATTTTCTAATGATGCAATCACGAAGCTCGCCACTTGAGGACATCACAGACATTTAAGAAAAACTTTTTAACTTCAGACTTCATTTTTCCACAAACAACGCATATAATGCCTTTTCTAGCAGCTATTTTATTAATCGTACATCGGCTTTACTCTTTACGATTTTGGATTGTTGCTTCAACCTAAGAAACGTCATTACACACAGGTAAGAACTTCGTAAAAGTTAGTTGTAAATTGCAAATTAGTAGCAGCTTACTCTCGTGCAATTGAGGACCGATCGTGATTTTGTACAAAAAATAAAATAAAATACAGTCATACAGAACAAATACAGATACAAATACAGAAAATAGCCATCATAAAGGAAGCAGCATAGCAAACAAAAGAGGTCTCTGTCAAAATGATCAAAGCTGGATCGAGGAGTTGCTTTTAAGGACTTATCATTCCAGCAAACCACATCACTTTTCATTGTATTATCACTATATAAACCGGTGGACACTTACACATTGGGACTTACAGCACTCGGGGACTCTTAAGGACTGTTTTATGGTATGGAACCAATTGACTCTATGCTTTTAACAGCCTAAGGCTTCGAGTTGTATTGTGGTTTTAAGTTCCTGGTAGAAATTGTAAATACACTTCATTTATTCACATCTGTTGTCGTTTATCTTTTAAAACACTTCCAAACTCTCACAGTTTAATCAGACCCCATTTTTTATCTCATGTAACTCTACCAGTTAGGCCGATTGTTACAACTTCTCTGAGGAGAGTAGGAGGTCTTCAGGCCCTATATCACCCGAGTGCCTGGAGATTGCTCCCGGGAATATTAAGGCTCTTACATCCCAGGCCGGGCTATGTGCCTAAGGTGCCTTCCAACACGGCACGGCCTACGGTTCTGCAGGCATTGCATTCTCCACCTCACATGACGGCGAAAACAAGAGACTTAATTTGCTCTGCCCTGTCAGAGCTCTTAGGACATATGTACAGAGGTCTTCTCGATGGCGGAAGTCAGACTGGATAGTTCAGGCTATTTTCCTGGCCTATAAGATGCGCAGTTTGCCTTCACCTTTGGCCGTGAGGGCTCACTCAACCAGAGGCATGGCGTCCTCTAGAGCCCTCCTCTCAGGGGCCCCTATCCAAGAAGTATGTGAGGCAGCTGGATGGGCCACCCCTCATACATTTATGAGATTTTATAGTCTGTACATCCCTTCTACGCCAGGCGCACTAGTGCTCTCATCCCAAGTGTGTCTATTTTCAGGCTCGCACTATGACAGGCAGGGCTCGTTGTGGCATAGTGGGTACTCGTTCCCCAAAGTGTCGTCATCGACACAGTGCGAGTTCCCTCGAAAGGGAACATCTCGGGTTACGGCTGTAACCCTTGTTCCCTGAGAGGGGAATGAGACAATGCGTCCCTTTGCCACAACTCACCCTCAATGGGCACGACTTGCTTCATCACTAAAAGCTAATTCTGTTCTGTGCCGGCGTCCCCTTATAGCTTCCATGTATGCCGTCACACGTTACGTCATGACACAACACCAATCACGATTGGCTTAGTTTCATACATGCTTCAGAGGCGCTACATTTGGGGACCTTCGCCAAAGTGTCGTCATCGACGCAGTGACTCATTCCCTTCACAGGGAACAAGGGTTACAGTTGTAACCCGAGACATTTTTAATGTTGTTTATATGTCTATGTGGTGTTTTTAATATGCTTTTAGACAAACCATGTGCAAATTCATAAGTCAACATCATTGCTGAGTATTTTCTCTTTAAAACTGGAGTGATTTAAAATCTGTTTGAAATCGCTGGTGTTTCTGACGTCACAAACTACCTTGTAAACAATCACGTCAATGTGTGGATATTATCATTACTATGCCGTGAAGCCAGGTTATCCCCGTATTTTTTCTGTTGATATAAAAAAAATATATATTTAGCAATTTAGCGGGTGAATTATGTAAATGAGGTGTATTACGATGTTATGATGGATGTCTTGGTTACATATGGTAACCCTCTTTACCTGAAGGAGGGAACGGAGGCGTACGTCGTAACTGACGAATCCACTTTGAGTGTAACTAAACAAGTCAATGAACATTGGCATGCAATGATTTGCAGCAGCTGCTCTTCCTCGCAGAGTGGTTATATATTGAGCAGCAGGTGCATTGCATCTTCAGTTTTTCACCGAGAAGCCGAGCAGGTGACCCGGCCGTGCAGCGGGGTACAGGAGTTGTGGTGATAGGATGTACATCTCCATGTTTCTACCCATTTAGGGTGAGAACATGGGAGGAGACCGGCTCTACGCATAGGCTATAAAACCTAGTGAACGTGTTAGGTGTCGCAGAGCCCACAAATCTACAGATATCTGTTAGCGAAGCGCCACGCGCCAGTGCCCAGAAGGATGCAACGCCTCTCGTGGAGTGAGCATGCAACCTGAGCGGGCAGGGCACACCTTGTGCTTGGTAAGCCAAGGTGGTGGCATCCACGATCCATTGGGCCAACCTCTGCTTGGAGACAGCCTTTCCCTTCTACTGGCCTCCGTAACAGACAAAGAGCTGGTCTGAGGTCCTGAGGCTTAGAGTTCTGTCCACGTACAGTCGCAAAGCAGGGATGAGACAGAGCAAAGCCCGGGCTGGGTCTGCCTCCTCCAGGGGCAGCGCTTGCTGGTTCACCACCTGGTCCCTGAAGAGGGTGGTAGGAACCTTGGGCACATAGCCAAGTCGGAGTCTCAGTACTAGTTGTCACCCGGCCCGAACTCAAGGCACGATTTGTCGACTGAAAATGCCTGCAGGTCCCCTACCCTCTTGATAGAGGCCAATGCAAACATCAACAAAGTCTTCATGGACAGAGGCTTTAAGTCTGCTGACTTCAAGGGCTCAAAGGAAGTATCCTGAAGTGCTCGAAGGACCAGGGCAAGGTCCCAAGAGGGTATGGAGGGGGGTCGAGGACGATTTAACCGTCTCGCACCCCTAAGGAACCTGATGACCAGGTCGTGCTTCCCCACTGATTTGTCATCTATGTGGTCGTGATATGCTGAAATAGCGGCAGCATGTACTTTGAGGGTGGAGGGAGACAGCCCTTGCTCCAACCCTTGCTGCAAGAAGGAAAGCACGGACCCTATCAAACATCTTCAGGGGTCCTCTCGGTGAGAGGAACACCACTTGACGAACAGGTTCCACTTCAAGGCATACGCACGTCTCGTAGACGGTACCCGCTGAAGCGATGATGTTAAGTACCTCTGGGGGTAAGTCACCTAGAACCTCCACGTCCCGTCCAGGGACCAGACATGGGCGAGAAAGAGTACTTTGACGACCTCTTGCACCTCTGCAAGGTAAGCCAGGGTTGCTTCTGGACCAGCATGGTGGACATTGTCTGGCTAAGGGACTGCGCAGTGAACTTCATAACGGTTAGTCAACATGCGTAGCTCAACCCAGTCTCAGAACTACCGTTGTGCATTAAGAGTGCCTTGGCCTCAAATGCAGGTTGGAGGTGGTCTACACACAGCCACCCCACCGTTAAGGGTAGTGAGAGAGGAAAACTTATGCAAATTTTGGCACTTTTGGCATTCCATATTTTTGGCATAAGCATAAGAACAAATCATTACAGTTGGAAGCTCAGCATTTTTTTATGCTTTTTTGCTTGCTTCAATTTTTTTTTTGAAGGACCAGCAATCCCATCCAGAAGCTGCACAGCTTGTAATGCGCTAGAGGGAGAGGGGCCCTAGGGGGTTGGTTCCCCGAAGGAGAAGCCCTCACTGCTCAAGTCACCAAAGCTATTCTATAGAAGTAGACCTCTCCTGGTGGCCACCAGGGAGGGCGCTACAACGGAGAATAGGCAAGGGGATCACACACCTAGAGTGCAGAGCAAGTGCTGGGTTGCCGTGACAACCAGCGCTGCAGCACGACGGCACACGACACGCTGAGGAGCGAGAGACCCGTCCGGGTTTTGCCCGGCGGAAGCTCTCGCTGATCTCCATGGTCTCCCAGAGTGTTGAACAGACCTGTGGCTGTGCTTTTACACACAAGCGGCGGCTGGCCAATAGCAGAGGAGACTCAAGCTTTCCGGAGAATGATAGGGAACTATATGCCTTTCTCCACTGACGTTCTTAGTTGTTCAAAGCATTTCTAATCAGGCCTACTATGATATTAGACTACATAGCCTATAATAAAAGATAATGAATTTCAAACCTGAACCAAACATATTTGTATTCAAAGATCAACAGTCTGTCATTAGTCTTTAGTCCCCCACAAAAAAGCGGCATGTTGGGATTCCGGTACACCAGCCATGTCAACGAAACGAATTAATGAAAATTAGCTTATAAATGCATATCTAAATTCGTGTCTATGGTTTCTTTGTAGAACTTCAAAAAATGAGCATCCGGCTGGGGCTGGCTTCAGGACGACTCAACCTCCACGGACAGTTTTTAATGTTTTATCAGACAATAACTACTCAAGATTTTGCTTTAGTATAATTATCGGGACAATTAGGGCCGGATTCAGGATTCGGGACAACAGCTTAGATTTCGAGACTGTCCCGAATTTTTCGTGCCAATATGACGTTGCAAATCTCACAATATACAGATGAGATGGGGGTTTTTTTACCTTAAAGGGGTCCTATTATGCTTTTTCACTTTTTCAACTTTAGTTATTGTGTAATGTCGCTGTTTGAGCATAAAAAATTTCAAGTTTACAAAGTCCACTTCTGGACGATCCTCTTGTTTGTCAACATACTTAAGTCTGAATCAGGCTTGAATTGTAAGGATTATGGTTATGGTTAGCATGACATTTCCCAAACACGCTAAGCACTGCCAATCACAACACACTGGGCCAGCTAACCAATCACAGCACATTTCGGTAGGAGGGGCTTAATCGAAACTGAGCGTTCGGGCCAGCCTGGGTGCTGTAATAATGTAAAATATCTGACAAAAATAATGTTTTTTGAACAATCAAGCATGAAGGCATATTCTAGAACACCCCAAAAACACAATTAAGTCTTTGTAAAAGGGCATGATAGGTCCCCTTTAATTAAATACATGCTTTGTTTATATAATGAGGAGGACGTTTAATGCTATGAAACTTGCAGGATGTTTTTATGGTAGACCTCTTAGATGTCAAAAAATCAAGGCACAATTGATTTCTCATTTCATTACCCCTTTAAAGCACCAGTACATATTTTTTTATGGTGGTAAAAAACAACAACACTGAACAACAACAGAGATTAAATGTTATTTTTGGAAAAGTTCTATTTGCTTCTAATTGGAAGATTACAAGATGATCTATTAAATGCATTGGTTTTTGTATTGAAGTTACTCTTATGCTGCAATGTTACCCTAAACAGTCATCTGGGATTTTACCCTGTTAAGGATTGACCCTCATTTACTAAGAAAGGCTGTGAGCTCAGGCTAATAATTCTGGCAACAATGTACAACCCTCAATTAACAAGCTTAGCTTGTGACAAAAGGACAAACAATGACTGCCTCTGAGCGTCCACATGTGGTACTATCATTTCACAGCAAGCAATTAGCACATGCCCTCAGCTAATTAATAAGAATGGGGTGAGACCAAGTACATCTTACTGCTAAAGTTCCATCTGCCTTGGTGTTAGTTTCAAACAGTCAGAATATCTACTTGATCTTTCTAACTTACAGTGGATTTTTTGCCTACATGAAATACAAAGGAAAAAAACAAATAAAAGAAAATATAAATAGAACTTAAAGTTGTCACAGTCATCATCTGCACCACTTTGTCTTCATCTGCGCTACACTTCCCAGAATCCTCCTTGTCTCCACACCTGAACTCACTCCCTCAATTACCCACCTGTTCATTGTCTTCATCATCCGTGTCACCTGTTTTCACCTCATTATGTTTGATTTGTATCTGTATTTAGTTTGCTTCTGCTCAGTCAGTCCTGGTCCGTTCTTGTAAATGTTACCTTGTGTGTGTACCCTCTGCCCGTTTGCCTGCCTGTACCTGTTTGATTTATTAGTAAATGTTTGTATTGGAGCCTTTTGACTCTGAGTCTTCTTCAGCCCGTACCACACCCGTGACAAAAGTAAACTGAAGTTGTAATGTTCTTTTCTTCCCTATTGTGATGTACATCAGAGTGAAACGGCTTCTTGAACAAGAAAAAACAGAGTGGAGCTTGATTTTGCCCTTTTGAATTGATTGAAACAGATTGATTGGATTCACAAGGGCAAATGATTTTTAAAAAGTTAAAATGATATGCATAGATAAAGCATTTAGCCTGCAATAAACACTGCAAAATTCTATTAAAAATAAGAATTGTCTATTTTGATTGGTGACTTTAAAATTGATCACATGCAAATGAAACCAAGCCAAACCAAATGAAGTTTGATGTTACTATACTGTATTTTATGGTGGCCTGCAAATGAAGAAAACACGTGCAAATAGACAAACCTGCAAATTAAGAAAACATCATCAGTTTCAACACCTGTGCTCAAAATACTCACAACACAACCAAATACAGAAACGCCCAGCAAAAGTTCACAACACAAGCAAATACAGAAATGCGCTGCAAATCGCACAGACCACCACGGAAACGTTTCCAGAGGAGCCTAATAAGTGACGAACCCGGCTGGAACGTGCTTACAGCTCAAAGTCTATTTTATTTTATTTTTTTATTTTTTTGGAAAAACATACAGAGATGACATGTTTATGACATACAAAAGAACAATGAGCTGAAAACCAAAATACATAAATAAAAAAGATAGATAAAAAGAACATGAGGGAAAGATATTAATACATCAGTTACATTGTACACATTTTGTCATGTTATGTTTAAATAAGTTTCATAAGAAATGTTCGGTAATGCAGGGTCCAAAGATGAGACGGCAATGTCAAGACTCAAGCAACTCTATACTTCTTTGAGAAGAATGCAGGTCTCTTATGCACCAATAGAGAGCCTAAGTCCCTCCCCTTCAGGTGGACTACCATGGGACCTCATTTCGGAAAAATATTGTATGGTAGTCAATGGCGAGAGACAACAAATATTTGGATCCCGTTTGAATTGTGCCTTGAATTACACATATGATGTTTGTCAATTTAAAAGATTCAATTTAAAGTCAAGAAAGTCACAGTTTGATGTAAAACTCTTGAGGTATAAGACTGAAAATACGTAATTACAAAGACTACAAACCCAAAAGGCACGCATGTGACGTCATACCTTTTCTCTCAATGAATGAAGCTAACGTCTGTCATTTTTTCTATAGTCTAACGTTATAATCGTAACGTTACGCCGTCATGCCTGTGTGTTTTGTACCAGACTGCACACACATGAGCTTGGTGACATACATAGTGCGAGACGAGAGATGTAGTTCATTGAGCGATTTTCACATAAAACTAAATGTTACTCTTCTGTTTTATGACAAAATGTGACTTTCTTGACTTTCATAATTATCTTTTAAATTGACAAACATCATATGTGTAATTCAGGGCACACTTCAGACGGAATAAAAAGATAAGTTGTCTCTCGCCATTGACTACCATACATATTTTTTCCGAAATAAGGTCCCATGAGCCGGAAGCGGAGGGGAGGGACTTAGGCTCTCTATAGAGGGTTTGCACCTACGTCACAATTCGGTCAGTTACCCGGATGTGCGGCCATATGGAGATACTCGGATGTAAACAACAGCATGGATTGCACTGTTTATGTACTACTGAACACATTGTTACACTAATTTATGATGTCTAAACTACAGAAAAATCACATGGAAGCTGCGAAATCATATAGAGAAGGACTTAGTAAGCAGGAAAAAGAGCAGAATTTTGACAAACTAAAGTTAATGTGAGGTAAAGATCCGAACGAGCTAGCTTCTCTAGCCCTTACTGCTATTCTTCCTTCTATTTCTTATCCCGACATAGGCTACGTTCAGATTGTCAGTCCAAAAAAGCACATGAAATCCGTTTCAAGCTACATCCATATGTGTTTTGAAATCCTATTCAAATCACATATCAGGAAATCCGCTTCAGTTTGAACGCCCTTATCGGATTTTGCGTGGTATGTGACTTTCTCACGCCACGTAACATGTAGAACATGCTGAAAGTTATGGCAAGCCGTTTTAGCTTAAATTGTACTCAGCCTTACTCGTCGTAATTGCATTTGTACTAGTAAAAATTGAATTGGAGAGCTCTACAATTGAATTGTTACTAGTAAGAATTACAATTAGAGAGCTCTCTAATTGCACTCTTACTAGTAAAAATACAATTGGAGAGCTCTCTAATTCAATTATTACTAGTAAGAATTACAATTGCAGAGCTCTCTAATTCAATTCTTACTAGTAACAATTCCAATTAGAGAGCTCTTCAAATTAATTTTTACTAGTCATATGTCTCCATTGACTTCCATTCATTTTTAATTACAGAGCTCTCAAATTGAATTGTTACTAGTAAGAATTACAATTAGAGAGCTCTACAATTGAATTGTTACTAGTAAGAATTATAATTAGAGAGCTCTCTAATTGCATTCTTGCTAGTAACAATTGAATTAGAGAGCTCTCTAATCCAATTCTTACTAGTAACAATTACAATTAGAGAGCTCTCTAATTCAATTCTTACTAGTAAGAATGCAATTACAGAGCTCTCTAATTCAATTCTTACTAGTAAAAAAACGAATTAAAGATATGTATAATTGCAGAGCTCTGTAATTGAATTAGAGAGCTCTCTAATTGTAATTGTTACTAGTAAGAATTGAATTCGAGAGCTCTCTAATTGAATTGTTACTAGTAAGAATTGAATTAGAGAGCTCTCTAATTCAATTCTTACTAGTAAGAATGCAATTGCAGAGCTCTTTAATTCAATTCGAGAGCTCTCTAATTGTAATTGTTACTAGTAAGAATTGAATTCGAGAGCTCTCTAATTGTAATTCTTACTAGTAACAATTCAATTGTAGAGCTCTCTAATTGTAATTCTTACTAGTAAGAATTAAATTAGAGAGCTCCGTAATTAAAAATGAATGGAAGTAAATGGAGACATATGACTAGTAAAAATTCATTTGTAGAGCTCTCTAATTGGAATTGTTACTAGTAAGAATTGAATTAGAGAGCTCTGCAATTGTAATTCTTACTAGTAATAATTTAATTAGAGAGCTCTCTAATTGTATATTTACTAGTAAGAATTGAATTAGAGAGCTCTCTAATTGTAATTGCTACTAGTAAGAATTGAATTGTAGACCTCTCTAATTGAATTCCTACTAGTAATAATTGAATTAAAGAGCTCTCTTATTGAATTAAAGAGATCTGCAATTGCATTCTTACTAGTAAGAACCTAATTAGAGAGCTCTCTAAATCAGTTTTTACTAGTAACAATTGCATTAAAGAGCTCTCTAATTGTAATTGCTACTAGTAAGAATTGAATTGTATAGCTCTCTAATTGAATTCTTACCAGTAAAAATGCAATTACGATGAGTAAGGCTGGGTGCAATTTAAGCTAAAATGGCTTGCCATAGAAAGTCGCTGCCGAAACAAGGATGTGTTGTTGCAAAGTGCCGGACAAGCAGAAATTATTATTTTTGAAACCGGCGCAGATAAGAGCACGGAAAAAAAGCTGTGCATACCAGCCTCCTACAGTTCTGCAGCTCAAGATGCAGTAGTCCAGCGCGGCGGCTACACATTTCCTTGTTGTAAAATTTAAATAAGACAACATCTCTATTGCAAATGCAAACCCCTCCATCAACGCAACGTCATTGCCATATTGCCAAAGAGCTGCATGAACATACAAATCGTATCTGAACAGTTGCCATACACAGTGTGGACATCATTTTAGATCAGATTCCATTCGGATACAAAGATAATCGGATTTGGACTGACAGTGTGAATGTAGCCATAGTTAACTACTTTATGTCAACAGTTTAGGCATAGTCAACGCTTCATTTACACGTGGCTAATGCTGTGCCTCTCTCAACCACAAACGCCTACTTTCATCCGTTTTTGTACTCTTCTCTTTATCTTTTGGCAGTCTATAGAACTCAAAATGTTTTTTCCCGGTGCGACCGATTAGTACAGACCAAAACACGACCATTTTTCAGCAGCAATAATCAGCCAAATATGCAAGTCAGTTCAGTGGCATTGTTTACGTTCAGTCCCTCCAAATGGCCGACTTCCGGATTGATGACGTGTAGTGAAAACCCTCTATACAGAAGTCAGTTTGTTGACTCCAATTAAATTACATTTTCATAACTGCACTCAAATTCAGTAAAGAGTTGCATCAGTTTTGCTTGCATAATTGCAAAAACCAGCGTATTATTTCAAAGTTAATATTTTAAATTGTAATGTTGAGAAAGTCCCTATACCAACTACAATAAACCAAACCTCCTTGAAATCACCTGCTAAAAATCATGAATTAATTAATCATGTCATGGCTGGCAAACCATAATGCAAGTAATATGATGGTCCCATCAACCTGAATCGTTTTTCCTTTAATGGACATTAACTCCACAGCCACCATTATTCAATATTATGGTCAGTCACATTGAATATCCCAATAGCCTCAATGCAAGCATTAAATGCCCACCTTCTATTCAATACTCTGATTTCCTCAGACAGACTACACTGAACACAACACAGCTGTGTATGTTCACTTTGTTTTTTAAAAGGATTCACATTTATGCAGCTACCATTTTGAAATTGAAACTGAGGTTCAGGTACAAAAATAGCATTTTGGAGATTACTCTTTTCAATTTGAATGAATGGGCTAAGGAAGAATAACAAATTACAGAAACATCAGTACAGTACATCACTAATACTGAATGCAAAGCCTATTAATGTTAACATTACAGCTGACATCAGTAACATCAGAACGTCTGAGACGTTTATTGAATGATGTTGGGGGGAGGGGGGCTGGGGGATCGATTAGAAAATAAAACATCAATTTAAGATTAAAATGTGGTTGACTCATTAACATGTACCGCCAAACCATTTGGTTGAAATCATATATAACTCTTGCTCATTTTTTAAATTTAGAGTTCTGCTCATCTGCATCCTTTAAACAATAATGGACACTACCACTGTATTAAGGTAAAGGTAAGCAATTATGTATTTTAATACATAAAAAGTCATTTTACACATTTAATGTTACATTTCACTTTTATAGTTGTAATGTTGGTAAAACACTTTATTTTGATGGTCCACTCAACATTCTATTGACTATAAGTGACACTGCACCTCCATACACGTTGCAACTACCAGTCATTAAAGGAGTAGACTGTTTTGCTTAATATCTGCTAACACTATTTTCTACACATTCTACTGACTATACGTAACTTTTTAAGTATGTCAATTTATTCTACTAACCCTACCCCTACTTTTCTACACATTCTACTGACTATACGTAACTTTTTAAGTATGTCAATTTATTCTACTAACCCCTACCCCTACTAAAAACATTGTTGAGCAATGTTTTTCAACAGAATATTTAAAGGGGACCATAAAAATAGAGTAAACAAAATGTTTAAAGGATTTAAAACTTTTCTGCTTAAGTTTGTAACTTATCGTCCAGTACTAAATTAGATAAAGTTGAAGTACTAAAATTAATCAAACTTAAATAAATTAAATTATGTTAATATGCATATAAAAAATATAAATAACTATAAAAAACAATTTAAAAAATCACATAATAAAATTGCTAAAAATAAAATGAAAGTGAAAATAAAAATTTAATTAAATTCAAAATATGAATAAATACTAAAATAGTATATAAATAATTCTAAAATAACATTTTCACTCCCTGAATCTAAGTTAGCTAACATTAATACTTTCCTGTGCTTGGGTCACTTGGAAAGTGATGAAGTTACAAATATTTATCCTGTTATTTCATTTGGTAAGTTGTAGCTTGGTGCAAAACAATATTAAATCGCTATTATGCTCTACTTGCTACTAGCTATTGCTACTTCACTCCCAAATGATCTCATTAGCCTAGTTTTCATTGAGAGAAATTTCAAAGTGGCAAATTGTGTGACAAAAGTGAATATATGATTTGCTATAAATGGAGAATGACAGATAACATTTAAATCTTTTTCTTTGTGTTTGACAAGACGTAAGATTGTTTTCAACAAAATACATCTTGGATAAACAACATGGATGGCCATGACATGCTGCAGAAAGATGGATAAGGTTGTTTTTTTGCTCCTGTATGGCCTGAAGGAACAACAGCTGGGCCGGAATTCAGGTCTCTTATGATGCATAAGGACTATCAGCATGAATTGTGCATTATATTCCAATGCTACGTCCAACAGACGGAGATGGTCCCAAGTGCAAACTATACCTTTGCATGTGGAAGTTCATGTCACGCTTCATACATGGATCCATTAAGTAGAAATGAGCCATTTGTATATCACTATATCCCCCCAGCAATATGCATGTTAGAGAGCAGATTATGACTCAAGGGAGGGTGATTGTGATTTCAGCTTGCATGCTGAAGTCTTTAAATTTAAACATTCATTCATTTTTATCTTTTTTATTTTTATTATTTACTTGTTTACAGAATAAAATAAGACAAGCTTCAAACCCCCCACCCACCCCAATCACTCCCCACAATCACAACCACAATCATCCACACATTCATAGTGTTGTGACAGGAAAACAAACTATAAATAGAAAAGCACCAAGCGAACAAAATTAATAGAATGAATCAATAATACTGATCAAAAATCAATAAACGAAATACAATACAATTAGCAAAACATTTATGACATAACACATGGCACACCTTTAAGAAAATACTCTAATATATATATCTCTAACTCAAGTAAACAGACATTCCATTTCTTTTCATGCTCAGTTTTTCTGTTATTATTTGTTGCTATAATTGTTTCCAGCATATACTGATGATAAACTCTATTCCTAAAGTTTTTTATACATAAATTTGATGTAGGTTTAACTTTAAAAATAAACATTTTACCCATCAAGATAATCATATTAAAAAAAAATGTGTGCATTTACCTTCAAAGACACATAAAATATTGTGAGGTGTGATTCATAAAACAATATCCATAGACTTTAACCATGACTGTATACTGACCGAAAACTTAAAAAATAAAAAATAAAACAAATGCATCAAGTCCTCCTCCTCATCCCCACAGAACCTGCAACAGGGATCCTTTCTATCTGCCATTTGAACAAGTATTTTTTTGTTGCAATAATTTTATAAAAGATTTTAAATTGAAATATTCTGGAATATGAATCAATTCTATAAATTGTTCTTAAGTAATCTTTCCATAGAATTGGATCATTAAATTCATCTTCCCAAAACCGGCAGGTTCTGTTTGGAAAAAGTGCAGTGTCTGTGATATTTAAATTCCAAATATATATTATTTTATTTATCTTTACACCAGACAACCATTTTAAGCATCTTATTGGTGGGAGACAAACCATTAATTTATTCTTCTACCATTTTGCAATTTTATTTTCCAAGTTTTAGGAACTGCGGAAATCACCTGGTTGAATTGTAACCGATCGAGAGAAATACTAAAAAAAAATGTCTCTCAAGTTTTCATAAGAAATAAAATCTCCAGATAAGTCCAAAAGGTCATTGACAAAAATTAACCCATTTTTGACACATTCCTCCCACAACAATGGCTTGTCTCCAACCGTAATGTTTGAATTCATCCATAGCAACTGTGTCTGAATATCTTGAATTGTATCTGGAGGGTAGTACTGGAAATTCAACCAAGCTTTCAGTGCATCCTTGAAGAATGGTGATAACTCTTTTAAATTATTTTGAAATAGTTTATCAATGTGTATTGTTCTTAATTGGTAAAAAGGAAACATATTGTTCAAGAAGGAACATTAAACATTCATATTCCTAAAATAATTATTGCACTATAGCACTTGTTTTCATGTTTCAATAACACAAGAGAATAAAAAGTCCTTCAGACAAACTGGTAAAGCATGGAGAATGCCAGGAGCAAATATAATGATAATATAATAATGATCAATGGGGTAAAATAGTATTTGGTCACTGTGAGGGCTGCACTAGCAGCCACACATGGAAACAACTCACGGTGGTAACTCTTTCATTTGTTTTGAGCACATTACATATTATAAAAAATAAAAAAACTGGACACATACTTTAGTTTTAAAAACAGTTTTATTAGTTATTTGACTTAGTTTTCCATTTGGGTGCACACATTTAGTTAACTTGGTCAATTTAGCTAATTTCAGGTTCATTTATTTTTAAATTACATTCTGTGAAATCAATACCTTTCTTTTTGATTTACCAGTTTCGGGGAGTTGCTGCTGGGGGTCTCTGATGGCTGACAGGCAAAAGGACTTTCTTCTTCTTCTTCTTCTTTGTTGTTTATCTTATTGGTGCATTACCACCACCAACTGGAATGGAATATGGATCAAGTTATTTACTTTTATGCAAAATCTAAATAAACATAAAAACCAAGCAAAACAAATAAACAAACTGAAAAATAAACCATAATAAATTAACAAAAAAAACAAACCCGCTATATTATATTATATAAATTACTTTCTTTCGCAAATTTTATAATTTCAACCTACACCTTACTATCCGTTTCCCTTAAAAGACCTGATAAAGTAAAATCATGATGTACTTTGTTTATATATTATGTGTTTGTCTACCCCCTTTGTGTCAGAATGGCCTGATCAGCCACTATATAAGTTTCCCCCATGTTTTAGTCTAGTAGGTCTGTTTAGTTATTCAGGTGTTCAGCCTATGTTAAGTTCTGTTTAAGTTGATATCTTATGTATTTACAGAACTTTCAGTTTTCTGTAAATTAGTTGTTGTTTTTTGTTTTGTAAATAAAAACTTATATTTTTTTAAAACTTATTTTTTGACTCCTCATGCCTGCCAGCTTGGTTCCTCACAGTCACGTTGTATGAAGAAGCACGACAATTTGTGCCAGAATTTGATGTGTTTTTGCTATCAGACTTTTGTACCTCTGTTATCTAGTTTTAGATCATGCAACACACATGTAATAATAGCACATCAATGTTGTGCTGCAGCAAAGACTGATATTAGGTGAGATGGTGTCAGTTTTTACTGACTCCAGGCTTTGAATTAAAGCAGGCAGATGTAATTAGCATTGCACTGTGCTTCAAAACCTTTCGCTCAGCTCAGCAAATTTCCTTGTGTTTTTCCTGTACTCACTCCCCTCGTATTGTGCTAGACACAGAGCCCATGCTGCAGTTCTCTCACAGCTGTGATCCCGTTTATAAAGCGTTCTGCTGCTTAAACCCTGAAGAATAAGGCAGAATTCAGCTAATCTGATTTGCTATTCCTGAAGCTGGGATCATATCGGTCCAACAGCTGTTTCATTGTTTGGCAGCACGCAGGAAACAACCGACTGCTCTGGCGCTCTGGCGCTCACTAGTCTGTCCAGCACGTCATTTACCTTTCATTTTGTTTCATGTCAGATGTGAGGGTTTAGCGCCTTTTTTGTGTTTTTGGTCTTTTTGTTTAGCTAAAGAAACTTGATTTTCAGAGGCAGCAACAGAATGAGTAACATTCTTAGAACATACTCCATGAAACACTTTACTCTTATTATTCTATGGGTTGGTGAACACATTATGAATACTAAAGTAGTTGTTGAAATACATAAAAAAAGCAATTCATTCATACAATGACTTGAATACACCTCTTCAATGATACATTATTTCTGTATTAAAATGTATTAATTTTAATAGGGCGGCATAAAGTCAAAAATGTATTTATTTTGAAAATCTCATAGTCTTAGTTCCTGGTCAGGTCATGTGATTCCCTGTTCCCCTCATGTGATCCTGTGCTTCCCCTCTTCATGTGCCATGTTCTTATTGGTGGTTCAGGTCATGTGTTTCTCTGTTCTGTTTTGTGATTGGTTTATTGCCTTGATTGTTCACAGGTGTTTCTTGTTAGTCATTAGTCCTTTTGTGTATATAACCCTCATGTTCCCATTGTCTCTTGTCTCTAGCTTTCTTTGTGAAACTGCTGTTTGGCTCATGCTCAATTTTCTCAGGCCATTGCTTAGTTCTGTTTATTTTGTGTTTGTTCACATTTTGTTTGAATAATAAACTGCACATGTGTTTGCATTCAGGTCTAAGGCTAGGCCTTAACAATGAACCCAGCAGTTTGTTTATTGCGCCTTCATCAAGGCGACTGGACACTTAAAGAATATGTCGAGGAGTTTTGTGGATTTCCAAAGTGAATTTTAATGACAAGGCACTCAAGGACATTTTCCATTGTGGACTAAATGAGCACCTAGCTTATTTAATGCTGGAGAGCACTGTACCGTGGACTCTGACCCATTGACTTTGCATTATTGAGCTGTTTCTCATGTATGGTGAGAATTGCGGATGAAGGACCCCGTATTCCCACAGTACACACAACGCTAGAGCCTTGTTACATCATGGCTGCCACACCAGGGTCCTTTAACTTCATGGCTATTCAAGTCTCCCCTGGAGATTTATTGGAGGGGGGCTATAGTAACCCAGCTCCAGAAGATGCGGAACTTCATGGGTCACGATAGATCTCCTCAGTCACCAAATCTATCATTAACAGGGGTCAGTGAGAACGGGTCAAGTCTGGTACTTCCAACTCCAAATCTGGTGGTCCCGGAGGTCATTCCATTACCTGCAGTGCTTCCAGTGATGTTCACCGCCATCTGAACTTTTTGCCTGCCCTGTCAAAGTCATGGAAACCATTTCTGACCCATTTGCTTACCATGTCATGGCCACAGAGGCTGTCCTTGAACTTTCTGATACTCATGTCACGGCCACAGAGGTCCCTCAAGAACTTATTTGTGCCCTATGTCATGGGCAAGAGGCCTGCCCAGGTCCTTTACTCCACCATGACCCAGGATCATTTGCTCTGCTGAGGAGGTCCTCTCCTTTGCCATCTCCACCCTGGTGGTCCCATCGCTGCTGGCTCCATTATCGCCACCTGATCCTCCATGGTCTCGTCCACTGCTCCAAAGTAAACAATCTCATCCAGTGATCCATGGCTCATGTCTGCCATTGCTCCATGGTCCAAGTCTCCCACCGTTCCATGATCTAGGCCATGATCCAGGTCCTCTTCCAGTTCATGGTTCAAGTTTCAAGTTTGCTCAGGTCATTAGTTCTGTTTTTTGTATTTATTCACATTTTGTTTAAATAAACTGTAAATGGGTTCGCATTCAACTCCCTTTCAGTGGACTATAGCTGTGTCCCAATGTGAAGGTTGCATCCTTCGAAGGCCGCGGACTTCCATGTAGCCTGCATAGGATTTCCTAATTGCGTAACAAGGTGTTCCTGATTACCGCTCCTGGCGCGAAGCAACGGTGCGAGAGTACACCTGCCATCCTGATAATTCATTTGATATAATTGAGTAAACAGCTATGGAGCCAGAATTGGCTATTGTCATTTTTATGTTTTATTTTACTGGAGAACATGCTGAGGATGTTTCACCCTCGGCCCCGCGGGTCATGTATTTTCGGCTTAGCCAATGGCCAGAGCTGGTTTGCTGCGTCCCAATTCAGAGGCTGCGTCCTGACTCCTGAATTGCCAGATTACACTTTAAACTGTTCAAGTATTGGGTGTTAACTTACGTAAATAAAGTAATGAAATATGAATACATAGGCATATATATATATATATATATATATGGTTCAAATTTTACTTGCATCTTACCTTGATGCGATTTTGTAGGCTAGTGTATTCTTTTTATTGAAGGAGGTCCTTCATCCACAATTCTCAGCATACATGAGAAACAGCTCAATAATGCAAAGTCAGTGGGTCAGAGTCCACGGTACAGTGCTCTCCAGCATTAAATAAGCTAGGTGCTCATTTAGTCCACAATGGAAAATGTCCTTGAGTGCCTTGTCATTAAAATTCACTTTGGAAATCCACAAAACTCCTCGACATATTCTTTAAGGGCCCGGTCGCCTTGATGAAGGCGCAATAAACAAACTGCTGGGTTCATTGTTAAGGCCTAGCCTTAGACCTGAATGCAAACACATGTGCAGTTTATTATTCAAACAAAATGTGAACAAACACAAAATAAACAAAACTAAGCAATGGCCTGGGAAAATTGAGCATGAGCATAAGCCAAACAGCAGTTTCACAAAGAAAGCTAGACAAGAGACAATGGGAACATGAGGGCTATATACACAAAAGGACTAATGACTAACAAGAAACACCTGTGAACAATCAAGGCAATAAACCAATCACAAAACAGAACAGAGAAACACATGACCTGAACAACCAATAAGAACATGGCACATGAAGAGGGGAAGCACAGGATCACATGAGGGGAACAGGGAATCACATGACATGACCAGGAACTAAGATTATGAGATTTTCAAAATAAACACATTTTTGACTTTATGCCGCCCTATTAAAAATAATACATTTTAATGCAGAAATAATGTATCATTGAAGAGGCGTATTCAAATCATTGTATGAATGAATTGCTTTTTTAATGTTTTTTTTTTTTTTTATGTATTTCAACAACTTCTTTGTGAATAATGTGTGAATAGTAATTCTTTTCTTAATGTGTAACGAAAATTGACCGGTAGATTGAGAGCTTTGCCTTACGGCTCAGCTCTCTTTTCGTCACAACGGTGCGGTAAAGTGGGTGCAATACCGCCCCCACTGCTCCGATTCTCCCGCCAATCTCCTGCTCCAGTCTCCCCTCACTCTTGAACAAGACCCCGAGGTACTTGAACTCCTTCACTTGGGGTAAGGACTCATTCCCTACCTGGAGTTGGCACTCCACCGTTTTCTGCTGAGAACCATGGCCTCAGATTTAGAGGTGCTAATCCTCATCCCAATCGCTTCACACTCTGCTGCGAACTGATCCAGTGAGAGCTGAAGGTCACGGACCGATGATTCCATCAGGACCACATCATCCACAAAAAGCAGGAACTAGATCCTAAGCCCACCGATCCGCAACCCCTCCTCACCATGACTATTCCTTGACATCCTGTCCGTGAATATCACAAACAGGATTGGTGACAAAGTGCAGCCCTGGCGAAGGCCAACCCTAACCTGGAAAGAGTCTGACTTACTGCTGAGTACTCGGACACAGCTCCCGCTTTGGATGTACAGGGATTGGATAGCCCTGAGAAGAGATCCCCTCACCCCATACTAGGTCTGTAGTCAAGACCACTTTTGTCAAGTCCAAGACAAGTCCAAGACCAGGACTAGTCGAGTCCAAGTCAAGACCAAGTCCAAAAAGGTTCGAGTCCGAGTCAAGACCGATTCCAGGACATGAAAAAAAATTCTTATGCATGACATTATCAAGACAATAATATTGGGTTATTATTTGTTGATATAAAAGCAAAAACAGTGTCACAACACCCAGGATTTTTAAGTATAGACATTCCCCTTGATATCATATAATCTTCTAATCTAAAGAAAACAGAATGATGACATATGGTGATACCTCATAATAGCAATGTTTCACTGTGGATCTGAAAGACGCACACTTTCACATTCAGATAGCCCCCCATCACAGGCCATTCTTGAGATTCGCCTTCGAGGGGCAGGCTTATCAATACACAGTTCTGCTGTTCGGTCTGTCCCTACCACCCCGTACATTTACGAAGTGCATTGACGTGGCGCTTTCTCCCCTGAGACTCCAGGGAGTGCGCGTGCTGAATTATCTCGACAACTGGCTGGTTCTGGCGCAATCGCGGCTCACACCAGAGCAAATAAACGGCGTGCAAATAAACGGCTTTTATGTGTGCTTACTGGGAACATAATGAAGACACCTGGACTCGGTTGAGACCAAAAGCCATATTTGGCAAGACCAGTGGCCGAGACCGAGACAAGTCCGAGTCCGAATACCAGCGAGTCCGAGACCATAGAAAAACGGTCTTGAGTCTGGACTCGAGTCCAAGACCAGACTCGAGTACTACATCCCTACCCCATACTCCCGCAACACCTCCCACAGTATCTTCCGTGGGACCCAGTCATATGCCTTCTCCAGATCTACAAAACACATGTAGACTGGATGGGCATACTCCTAAGCCCACTCCAGGATCCTTGTGAGAGTAAAGAGCTGGTCCGTTGTTCCACGGGCAGGACGAAAACCACATTGTTCCTCTTCAATCCGAGGTTTGACTATCGGCCGAACCCTCCTTTCCAGCACCTTGGAGTAGACTCTACCAGGGAGGCTGAGAAGTGTGATACCCCTGTAATTGGCACACACTCTCTGGTCCCCCTTTTTGAACAGGGGAACCACCACCCCAGTCTGCCACTCCTTGGGCACTGTACCCGACTTCCACGCATTGTTAAAGAGACGTGTCAATTATTTATTTACAAATTAAGCACAGATCAACCTCGCTAAGAAATGTTTCTTGAGCAGTAAATCAGCATATTAGAATGATTTCTGAAGGATCATGTGAGTAATGATGTTGAAAATTCAGCTTAAAAAAATCCTATTGTCTCTAAACTTTTGAACAGTATAGTGTAAATATTTATTTTGGAAATAATGATTAACAGGTGAACTTTTATTCAATGATGTGAAAAACGTTATTACTTTTTACTTGATGGCTACACCAAATGAGCCATTAAATTCAAACTTTTTTGGAAAATGGCTTTTCAAAGCCATATGAAACCAACATGAATACAAGAGAGTCTGTTTCTAAGAACTTAACACACTTAACTACACGTCATTGACCCAAACACATTAAGAGTTAAAGTCAGGAACTTGGTTGATCTCTGCAATACAAAATGCCCTTGCCTGTGTGTTCTCCCCTGATATTTCTAACGAAGCGCTGCTGAAGTGCTTTTGAAGGCAGAGAGCGTGAGTTGAATTCTGAAACAGTGCAGTCTAAAAAGTTGTTCATGACAAAAAGTGCCACACTCAGTAAGTCTCTTTCATGAAAAATGAGCAGGACGAATGTTCGATGAAAATCATTCGCAAAAACATTCTTGCTTAAATTGTTTCATTCTACTAAGTGCAACAATTTATGTAAGAATGGTTTTACAAACTATTTAGACAGAAATCCATTCTGCTCATGTTGCATGAATGAGCCCCATTATTACGCAAGCAAGTGGATTGTCTGCCATCTAAGGTAGTTTTGAGTGCAAAACTAACAGTTCTTGAGAAAAAGCAATCATGTAGCTTCAAAACCATCATGTGGACCTCTGTTATCATAATTTTATGTTGTTTCTGTATCTTTTATTAATTGCAGTTGTTGTTGTTGTTGTGTCTTTTGTCCTTGTGTGTTATACAGAAGAAAGAAAGTCAAATGAGTTTGTAAATCCCTGAGATTGGCTAAATCATGACAGGTTTTTCCCTTTTGGGTGGACTATTCCTTTAAGCAGTATTGCCTTCATGATTTCATCAGAATGAAAGGTAT